>OY730192.1:53260054-54460054 GCA_963422505.1 Pseudognaphalium luteoalbum
ATCAAATGCATAATTGTATATATTCAATAATATATATATCGGTACATTAATTAGCCTAACACAGAACTAATTACATGTATTAACAATTGATTAGGCACCAATTACTAGTCCTAATTTGACGGGTGTCACAACCTACCCCAAATCCAATCCAAATTCCATCGGGGGTCTTATCGGGTATCTCGTTGAGGACATTTGTTCTACAAATCCTGACCAATATTTGTTCCCTATTGATAATACTCAAAATTTGAATGACTTGTTGATTTTTCTTAAAACATTATCTAGGAATTCACTAATTGACATCGTTGTTTTAAAAACAAATTAGTAACATGATCAAGATAACATATAGTAACTGGTCTCGTTGATGACACAAGTTTATACTAAAAGATTAGAAGGATTATATATGTACACGACAAATAAATAATAAATAAACCGTTGTTGTGTACGAGTCAAAATTCTTAAGTTCAACACACAATAGTTTTATAAATAAATAATTCTCGTCAGAGAATAGCGTAGGTGAGATGGGTTCTACCCGATACTACTGGCTATCCCCTTCCCCTCTATCAGTTCGACGTTGTAAATACTCCGTAGTATTGTAATTCAAATAGTTTTAGATAACATATTTATTGATGATATTAATATTTATAGAGGGTGGTAATTTGGTGGGCAAATCGGAATGGAGATCTAACCCTCTAGAGAGATCTAAATTCTAATGATGAGTTATTGTACTTTTGTCTATTTTGGATGGCTTTTCTATTACAACAGGTATATTTCATGAGGGTGGACTCTGGATAATGATAGAACTTTCACGGTGAAAGCATTAGCGAGACAAGTTCAAGCACGTTTGGAACACATGGGTTCCAAAGAAGGTTAACTTTTACATATGGCTTACGTTGCAAGATAGATTACATACTCGAAAAATTCTTAAAACAAGGGGTGTAAATTTGGCAACACTCATATGTCCACTCGCTAATCAATTTATGGAATACATTGAACATTGCCTATCTAAATGTTATCTAGTACTTCCTCTTTGCTGCAAGGTCCGGGTTTGGTGGAATATCAACACATTGATTCCTTCATATATTTCACACATCTTCACTGGCAAAACATCATACCCGACATCAATGAGAATTCTAAAATGCTTCACGTTGTGTGTTGTATATTATATGTTGGTTAATATGGAAAAGAAAAAATCATTCAATTCATGCAAATCAATAGGAGTTAGAGTGATAAAAATGAAGACATATTCCCATCTTTGCAAAGAAATTACTGTTGTGAATTAAAAACCGGTGCACAAAGAAAACAATGGGTTGGATTGGGAAGACATGAGATGTTTGAATTTCATAAGAGATGGTTGTAACTCATACTAATAATCTTCTAGGAATTATTTCAATAGACAAAGCACCATGTAGTGTATTATATTTTTTAAGGCTCATCCTTTAAGTCTTGTAAACTATATTGTATCCTTATGTTCTGGTCCATCTTGGGCTCGTTTTCTTATCAATAGTTTCTTTGCTTTTCAAAAAATATGTATATATATTGTAATCACGTATACATTCCCTAACCCGATAAGAATTATCATTTATCGCCTCATACCCCACCCCTTCCCCGATAATCATCGCTGACCCAATTCAAAAATTGTGGGCTTCGAGAATCCATAGAGTTCGGATATTTTTGTCTATCCCAACAAAAAAATGGAGACATGTTGAGGGGCAAAACAGGAATTTGACCTAAAAAAAAACTCAGCTACCATAAAACCAGATGTCCACCGGTAACCAGGATTTGGGGCAAACCAAAAAACTCAGACAACAAATTAATAAAAAAAAAACAAAAAAAACGAGGAAGCAGAGGGACGAGGATGTTTTCTAAGGTTGTTACCCCCCTCTGTAGCCTATGATCTTTGATTTGCCCCCTCATTTCAACAACCCTTTTCATTTTCAACGTAACAACGACCTTAATATTCTTTAGAGTAAATTCCATTTTTGGTTCCTCGTAGATCTTCAGATTCAGATACTGGTGTTTGGATTGATGGATGCATGTTTTTACTATTATATCCTTTTCATGTTCCGATCATGAAAATGTTTGGATTCTGGTTCTGGTCTTGTTGTTCTACTTCTACTTATATGTATACTAGTTTTTAAACCCTGTGTACGAAACAAAAACAACTATAGTTAGAGGCGATGATGATGATGATGGTTGGTGATTTTATTATTGTTGTCTGAGTTAATCGGTCAAAGTTTGAGATGTACCGTATCTTGGCGGGGTAATTTTCACGGCGGTTTCATGGTGGAAAGTTGATGTTCTTACCATTGAAACAGTCGTGATTTTTGCAGCCATGGCGATTAGATCCTCTTTGTTCTGATTGTTAACAGATCTGAGCCTCATTCTTATTTCATCTAATTTATTTCCTGTCTCATATACTTATCTTGATTTACTTTGAATTGATTATTTAAATCCAATCTAAATTGTATGTTTTTAATTGATTCAAATTTGTCTTAATGTCATTATGTTTCTGTTTTTGTTAATATTTGTTTTGTGTCATCAAAACTAATGTACCTATTATGAACTTGATCAGAGGTTTTGACCTTCTGTACCAGTGAAAACAGCAGCTGGAATTTGAGGTTAATGTTTGTTTTGCTCTTTGATGAGGCAATAGTGACAATTACATAGACTGCCTAGTTGAAATCCTATTTTGTTAGTCGTGATAGGTGCAATGCGTGTTAAGTGAATCGAACCCTTGTAAGTGCTTAATATATCTATATGCTGACATAGTTGAGATTGTAATTAAACTTGGGAATGCATATAACATCTTGAAAGCGTCATTGATACAGATATAACGTGACTGTTTGAGGATGTGATCTCACGAGGTTTTGGTGAGTTCGCAAAATTCAGGCATAACTTATAGTGTATGGACTACATGATCTGTTATCCTGAAGTTGACAACCCGAGCATGATTGGACATAAAATTTTGATGTAGTTTTGGATTTAGATTACATGCCATGTGAAAGCCAATTACTCCATGATTTCATTCCCTCGATTTGTGCCGATTTGGTATCATTAGTATCTCTTTAATTGATCTGGTTTATTGGTTTCTGAAGTTGCTGCATGTGGACACCATTGCACATGGTGAGTTGTATTCACTGCTGATAATTTGAGTGTCTAATTGTCTTACTTTAACATGATTGTGATCGAACCACAGTAACCTTTTTTTTTTCCCATTTTGTTTGCACCCTACTGAATGCCCTGGTGATAACACTCCAACTAGTTTTATTCTCTTTCCCATGACCGTTTGTGATGATAGGTATTCACTGTTTCTCTTTTGGTTAAATCCTGCCCTTCTGACCATGGAGAAGGTTTTTGTGTCTGAGTTTCCTGGTAACATTTTCCCTCTGATTCTCCTCTTGACGGATCATGCGATAAGCTTTGGCAACGTGTGGTAAACTGCATTAGTCTCTTTTTTTCATCATTGATCCTGCTGCATATGCTACATGTGTAAGGTAATTAGGTAACAAACATTTCTACCGTCTTTACAAAAAAATGTTCTATTTTGTGGTAGTAAAGCCTTTACTGTGCAATCTGACTTGTTTCAAATGATCAATATCAAAACTATTTGGTAGATTTAATAACTGTCTATCTGTGCATAATGCTCATGTCATTCTTTTTTCATTGCTGATGTTATATGTATGTAGCTAGTAGCTACTGTCTTTGATAATTTGTGAACATAATGAGGATCCGTGAGAATATGAGATGACCAACACTCATACTATTCCCTTACACTTGTATTGCTGAATCACCTTTTGGTTTATAATACTCAGAATTAGTCACAACTCTTCAATTTGTTTTTTGGCATTTAGGGCAATGATCATAGAATGCATAGGAAACCTAAACAATCGGATGCTGCAAGTTTGCTTTTGAGATTTCGATCAAGGTTGCATGGTCGTATGTATGCAAATACAGAGGATGATGAACTGAATTCAACGTTGTTGCTTTGATTGAGCACGTCATGTTCTGGGGCAGTTTCAGTCTCCAATCTAATTGTTGTTAGACCCATTGTTGTATACAAACTCATGTAAAACTCATGGAGTTTGTGCAAATTACTAGATTTCTCAAGAGTTATGGTTTAGGTTGTTAGAGAGCTGCTTGAAGTTGGTCAAAGCAAGGTGCTAGAAGTGTATATTATGTCTATAGTCTTTGTTATATGCTTATAATGCGTACTTATACTTAAACGTTTAATGATCATCTGCAGATTTGTTGTCACTGCTACAAACTAGAATTAAATGAAAAATCACAAATTGGGACTCAGATAGTAATGAAATCTTGGTTGGATCAAACCATAGATCTTAAAATGCAACCCAAATTCACAACTTGAAATTAGAAGCCTGCATATATTATACGCGTCTTAACATAAGTTTAGCTGTAAAAGGTTGATATAGCATATATGATCAGATGAATCATGAATGTAAATATTGTACTAACGGTTTCCCAAATTATTTAACTACAAATAAATAGTTTCATGTAATCCAAAATGCTACATATGCAGACATAATTGACTTTTACATGTTGATTGCAGGAAGAAAAAAAAGGAATTGAGAGTGAAAGTGTTGTGACAATACAACAAAGTGTTGCAGTTGCCCATGTTCCAACTATGAACCAAATGTCCAAAACACCCTTACTATCTCACAAACAATGAAAATTTGTTGAAGGTCAAAACAGGAATTGTACCTAAAAAGGCTGAACTCATCTGCCATAAAACCAAAGCTCAATACCAAACTAGATTTTGGGGCAAACCAAAAAACTCAGACAGCAACTAAATAAACAAAAGGAGGCAGGAGAGGGAAGGGGATGTTTTGATTCAAGGGTTGTTAACCCCCCTCTGTTGCCGATGATCTTTGATTCGCCCCCAAAAATTCAACAACCCTTTTTGTGGAACATGAAAGCCTGAGTGATCCAGCATATATATTGCAGATTTCGTGCTGGTATATTGTGCTGGTTTTCAGGATCTGTCTGTCTGGTTAAACTAGCAATCTTTCTGTTTTCTGTTATTTATACAACAGAGTACGTACTACTTAATTAGATTAATTTCTTCATGGAAATAGTTGGCACTTGATGCTAATCTTGTTGTTTTACTCAACTCCTTTTCGCAACAATTAATCATGCCATGCATGAGACAAACATAACTACTGTATAATTAGAGGCGATGATGATGATGACGGTTGGTGATTTTATTGTTGTCTGAGTTAATCGGTCAAAGTTTGAGATTTACCGTATCTTGGCGGGGTAATTTTCACGGAGGTTTTGTGGTGGAAATTTGATGTTTTTACCATTGAAACAGCCGTGATGTTTGCAGCCATGGCGTTTAGATCCTCTTTGTTCCGATTGTTACAGATCTGAGCCTCACATAACTGAAATGATGAAATGTGTACATTGGAGATGGCCTTAAATGGCCATTTTGTTCTTTCATTTTCTTCTTCTTCTTCTTTTTCATCATCATTATTATTATATGGTGGTAAATGGTTGCGGTTGCGGTTGTGGTTGTATTGATGGTGGTGGTGATGGTGGTAGTAGTACAGTGACTATATATGGTGGTAAATGAAGGCTGTGATGATTTTGTGTATTATTATTATATCTGAGCAAATGTTTTAGGGATATTGAAGATCCGACCCGTATCTTGGCGGGGCAACACCCGGATGGCATGGACATTCTGCAACTGTGTGTGTTTGCAGCCATGGCGGATTTCGGATCTCCCTTTTCCCAAATCCAGATCTGAGCCTAATCGTTTTTTAATTTACTTCAAATTTTTATCTATTTCTCCAAATACCACATTTGGTAACTAAAATTCATTACACCTTAATCATGATGATTCATGACTTCAAATCGAACATCACTTTCTATTACCAATATAAATCTGCTATGATTATGTAATGAGAGAAATCGGTGACTGCTTCTAACAACTATGCCCGGTTTACAATTAGGTTTACACTAACACGATGTAAGCATATAGCCATATACGAGCAGAACATGTTGAGTTGAGATTTCTTTCAAACTTTGCCAAGTTGATGAAAGCATTTTTCAATAATTCCAAGCACTATAAAACAGAACACCGTTTCAGTAACAAAGTAAAATTAAGTCCACCATGCATCAAAGAATAGAAGTCTAGCACTACATTCGCCAAAAGTTTTTGATGGAACTAAAATTCATCAAGGAGTTGAAATTCCAAGGATTGTTAATTATTTTGAAGGAATGAATCTATCAATTCATTTGTGAATCAAACATCCTTGTGAAATGGAATTGAGATTTCAATTCTACTGAATTGCGTTAAATTCCGCGAACTAAATGCAACCTAAAACTATCACCTCAAAGGAAACGTTCTTCTCCTCGAGTTGAATAACAACATCCTTGACACCAAGAGTCCAAGACTACTAATGAGCGTGATGCATGATATATTAGACATGGGCTTCGCTACCAAATCATCCATCACCATATAACTCACCTCCTCTTTCACATAATCTCCATTCGTCATATTCTTTTCCATCGCATCCTTTTCCAACTCTATTATTACCGCTTTATTTAAGACAATGGAATTCATCTTAACATCCATCATCCATGCAAGCTCATGCACTCCAAACAATAGGACATATTGCATACTGATCATACAATGTTGCATTTCGCCCACAAGTTGATCGGCTCTTACTAACTTTTTGACTTGGTTGATTTTGACCGAGACATTATTCCTGTGTTGGAACAACTATAAACTGATTTGAATGGAGGGCATGGAACAACAACAGGTGTATTATCATAAGAAAAACAAAATAGCATATTTAGTGAGTCGACGCATGCATTATTTTTCAAGCAATTTAAACACCACGAAACTCTTTTTGAGACATCATCAAATATGTTGAAAGAGAAAAAAAATTGCACATATAATATATATATAATCATATTTAAATAGCAGTCGTGTATATCCCAATTAATGTAGTGATTGAAAACAATGTACGTAATTGCTTTTTTGCATACCGGTATAAGCCAATAACGAATTATATGCCCTATTTCAAGTGGGGTGTCTATAAGGTTTTGGAGGTCCTAATTAAAAAGTCGTTAATCAATATTGAAGCCCTATAACATGTTAGATTCTAGTACATGGTAACCATATGTAAATTAACTAAAAAATTTAAGCAAGGTACAACTTTGAAACGATTAAACATATTTTCATCAATTTTCATTAATAAAATTAATAAAATTAAAATTAAAGATTAGAGGAGAAGACCTCAAATGAGGATAAGGAACAGGCCAAATTAACTGCATTTTAAGAACAAAATTGAAGGTTTAAAATGCAGTATCGTTAAAATCACTAAAATTTCATAGGTGTAAAATGCAGTATTTGTTAAACATGTAGTACCCCGTTGGTAAAATGCAGTGAATATGAGCGAAAATTTTGCTCTAAAATGTAATAAATTCGGAATGCTCCTCGTTCTTCTCATTTAAGGTCTTCTCCTTGGAACCTTACCCTATATGTTTTTTAAGCCCCTATAAAATTGTATATACTTCTATTTTATTTAAGCCCTTATAAATCAAATAAATCAAGAGATTTTGGACGGTCGAACAACTCACCCGACCTCAACAATGGCTTTGATTTAATGTTAAGGCCTTATCGGTGTTAAACTTTTGAGAAACAATTTAGCTAAATTTTGCCACAACATAAAACAGTTTGATAATATTGTGTGCGTTTGAACATAGCCGTTATAAAGCTCAAAACAATAATTCAATACAAATTGTATGTGACATGATGATCACGAAGTCTTTGTAAAAGTTTGGTTAAAAAACTTGAGGCTAACTTGGTTATATGCAATTAAAAGATTATGATACGAAAGTTTCTCGTACTACGCTCATATTAAGCTATAGGTCTGAGTGTAGAATTCCCTCACAAAAGTCAGCTTATAGGAGGAGTTGCCATCTAAATTTATAGGCCACCAACTAATCTAATACTAGACGGATATGGGATCGTAACAATACCTCGCGTTTTGAAGAGTCAACGTCCTCGTTGGTTACGGCTATGAGGCATCCCCTTTTCGGGTCCAAGCAACCACTTCGAGTCCTCATTGGTCATGACTATGTTGATCACGGTTGACACCCTTTTTTCACATCCAAGATATCACTCTATAGGCCACCACTCCGAGGTGTTGTAACCTCAAATTATGGGGTTGGTTGTGATATGAGTTGATACGAACCTATATCAAACTAGTCATATATCAAGCTATAAGCCTAAATGTATAAGTTACTTCTACAAGTCAGTTTGTAGAAGGATGGAACACCTAAATTTATAAATCACCAACCAGTCTTATACTTGTCCAATGTAGGATCTAATAAAATATTGAATGCGCACAAGCTAGTTGAGGTTTATGACTCGCTGTCATATTTTGCTTTGACAAAAGACAAATTTCTCGTCGTCATTCTCTTTCCCATATAAATGTGATCGACTTTAAGAAGATTTTCCCCTCATATCGTGTTAAATGTTCTCATGGGCAAGGATTTGTTAATCAAAATTGGATGTTACTTTTTTTTGTTAATCATATTTATTAGTTGTTTCCACCCTTCTGATATAGTTAATTGTTAATTTGATTAGCAGTGACCATTAAGAAGGTTTTTGTGTATATCTTTTTGTAGTGATTTTTTCCCTTTATTCTCCTCACGATGTATCATGCTTTAAGCTTTGGCAAATGGCAATGTGTGGTAAACTGCACGGGTGTGCACGGTTCGGTTTGGGGCAATTATGAACACTAACTATATCCGAATCGATTATGGCAGTTAACTGATATTAATAACCGTTGGGTTCAGTAAATGGCAGATCGGTTAAACGGTTATTTTTGACGGATCAATTAATCATTTCTGTTAAAGCGATTAATTGAATATGTTAGTATTGAAAATAAATAGTTTGCAAATGAAAGTACTAGTTTACAAAGATACAAAGCTAAATATGAATTGATGTTAAAGTTCAAATATTGGTATGGAAGTCCATATGTATAGTCCATATATTAGAATGGTCCATTACAAAGATACAAAACAATATAACAAAAGTACAAAATTAGTAATAAAAGAATTAACTTGTATTTAATTCTTTATTTTTAGCACTGGAATAAGAATAATATATGTATTAATAGAATTATATAAACTAATAATATGATAAGTACAATATTTTAGGCGGGGCGGTTAATGACGGATCGGTTATGGACATTAAGCGTAACCGTAACCGAACCGCTATAGGCGGTTAATATCATTTTACATAACCGGACCGGTTTATGTTGTTAAGCGGTTAACATGGATCGCTTTAGCGATTAATTTGGTTATGGTTCGGTTAAACGGTTTTTGTGCTCACCCCTATTGCACGAGTCTCTCTTTTCATCATTGATCCTACTGTGTATGATCTATGTGCAAAGGAACTAATCTTTCCGCTGTATTTCCAAAAAAATATTATATTTTATGGTAGTAAAACCTTTATTGTGCACTCGACTTGTTTCAGATGGGCAATTACATTCATTATTTGGTAGATTCAAGAACTGTTTACTTATGCATAATGCTCATGTCGTTCTTACATAAAATGTGAACATATTAAGGATCCATGATATGACCAACTCGTCTATTCTTTCCCTCTTGCATTTATATTTGTGAATTACCTTTTGGTTATATAATAATACTCACCGGTGATAATTTTCAGTTTTTTTTCTCGGTATTTAGGACAATCCTAATGGAATGTCTCAAGAATTCTCACGATCAGATCCAATAAGTTATTTGAGATTTTTATCAAGCTTGAATGGCTGTTTTTATGCAAATAGAGAGAAGGTGGTAAACAGAATTCAACAATGTTGATTTGATTCGAATGATGATCAAGTCTAGATTCACTGTTCCAGTTTCTAGTCTAATTGGTGTTGGACATATTTTTGTATACAATAACTAGTAGTCGTAGAGATCATGAAACAGTTTGTGTGAAACAATATATATTTAACACGAACCATGGTTTAAGTTGTTAGATATCATTTATCAGCATGAAGTTAGTTACAACTTACAACAAACTGTTGGAAGAGTATGATAAGTGTGTAGTCTTTTGATTTATTTAGAAAATGTCGATAACTTGTTGATTGAGATTTAGCGATGCATATAAGTACTTACTTTGCTGATGTATTCTTTCGTTGTTTAATGATCATCAAGACATCCACCATCACCACTAAGAAAACGGACTAAATTAAAATTAGAACTTAGTCAGGAATTATAAAAATCTACTAAATGAAATTTTTTGATTACCTATTATAATAGAATGTCTAAAAGGTATTGGTTCTTTCAGATATCACTTAAGGCTAACACAATGGCAAATTTGTAATGGCGGGGTAATGTATTATGTATTATGTATGGTCATGTCGAACATTTGAGGGGTGATTGACTTTAACTTATGCTTTTTATCGAAAATAAGATTTTTGACTTTTGAACTCGTCAACCCTTTAAGTTTTTAAAAAACTTTATAAGAGAAGCTCATTTAAACATTTTTAAAAGAGTTTTTTAACATTAGTATAACGCAATAAGCTAATTAGGCCTTATAAAGTAACACAAAACACCCCTTAAAACGATTATATATCTTCATACGGAGTAATAAAAACTTTAAGTAGGGAAGTGGTTGTGCAAAGCAAAGTATATCTAAGAGCACCTCCAATGTAAGCTTTTTCTAAAGCTTTTTTGCAAAATAAAAGCTTTAGAAAAACTTTTCTTCAATGGAGCAAAGACTTTTCTTTTCAAAAGCTTAAGATTTCTTAAGCTTTTGAAGTAAAGCTTTTCTATTTCATTGTGAGTGTACATTTTGAAAGAAAAGCTTTTAAAAAGCTTTTTATATTGGAATTAAAACTTTATTGAAAAGCTTTTCTTTTATTATCCTATGTGTCATTGCAAAAAAGCTTTAGAAAGCTTTTCTTGACGTGGATACTCTAATAAACAAAGTCGAATTTCACGATTTCCAAGTAGTGATAAAAGTCCAAAGCACCCTTGGTTATCTCAAAACAATGAAGACACCTTGAAGGGCAAACAGTAATTTCATTAAAAATGCAGAAGTCAGCTACCATAAAAACCATAGCTCCACCAGTGACCAAGATTTGGGGCAAACCAAAAAAAACTCAGACAACACAAACACAAATTATTAAGAAAGAGGTAGCAGAGGGAAGGGGATGTTTTTCTTAAAAGGGTTGTTAACCCCCCTCTGTTGCCGATGATCTTTGATTTGCCCCCAAATATTCAACAACCCTTTTTTTTTCTGGAACTGGAAAGCCAGTGTGGAATACTGTACTACTCGTATATATATAGATAGATATAATTATATTGCAGTTTCAGTCTGGTATTCTGGTTGAACTAGCTAGCTATCTTACTCTTTTCTGTTATTTATACAACAAAGTGTTACTACTTAATTACAATATTTTCATCATGGAAATAGTTGAATATGATACTGATGCTAATCTAATCTTGTTGTTTTTTACTCAACTCCCTTTATCATGCCATGCATGAGACAAAACTGTAATTATGGGCGATGATGATGATTGTTGGTGAATATGTTGTTGTCTGAGTTAATCGGTCAAAGTTTGAGATTTACCGTATCTTGGCGGGGTAATTTTCACCGAGGTTTCGTGGTGGAAATTTTATATTTTTACCATTAAAACAGCCGTGATGTTTGCAGCCATGGCGTTTAGATCCTCTTTGTTCCGATTGTTACAGATCTGAGCCTTATTATTTTCTATCTAATATTCATTTTTTTTATTTTTATTTTGATCGTTTACAATCCTTTCATCCCTTAATTATTGGTATTTTTTAAAAAAATGTAAGAAATAAGAAAATGTATCTATGGTCAAAAACATAACGACGGAACGTGTGGTACGTAATAAGACCATTCCCAACGGCATCGTCGGTGCTCCGTCGGTTCCAACCGACGGAACCAACACCGTTGGCACCGCCCATCGGTTTCGGTCCGTCGGTTGGCTCCGTCGGATATCCGATGGATCGTCGGTTTGGTTTCGGTCCGTCGGTTGGCTCCGTCGAATATCCAATGGATCGTCGGTTTGGTGGTGTGGGGTCTGTGGGGCCGAGTGAAAAAAAATAATAATTTAATTTTTAAAAATAAAGCCGTTGAAGGCTTTTTAAAAATAATAATAATAATAGTGTAACATTTTTTTAGGCTTTTTAAATTTAAATAAATGTATTTTTATTTGTAATGTAACGTTTTTTTAAAAAAAATTAATGTTTTTTTTAGGAATTTAATGTTTTTTTATTTTTAGGATTGTAATGTTTTTATTTTTTAGGATTGTAATGTTTTTAATTTTAATGAAATGTGTTTTATTTTAATAATTATGTATTATTTAATTTGGTTATTTAGTTGTGAGGTCCTGAAAAATGAAACTGACGGATGACTACTGAGAGGGGCCTGTCAGTTTCTGTCAATTTCTGTCAGTTGTATGAAAAAGTTGACGTGACGCAGATGTGATGCGTCAGTTTCTGTCACTGTTGGGGATAGTCTAATGTTCTCTTAGTCACAAAATATTTATAAAAAGACTGAATGACTTTTAGGGAAAACTTATTGATTTTTAACAAGAGTGTATTTTGTTTTCTTGTGTCACATATAAATAATAATTATATCTACTTAAAAATAGAAAATAATTGTGAACCACAACAATGTAATATATGGTCTACTCTTAATTCTAATTGGGAGATTCACTTTCAATCGAGTAACAAATTTTTTGAAGAAAAATGATTGGTGGTTCTAGTCTTGAGTCAAAATATAGACATGAAAATATGATTAGTGAATGTAAAAAGTTAATTGAATGAAATTAGTAAAGAGAAAATAATCGATCAATAAAATTTGTATGTCTACTTTTAAGTGTCTCTAAGTCCTATATATCATTACCCTTCGCCAAATGCACTTGGTATGAAAATAGACAAAGGTATGGGTGCTAGTCATCAACAAGTTATAACGAAAGGTGCAATAGGCGGTTATTTTTAAGTTCATTATTCAATATAGTTTACCTTAACGTATTTAGATTATAAATGAATGTGATTGATTAAAAAGACTAGCAGAATGTCCGTGTGTAGAACGTAAATCATAATTAAACTTTATACGACAATACACTACGATATAGTTTATCTTTGAAAGAAAAAAAAATCACATCTTTACTTTTTTTTAAAATGAGTTTTAACTAAATACCCGATATAAATATGTATATATATAATTGTGGTTGCGAACTCGATGATCGGGTTTCGAGTTGCGGCTGTTAGGTTGCATGTTCAAAATGGCTAGCTAGATCCAAGTTTACGTGGGTATAATTATATACTCCCTCCGTCCCATTACAAATGTCCACTATTGACTTTTGAAAGTCTTTCTTGTATAACTTTGACCTAAAATATTTTTGTTTGTGTTATATAACACTTGATGCAAAATATATTGTTGAATTGAGTTTTAAATGTATTTTCATTGATATAATTTCCATCATGTATTATATAACACAAACAAAAATATTCAAGGTCAAAGTTGAAAAAGAAAGACTTCAAAAAGTCAATAGTAGACATTTGTAATGGAACGGAGGGAGTACTAAACTTATGTATGAGACATTGAAATTGTAAAATCTGATAAAAAATTGAAACTCTCAAAAAATTTTATTGACTGCATAGAAATGAAATTATGAATACAAAATAGACTTAAAAAACACTATTGAGAGTTCCTTTTTGATATTTTATATAACACTTTTAAAAATGTGTAAAATTAGGGACAATTGAATTTGGGAGGTGCTAGAGATGGAACTTGGGCACAGATGGTGGACAAATCACCTTTGGCAGTTTGCTAGGATGTTCGTCTTGATCCAACCTTTCCGTCCATAATTTACACATTTCGTAACTCCTAACGGTTAAAAAGTTATGTCATATTTTGTTTACACTAAAATTTCATAATAATGATAGTATATATAAGATGTAATCATATGTGTAGGGGTAAGTTAGTAACTTCATGTAGTTTTTTTTAATATTTATAATAATGTTAGGGGTAAATTAGTAAACTCAATCTTAAAGAAAAACATTGAAATACATTATATATTAGTAAAAAAAAATATAAAGATATAGATAGATATATAAATGTTTTAATTAATTAGAGTTAAATATCATATATTTATTATTTTTATGTTTAATAATTATGATATTAATGAGATTATAATACATGTAAGGGTGTGTTGGTAATTTAAAGTAGATTTTCAAATATTATTAGTAATGTTATGGGCATATTGGCAATTTTCCTCTTAAAAAACATCCAAAATGTGTTATATAATACCCCCTCCGTCCCACCCCAAGTGTCCACCTTACTATTTTGGGTTGTCCCAAATAAGTGTCCACTTTCATGTTGTAACCAATCGAAATGGACTTTAGTGGGTATATATGTTATTTGATTGGTGAAAAGTGTAGTTAGTGGAAAAATCTTAAAACTGTGTGCAAAGTTAAAGTGGACAGTTTAGATAGGACAGAGGGAGTAGTAATAGATATGTATTTAACTAATTAGAGCACCAAGAATAGTGCCAACGCCTTTCTCAATTTACAAGCTGATATGCGTCACTTTAGTGACACCATTGACACCATGTCAGTTTCCTTCGTCACTTGATTTGTGTTGGTATACCGACGTGTGAACCTACGAGATTTGCATTTTTATTTTGTTTTTTATTTTTTGTTTAAATTATATAGATAAAGGTAAATTGATAAATGTAAGGTTTAAAAGATGAAGTGGCGAGTTCACTATTAACAAGGGTGTGTGAGTTTGAGGATTTTTGATTTTGAGCTAAGGTAGTGCTACTGAACAAAAAACTGACAAACATAGTGTTGTAAGTGGTTTGAGTTGGTCTTTGATAATCGAATATGTGAAAGTTTAGTTAGAGCGACACTTTGCTTAAAGATTAATATAGTCATTTTTATAAAGTGATGTATGAGAAACTGGACCATTCTCCATGTCCTGATGTCCATGTATGAAATATGAAGTGACTTCGGGCAATTTTTTTGACAGATGTATCATTTCTATTTGCACAAGTTAAATCTAACATTTGGGGTCAGTGATACTCTAATACCAAGTAATTATTAGAGTAAATTACATTGACAATCTAGATGGTTGTTCAAATATTACATTTAAAGTCTTTAGGTGGGCATTACGTGGATATCGTCCATTTATCTGAATTTTTATTTCACTGTCGGTCTCTAATCTTAACGAGTGTTATAGTTTTGTCCATTATCTCATGTCACATCCGTCACATGCAAAAGTATTTGTTTTAGCGCCAGTTCTTGAGAAAACGAATATGACATTAAATAACGAACAAAGTTAACACTTGTTGGTGCTTGAGAATGGCAGTGAAACAAAACCCTTTGTTAAGGGACTATATTTGCAAAATACCCAAGTACCCAACTCGAGAAGTGATAGTGTGTAATATACGAACAACCACATACACCGACAAAGTAATTTACTCTTATTATTTTTAAAAGGAGTATTAAACTAAACATTTCTAATTGAAATAACTATACATAATGGGTATTGGAAAGGACATTAGCATAAACAACAAAAGTCTTTCTTAATACGAACCAAACAATAAATTCTATTATCATTGTTTTAGAGTTGTTTTGGTTTTTATTAAGATGTATTATCATCAAAAACTTTATAAATAGTTTCCAACACTCTTTCTTAAACCTTAACCATGGGAAGATCGAACACTCTCAAATTGCCCTTTACATTTAAATCATGGACTCAACCAATTAGGTAATTATGACTACTTAAGCAATTAGGTAAAAACATTGACTCAATCAATTAGATAACAATAAAATAAAATATTATCTAAATAATGTCCATTAAAAGTCAAATAATATTGATTGAAAATTAATATTGACGATTTAAAAATCTTTATTTTCATTTAAAATGCCTAATTGTATGGAAATGTGAGGATGTATATGGGACATAGTATTTTCGTATGTCTCCTATGAATATTCGGAATTGTAAACTGAATTTATTATTTAAAAAAAAAACACTACACCATATAAAGACAAAAAAAAATTAAGTTAGTAGTCATACGGATTTAAAATATACTTAAAAACTTCAATAGCACCATTTGATATATGCGATTGATATTACGGGTTCTTTAATTTTTTTCAAACGGTTTCATATCAACATTCATTTTAATACTAAGTAATATCGGGAGATGTTATATTTGAATAGGAACAATTCAACGATATAAACATATTACCGCATCAACTAAGCAACGGTTAATCACAATGTGGCACTCTCAAATTGTGATGCGGAAGCAGGTCGGTTCGGGGTCCGCGACTAATTAAATATCAAGCACACAAGGCATACAATGAACGACTCTATATGTGTCATTTTACAAAATACATTAATATTATAAAAATTTTACACTGTTATAATTGTGACACCCGCCAAATTATGACTTGTAATTAGTGCCTAATCAAGTGTAATACATGTAATTAGTTCTGTGTTAGGCTAATTAATGTATCAATAAATATATCTTATTGAATATATATACAAGTATTAGATTCGATTAAATCGTATAAGTTTCAAATCAAAAGCAATTTGATTCAATTAATACGGACGTTGGTGAACAATTTTATTAAATAATATAACATTATTTAATAACGCTATTACATCTAAAGATATCATTTTATAATATTTCAAGTTAAACTCGTATCGTACAAATGACAATTTACATAATTAAAATGTAAGATCGCACGATAAAACAAAACCAGAAAACTTTAAATTTAATAATTCAATTATTAAGTGTTTTAATAAAATACTTCAACCAAATTATCGCTTATTTGGTAATTTAAAACGTATATTTAAAAGTAATTAATATTAATTTAACGTTTAAACAATTGGGAAAACGAACACCGCACGGAGCACGATTGCAGGAGCTGAGGAAGTGAGGCTTTCAACAAAACCCCACTCCCTCCTCATTTTCTTCTTCATTTCCACCAACACTCTCCCCTTTCTCTCTCTTTTCTCTTTCAAGATAACCATCACCACCATCACCTTAAAACACCAAATTACACCACCAAACGCCGCCGAAATCTCGAAGCTCTTTGGAGAAAAACAACCACCACGCAACGATCTACAACTCTATCTTTTCGGAATTTCATTTCGACACTTTGTAAGTTTCGACAAAAACCCGAAACTCTTCGATTTCACTCATTTTTACATGTTTGTTGTTTATATAAGCTTAAAATGTCCATATATGGGTTGGGTAAAAGTAGCGGACCAAACTATGGCCGGAAAACTCGTTTTGGCTCAAAAATCCGTCAAACAGACCTAAGTGTCGCAAAGACGACCAGTATAGCGTCACTTCGTGCGTCACTTAAGTGACGCATTGAGTGTCGCATGAAACCCTAATTTGCCTAAGTGCCGCATAAAACCCCTTTTTCCGACACTACAACCGTTACTTGCTTAGTGACGCCTAGGACCCTTACCGTCACTAATAACCCGACACTGCTTTAGTGACGCCCAAGTATACGTCACTCCTCTAAGTGACGCCTAACCGACACTTACACCCGTCACTGATGAAGTGTCACCACCTTATGCGTCACTTACCTAAGTGACGCCCTAAACTCAGAATTTCACATCTTATGCGACACTTCTTAAGTGTTGCCCAAGCTACGTTAGTGACGCCTCAGTATGCGTCACTTCCGTTAGTGACGCCCTTACTCAGAATCTGCCATTTCATGCGTCACTTCCCAAGTGACGCCTAATGCCCTCTAGTGATGCTATAAGTGTCGAATGAAACATAACCCAAATTTTACTAAGTGTTGAGACCTAAAATTTTATCACTCGATTTCACCCAAATTCAAGTCCAGATGCGTTTTTCACCAAAGCAATTCAAGTCCAGCTCGACCCCAGCCAGGGGCTTTGCCCCTTGGACCCCGCCAGGGGCTGCCGCCCCTTGGACCCCGCTACCAGGGGCGCTGCCCCCGGACCCCCGTCATTAACGGGCTTCGCCCTTACCATAGGTTCACGAGTAACGGTGTTACATCTAAACTTTCACAAAGTGTTAAACTTGTATAACATCAAACACGAATGCGACACAACTTCTAAAACACATTGGAGCTTAGTTTTAGGTATAACACTTCAAAATCATCAAAATAATAATGTGGGATTATCGTTACAAACAATCACCAACGGGTCGTACACATTTTCAAACACTTAAACAAACAACCAAATTGCGGTAATTTGGACATTCTAAGTTAGACGGACAACTACAAGGGCAGTCTTTCGAGATGCCTACTCATGTTATAACCATTGCGTGTCTTGGACACCCTCAAGTTACAAGTCTTCGGACATCAATTCCTCGCTAATCAATTCAAGTTTATTAAGTTAAACACCCGAGGCTCAGGTGAGTCTCATGGCCTCTATTTTACTGTTTTCATTAAGGGGTGTGATATTATTGCTCGTTTTATTTTACAAGTTGAACGCAAGTACCAATCAATCAAATGCTAAATGAGTTGTTTTCAACTAATCACTAAAGCCCTCCATAGCATAGTCTAGTAATACATCTGTAGCGTGAATGTTAGTATATGATATCATATAGGATTGACAATCCTCGTCTGGGTTAGCACGCACTAACTGGTCAAACGGACGTATTAGCATTTGGGAAGACGAGTGTAGATTAGGCACTCGTAGGAGGCAACTCAGTTGGGTTTCCTTAATTGGACCTGACACTCAAGTTAAGCTCAGACTATGTGCTCATGGCTGTATACCTTTTATTTTGCTTAATTGCATTTTAAATTCAATTATATTATAAAATCTTGCGGTTCATACAAATATGCGTTGACATACAAACCTGTGAGCTCACCAGCGTTTCGCTGACCCATTTTAGCATGTATCACAGGTGACCAGCAGTAGGTTGGACAGCTCAATCAAGAACTATTAGCTCGAGTCAGCATGCAAACAATCAGAGATTTAGCTGCATTATTATATTTTGTATAGGTTAATTATGTACTTAAATCTCTCAATTTCAAATCGGGCTAATGTAAACAATATTTTGATGTGAACTTTTGTTTTATCAATATCAATGTAAAACGATGCATGTAGTGGTCGTTCATTATATCTTTGTGATGTGTATATTGATTAGTCGCGCCCCGACCCGATTCGCTTCCGCAACCCGAATTTGGGGGTGCGACAATAATATAGTTTACAAAAGCTCTTAGGCCAAATGGTAGGGATTCTATGACATAACTAAATTATACAAAATATAGTAATGCATGACAATCTCTTGATGTCTGAATGCGACTCGAGCTAATGGGCATCCTGAGTGAGCAGACCTACTGCTGCTGCGAACCTGAGAATACACGCTAAAATGGTCAGCTAAAAGCTGGTGAGCTCACAGGTTTAATGATAAAGTGTAATGTATGAACCGCAAGATTTAAGTATGAATATTTGTAAATAAACAAATAAGTAATTGATAAATGATGTATATAACTGCCATGAGCACATAGTCTGAGCTTAACTGAGATGTCAGGATCACAATTAAGTGCCTGAGCGAGGGTGCCTCTATGCGTGTGCCTAATCAACACACGTATGAACAAATGATAATGCGTCCGTTTGACCAGTCAGTGCTTGCTGACCCGGACGGGGATTGTCAGTCCCATATGGTACCATACACTAATATTCACGCTACAAAGTATTACCAAACTATGCTTGGAGGACTTAAAAGATTAGATGATAAACTTATGCAGAATATAGCGATATTTGATACTTGCGTTCACATGTAAAACAAAACAAGCATGTATTCCCACCCCTAGGTTAAAAACAGTAAAATAGGGGCTATGAGACTCACCTGATTCTAATGAGATGCTATCAAGCACAAATGATGGTTTACAATAGAATGATGTCGTCTCCAACGACTGAAACCTGTCGGGCGTCCTAAACGCGCAAGGTTTTAATGATTAGATGTGGAAACCTGTTGGGCGTGTTAAACGCGCAAGGTTTTAAATGATTAGAGGTCTCAACAGACCGTCTATGCTAGTTGTTCTATTAACTAGTTATGTCCAAATTGATTTGGTTAAAGTTTATATTTGAGTTTGTCAAAAGGTACACGGCTCGTTGGTGACGGTTTGTAATAATAATTTCAAACTATTATTATTATACATGATTTGTTGTACTTATAAAAGTATATGTGTTTCGTGTGTAAGTCGTATCGTATAAGTTTAGTTGTTATTCAAGTTCGTTATATCCGTTACATTTTATTTCATAGGTTACAAAATTTGATACGGGTCCGAAAACTGAAATATGCCATTTTCGACCCCTAGACGACCCCGAAAGACCTAAAACCGCCTAGGCTATGGTACATAGCCTGATCATTGGGCCGTTTTCGAGTGACCGTGTGATTTTTAGCCCAATCCGTTATAATAAATTTTTAGCCGAATCCGTTATAATAAATTGGTCCGTTTGAGTAATCTAGCTGTTCGGCTATAAAGCTCTAGCCGTTCGGCTATGGAGCACCTAGTCGTTCGGCTATGAAAGTCCAGCCGTTCGGCTATGAAGGACCTAGCCGATCGGCTAAGGAAGCCTAGCCGTTCGGCTGATGAAATCCAGCCGTTCGGCTGATGATTTCCAGCCGTTCGACTCAGGGACCAATTTCAGGTCTGTTCGCGAAATCAGTTGGGAAAACGAGTATAGGTTCGATTTTTGGACACAATCTACTTGATAGAACACTAATACATGATGATATATGTTATTTAAACACGAGATTTAAAAGAAAAGTGAAAGATTTCTTACGAGTAAAAATGAGGAACGGATGATGGTGATGATGCCGAAGAAGATGAAGATGAAGATGGTGATGATCCTTTGTGGTTGTTGCTTATTGTTGTTGTTGTTGGTACCCGACAGAGAGACCGAGAGATAGAGAAGAGATGGAGGAAATGGAAAAAGAAAATGAAGAAGAAGGAGAAGAAGTAGCCGGCCAACTCCAATTATTGGAGTTGGTTGGCTCTATTCGCAGTACAAAACGCCCGTATTTTTGTACCCGATCGATAACTAGTATAATATTTTCAAATGATAAATTTCTAAAAATGAAATCGTATATACTTTTAATCGAAGTATTTTATAAAAATACTTTTAGTGAGATATAAGAATATATCTTTGTTTTAAGTTTGAATGACGGATACGGTTCGAATGGTTTCATCGCGTTTGAGTAAGATTGAATAAAACGAATATGTTTTATTTTTGTCTAATGTAAATAATAATTATTATTTTCAATAATAATACATTATATATAAGTTTTGTCGCGAATGTTTTTACTTTGTACGATACGAATACTTTATATATTATCAAATTAATATATAATAAATACTGAGTATATTAAATAATAGGTTCATATTACTTAATATTTGTTTTCATCAACGCCCGTGTAAATGAATCGGAATTTGACCGATTTGAAAATGCACGATTAAATTTAATCGCGTACTGATACATATTCAACAATATATATATTGATACATACAATTAGCCTAACATAGAACTAATTACAAGTATTACAAAATGATTAGGCGCAAATTCCTAGCCCTAATTGGTCGGGTGTCACACACAACATGTTTTGAGCTTTCAATAAATTTATCCACCGTATTGCACAAGTCCTCTACTAGTTTCGGTATGATGTAGGGTCGATCTGTTTGGGGTTAAGTGTTATGGCCATATTTTGATACGAAGTAGGGTTTGGAATCGAGTTGTATAATCGTTTTGATAGGGCTGTGTTGGTTGGAATCAAGAAGGTAGTTTATGATTTAACTTTTGGATCATTGTGGTATAGTTCGGTCTTTTAGTTGTAATTGTTACTATCTTTTTAATTTTTTATAAGTAATAGTATAAATTTTGCCTTTTAAAAAAAATATACTTTATATTTATATAGTAAGATTACATAAGGATCTAAATACATTTCAACAAAAGTAAATCAATGGTAAAACGTACTAGGTATATGCTTCATGATCGATGCTTACACCAAATATATCATCTGTATTGTTTTTTAAAAAACTTTAATCTTAGTCAAAATTACAGACCACGTGTTAATTTAATTAGTCAAAAGTCCAGTAAATGTGAAGACTGGTGATTGGACCAAATCAAAGCCCAATAATAAGAATATATAAACCTAATACTAGTTGACTAATCGAGTCCAGTAAATAAACAAGGCGTATAAAATGTTGTGCTTTTGCTCAACCGAATGAGGCTCCGGCGAGGGTAATATAGTAATATCTCTCTTGCCGTTTGATCTTCCGATCAGATAAGAGCCAATGATTTCCACGCCGATTCACCGGAATCCTCAACTCTGTCTGTTTTCCCTTCTATCTATCTGTCTATAGTCTATACATATATGATGCATCTCCAATATATATATATACACGCACACATATCCAGACACTATATAGATTCAGTTATCTGTTAATCAAAACTGTTAAACTAAACGCACCCTAACTACTACTACTGCTACTGCTGCTGCTGATTTTACTCTGTTTATCGTATTTAAGATGAGGCGGTGATGAGAATATGGTTGATTGAGCAGAATCGAAGTTTGGTGACCAGATCTGTATCTTGGCTGGGCAATCCGGATGGCAATTTGTTGTAATCTTCTAGATATGATACATATTTCTGGGATTCGAGATGCGAATTGCAACTGTGAATTGCAGCCATGGCAGATAATACGGCAAACCAAGCTCGATTACAACAGATCTGAGCCTCCCTTTTACCTAACTACTGTATAATGATTTTCAATTTACCAATATTTTTGTCCAGTTTAGTTAAAGATGGTTTTAGACTTTTAGTAAAATGTAATGTTATTAAAGTTTTGTATTAACAATGCAATCGGATGCTACAAATAGTGCTACTAACAGATGCAAAGTTGCAAACCGCTTTATCAATGCTAAATTGCTACAACAAATATGTGTTCATTAATACATAGATTCATTGGTTTGATGAACAGGCGTTATTATGTTGGAAGTTGGAACGTTACATCAAATCGATTCTTACGTTCAGTTACCAATATTGACTGTCGTGTGACTCGTGAACAATGTAGTCGAGCAACAAGTCAATCGTGTTAAGTCGATAAGACTTGGAAATAAACAAGTGGTTGTGCCTTAGCATGAAGCATGCGGTTTCTCCAACACTAATTTAACCAAATCAACACGTAAAAGTTACCCAAAAAAAGCCTTGTGTTCACTACTGTGTTGCTACGAAACGCGTTTAGTGGGGGAATTTTCCATCGACTACGACACTTCAACGTTAGAAGACGAGTAACTGGGCAAGAAACAATCACATACAAAAGACACGATTGTTCAAATCAGTATAATACCTCGTCGGTTTAAATTCACCAATGTTGGAAGACGATCAATTTGAGCCCTCCAAACGCAAATATTTATTTTCTGTGGGATCCAATTGAGCCAACAGTGAGATTGTCCGAACTCAAATGGAGTTATTATTTTATCATCAACTAATTGTTTAAGCTTGCAAAGCTGAACATTTCCGTATCAAACTTCCATGTCCAACTATTTGGAACATCATTCAATTTTACGTCACCAATAATAATTATCATATTATCCAGATCAAATAAACATCGCTCCTCCCGAAGACCTACACAGCTACACACCAGTCCCAATTCCCACCCCAAACTCCATTGTAAGGCTTCCATCTATCATTAATATGGGGTTCTTGTTGAGAGCATACAAACGTGGGAATTCTATTTTGAGCAAATTCCATCACCCGTTCACATATCATTCCAAAACGACACTTGACACTTTGATTTCATACACATATCATTAGAAAACTATCAAGTAGCAAACATAAAAGGATGTTTGTTCCCAACTTTTAGTTTTTTTATCAAGAGAAAACAACCATATCAATGTATGCATATCCTAATTTTTCAAGGTACTAACTTTGGAAAGAATACCTGATTGACCAATGATGATTACAACAAAAGGGTGAGCCGAAGAGTATCACATATCAAAGACGAGCAGTGTGTGATTTTTGCGATCGCTAGAGGCTTGAATTTGTTTTAATGTGCAACTCACATATTATGAATATTTGTTTCAGATTTAGATGTTTTACAAGAGATCCCATGCCTTTTTTTTCCTAGCGGTAGGCTTTTAAAATTTTACCCCCATTTGATCTTGTGGTTATGTTATGAAGGGATATATTTAGTATAATTCATTGTAGGAAAAAAAAAACTGTTTGACATATATTTTTAGGTATAAATATACTCAACAGAGATACTAAGTAAGAGTAGTAAATTACCAAGATGGTCACATTTGACCACTGTCGTCTTATTATAGCCACAATCTATAAAAATATCTCAATTTTAATCAAGGATTTTGATCTCTAAAAGCACATATAAGCAAATGTGGTAAAGTGTATTTCTATTTCCCTATAATTCGGAAAACATTACAAAAGCAACATACGGCATTGAGAGAGAGAGAGAGTTGATATTATGCTTCATGCATGTATTAGTATTAGAGCAAAATGTTAGCGATTAGAGCTAACCGGGTATTGAAAAAGAGCTAAGTGGGTATTCTTGTTTGCATTAGAGCGAAATTGAAGTTTAGAATTCAAATAATTCGCTCCAATTAACAAATTGAAGTGAAATATGGCTTTGTGGCAATCTTTGTATGATTCTTTCGAATTAGAGCGAAATAGAGGAACATATTTAACATATTTTGCTTTAATGTTCAATTTGAGATTTTATAGATTTTGTGTCTATATTATAGGATGATAAAGGTTAAATATAACTATTTAGGTAATACATATAAAGTAGAATCCAAAAACCATATACATATGCAATATATCATTTTACATGAACAAATAAAATGATGAAAATATTGAAATATGTGTTCATTATTGTGTAACACGAGTAAAAATGAAAATTACAAGGGTTATCGAAGTTTTACAATAACCTAGGTAAAAACTAAAAAGTGTAAACAACAGAATGTGAGGGGCAAAAGTGTAAAATGATTTTATACACTATATCGAGTATCCACTTCTCATTCTCAACAATAAATAATGAAAAAATAGTGCCATTTAGAAACACCACAAATTGGGGGTTGATAAAAATTGCTCAGATGAACGAAAGAGGCTCCGGCGAGAGAGATTTGGGTGTTTTCTTAAAGGGTTGTTGCCTCTCGCTTGCCACAATCATCAAATCAAATAATTAATTATATATTTACTGATTGATGAGCCGATGATTTCTTTGATTTCATAAATCAAATCAATAAACAACAACCTTTTTACGAACTACAAACAAACAGTCTACAACTGAAATAATGAAATGTGTACATTGGAAATGGCCTTAAATGGCCATTTTGCTCTTTGATATCATTTCATTTTCTTCTTCTTCTTCTTTTTCATCATCATCATCGTCATGAAATCTTTTATATGTATGCATATTTTGATGGTGGTGGTGGTGGTGGTAGTAGTAGTACAGTGACTATATATGGTGGTAAATGAAGGCTGTGATGATTTTGTGTATTATTATTATATCTGAGCAAATGTTTTAGGGATATTGAAGATCCGACCCGTATCTTGGCGGGGCAACACCCGGATGGCATGGACATTCTGCAACTGTGTGTGTTTGCAGCCATGGCGGATTTCGGATCTCCTTTTGTCCCCAACCCCCAATTCCAGATCTGAGCCTAATCGTTTTTTAATTTGCTTGAAATTATCATTTATTTCTCCAAAAATTAGGGTTTTACATTTCTATCCAATTTCGTAGTTAGCTAAGTTTTCATAAAATGATTTACCAGTTTCTGAAGAAAACATCACATCAGTTTAAAGTTTAAGGTGCTCCCAACGTGTATCGTCGGCTTGAAACCGACGAGCCGACAGGATGGCACGAACCCGTCGGTCGCCTCGTCGGTTTGCTTCCTTCGGTATTCCGACGTGAGCGATAGGTTGGAGTGGGGCCATTTGCTTATTATTTTTTTGTTTGTGTGTATATATTAAAGGTAAATTGGTAAATGCGGGTTCCAGAAATATGAAGTGACGGAGCGGGGATGAGAGTTGTCACGTGACTCTGTCAGTTTCAGTCAGTTGAGTTTTGGGTTGGGAATAACCTTATACAAGCTTATTAGGATACCCAACCTGAATTCATACCCCAAATAACAGGTTTGGCAACTTAAATTCATTCCCCCTTAATTACTAGTAGTTGCTACAAGTATCAACCAATACCAAGATGATTCATGACTTCAAATCATTAGAAAACTTTCTATTACCAATATAAATCTGCTATAATTATGTAATGAGACTATGAGAGGAATCAGTGACTGCTTCTAACAAGCAAGACATGTTGAGTTGAGATTTCCTTCAAACTTTGCCATCTTTACAAAGGTCTTAGAGGTCAAAGCATTGCAGTAATCACAAAGTAAAATTAATTCTATTCCTATAATGAATTAATTAATATATTTTAAACTAATGCTGGCAAATTCTGTCCATTTGCTCCACATCTAGGTAATTCTGAGTATAATGACATAAAAGTTTGGGTTCTTATGGACTAGAGAAATTTTGGAAATGAGCTTAATTGGGTAAAACTCAAATAATGAATGAGTCTAAATGGGTGGCCATCATATTATATTTTTTATATTATATAGTTAAAAATGTTAACTTATTTTGGAAAATATATATATTTTAGTGAATCAGAACATTTTTTTTATGAAAATTTCAAATAGCCCGTTTAGACCCGCAACTGATTAGACTTGAACCCGTTTGACCCGTAGCCTATATCCGTTCAACCCGCCCATTTGCCAGCTCTAGACTCTAAACTGTTACATCAATATCCCCAAAGAAAACTGTCTTCAGTAATCACACGTTGATCCACGCTTACTAACTTCCTTTGACTTGGATGATTTTAACCGACATATGATCATTGTGTTAGAACAAAGTGCGACAGATTACTTTAGATGGAATGTATGGAACAGCAGCAGGTGGATTATCACAAGACAAACGTACAAAACGTATTTCCATTATAAGATAGTTCGGGCAATTGAAGATATCTTCTGTTTTTATGCCGGGTTGAGGATAGGTTTGATTAGTGTTGTCAATGCTATCTTTAAGTGTACCGAAAGAGTCAGGCATTTGTTTGGATCCGACGAATTCAATTAGGGTGCCTAATGGTAAAGAGAGTATATAGAAAAAGAAATCTACAAATTCTTTTTTGGCCACTGCAAATAAAATTCTATGGCCTTTCTTGTCGATAACAAGCGTAAGACTCATTTTTGGTGAATCCATCGATGTATGCGTGGGTTCTTAATTTATGTGATAGATCATAATATATGAGGTTTTATTTATATGGAGTAATAAATAACAGTGTATTGGCAGTGCTATGGAATTCATTTGTGTCATTTTATTTCCAATAATATTTAGGCGGTGTATGATAAAACAGAATTATCTAGTGCTGAATATCTTAAATGTGTGAATGAACTTATTTGATAATTATTCTGAACATATAATTTGAATAGTGTAAAATTATCATTTTAACCTTTTACGCTATTAAAGAAAATAATCAACAATACTATAAAATTGAGTTTTTTTGTTTGTTTTAAGTAAATGAATGTAGTAAATGAGGATGAGTGAGTGTGCGTGAGTTCAATCACTTTTATATGCTTTTTTGCAACACTACTGTAAAAGATTGATGGGTTTTTTTTTCAACACTACTATAAAAGATTGAGTATTTTTGAAATAAATGAATGTAATAATTATGGATGAGTGAGTGTGAGTGAGTTCAATAACTTTTATATGCTTCTTTTTTTAAAATAATGACCACATCACTCAACCTTAGTGATGGCTTTGATTTAATATCAAGGGCCTTATTGTCATTTGGCTTTTGAGAAACTATTTAGTTAAATTGTACAACAACGTAAAACAATTTGGTAATAGGGTACGGTTCATGTATGCAGCTTTTTATCGTACGCACTGTACACAATCATTCACTTACATTCACGTGTACTTTTACTTCGTTCACCTTCATCCTTCGTACATCCTTAATTGATACATGTTGTATTAGGTTAATTTGTGTGTGGTACATTTATAATTACTGTGATTTAATCACATGTATTCTAATTTAATTATGATATTGGATCTTCTCTGTGTATTCGTAATTGTGATTCATGTTAAATACTTTTTCTTTTGGTAATCCTTTAATTATATTTTAATTTAATATTTGTACGATACACAATAAACATATTAAAAGTTGCAAGAGCAGAGAAGGGAAGGGAAGGAAGAAGATGATACACAATGAACATATATAATTATTAAATAATACATAATGAACATATTAAAATTTGTATGTTTTTATTTAAAATTTATATGATACACAATGAACATGTTAAAGTTGCAAGACTGTGATGATTTGTATGATACACAATGCACATGTTATAATTGATACACAATAAACACTTTTGAGATTGTTGCGTACTGTGCGTACGTTAACATCATGCGTACATGAACCCTTGTCTTTGGTAATATTGTTTGCGTTTGAGAATACGTGATCATTATATTTATTTATACCGCCAAAATGTCTCATCATCATTATCTTTTCCATATAAACGTGATCGACTTGAAGAAGACCTTCCCCTCATATCTTATCTTAAATGTTCTAATGGGCATGAATTTAACAATCTAGATAGGATCCATTTAACATAATTACGCTACATTAAGAGTTAAGTTTGTATTAGATAATAGAATAGATTGTAATGATCCAAACCTAGTTGTGGGTTTATAGTTCATGAGATGGTTTATGGTGAAAACAAGAAATTATTAAAAAAAACCGGTGAAATGGATCTCAACTTTTAATTACAATTGTTTTTATTTGTGAAGTTTTTATTTTTCATTTTGAATGGGATCTAATATACATATCACTTCTTTTAATTTTTTATTTTAAAATGCAATCATTACTGTACTTTTTCTGTACTTTTTTCACCACTTTTTCTTAATATTTTGTACTTTTCTGTACTTTATCTATTTTTTTAATAATAAAAATGGTATACTGTTGAATTTTGATGGTATGAAAAGAGAATCCCTTTTAAATATGTTTTTCTTATTATAGACATTTTTATTGGGTTTTTAGAAGAATTTCATTACGAACCTTTGTTTTTTTTCTTCACTGAAAGCTAGAGTTTTTAAGTGTGAACCTAATGTTTAATCCGTTTCATGAAATTTTACAAAGAAATGAACATTTATTATTTGTTTCACAACTTTTTATTTTTATTTTTTGAAACTTATTTTTTTTCACTTCACCAAAAAAAAAAAAAAATAGTGAACAATTTTTGGTTGTTGCTTTACGTAGTTTTTCAAATGTGAATCCTTAGGGTGTGTTTTGTTGAAAAAAAAGAAACTATTTCGGAAAAAAAATATTAAGAAAAATTGATATTAGAAATCATCTTTCAAACTTTTTAAATATTTTCTAGAAAAGTTTTTTAGGAAAATGGAAAACTATATGGAAAATCATGTGTAACACCCCTAAATTTATTGTTTGGCGGAAGCATACTTGGGGTGCTACTAATCAATAATCACAAGCACATAAGATAAAGTGAACGACTCTACATGCGTCGTTTTAACAAAATACATTGATTGTAATAAAAGTTTACAAGAGTTATAAGGATTACATAAACTCGGTAGATCTGAAAGATTCTATGGAATTACTACTTATACAAAATATAATAATGCAGAAAAATCTCTTGATGTTCGTATTTGCATGCGACTCGAGCTATAAAATTTTTGAGTAGTCCTACTACTGCTGTGTACCTGAGAATACATGCTAAAAGGTCAGCTAAAAGCTGGTGAGCTCAGAGGTGTAATGTGACAACTCTCCAATTTATGTAACAATTAACTTAAGCATGTGCATTCTTACGCTAATTTCCTGACAAAAGTTTAAACAAAAACTACATATGTGAAATAAGTCTAGCAAACCCGAGATCTTTGTACAAAAAGTTCTACGTATTTCGTAATTAATTATAATTACGTACGAACTATCGGAACGAAACCGACAAAAATAAAATACAAATGTTGGTGAACATTTAATTAATAATATGAAATTATTAATTACGAACATTATTTAAATTGTATTATTGCGATAATATAAAGTAATAAAGGTTTCAGAAATAAACGTATCAAACGCGAACGAAACTCACAAACTGTACCGACAAACATTTCAAATAATTTTATTAATTATTTTAATAAAATATTTCAATTTCATTTTTATCAATTATACTGTTTGAAATAAATTTTAAACAAACGAATAATTGAGTGGGACACGGGGTACAAATAATTGGACTCGTACACGAAATTAACGGGTTAAATATAACCCCACCAAAACTCAATTATTGTAAGACAAAAATTTGCATAGCCATGCCTTGATCTGTTGCTTGTTTGGCCGACTCCCCATCAACAACCCCATACTTCAACAAGCCCATACTTCAATAATGTTTGATCACTTGTGCACACTACACATACAATCTGACACTTAACATTTCCTTCATTCAACCTCCCTTTTTCCTCCCTCTTTATTTTCACGGCAGAACTCAGCCCCCAATCATTATCATCATCTTCTAAGTTGCAAAGGAATAACAAGATCAAACAACACCATCATCTACCCTTCATTTCCTTCTTATTCAAACATTGTAAGGAACATATCATTCATTTTCTTTCATGTTTTTGACTTCCTTAATATATTATTAGTTCACTTATATAATATCATGCTAAAAATTGTAACAAAAATAAACGAAAACTAAATGAGTGGGTGAAGTATTATACCCAATCGGGTAACTATAATCAAATAAAATCGAAATCAAGTGTGATTCTCTTAAATGAAATATGGATGAAGTGAAAACACATCTCTACAACATTAATTAAAAGATTTGACTGTTTTTTTTATTGATATGCTTAATAATAACATATTATAGAAATTGTCACTTCATTGTTTACGTAATTTTGTATATATTATTGAAATGATCGAAACAAAGTGATGAGTCATAAGGTTGATAGTTGATGTCAACTTGATATCCTTAATTATAGTACTGTTAATAAAAAGATGGTGATATGTGATCTCATATGGTTTTCAATTAGATAGCTCATTTACACGTAATAGCCTTTAATAAATGCTCATGGTCTTGTAAAATGATAACAGGAAAGTAATATTGTTATTATAGTCATGTAAACCATAAGATTACATGTAATTAATGTTATAAGCACACTAGCAAAGTGGTTAAGCCGTGGGGATTGAAGGAAAAGGTCACATGTTTGAGTCCTGTGACCTGTTTTAATTTGTATTATTACTTTTTTATATATATTTTGCTTTTCCTCTCACAATTTAAGTATGTTATCTATTAAACTTAAAATCTAACTAACATTTGATACGAGTTTAACAACTTTTTAATATAAAATTTCATACAATAAATTTTGAAACAATAATATTTATTGGATACGTAAACGGAATCAATACGACTCACAGTGTATGACTAATTTTGAAACATACACGACAAACTATATATATATATACGCAATGAGTAATACGATTTGTGAAATAATAATTATTTCCAACACATTTCACCAACGATTTGTACAAATTAAGAAATCAACAGTTTCTTCAAAATAATCAAATTGTCAACATAATTTGATAAACATAATTTAATACATATTGCTTATAGGTTGACCTACCTTGGGCGACGCTACATCTTTCAGCTAGCATTCACATCATCACTACTACTACTACTGTGAGTTTACAGCCCTATTTTTAAATGTTTTCTACTTTGAAACATAGGGATGTTAAACATAGAAATTGCATGCCAACACATGCAATCAAATTATAAATTGCTTTATTTCTTTTATACAACTGTTGATTGATGAAATTATATTTTCACAAACTGTTTTGGGAATTAGACAACGCATCCTAGTACGGACCCAGACTTGCAATGTATGCATAAAAAGACCTTATGACATCATACTGTAACCATTAGCTAGGTGACTTTATCCACTGAGTATACGGATAGTACTATTGCCGTGACGACCCTCCTATGGTTGGAGCGTATACTTAAATGTCCTTCAGGCAAGCAACATAAGTTCTGGTTGTGGTTTGGTTATAGGGTTAGGTCGCGTTACTTTAACTTGTAAGGTTTAGCTCACCTTGCAGGGGATCATAGTCTAAGTGTTTCCCACATAATTATAGGAAAAACATATCCTACAACTGTTTTTGTACCGTAAAACACAACGGTTACTTATTTTATGCTGGCAGACAACCGTAATAAACTTTGGGATAACATCCCACATAAAGCCTGATATTTTAGGGTAACAGCCCTACAAAACTTATATTTTGTAAATGAATAACAATTCATTAATACAAACAAACTTGGTTAAACAAACCACATAATCACATAAACCTGTAAATTCACTCAACAATTTTGTTGACGATTTCTCTATGTTTTTCAGGAAATTAGCTGTGTAAGTAAGAATCACATGCATTCAGGATGGACAACCCTGGACTAATAGGATGCCACATATTTTGGGACGCTTTTGGAGATTTCCTCTGTATGACTGCAGACATTGCAGTCATACCCATAAAATCTTACTTTATCTATATGTATTGTGAAACTTAATGTTTTAAACATTACTACTACTGTTACGACTTACTTGGTCGTAATCTTTTGTAATAACCGTTAAAATTGGCATCCTAACTTATTATGTTGTGCAATAACCATATGCTCTGAGTATGTATGTACTATTTGGTTGTATTACTGTTCGCAGCCCCGCGACGTCACCAAAGCTTCCGCACACTTAATTAGTACTGATTGTAATCAGCGTTTGGCGGGGTGTGACATGTAAATGATAAACATAATGTATGAACCACAAGATTTAATAATGTGTTTGAAATTAATCAAATAAATGTGTATATTACTGCCATGAATCCATAGTTTGAGCTTAACTGAGGGGTCAGGATCCGCCTTTAAGGACCTAAGCGAGGTGCCTCCGAACGAGTGCCTAATCTACACTCGTGTGAACAAATGATAATGTGTCCGTTTGACATCACAGTTAGGGTAGCGCGACTACCCCGGACAGGGATTGTCAATCCCATATGGTACCATACACTAACATTCACGCTAAATCCATACTAACAAACTATGTGATGGAGGATTTTATGATTAGCAAAACAACTCATGCAGTCAATATATCGTGTTTTGTACTTGTGTTCACATGTAAAACAAATCCGAGCATGTATTCCCACCCCGGGAGTAAAAATAGTAAAATACGGGGCTATGAGACTCACCCGAGTCTGATGCGTTTATCTCAATACACGTGCGTTGCTAAACCAAGCAATGATGTCCGAAGACTGTAACCTGAGGGCATCCAAGACACGCGTTGGTTAATATGTGAGTAGGTATCTCAAAAGATCACCTATGCTAGTTGTTCATCCAACTAGTTATGTCCAAATACATTGATTCGTTTGATTGTTTGTTTGTGTTTTGAAAACATGTACGGCCCGTTGGTGACAGTTTGTAATAATAATCTTACATCATTATTATTATGTGTTGTTTCATTGTATACTATTAAAGTATGTGTTTTGTGTGTTATATTGTATTTAAGTGTTGAAGTATATATGTATCATGTACGAGTACATCGTATGTGGTTCAAATGTTGTAAATGTTTGACACGCAGTGTATAAAGTATTTCCAAACTTTAATGACGGGGGTTCGGGGGAAGCGCCCCTGATTAGCGGGGTTCCAGGGGTGGAAACCCCTGACGGGGTCCAAGGGGCTCTGCCCATTGCTGGGGTCGAGGTGCCAGGTCAGCTCAAAATTTTTTTATTTCTACTATATTGCTTTAGTGAAAAACGCACTTAAAATCTGAATTTGGGTAACGCAGGTGATAAAATTTCAAGTCTTGACACTTAGTAAAAATCTGTGTTTTCAAGGTTCTGATTACTGCGACACTAGGTGCGACACCAAGTGCGACATAGGCTGTTGTGTCGCAGGTCATGACTGCGACATAAGTCATTGTGTCGCTATGTGCGACGCCCGCAATTTAATGCGACATAGGGTGCTGTGTCGCTATATGCGACATCCAAAAGTGTTGCGACATAAACATTTGTGTCGCTATATGCGACATAGGTAATGGTTCTGTGACATAGGGCTTTATGTCGCAAAGGCTCCAGGCCTTATGCGACACAAAGGGTCTGGTTGTTTTTCAAGGCTCGGGTTTGTGGTCAAACGACCTCGGTTTGACCCGAAACTTTTACACAAGTCTTAGAACAGTTAGTAAAGCTCGTAAAAATTATCAGTTTTTGTCGAGAGTCCTTCTAGGTGTTGATTGTATAAAATGACCAAAACTGACATTTCCTGAAAATGTTTCGAAATCAAGTTTTAAACATAGATTTGGACATTACAAAGCTAGATGAACAACAATCAAGCAAGAAAATCGAAATGCAAGAGTTTTCGAAAGTGTTGGGATTTTTACTACTTAGTGCGAGAGAAATCCGAAAAGATGGTTGCGTAGCTCTTGTTCTCGTGATTCTTTTTCTCCAAATGAGTGAGATGATTTAAGGTGTTTAAATGGTAGTTTTTGGTGGTGTTTGGGGGCTGATTTAGAGAGAGAGAGGAAAGGAAGAGAGAAGGTGGAGGAAGAGTGTGAGATGGTGATGATGAAATGATGTGAAAAAGGGAGTGAGTTTGGTTTTGCTAAGTCAATCAAGCAAGGAGGGGGTGGTGGAGTGGGTTGGCCGGTTTGGGTGGGTCCACCATGTGTGGACTCACCAATTTTTCGTCCCTCAATTTGTACTCCATGCGGTGTTCATTTCCCCGGTCGTTTAAACGTTTAATTATCGTTATACGTTTTAATACGTGTGTTTTATTAACAATTTAAATCGCGTTGTTTTTATTGAAAGTATTATTCTAAATACTCTATTTCAAGTTATTAAAATGTTGTCAGGTCTCGGTTTGCGCGGTCGTTGCATAATTGTATGTTTATTTAACTCGTGTAACGTTTTTCAACGTTTTATTCATGCGCGTATAATCGTACTATTCTTACTCGAAGTATTTTATCAAAATACTTAATAATGAATTATAAAAATATAATTTGGATTTATTTCGTTTGTCGGGCGCATTTCGTGCGTTTCTGTCACGTACTGTTAGTTTTATACGATACGAAATACATTTATATATATTATCCAAATACTATATAATAAAAATGAGTTACTTAAATAATTTCACATTATTTAATAAATTGTTCACCAACATCCGTATTTTAAAGGTACCGGAATCCATCCGATATAAACTGCACGATTTAACTAATCGTGTACGCGTGCATATATATAATAATATATCAATACACATAATTTAACCCTAATTATATGTATTAATACAATGATTAGGTACTAAGTACTAGCCCTAATTTAGCGGGTGTCACACCATGTTTCCATGTTATAACTAGAAGATGGAAAATTAGGATTTTCCTTTTCTCCGTTTTTTCCCTTTATAACACTACACCATTTAAAAAATTTTCCAAGTCCTTTTAGTTCTAACTAGTTTTTCAAAAAGTAAAATGCAATTACATTTAAACACATTTTTTAAATTTTCAATACTTTTCTAAAAAATTGAAGCTTTTTTCATCTTTTAAGAAAATTAAAGATGAAAAACTATGAAAATTTTTCTACAACTAAGCCGAGCTTTTTCAATTAATTATGTTATGGATAAATATGGAATGGATGTCCATATCTTATAAATAGAGTTTGTATTCTAATATGAGATTGTTTTATTATAGGTTAAGATATCTTGTAACTATAAATATACCTCATTGATGAGATGAATAATACAATTCTCTTTCGGTTTCTCTCTATATCTTGTTCATTGTTCTTTACTTTTACAACACGTTATCAGCACGAGTTTCTACAATTTATCTGAGTTACGACGGCACTTAGAATTTCATGGAGGTCAGCAAGGTTTTTCAAGACTTCTCTAAATCCCACAATCGTTTGAGGTACATCTCCAACTTTACTTAAACATTAGTATGGATTTTGTTGACTTTTAGAACTTGTTTTTCTTTGATAATGGGTGAAGACAAAATATAATTTTTAAACTTCAGAACGTGACTTTGATTAAAATACGGCATAAGTTCTAGATGTAAACCTACTCATAAACAAATTAATTAATCTTTACTGTCAGTTTAGAACTAAATACGTATGATTAATTGAGTTACCTCTTATCATGGTTTATATATAAACTATCTTTGTGGTCTTGGAAAATTATGTTTGCCATATGGATTTTCATGTTCGGAAAGTAATATTATTTGTGCACTTTGATTTCCACACCTTGCTTTTAACGTACCGGAAGAGAAAAAAAAGTAAACTATCTCTTGGATATAAATATGATCACGGCCTGTTACGAGCTAAATTTAATGAATAACAAAATATGATCAGTTCATTATCGTCATATATTATATCTACTTAAATTTAACTATGTTAGTATATGTTACTTAAGTCTAAAATACACATATCATGAATTTCGAATATGTTGCAATCTATGTTGATTGAATATTGTAATTAAATGTTGATGTTCTAAAAGGATGCTTAATTATCAATTTAATTGTTATGTATCATAAATTGAAACATTGTTACAAAATGGTATTGGCCTAGCGGTATCATGATGACCTTACACCCATAAAATTGGGGGTTCAAGTTCTGGGATGGGAAAATTTTATTAACCTAAATTTTATCGGGCATATAATTTCCTATGTGGACTCACGGTAATTTTGTTTGCTTATGGTACAAGAGTGTTTTTCTTTCAATTATACATGATTTTGAACCATCACAAAGTTTGAGTAGTTTATTCCAACTCTTATTGTTAGAGATACAAAACTCTTGCTATATGTATTAGTATGCGTGTTTAAATGCTATAGTTTTTAAATCCAAATGATTTATTTGATGGTATAATACGTATTGAATTTTGAGTTTCATATACTGTTATATATGAAAGTCATGATTTAATATTTTAATGTTATATGCTACTATACAAGGTGTTTTTAAGTGATGGGGACTATATATTATATATAAATTGTTTAAAAGGGTATATGTTGGTAACTCTCTTAGTTGAGATTAAGTTCTATTTGGGTAAGTCTTTGTTGAATTCATCATTCCTAAATGATCAAGACGAACTGATATAAATGATCAATACTTTAATAGTATAATTGGAATTTTGTGAGTCAAGTGTAAATGGTGACAGGGAGGTAAAGCTAGACAGTCCCAAGATAGGTGGTATCATCGGAGTATATGTTATTTATAGTTTCATAATTATTTGATTCGTCATTTATTGATTGATTGACTTATTCGATTAAGGGTGAATCTATAAAAGTTTATGTGCTATACGCATCCTAGATGATTGATTCAAGAAATTAAAAGAACTTAATTTGTGTTTTATGGTTTATTTAGATGTCTTGATTTAAACCCGATAGAATTAAAGAAGAAAAATATCATTAGACATGATAATTTTGAAAGTTTACTATATCAAACATCTGCCGACCATCTCGGTGTTCATAATATTTATAGTTTGCTTATATGATAATTAATTCAATTTAATTTTGAAACCATGTATATGGTTATTGTACTCAACAAATTTGATTTTCGTTAATCTGTTTTATTTGTCCAAGGATTTATAAGTGAATCTCGATTTTAGAGGTTACAATAGAACACATTTTATGTATAACTTTTAATTCGATGGTATATTTATTTAGATCTCAAACTATAACGAAACACATGACGAGATTCGATAGACTTCTTATCAGTGAAAGGAAAGAAAACATACGTGGTAAACATCAAATGTGCACTTTAGCCCCGATGTGCATAAAGAGTTTGAGTTAAATTTCATGAAATTTTTTAGTTTAATATTAATGAGTATGATAATAAGGGTATTAATAATAATACAAGAGCCTATTGCGTCTGTAGTCAATATTATAAAGTCTTGCGTTGTGTGACTGTTTTGAATCCTTCTCCTTAATTGTGATTATTTATTTTTGAAGATTTACGTGAGTATTGATAGAGTTGATAATGTTTTATATGTTATTGTGTACAGCTTCATATGAGCTTAGATATCTATGAAATTGTTTAGTTTTGATGCACATTTAGTGATAGTAATGAAAATGACAAACGCTTTATAAGTGTAAGTACTGCAGACAAAGAGATTATGCAGGAATCGAAAATAGATTTATAATCTAAAACACATTCATGCTCTATATACTTAGAGTAATTCAATGATATCATGCATTTTTGATTAGACATCCCTTTAGATAAGATATAACTATCCAAATTGATTATGTTTATGATTTCTTGTGCCTAGCATGAATTATAAAAGACGATGAAATATGTCCAAATTGATTATGCTACTTTCGTTTAAGTGAATATGATAACATAGATATTATTGAAGGTCATGATTTTGTACATATAATAATATTTTAAAAGGATATCAGGTGAAGTCTTGATTTATTATTATAACTGCCTCATTGAGCTATAAAGTAAATTGCATAAAATGGAAAACATATTATATGTGATACGCATGTGATAGTTATCGGTTATGGATGATAATAATTGTTTTGACAATAATGAAATTCTTAAACATTGTCTAAGTGATGAGATATACATGCATCGGGGAAAGAAGACTATCGTTAAAGTGATGATGCATATATTATCTATTTTATATGATATTACTTATATCAAAAGGACAAGTGTTTAATGAAAGCATGTATGGTCATAAAACTAGCATTTTATGGACCTTGATTTTATATATATATATAGATTTGGCATGACTGGGTAGACCATCCCAAGTCAATGATGCGAAATGTAAATAAGAACTGTGAGATTCTTAAAAGTGATAATTTTGACATGAGTTGAATGCTCTCAAATAAGGTTCATATTACCGACAAAAGATGGAATTGAATTCCTTAAGATTACGGATATGATAAGGGGATATATGAAGGCCTATATATCCACCTCGTGGACCATTTAGAGTTTTAAATCGATGCATCGTCTAAATGGTGAAGAAAATTGCAACCTAGAGTTTGCATGATTAAGTGACTTGGCAAATGAGATTGCGAGAACATATTTCAAATTATCATATTTGTTTTGATAATGTATACTTGACTGATTATCATATTAATCGTCTTCAGTTGATTGTAATAAGTGCTGAACATTTATTAGTTCATACACCGATTACTTTTATTGAAACGCTAACAAGTGTATTTAGTATATCACATGATTGTTGTCATGATGAGAGCATAACTATTACTTATAGTATGGGGTCATGTTAGTAACATGAAATACTATGAATTCGCATCGGGCCAATAAGATTATGGTTTCTCCCCTTGATAATTGATATGTGATCATGAAAAAGATATATTACATCTTAAGAGTTTTATTTGTGTGATACATATTTTGTTGGTCCACCACAAGACACAAACTCTAGATATGAAAGAATATTGGGAATATGTATGGGGAGGGGATAAGAAACATAAACTTGAATTATCACAATATGATATTGATCCTCATAGTGAATAATGAGCTCAAAGTTCAAATGATAATTCATATTAAATAGTTGTCAGACATATTCATTGATCGAAATTGAGTGACTAAGTCACATGTATAAGCTGCTCATGCTCCAGTTAAGATTGGTAATAAGTCCACGACATGTGAAACGTGGTAGATTAATCGATTCCAATAAAATCCTCAAAGTAAAAAAAAAGAGCAAGAAATTAAGATGGTCAAATTGAGGTAATAAAGACCCCTTGAGAATTTTATAAAGAGATACTAGACATGAAGGTTCGATACGAACCTCGGGTACCCGTGAGAAACAAAAAAGGTGAAAATATCTCAAAATTTTATGTCATGTCTAGAAAAATGTGGAATCGAAATGAATGAAGTCGACATCATTAATGTTTGGATTATATATAGCGCTAAATAATGTAAACGAGGATCATGAATGTAGTCCTACCAAGAAGAGCAAAGGTAGAGATTATTGGCCAATATGAAAAGACGCATAAAATGTATGAAAAATATAATCTCTTGATGTGAGATGGTTTGGCTTAAGTTCTATACACTTGAAAATGTAAAATATATCATATATAAATCGGTCTTGATGCAAAAAGCCCAATGAGAAGGAAATTATGAGATATAAGGCAAGAGTGTGATACAAAGATTATTTGCAAAGACTGAGATTTATTTATGAGGAGATACTTTTGAATGGTGGATGCAACTGTTTTATTGATTTATTAGAAAGTCTGACAGTAAAATATAAAAAGAAAAGTAAATCGCGTCTATTGTATATTGTTAGAGCTCATTTACTATTGGAATTCGATAAAGGATATGAAATTATTAAATAATGTTTTATGATGTGAAATTCCTTAAGATTGAAGGAAAGAGTTCTCGAGAACACTACTTGATAAAATTGAATAAAGACCTTATATCGATGAAAATTGTTTGGGCACATATGATGAAATCGTCATTGCTATATTTCTTGAAAAGAATATGCTATATAAAATGATTGTATTAGCCCATGCATCATTTGATATATGGATTGTGAAAATTGTATATAATTAGAACTATTTGGAAGTTTCTAAAGGCGATTGATACTCATTAAAGAAATTGAGATGAACGATTTTGTAAAGACAAAGTTCTATCATGGATTAAGGATTGAAGCATCCTAATGACGTAATATTTGTGCTCCAATAGAAACCTATATAAGAAGTGCTAGTAAGACTTTTGGGCTAACGACATTCACTAAGCACTTCAACGGTTGAGATTATTTGAATCCTTTCGACCCCTGAAGGATGACAAGGAAATTAATGGTCAAGAAGTATAGTATTTAGATATTATTGGGCATTTAGATTTATACATATTCATACGAGGAAATTTGTTGGCGAGTTATAAATTGTTTCTTTGGAAAGGTATTTGTTGTATTGCTCAAATGTAAGGATTGATGCATCGATGATGATTGAGCCATGAATTATTTGATACATCGATGGTGATGGAGCCATGACTTATTTTGTGAATGTGAAAATTTACTCATGGATTAAGAAGAGTAAAATATGATGATATTAGCCGTAAACAAGTTTGTACAAGTGATGAGATCAAGTGATGTTCTCATCAGGGGGAGAATATACGCGTTGCACTCTTTTTCCCTTGTCTAAGATTTTGTCCCACTGGGTTTTTCTAGCTAGGTTTTTAATGAGGCAACATCCTCAAGCGTATTGAAAGGATTATGTACTCTTTTTCCTTCACTAGATTTTTGTCCTATGGGTTTTATCTAGTAAGGTTTTAACGAGGCATAATCTTTATACAATGGACATCCAAGGGGGAGTGTTATGGATAAATATGGAATGGATGTCCATATCTTGTAAATAGAGTTTGTATTCTAATAGGAGATTGTTTTATTATAGGTTAAGATATCTTGTAACTATAAATATACCTCATTGATGAGATGAATAATACAATTCTCTTTCGGTTTCTCTCTATATCTTGTTCATTGTTCTTTACTTTTACAACAATTATTGCTTTAATATTTTTTGTTTTCAAATCTAAGTCGAGCTTCTCAGATTGCAGGGAGTGTTAAATGATTATTTAGTATGTCCAAACTCGGTTGTGAATTTAGGTCTATTATGTAAGTTTGTTCTCCAACTAAAGCTAAGTAACCTTTAAATTGTATTGCAAAATCAACCTTTTTATCGGTGCATTACGATTTATTTGGTATTTTTTATAGGGAGAATTACATCTATATCCTTCGAAAAGTACATAAATAATTATGTGTACATCCCTATAAATTTCAAAATTACGTCCATATTCTCTCAAAACACGAAACTTCTCCTAAATATCCAAATACACTATTTAATAAATAATTAATAGTTTTCAATAAATTTACATGTTACTAGACATTTTTGCCCCTCTCCCATCCATGTAACCCATTAGCTACTACATGACCGATTGTAACTACTAATATTACAAAACACAGTTATAATCATGATGCGCTCTTATATGTGTAGCAGGGATTCAAAAACGTCAAAAACTTCTTATTAGGCAACTTCCTTTTAGATTTGCTATTGATTATTAAGGTCAAAATCAATTTATAAAGAAAAACAAATTCCAATTGAAGTCTAGTATGTGTTGGGCTTCTTTGCCACATATTATGATTATTATTATTATTAGTATCTTCGATTTCTAGAGAAATTAATCAAGATTTCACTCATCCATATATCAACGACAGACAATGAAGAAATCTTTATTTTTAGTTTCTCTCATTAAATAAATGGCTCTCTGTCTCGTTAGTAATTTATTTACGATCTGTATCTAAAATCTTTTAGGCTTTCGACGGTTTACAGTTATCCAAGAACACTCTAGATACAGAGCTTTTAGTTTATAATAATAGAAAAGGGTAAAATAGTGACATAACTTGTTAATTAATACTCGTATTTAGATAAGTGTTTTAAAAAATAAAAATATTTAATAATAGTTAATTTACTTGTTTGGGTATTTACGAGAATTTTATTGGTTTGAGAGGATATAGACGTAATTATTAAGTTTAAAAGGATATGAACATAATTATTTACTTTTTGAAAGATATAGATGTGATTCCACTTTTTTATGAATCAAAGTTATATATATATATTTATACTAGGTACGATCGTGGCCGTGCTTTTCCGTCTTGAAGATTGATGTTTGTAAGAATATTTCTTTGGTTGAGTTGAATTAATTAAGTGAATTCAGTTGGGGTTTTTTATATAGAAAACAAAATTGCTATAGAATGAATTTGTCATATTTAATCATTCATGATAATACGAGGAGTTGTGGTCTTTTTGTTTGTCAATGATGAAATGAAACGACAAGAATATGGAAGGCATAAATTTTACGTTGTATTACACTTTGATGTTTGTATAATTAGTTCAAAGTGATTAAAAATTTATAAAAGTTTGGTATGCATATTTAGAATCAACATTTTAAAATATAATATTTGATGCAACACAAAAATGCTATAGAATAAGTTCATGTTTTATTTAATTATTCATTGTATAAGTACATATTTAAAATGAAGATTGAAAAACAAAATATTAACAATATAAGACATGTAAGCAGTAAGCATATAGATTGTTTTATCATTTATAATCTCATAAGTAAATTCTAGTATATGAAATGGGGCATGATTAGAGGTGTTCATTTGTTAGTTTATAGGGAAAATGATCGTCCTTGTAAGATAAGAAAGAAATAATCAATTTTTTATAAGGAGAATAGGTAAAAAAATTAGAGATCAAGAAATAAGAGATTGAAAAGTAAATATTAAGAATACATGTTATGTTGTTAGATGATTTAAAAGTGTTCCATGTGTTCATTTCTTAAGTGTTTGATGTGTGCATTTCTTAAAACATGGATATATCTTCTTTTTAAAGTTATCAATGTCTTTTTAATACAAGCATAAAATAATGTTGAGATATTAATATTATAATTATTTCTAATTATTTGAGCATTATTATTAGTATATATTAAAGATTTTTTTTTTATTAGTTTGTGGACATATGGTAAGTTTTAAAGTGTCTATGTGTCCAAATATAAAGAGATGAGGTTCTTCTCTTCCTGTATAAAAACTAATGATAATGATAATGAATTAATGATATATCCTCCTTTGTGAATTTCCTTACAGATCTAGGTAAACTGGTGACATACTGACATATTTGCACAACCCACACAAACTATGATACTCATAATGTAGAGCCCAAAATTAGGCCCAAGCCCATCAACGGAAACTCGTACCACAGTACCAGTAGTCCAGTATTAATATACTGTTGTTGCTAACAATACGAACGCAAAAAATTGGGGATCTGAAGAAAATGATGCTCGGAAACACAAACAAACGAGGCTCCGGCGAGAGAGACGGGTGTTATATAAGGGTTGTTGCTTCTCTTTTGCCACAACATGATCCGATCATGTTGAGCCGATGAGTTTCATCCCCATTTTTTCCGATGAAAACAAACAAACAACCCTTGAAATGAAAAAAAGAAAGAATCCATAAATAAATAAATAAATATATATATATATACACGCCCAGTACCAGTTACTTGCATCCACAATATCAATCATACTCTCTCTCTCTCTCTCTATCTCTCTCTAAACATATACTCTGTTGAGATCTGTTTGTGTGAATTTATGCTATAAAGGTTTTTGTTGAGGGATACAATTTGGAGATGGCGATGATGAAATTAGTTTCTGTATGGATTGTTTGTAATCCGAGCATCATAATCGGGCTTAGGGTTGAATTCGGCCCGTATCTTGGCGGGGCAACCCGGATGGTAGTAAATTGCAACCGGTGTTGTAGCCATGGCGGTGTCTGACCCCTTTGTTTGACTTCACATTTACAGAATCTGAGCCAAATTCTCTTTTTTTTAACATTAAATTATTTTGTACGAATATACAAATATTTAGTCACCATTTTTAACCTTAACTGGTCCATTTTCTTGATTATTATACTGTCATACATCTTTTGTTTTATTTGGATATAATTGATTGACGTAAATTTCATAATATTTCACACAATTTTTCCAGATTTTGTAATGTTGCAAAAATGTTGATGCTTCTTAATACCGTATGATAGTTTGACTGGGATTTAGTCTAACAACTTATATTAACGTGAACATAAAATCTGCTTATATTGCATTTTCTCATGAATACTACTTTTAGTTGCAACTTCCGTGTTATGAAACCCTATAAAACTTCAATAACATTTGACGATTACAACTTGTTTAAAAGTAAAGGAATAGTGGGTCACCAAATAGGCAAATATGATGTTGAAAACTTGAAATCATGGTCAAATGATCCTTCTTAGATACTACGGGTACTTGTAAAGTTGTAATGAACTTGGTCCATTGCCACGAATAAACACGAGCTTTCTAGATGTTATTGAGCCTGCATTTGGAACAAACAAAACTATGCGTCAAATTTTGTTGCAAGTGTTCTCGCTTTTGAATTTAGATGAAATGACTTTAAAGTTCAAACAATTACATATGACGTCTAACCGTAAGGTATCTATACGTGTGATTACAAACTTACAACCGAATGGTTTGTATCAACTTGTACCGGGGTTCTCTACGTGTGATTACATACCTACAACCGAACGGATGGTAGCAACTTGTACCTAATTTGCATTAAGAGTTTATACGAATATTTTGATTTTTATTCAAGCTTTGTTAATTTAGGGCCGCTTGGTTCAGATAAAGTAATAGGAAAAGCAAAAGGAAAAGGTAAAGGTAAAGGAATACCAAGAGAATGCAATGAGTATTCCATTAGCATTGATGTTGCTTGTACATATTAATTATTATCATTATTATTATACAAACAAAACTATGTTTACATTGCATTAATATTTAAGTAGCAAGTATTTTTATGACCACAACTCATAACGTAAAGTATGTTGGCAATCTCAACAAATAACTGTCAAGTATATATGTTGGTGACTTTAGTATTAAAGATTGTATATATTTTGTAAAAAAAAAAAGAGTATATCTGTACCATAAATCCCAAAACTCATGTTGTATAAAGATTATGGAGTCATAAGTAGAAAACAAATATAATAAAAGCACTATCGATGGATCTTATTATAATTTATATCTAAATATATATATAATATGGATCTTATTATAACCGTAAGGGTTCTATACGTGTGATTACAAACTTACAACCGAATGGTTTGTATCAACTTGAACTGGGGGGGTTCTCTACGTGTGATTACGTACTTACAACCGAACGGATGGTAGCAACTTGTACTTATTTTGCATTAAGAGTTTATACGAATATTTTGATTTTTATTCAAGCTTTGTTCATTTAGAGTTTAAAACATCTTTTTCTATGAGCATTGCTAAATTAACCTCTTTATTGGCCCTTTTACACTAAACTTGGTTGTGCTGACAAGTCTTATTGATGAACATGAAGTCTTTCTTTCTATTTATTCCTTTAATATGCTAATGTCATTATAATCTCCTCCTTATGTGAACAAGCATACTAAAATCTTATTATGGTGGATCCAAAACTGATAAATGATAGGTATTCCAATTTATTTAAACAAATAGTTTTTTCAAAGAACAAAACCAATACCCAATGAAAGCTGCTTGCTATAATTTGGTTTAGGAGCTTTCCATAAAATAAAAAAACCCTTTTTAAAACTTTTTTTTCTCTGTTATGATAAACATATATAAAATATAAAAATTGAGAATCTTCTTTAGACCATCTCCAGTGCATTAGACTTTATACAGTTTAATACAATAACACATCAGCATTTCATCATTTTCAATAAAAATACTACAAGACATTGAACTTTATATAATCATTAAACTGACGCATCAACGCACTATTAATAATTTTCTTACTTTTAAGATATTGCATTATAATTATATGTATTCCGTATATATGTATGAGATCCTATAAGAACACAATGTTAAAATGTGAACGGTGAAAACACACTTTAATCGTTTATCTTTGATAAAAAAATAAATAAATACATGCTTGAACTTTTATGTCTTACTTTGTAATTTTCAACGAACTCTCATCTCATTATATACCTAAATATATTCTCAGTGTATGATATCATCGTGATTTTTAAGTTTTAAAATAGCAATAACAATTATGTAATACGGAGTATTAAGAGAGCAGGTTAGTAATAAAAGAAAAGAGGGGGAAATTCACTTATGAATGAAGTAGTGGAACACAGAAGATGAAAAACATTTAAATATGTTAATAATTTGTACTTGCATGTGTCTTAAGATGGGTGGGAGCAGAGATGAACCATGCTTTGAGCGTGGCATTACGTGTACGACTTACAGTGCATTAGACGCATCCCAAAATGCCAATTCATCTCAATTGCACTTTGCCACATCAGAGCATTGCAGATGCTCTTAATAACCATTAAACTCCCCATTTATTACTACTAGCATCGACCCGCACAATGTAGCAGGATAGTGACAATATCGATAAAAAAATGTCAATTATCAATGAGTATAAATATTTTGTAGAAAAAAAAATATTATAATAAATTCACCTTGAATTTACTTCTAGGATTAGTAGGAAAGAATAATTATTAAATTTTAATAGGTATATATATGTCTATTTATTGCACACTTAAATATTATTTGACTTTGTATGTTATTTCCAATTTTAGTTATTGTCACACCTCCAAAATCGGTAATCGCATTTATTTAGTAATTAGCGGAAGCATTTTAAGTTTACAGTTTAACAACGGGGATGCTGACGTTACAGTTTAACAGCGGGGATCCTAAACAGTCTGGGTAGCTTACGTCCTTTATGCATGCATAGTACTTGAGTCCTAATTCCTTGAAAAACATAGTAAACCGTCAACATTGAATGTTGAATGAATTCACAGGTTTTGTATATACGTAAATAAACCAAGTTTGTATAAATCATTCATGTACACAAACAGAATGTTTATATGTAAAGTAGGAAACACAGGTATTCTAATTAAAGAAAACATTTCCTATTTAATGTAAGAATGTCATTCTTACTCCAATTGAGTTGATGTGTTAGGAAACACAAGTTTAATCAAAAACATTTCCTAATAAATAGTATGCAGGAAACACAAGTTTATAAATCAAATAAACATTTCCAGATATAGTTTGTAGGAAATACAAGTTTAACAATTAAGTAAACATTTTCACAAAAGCGATCGTGTAGGAACACATATCCTATTAGTTATCACAGGGAATACCCTTCCCAAATCAAGTTGTAGTTTAGTTTATATGGGAAATATAGACTATGATCCCTCTAAGGTGAGCGACACCTTTAAAGTTAAAGTAACGACACCTAGTGCTATAACCAATCCACGACTAGTGTTTTGTTGTTGCCTCAGTAACATGGTAAGTATACACTCCTCGTGACGACTGCCGTCGATGGGGTTGGAATGACCAACGAGTTATATCCCGGGGAGGGTTGTCAAATCGATAGTACTATCTATATACTCAGTGTCTAGAGTCACCTAGCTAATGGTTATAGGTTGCAAGCACTGGGACTTATGTGCACTACAACTACCTCGCGTAAACCTAGGTTCGTACCAAGATTCGTTGTCCTATTCCCAAATAGTTATGAAAAACGTTTCATATAATTAACAGTTATGTATAAGGCATAAAACATTTATATAAATCAGTTTAGTATAAAAGCATGTCAAGCATTTATATAAAACAAGTTGCATGTAATAACACATAGTTCTATGTTTTCCACCCCTGGTTTTAAAAACATTTAAAACAACTAAAAGGTAGGGGCTGTGAACTCACAGTTAGCAATTCTTCAGCTAGTAATACACAGTCCAGATGCGTCCCTCAAATAGCTAGATGCAAATAAATATACCTTGAATAAGTACACGGACTATTCATTACATTAACGTATTTGTACAACTTTAGTTGGTTGGTGATACATGTGTTAAACAGTGATTGTGTGTAAGTATATCCCTATATACTTATTAGTTGAATACATATATATTCATATATATATATATATATATATATATATATATATATTATCGTTGTCGTTTATGTTTTTTTTAAAAAAACATAATTTTATTTTTTTATAAGAATAACCTCGTTCAATTGTATATATATAAAATCCATTTATCGTGGTATTAAAATATTACTCGTTTTCTCTTTACTTGTCACGTATATATATCGTTCCGGTTTAAGTTTGTATTTTAAAATTAAACAACTCATTGGGCTTGTCCCAACTAGTTCGGCCCAATTAATACAATCCATTTAGCATAGCCCAATTAATGTGGCCCAAATCTATATGGCCCGATAGTTTTATGGTTTTAAAATATTATGGCCCAGGTGGGCTCGACCTAACACCCAACCCTTCTTATATTTCGGCCCAACACCTAGCCCATCAATATTTTGGCCCAAATGCTCCACACAAAAAAATATACTCCGTATTACATTAAAACAGGTCATGGGGTTTGAACCATGACCTTTCGCTTCAAACTTACATCTTTACCACCAGGCTATCGCCTCATTTGTGTATAACTTGCTAATTTTATCCTTATATGTATTAATAACCATTCTGTCAAAAATGAAATTAAATGGGATTAAAAGAGGTTACAGGTAGGGCTCGACCCAGTGACCTTTGGTTCAATCTCGCTCGCCTCAACCAGTAGGCTACGGTTTCCATCTTTGTTGCAGTTACTAAGTATTTAGTTATATATATTTATAGCGAGTTGGACAAAAAGAAATTAATTCAAAACAGGTCATGGGGCTGGCTCGAATCCGTGACCTTTCTTTTAAAAACTAGCGATTTAACCACTAAGCCATGTATTACATATTAGTTTCTAAATGTAACATATTATATTTATGTTAAGGGTCTCTCACATTTTCTTTTTACATCAAGAACAGAACCAGTCGCTTGATCAAACTTTTATATACAAACATTTATCTTAGTTTGTTTTGTTCCGATCGTTCTTACAGATTAAATCAACCACAAATCACAACTAATTACACAATCATCAAACCAAATTTGATAATTTTAATAATTTATATAAATGAAATTAAATGAAGAAAATCCTCACAATGAGATTTAGGATGAAGATAATGATCAACGAGTTATGATGATGACGATGAGTAGATGATAATGATTTTGTTATTGTTTTGGTGTTAGTGTGTTTGAACGTTTGAATGTGGTGAATATTGCAAGGAGGTGGAGATGAAGCTCCTGATGCTTCTTTCTTCTTGATGCCTTCAATCGCCAAACACAGAGCAAGGAGTGTGAGTGTGTGAATTATTGAAAGTTGATAGTCACTGATATGTGAGAAGGAGTACATATTATAATGGTTTCATCGTTCACAAATTCAAAGGAGGTATGGAGGTAAATATTAAATGTTCGATAGATATTATCAGCGAGTTAATTGTGTAGGTTTTTAGCCCATTAGTTCCGTGTACGGGTCCAATTGTGTGCTCAATTTCGGTTGAATTTCGAATTTATATTTTGAGGTAATCTTCCAAATACTAAATCAGAAATGGGAAAAATAATACTTTTATTATTTTTGACCTTTAAGTGCGTTTTGTAATTGTTTATGTTCATTTATAACGCGTTTTAAATAATCATCTAAAGGTTTTCGTTTTATTTTTGTTCTAACTCTTTTCCATAATGTTTTCAAATAAAAATTATTCGAAAGTATTTTGAAGTTCTTTTTGAACTTTTGTATCACGCTCGATACGTTTAATATAAAACGTATAAGTTATTATATTATTTCAATAATATAAATATCTAATATTAGTAATTAATAATTTTTGGATTATTAATTATTTCGTATCACCAACTTTATTGTATTTAGTTTGTCGAGTTTGATACGTTCATTTAGTACAGTAATTATATATTATAACTACTATTTAACTAATACGACACACATTATATAGTAAGTTTTGCTAAACTTATCACACAAAGATAGTTTTGAATTCACTAATCAGGGAATTACTCTAGGTAATGCATGTAATTAGGTAAAGATTATTACCCTAAATTGAGGATTGTCACAGTTATGGGTAGTTTTGTCTTTTATATTGTAAATGAGGGTAAATTGGTCATTTCCGATCTTTAAAAGTATTAAGTCTTTTAAAGGAATGTGTTAAACAATTTATAAGGGAGAATGATTATTAATCATTATTTCTTAAATAAATTCAGTTAAACTTGCATTGAATATAAGGGCGAAATTGACATTTACTTTACATATCTTAAATTTCAAAAAGAAAAACTGGGAGACATTTTTTCCAGAGACAGTTGAAGAAAGTAAATAATACTTCAACAAATTATACCTAAATCGAATGATTAACAAGAAATATTCAATTGGCCACGATATTCACAATTTAATATTATTTTTATTTAATATTTATGTGAAGTATATAAGAGAAACAATCCTTAGTGAGTGTAAATACCAGACAAATAAGGTTTTAGTAAATTTAATACTTTTAGTTGCAACTTACTCCGTACGTCTTATGATACAATATAAAACTTAAATAATACTCCGTATATGAATTATACAACTTGTTAAAAAGTTTGGTTGAATACTACGATATCTTGTAATGACTCTTAGTCCTTTGCTACGGGCTTTATAGAGGTTATTGAACCCGTATTTGGAACTAAACAAACTTCGTGCCACTTTTTGTTGTAAGTGTTCTCGCTTTGGACTTTATTTGAAATGACTCCTAACTATCGTCTATGATGTCTCACCGTAAGTGTTGTCTAGGTGTGGTTACAAACTTACAACCGAATGGATTGTATCAACTTGGACTTATTCTGCATTAAGAGTTTGTACGAACATTTTCATTTTTGTTCAAGCTATGTTAATTTAGAGTTTAGACCATCTTATTTTGCGAGCATTGTTAAATTAACCCATTTATTGGCCCTTTTAGACTTGAACTTGGTAGTTTTCGCAACTCTTTTAATGAATCTAAAGTTTTCCTATGGTTCCTTTCGTATACTATGTCATTATACTGTACTCCGTATTTCAATAAAAGCAATTAAAATGTTAGTAAGGCGGATTAAACTTGTATTCCAATTTATTTAAACCAACAACACTTTCAAAGAACGTAACCTTTTTATTTTTTTTGAATTACACAAATGTATAAATTCTCCTTATCTATGGCTTCAGGAGAGTGAAACTACCTCAATAAACTATCTCAGCAGTTATTTTTTCCATTGACTTGCAATTTAGACCATTAGATCACGTTGACTTGCAATCTCAATCGTCCTTTATTCGATCATTTCTAATATTTTGCTCCAGAGGTGGTTTTCTTCCAGGCTCCAACCGCTCCCATGATCTTCTTTCACCGTATCTAATGTCCTCTCTCTAACGCCTCTCAAAAGCCCTAAATTGCTTCAGACACAAATCAATGTTTTCTAATACACTAAAATTAACTTTACATCCAGGGTTGCGAGCACCAAATCAATTAGTTTTATGCGGGGGGAAATTAAGCGAATTTTTTGTATATTATCTTCTTCAATCGCAATGATTTGAGTAAAGGGTTTCGAAATCAAGAATTGATTGTGGGATACTGTTCCTTTAGTTGGTTTCGTTAGAATTATTCTTCATTCCGGCAAGTATTTCTTTGCTTTCTTTGCTTACAATTCATCTCGGTTGTACATATTTCAAGGACCACCTAACTTGATGCCTTCGGTAAGTCCATTGAATATTTGCTTTAAGTATAGTTGTTTTTATTATCCTCTTATTAGTAAGAGTTGAAATTTTAATGCAATATTCTTTTGGCAGCTACCTATCTGAACTCTTGATATCCATTATTATTTTATTGGCATGTTGGTTCAATGACTTAAAAGTATAGAAGATAATCTACGTACACACATATTTGAACATTTACCTATCCAAACATCCATTTTCATTGCATTTGATTCGTTGCCCAGTTGATGTTTGTTGTATTAGGAAAAAGACTTGAAGAGTATTAGGATTGTTAAGATGAGAGAAGAGATGCGTCACATGGAAGCTTCTCTTCAACGAGCAAAAAGGGAAGAAGCACTTGCAGATGGTATCTCCTGGGGTATGGATGAGGATGCTGTTGAATAAAATGAGGTTTGTTAGATGACATGCTTTTGGCTTTGAATTGATATAAGATAATTCAACATTTTTTTTTTGTTCGGGGGTCTGTGTTGGAGCTTTGTAACTAATCTGGAATTGTGTTTTAGGACGACCTCGATGAAAGGGAAAACTTACATAGAAGCAGGAGACAACCCATGAGAAAGTATTGAAGAGGCATGAAAAGGCAAGTGTTTTATGTAAATCTGCTGAACATTGTGCTTTACCGTACCATGCTATGATCTAATGTGAACATCTTGAACACTAGCTTAATCTTGGTCTATAGCCTTCTTTTACTAAATTTGATCAGTGGATTACAGATTGCTAATACGAAGAAAGAAATAGATGCTATTCGTGCTAAGGACATCTCCCAAGGTGGTTCAACACTAGGCCAACGGACTCAGATTGCTCATAATTAACAGAGAATGGCTTAGGTAGGTTCTAAATGTTGTCTTATCAATCTAATTCTCAGGTTGTATGTGAAATATTTTTTAACTAATACATGAATATTTAAGTGAATTTTTTGAATGAAGTGGATTACATTCTTGAAGAGCTTAAAAACTTGGAGGAAACTCTAAATGAAATTATTCGTGAAAGTTTGGGGTGTACATGTTGGGAGAGTGCACGGTAACCTCTACCTTTAAAACTCTTACTAAACTGCCTTCCATAGCTGCATCATCTAATTTCTGTGATGCATTTTTAATTTTGTACTCAAGAGTTTGCTGATTTTTGCTGAATTGTGATCATATTTGACATAACGATCATATTTGACATAACGATTATCAAATGATTAGTCATACTGTATAGATTATTTGTGTGCTCTGGACATATAAAAGAAAATTGTCAATTAATAAAGGGGTTCTTGGATTTGCAATTGAAGGGATTTTTGTGAGTTTATAATTTGGAAAACTGTTTTTGGTGAACTGTTATTATTGTTGCAGGATCAAATTTTATAAATATTTGAGTAACATGCATCATGCTGCTGCAATATACAAGGGGGGGTACCGGTAATTAAATTCTGATATCCCATTCTCTAAATTATGTAATCGTGTTTTGTGTGTGTGTGCGTGTGTGTATTCCAAACCAATCATTGTTGTGTGAAGTATCGCTTGCTTATGGCCTTTGGTGTATATTTTAATTTATAACTAGAGATAGCATGTCTATGACATATTGGTTGGTGGTTCAGAGAGCATACATATGTAGAGTAGATAAATCCCCTTTCAACTTTGAATTTAATTAGATAATTTAGTTCACACTATTTGAGAACCTTAAATATGTATTTACCTAGCAAGTTGATTACATTAGAGGTCATGAAGGACACCATGCTCTCTGTTCCATTTAAGCTCTTTGAAGTTGGATTATTGAATTTTGTGTTAAAATGTTAAAGGTTTATACTGAGTTCAGTTAACAAAGGAAATCTTTTTTCTAATGCTGCCTTTAGGTTGGCTTGGAAAGAATTGGAGCCTTTTAAGATAACCACAGGTAACTAAATGTCATCTTGGTTTGGTTGCCTGGAAATTTCCAAGTACACATGAGTCGAGACATTTTTAATAAAATAGATGCCAAATGGGCCGGTTGTGTAACGAGTCCAAAGGGGCTTTGTCAAACCGGGTATTTTTATTACTAGCATTTAGGGTTGACAATATTGTTACAGTTGAAGAACTAAAAGATGGACTACAAGCTTAATACATAATCTACGGAGAAATTTAGTTCCGTGTGATGCATAATGCTCATTTATATTTCCCTTAGACCATCTCCAATGCATTAAACCATAAAAAGTTCATTGGACTGACACATCAGCATTTCATCATTCTCAATAAAAATTCTGCAGTGCATTAAACCTTTTAAAATTCATTAGACTGACATATCAGCGTACTATTTACAAATATTTAATTCATATTTATATTTATATATACTTATTTTATATAAAAGTGTAAATGTAAATGTAAATGTCTTTAAAGATATACTATTATTCTATATGTACTCAAATATTGCATAAATTTAAAATTACATTAATTTAAAAGAAAGTTACTAGCTGCATAAATAAAATTAAATTTTGATACGTAGAACCGTAACGTTAGATAATAAATGGAGAAGAAGCAAACAAGTTATATGAGAATTAATACTAAGATTGGTGGGGGAATGAAAAAAAAAACTATAAATATAATTTGTATTTATATAGACGCAAAATAAATGGATGGAAAGCAAACGAAGAAAAATAGAAACAAAGTCAGTGGAGGTCCTGGAGGATTAAAAAGGAGTTTAATATTTATTGGGCCTACATCCGTACGCTTTAAAATGGGTTACAGCAGATTCACACAAGCTTTTGAGCGTAGCATGACATGGCATCCCACAATAGGTTAGATGCATGCCATCCTGTCACTTGAAATTCTATTAGATGAAGCCACATATGACCATTGTGGTTGCTCTTATAATTGATACATCGTGCCTTATATTAATGGGAGGTGGTTATTTTTACTGGTTGGGGTTCAAACGGGTCAACACTCGCCCATTGTGTATTGACCGTTAACAATACTTAAAAACATTCTAAATCATTTTATTTCGTATGTAGATCATCATGGTAACAAGATAAATTTTATCATATTGTTTTTCGATCGTTAATAAACTTTAAGAAATATTTAAGAAAGTCTTTGATAGTTGGCGTGACCCAACCCAACTTGACATGTGGAACGCTTGTAAGCAAAAAAAATTCTGAGTGTGGTGCTCCACCGACTAGTTGAACTTTGTCTTCGTAAGTAATAGGCTGATACAATATTCTCTTTGCTTGGGGATCTCTTCTACTTGCAAACAAATGCTAATTTGGAGTTATAAACTTCTTAAAGTTGGATGCGTTATTTTGTCTAGATTTTATTACTTTATGCATAATACTCTGTCAACGATTATAGGTAATCCACGTAGTCAGCGATGGTGACCTGGCTTGAGGTTACATCTTCATCAAAATTAAGATTCATTTTCTCTGCAATAGAGCCACATTTGTTGTTGTGGAGTTTAAGTCAAGTGAAAGAAGTTTGATTTGCCCTGTACAAAAATTTGTAATGCTTCCAATTGTATGGTCATATGTCTATTATGATGGATTCATGTATATTTGATTTGCTCTAGTTATCATTTAATAAGAAAATTTGGACTTTGTTTGTGGCTTTGTGCACTTTCTTATCTGCATGCGTATAATTGATTGTTGATCTTGAAAAATATCATTTTATAATATTAAGATTCAGTTAGAATTTTGAGAATAATGAGTTTCATTTTTGACCGATTATATAAATATATTCTATTCTTTTCGATTGAAGATATCATATAAAATCGTTTTACACATCTACAGCTACATGTCTTTATATTGTAACCATCACTTTATTACATAGTAACCATAAAAACGTTACAAATTAGATCGATGTGTGCATTTTCTTTCAAACCCAAGATATATGGTCCAATATCGTATTCGTATTGATGTGTGCATTTTCTTTATGGTTGATATCGTATTCGTATTGATCAAGCGTACACTTTACAACTTGTAACAAGATTTGATGTTTTGGTTTTCATATATAAATTACTCGATATCTATATTATGATTTAATGAAATATATAAGTGTTATATACCATTACGAAATAGGAAACTTCTGTGTACATGAACTTGACAATGTTAACGTTTGTTTAATGACTGTCATTTAGCTGGGCAACGTCCAGGTTATGTATTAGTTATTAAATTGGGTTACACTTGCATATACGGTAACTCCACCCTCGGTAACTATATCGTATTCCTACATGAACATTAGGCAGTTAGGTATATAAACACAATATGCAAATTTATATGATATGGTAGAATCTTCATAAATCGTAACCGGTAGTAAAATAAGAACGAATGCAATGTTCATTAATTTAAGCACAATGTTATATAAATAAGAATTATATCTCTTTTATATGAAAACTGAGAAACATATGAACCAAAACATTGTAATTAGTGTTAATGAACAATTAAGGAAAAACAAATAGCTATTCGTTGATGTTGAATACTGAACAACACACTTTCATAAAATTACAGAACTCAAGACATTTTAAAACAGAGATAACATACGTTTATAATTTTGTGTAACATTAGGCCATTGTCAATGGTTATGTCGGTTTGGGGCTGCGGTGTATCGGCCCAACCAATATCATTGGCACTAACACGTTAGTTGGTTCCGTTGGTTAGAGAGGTCGGATATCCGATGACCGAACTTGAAGTGATCAGTCATTGTTAGCAGTGTTCCATCATTTGTTAGTTAATTTCGATCCATTTTTTATAAAATCTTGTGTAGCACTAAGTCGACATTTTTGGAATGGTCGTAGCGGCACAAGGGGATCGTCTTGTATAATTTAGTAGCCAAATGCGAAACCAGTTACATATAAAAATTGAAAAATACAAAAACCGAAGTCCAAATTCGCAATTTCGGTGAACCCCAAGGACACAAATGGAAACAAAAGAATGGCACTATAAATCACACGTATCAGTCAAATAACAGAAGCACAAAAGATTGGGGATCTGAAGAAAACGATGCTCGGAAACACAAATGAGGCTCCGGCGAGAGAGACGGGGTGTTTTTACACTAAGGGTTGTTGCCCCTCTTTTGCCACTGCATCATCTCCTCTGATTATGTTGAGCCCATGAGTTTGCCCCCCTTCTTTTTATTTACCTGAACCCAAACAACCCTTCGATATATAAAAATAAAAACATAACGAGTACAATAGACTATACTTCTATACAAACAGCATCCAGTCGCTTGATCTCTGTCTCTCTCTCTCTCTATATATATAATATATAGATATAGATATAGATGTGTGTGTGCTGTGTGTGTTCAATGTTTTGAAAACCGGGTTTTTTATGCTTTACTGATATGGTTGGAGGTGGCAATGATGAGATTGATATCTGTATGTAATCCGAGCATCGTAATCGGGCTTTGGGTTGAATTCGGCCCGTATCTTGGCGGGGCAACCCGGATGGTAATTTAATAAATTGCAACCGGTGTTGCAGCCATGGCGGTGTTCGACTCCTTTTGTCTGACTTCTGGTATACAGATCTGAGCCAAATCTCTTAATTTTAAGTTTGTATTCTTAATTTTAAAAAAAAAATTAGTGGATTTTTAATTTAATTTTTCAAAGATTTTTGTGTGGTTTTGCTTTGATAATGGAAAGTGGAAACCCAATTCATTCCTGACTTTGAAACCCATTCCTGTCAACCAAACCAAACACATATGGATAATGTATGTTATTTCAAACAAACTCATTTGTATGATCTAATTTAGTAAGATATTTTCATCCGAAACTATCACTAGTTTATACTCATTATTGTTTTTTATATTATCATCTTTTGTCTTAAGAGATATATATAAATATAAATTTCTCATATCTTAAAAGTATATGAAAAATTATTAAAAAGAAAAGGATTTTAATAGTTGGTCGAAAATAAACTGGTACCTGATGTAATTGGTTAAATGTGTTAGGGTTTTTGTTTCTTTTGAACATATTCATTAAGTTGGATTATTAAAAGTTAAATTGCGTTACTATAACTTTTAAACACACAATTCAATATTTAAAATATCATTGGACTTGTAGTTTTTAGTTTCGTGAGTATATAAATAAATTATGTACTTATTTGATGGAAAAATTAAATGTTAAAGATGTTGAAGAGAGTAATGAGATGATTCATTGTGAAACATGCTTTTCGAATCGTTAATTTTTTTAGAAATAATTTACGATTCTAAAAAAAAGGTAAACTTTACTTCTTAAGTAGCTGATAACCCGCGTAATGCGGTGAGAATATATTTGAAATTCGTTAAAGAAAGTGGTGAAATACCAGTTGAAAAATTGATATAAAATATACAGGTTAAAATCAAACAAATAATAATAATACAAAGTAATATGATGAACAACACTATAACAAATTAAAAAATATTGCATGTTTAAGATATGTGCATTATAAATGTCATATTCATATGATTACATGAAAAATTATATAACAGATAGTTGAAAATAAATTTAAACTTCAAATAGCAAAATCCAAATGCTCATGAATAGATTGGTATTTTTTTCATGAGTACAAGTGTGTTTATATAGTGTTAATTTTGTTATGTTTTTTTTTGTGTAGTGATTTTGTAATTGATTGAGTAGTGAATATCTTAATGTAATTGATTTTGTAGAGTTATTGTATAGTTGACTTGTCAAAATAAGGTTGACATGTTAGGTGATTAAATAGAAGGGCATTATGGGGATTTTCCATATGACATAAGGTCAATATATGAAAATGCTTAATAAAGGATTAGAGATATTTTTGTAACGTATATATATTTACTTTTACTTTTATTATATTTCTCAAATCCAAAGTTCAGTTACATAATAAAACGTATACATTTTAATGTATGAAGGGTACACGTGAATCTTTTCTTACTTAAATATTGAATGGAAAACAGATAGCTACACCAAATTTTCCAATGTTTCCTACAATTTCAAATGATCAATTCCAACACTTACATTGGTCGAAAACTCTAAATAACATCACTAAACTAGAAAAGAAGTACAGTCTCAACTTTAGAGCATTGAATTAATGAGTTAGACTAGACTACTACAATTAATTTTTGAAGGACAATGGAGAGGTTCCTTTTCATGCCAACTCCTGTGGTCTATCTCTCTTTGTTCAACCACCATGTCGAATACCTATAACAACAAACACATCTTAACGTTCCTTTTCATTTTCTTTTTCTTTTGGAGGAGAAAAAGAAAATGAAGATGAAATGGGATAATAAAAGGTTTTATTATTATAATGTAAGTCATCATATTTTTGAGGGGAAAACGTGTAGAAATAATGGGGGCTGAAAAACCGTCAAATCATAACCATCAGATCAATTATTAAATTAACACTCAAACCCTTGATAAACGTGCACCTAAAACCGCCACCTGGAAACGCGCCCCTGTGTTTATTTTCCGCAGGTTCAGGAGTTACGTTTATAGTCTAGAGCAAGTGCGTCAAAACACACTTACATTAGACTGGGGGGACATGATCGGGTATATGCTGGTAACCGCAGCTTACAACATATACCGCAGCTAAGTACATGCCCTTAAGTTACATAAATATACAAAAGTTACGGAAACATACTTAAGTTACGTAAATATACGAAGGTTACGAAAAAGAAATCTTTGACTAAAGCACAATATCCAAGAATGGGACTCACAGCAGAGATGCTCTGAACTACTAGTAAAATACGTAAAAAGGCAAAGTCATGTCAAAAAAGGAATAAAGGCAAGCTGTCACTAAAAGAGGAAGGTCTGCTCTGTCGCGCTGAGCTGCGAAAAGCAGACTAACCATTTATGGAAAGGGAATCTTTGCTTCACATTGGCATAAATATGCGAGATCAGTCCAAGGTAAACACACACAACATTTTCACTCACTCATATTACGTACTCTCTCTCTCTAGAATATTTACTCTCACAAATCCGTAGCTTATTCTCACGCCGGAGCTTGGTCCAAAGGGAAACCCCCTTTTCCCCTTTGGGCGAGGCTAACGGTGTATGTTTGTTACATCTTAGCAGTTTCGTTCACCCTCAAAGGAAGCTTTCAAGCTACGTTGGGAAGCTGCTGATTTTTGTATCAACATACGGTTTACACTTAGATGTTTGACATCGTAAAAGAAGCTCTTTCAAATGAAACTCATGTAACCAATTTTAGCCACTCTCAAAGGGATTCAATAGTTGCTACAAACTTCACTGCTATATAACACATTACCAAAGATTATAAGTTGGATGATATGCTCGATAATAGACCATGTGCGGAATGGTGTGAACCAAGTTCCAATCCTCGCTATTCCTATCTGATGCAGAGAATGTCTTTGGCCTCCAGCTCCTCTGGCTTAGCCGCCAGTTCTTCGAACAACATATGAAGTCGAATGTTTAAGCGATTCGAGATAATTGAAGGGTCTAAAATGACAATTTATAATTGTCATATTCTATCATTCTATATTTAGTATTTAGTTTATTTTAATTAGAATTTATCTTCTATGTATCGGAAAATATTTATCTTCTCCTTCAAGTTTAGGACTATTATATAAGGATTAGAGTATTAGGGTTTTAGTTAGGTTATGATGAAGTGAGAAAAGAAGAGTGTTACTTTTGAAGTTCCGATTTTAGCACCCTTTTAGGGTTTATTGAATTTTCAATCTTGTTTATTGTGTGATTTCTTCGATTCACAAACACCCGTCATCACTATCTTTTACCGAAGTTGCTGTTACCTTTTCTACTACGGAGTACTAATCGAGCTCCGTTTGATCTCCCAGAAGCGGAAGCTGAATCAGTTGCACATAAAATATGAATAATGAAACATGAGGAAGACTACTCAGCTTCATGTTCACGAAATCTATCCATGACGCGTCCATTGTTTCACCAATTCTTGAAGAGCATGTGGTTGGCCTTTGTAAAGATAAATCGTATCGCTTGTCTTGTGCTTTATTTGGTAGCAATGTTGAGAAAGACAACGTTTGAAAAAAATTAAAAAAGGGGGAAAGGAACAAAGGAATAGTTCTAGTCATCACAACTATTAAAAAAAAAAAAAAACCAAAGTCGATTGGTGTTGATTTAGGTGATCAATTTCAAGAAGATTCGTGTGTTAAAGAGTAAGGATCTAGCAACCCAAGCTACCGTTTTGCGTTCTAAATCTGTAGGTAAACTCATTAATATGAAATATCGAAAAAATGAGTTGATAACATTTGATGATTTCATTCGAGGTTTGATTTTATTCGATCAGTCTTTCTAAAAAAAATGTGAGATGGTTGTTGCAATCAATATTTGATATGGAGCTTCGGTGGATCTCAGTCCTCCTTCACTTCAACAATTTGAAATGAAATTCTGGTCTACGTTCTAGTATTATTTGCTTGTTAAATGCGTGGTTTCTATTTGTCACTTCAATGCGTAATATGTGGGTCGGTGTTAAGACATCAATCAACGGCTTGTATATTGTAATACCCGTAAAATAGAATTATAGTTAATTTTATAGAAAATATATTAATAATCAATTAATAGATAGATCATCAGAACATAACTAAATAAATAATAAAAGGTTACATAGTTATAAATAGTAAATGATTGAAATTATAGGACCATATTTGTAAAAGTGGACTAGCTTTTAATCTCCTGTAATCAGTTTATTGACGGAGTATATTTTGATCCATATTATATAAATAAATAAATTATTCAATGATTTTAATGATAATAAGAATATATTAATATTTTACTTTAAGATCATATAATAATATAAATAATATAATAATAATTGATAAACCGTGTCCACTTCTTTCGCTACCTCCGTTTCATTGACCGACTACATAAGTATATATAATGCCATAAATTACTTTTTAAACCATAAATCATAAATTATTAAGGTAGCAGTTTGTTGTTCACATAATCGATTCATGTTTTGATTGCGAACACTGTTACACGAAGAACTAAATTGCTCATCATTTATAATTACAACTTAAAGGTACGGATTCCTTCACTAATCTCATAAGTATATTTTTATCCTTTTTGTTTATATATGAATCTCATGACTTTTTGGTTGTGTTCGTTAATAGACATATTTTTTAATTCTATTGGTAAAATTTATTTAATAAAAGATTATTAATTGATAGTATGAATTGTTTTGCTAAATATCCGGATTGCATACGTTCATTGACCTCCTATTATTCGATTAACTTCCGTTGTATTGTTATTGACCTAATTGTTGGATTCACTACTATTGCCTTTACTGTTAATGCTTTATTTGAATTGGCCCAATATTTGTTTAGCGTTGTTATTCAATTATGGGTTTGTGAGTTATTAACTTCCTATGGAGGTACCATAGGCATGTCATCGTGGCACCGGTGGCGTGACACTTCCGTAACGGTGGATTGTTACGGCGTCTCCTCATTGTGGTGTGATAATGGATTTTAGGGGGCGCATTGGTTAGCCATAGCTATTGTATTGTATTATTTGTGGATGGAGGTGTAGTGCCCAACGCCTCATTCACCATTGTTTGGTACACTTGGATCTGCAGTCGATGTACCCATTGTATTGTATTGTAATGTGCTCGGATTGTCCTACCCCATTAGACTCTTGATCGTTTGAATCTCATTGATAAAATATTTGCCTTTGTTTGGTTCACCGCAAATAAACCATTTCCGCCATTAATTGAATAAGTCCTTTTTATAAAATACGCATATCCGTTTGCTTGTATTTGTATTCGCGCACTGGGCTTTTGGCTCAGCCGCATTTCTTTCTATGCAGCAGGTGATCAAGGAGCATAAGGAATGGAGCTGAGGAAATTGAAGAAGCTGGAAAGTTAGCTCGAGATTTCTTAGATTATTATTAGTTTCTTTATTAATTAGACTTTTTCATATTAGAATTTTGTAACGCACATTTCGCGTGGCATATTTTGGAGACATTTTATGACTCATTCATTAGATATTTAAAATAATGGATTTTTTCTCTTATTGTATATCGTTAATGTGACCTCCATTTTCTCCTCCGAAAATGGGGTGTTACATATATGGTTTAATTTATGTGACACCCGTCAAATTAGTAGTAATTAGTGTCTAATCAATTATCAATATATGTAATTAGTTCTGTGTTAGGCTAATTAATGTATCGAAATATATATTGATGAATATATATAACTATGCGATTTGATTAAATCGTACGCAATTCAAATCGAATGTAATTCGATTCAATTTATACGGATGTTGGTGAACAATTTTATTAAATAATATGACATTATTTAATAACTATACTTTATCAAAAATATTATTTAGATAATATTTCAACTCAAATTTGTATCGTACCAACAAGGATTACGCGATTAAAATATTAAACACGCAAACAATCGAAACAAGAATAAGTTATATTGTATAACTCAATTATTAAGTATTTGATAAAATACTTCAACAAAAATATTGATTAAATCTTTGTATTTTAAAACGTATATTTAAACGTACAAAAATAATTATTTAACGTTTAAACGATCGGGGAAACGAACACCGTACGGAGCGCAAACGCGGGGGATTAAAATTTGGGAGATCCCTTCCCTTTTCCTCCCCCAAAACCGGCTTCCCCCTCCCCTCTCACCTTCATTTCCACTTTTTCTTTTCTCTCTCTCCACCTCTTCTTTCTCTCTTTTTCTCTAAAAACCACCACCACCACCTATCATCACAAAATAACATCACTAAACAACCTTAAATCTCGAAGCTCATTTGAAGAAAAAGATTCACCACGTCACGATCTACGTTTTTATCTTTTCGGAATTCTCCGGTGTTAACTAGTAAGATTCCGGACAATTCTCGAAAACTCTTGGATTTCATTTATTTTTCATAAAAGTTGTTTATTTAAGCTTGAAATGTCCAAATATGGGTTGGGTAAAAGTTTCAAGTCAAACGGAAACCGAAAAACACATTTTCGGCTCAAAATCTGGTCAACAGACGTAAGTGTCGCATAGACAGTGCAGTGTAGCGTCACTTAATGCGTCACTTAAGTGACGCACTGAGTGTCGCTAAAAACCCTAATTTTGCGTCACTTGCCTAAGTGCCGCATAAAACCCCTTTTTCCCGACACTTGCCTAAGTGTCGCAGTTTCAATACCCGGCACTCCAAACCGACACTTCTAGCGTCACTTGCCTAAGTGACGCCTATAACCGAAATCTGATTTGATCCGTCACTTGCGTAGTGACACTTATCACCTTTATCCGAAACTCACACCTGACATTTGCTTAAATGTCGCCTCTTATGCGTCACTTCCTCAAGTGACGCTAGTAATTCAGAATTTTCCATTTTATGCGACACTTCCTGAGTGACGCATAAACCCTAAGTGTCGCTATAAGTGACGCTAAAAACAAAATGTTTACAAACCATTTTTATACTAAGTGTCTAACTTTTGTAACTTCGAACACTTATACGATGCGACTTTTAAAACACATTGAGATACGTTCTTGAATATAATACTTCAAAATCATAATAATAATAATGAGATTTATTATTACAACAATTCACCAACGGGCCGTACACGTTTCTAAAACATACTCAAACCAACCAAGTCTTAGTAACTTGGACAAATTAATCAACCAAATCGTAGTAATTTGTACATTCTAGGTGGACGAACAACTACAAGGGTAGTCTTTATAGATACCTGCTCATATTTATAACCATCGCGTGTCGTGGACACCCTCAGGTTACCAGTCTTCGGAAAAAACACATTTCGGGTAATCAACACAAGTTTATTAATTTAAACTCTCAAGACTCAGTTGAGTCTCAGAGCCCCTATTTTACTGTTTTACTCAGGGGTGTGATATTATTGCTCGTTTTATCTTAACTATATGAACGCAAGTATGAAAACAAACAATTACTACATGAGTTATCTCCCTAATCTTTCAAAGTCCTCCTCAGCATAGTTTGGTAATACGTTGTAGCGTGAATATTAGTATATGGTACCATATAGGATTGACCCTCCTCTTCCAGGTTAGCATGCACTAAATGGGTAAACGGATATACTAATATTTGTTCTGACGAGTGTAGATTAGGCACTCGTGGGAGGCACCTCGATCAGGATACCTTAAATGTGGACCTGATACCTCGAGTTAAGCTCAGACTATGTGCTCATGGCTGTAAAACTTTTATTTTGCTTAATTGCAGATTAAATTCAATTAAATCTTGCGGTTCATACAATATGTGTTGACATACAAACATGTGAGCTCACCAGCGTTTCGCTGACCCATTTTAGCATGTATCACAGGTACTCAGCAGTAGGTTAGACTGCCCAATTCAGAAATCATTAGCTCGTGTCAGCATGCAAATATTCAGAGATTTAGCTGCATTATTATATTTTGTATAAATTAAATATATATGTAAATCTCTCAATGTCAAACTAAGCTGATGTAAACTATATTTTGATGTACACTTTGATTTTATCAATACAAGTTGTAAAACGACGCATATAGAGTCGTTCATTATATCTTTGTGCTGTGATTATTGATTAGTCGCGCACCGACCCGATTCGCTTCCGCAACCCAAATTTTAGGGTGCGACAGATTGGTATCAGAGACTAAGGTTATAGTGAACTAGGTTGCATTTAGTGGGCGTAGACTATGACCGTTAAGCAGTATTCCTTATTAAGTATGATTAGTGTGACACCCGGTCAAAAAGGGCCAAAATTAGCGGCCAAATTAAACCTTAATCATTCGTACTTGGTACGTGTTAATATGAAAGTATTCTGATAATATATATATATATATATATATAACATTATATGATTATGTAATAATCACATAGAAACAAATCTGAAAGAATGAACAATCTCAAATACGGACATTGGTGCAAAACATTTTTAAATAATATATTATTAATGAGAATAATAATTATTTACTCGGTTGAAAATTTAAACACATTTTGTACACTAAAAACTATCCGTCAAAATAAGTTGAAACAAAGATATAATTTCATATCTCATTAAAAGTATTTTTATAAAATACTTCGATTAAAAACATATACGGTTTCATGTTTAGAAATCTATCATTTAAAAACATTATACTACTTTACGATCGGATACACGAACACGGGTACCACTCCATCAATTATTGGAGCCGGTATATACCAACTTCAATAATTCAATATACACCCACACGAACACAATCTCAATCTCTCGGTCTCTCTCTTTTGCTCTCAGCTTCAAGAACCCAACATCAACAACAACAATCAACAACATCATCATCATCTTCTTCGTTGTCATCATCATCATTATCGAGTTCATCATCATCACTCACGGTTCCGTTTTTAATTTGTAAGGAATACAACTCCTTTTTATACTCATTTTTCGTTATTATACTTATTATAACTTAGTATAAACGTTTGTAAAAGAACATAACTAGAATCATATCAAAAACATAGTTGATGCGGATTAAAAACTAAAAACAGACTGGAACTTCTGTACAGAGGAACCTACTCGGACGGGTGAGGTGACCTACCCGAACGGGTATGCTCATAAACCCGAACGGGTATGCTCATAAACCCGAACGGGCGATTGGGAGATTTCGGGGGAATTGTCTAATTCTTAACGGATATTCATTGCTCGGTGACTCAGGTGAGTCTCACAGCCCCACTTTTACTGTTTTTAAACTTGGGGTGAGATACAATGCTTACTTGTTTTCGTGATCACTGTTATTCGGTTACTTAATTTAATTATTAACTCAGCTGGTTATCATTGTCAGTCTTGATTTTCTTTGTTCGGTTATTGCGTGAGTGTTTTAATTCGGGAAAGTCCTCATCATTGCATGGTTCGTTAACTTAATAAGGCGCGATTACTAAAAGATAGATCTATCATGAGAGTGACGTCCCCGTCCGGGTTGCTAGCTACAACCATGTACAAACGGGCATTTTAGTAATTGTTATGGGTGTTGACACAGTTCGGGAGGCAGAAAATCGGGTTAGGCCTCGAACCATGGCTTAATGCAATACAAATGTAATTGTCGGTAAATCTAGTCGGTAACCTTAATTGGTTTAATCATTGTTCGGAAATCTTAATTGGTTTATCATTGTTCGGTTATTTTATTTAATCATTATCGGTATTAAATCGTCGGATAATCTTGTTGATCACATCAATGTTTTATGTTAAACCTGTGAGATTCACCAGCTTTATAGCTGACCTTTTAGTGTTGTATTCTCAGGTGATCAACAACAGTAGGATGGCCCTCAGGATAAGCTATCTACTTATGAGTCGCATGCATTTATTTAAGACATGAAGATTTTCTAGCATTATCTTTTGTATAATGGTTATGTATTAAAATCTTCAAAATTCAATTGCGAACTTGCTATCATTGTAAACTTATGACTTAAACTTTGTATTACTTTTGTAAAATGTATAAACGTCTCATGAAGAGTCGTTTGTTGTAATCCTGGTATTTTGATATTTGATTAGTCACACCCAAAATCATCGCTTCCGCAAATCATGAAATCGGGGGTGTGACAATTAGGTTCAGTGACTACATTGTATTGGTTTAATTTAACTTAGCCTGATCAATTACGTATAATTAAAAGAATATGATGTGAGATCTGAAAGGAGTCATGACTGAACATGATACACTAGTTGACTCTGACCTCGAGATAACCGGGACTCAAACATGTCTGTGCTAGACACTCAATAGGCTATTATGTGATATATAAATATATTCATAGATAGACCTCTCTACGAATCTTAGGCTATATTATATATACGAATATAGGCCTCATTCTTTCTACGCTTTGTCTCAAAAATGGCAAACACACCACACAATTCATCTCGCTCTCATCCGTATGGATCACGAAACTCAAGGGTAGCTAGGAGGAACATTGGGTTGCCTCGAGCTAGCCCATATCCCACTCAAAACCAACTCAATAACCAGCCTCAAGGGCAAACAACAACGAGCCAATGGCGATGGTTATCAGACCGACTCGACACTTGGAGGGACGAGGAAGGAATCCAACTCCCCGCAACTAACGGAGGGTTTTCCAGCATGGAAGTCTTTCCCTATACCCAAGAACCTACTCACTTCATTGTTCCCGTGTTAGCTGCTCGACTGCACCGCCACGAAAGTAGGCTACACAACATGGAAATCGAACAACGTAATATTCGCTCTAACTGGATGGAGCAAACTCAAGATGGTATCACCCAGTTATACATAGGTCAAGCAGACATCTCTGAAACCTTGACCCAAACTCAAGACCAAGTGGAAGATACCACACAAACCATGGAGATCGTTCATAACCAAGTAATCAGTAACCGAAACGAGATCTCCGTTTTACAATCAAGGCTGCAAGAATGTGAGACGCGCCTGCGGGAAACCGAGGATGCTCTCAGAATGGTTAGCAGACTTGCAGAGTCTGTGGACCATCTTACCTCAGAGGATAACAAAGTCAAGTTTGTTGCCTACACCTTTTAGGAAGGTGCACTTATGTGGTGGAACACCCACGCAAACTCTGTGGGCGTCGAGATAGCAAACCAACTTCCTTGGGCTGAAATGAAGAAAAAGCTTAGGGGAAAATATTGTCTCGAAGAAGAACTGCACTGTCTGGAGGAAGAATTCTGGCACTTGACAGTGCAGGGAACTGATATTGCTGGATATACCACCAAATTCCAACAATTCGATTTGTTGTGCCCGGGTTTGGTTGATCCGGAGGATAAATGCATCAAGAGATACATCCGCGGCCTCCCGGAGAATATCCAGGGGAACATCGCCTCATCCAAACCAACCACTGTTGAAAGTGCAATGCGGTTAGCTCAGGAACTCATGGTAATGGTCGTCAGCCGTGATACACCACTCCCATCCTCCAGCAACAAACGCAAATCCTCTGATCACCAAAACCAACCGAATAAGAAAACCAACACCATCCAAGTTTACAACGCAAATGTTGAACCCAAACGTGGCTACCTGGGGGCAGGACATACTGCTCCAAGTGTAACTACCATCACGATGGTCAATGCAATACCCCTTGCAACAATTGCAGAAGGTACGGGCATCTGACCAAAGATTGTCGAGCCCCCAAATCCAACAACACTACCTCCAACAACAACACCAGGCCATCAAGAGCCTACTTCGAATGTGGGAACACCGAGCATTTCAGGAATGAATGCCCAAAGCTGAAGAACAACAACAACAATAACGCTAGAGGTAGAGCCTTCGTACTCAACTTTGAGGACGCCCGCGAAGACCCTAATGTGGTCTCGGGTATGTTCCTACTCAACAACTTAACTGCTTCTGTTTTATTTGATACTGTTGCTGACAGAAGCTTTATTTCTGATGAATTTTATCCATTGCTTGACATCACCCGTGTTGCTCTAGATGCTAAATACACTATAGAACTAGCAAATGGTAAACTCATAGAAACCGATAGTGTGATACCTAATTACACTTTAAAACTAGTCAGCGAAACCTTTTCAATCGATCTTATGCCTGTTGAAATCGGAAGTTTTGACGTCATCATAGGAATGGACTGGTTGTCCAGACACCGAGCCGAAATCATTTGTTACGATAAGATCATTCGCATCCCTCTCGCCGCTGGTAGAACTTTGATCATACAGGGGGAGACCGGTAAGACGAGACTAAACATCATCTCTAATTTGAAAACCCAAAAATTACTAAGAAAAGGGTATCCGACAATCCTCGCGCACATCATGGAGAAAAAGTCAGAGGAGAAGCGACTTGAGGATGTGCCCATCGTTTGAGACTTTCCAGAAGTCTTTCCCGAAGAACTGCCTGGTCTACCACCACCAAGACAGGTTGAGTTCTCAATCGATCTCGTGCCAGGTGCTGCACCTGTGGCCCGAGCACCATACCGCTTAGCCCCATCCGAATTTCAGGAGCTGTCCACCCAGTTATAGGAACTCCTGGATAGAGAATTCATTAGACCGAGTTCTTCACCTTGGGGAGCTTCGGTCTTATTCGTGAAAAAGAAAGACGGTTCTTTCCGAATGTGCATCGACTATCGAGAATTGAACAAATTGACCGTCAAGAACCGATATCCACTTCCTCGCATTGATGACCTATTTGACCAACTTAAAGGATCGGGTATTTATTCAAAGATCGATCTTCGATCAGGTTATCATCAACTTCGAGTTCTTAACACCGATATCCCAAAAACTACTTTCCGAACTCGCTACGGGAATTATGAGTTTCAGGTGATGCCATTCGGTTTAACAAATGCACCAGGTGTATTCATGGATCTTATGGATCGGGTGTGCAAACCTTACCTCGATAAGTTTGTCATTGTCTTCATCGACGACATTCTCATATACTCGCGAAACAAACAAGAACACTCCCAACACCTCAAAACCGTCCTAGAACTACTCAGACACGAGGAGTTATATGTTAAATTCTCCAAGTGTGAGTTCTGGATACAATCCGTTCAATTCCTTGGACATGTTGTTAATAGTCAAGAAATCCACGTTGATCCATCAAAAATCGAGGCTATCAAGTGCTGGAAAGCACTAACAACTCCAATAGAAGTACGCCAATTCTTGGGTTTTGCTGGGTACTATCGGCGATTCATTGAAAATTTCTCGAAAATAGCTCAACCACTCACGACACTAACTCAGAAAGATAAAAAGTTCGATTGGACTGATAAACAAGAGTCAGCATTTCAAATTCTGAAACAAAAGCTTTGCAGTGCCCCTATCCTATCATTACCCGAAGGCACCGATGACTTTGTGGTATACTATGATGCTTCTCATCAAGGTCTCGGTTGCGTGCTGATGCAACGAGACAAGGTCATTGCCTACGCCTCTCGAGAGTTGAAAATTCATGAAAAGAACTACACCACCCACGATCTTGAACTAGGAGCTATCATTTTTGCTCTCAAAATTTGGAGACATTATCTCTACGGCACTAGGTGCACAATATTTACCGAATATAAAAGTCTCCAACATATCTTCGATCAAAAGAATCTCAACATGAGGCAACGTCGGTAGGTCGAGTTGCTTACCGACTACGATTGCGACATCAAATACCATCCGGATAAGACAAATGTTGTTGCTGATTCCCTCAGTCGAAAAGAAAGAACGAAACCACTTCGAGTCCGAGCCCTTAGTATGACCATTCACAATGATCTAAACATTCAGATTCTTACTACTCAACTCGAAGCTCTGAAACCCGATAACATCAAAAAAAGAAGCTTTGCGAGGCATGGATAAACAATTTGAAATCAAACCTAACGGAGTTAGGTACCTCTCTAACTGAATCTGGTTGCCTAGTTTTGGGAACCTGCGAGACTTGGTGATGGATGAAGCTCACAAGTCTAAGTACTCTAGCCACCCGGGATCTGACAAAATCTACCACGGCATCAAAGAATTTTATTGGTGGACGAATATGAAAGCTGAAATCGCCACATACGTCAGCAAGTGTTTTACTTGCTCAAAAGTTAAGGCCGAGTATCAGAAACCTTCTGGTTTATTCCAGCAACCAGAATTTGGGGGTGCGACAGATACCCGTCTTGACATGAGTACCGCATACCACCCTCAAACCGACGGCTAAAGTGAACGAACGATTCAAATACTGGAAGACATGCTACGGGCTTGCGTAATTAACTTCGGTGTAAACTGGGGAAAACATCTACCATTGTGCGAGTTTTCGTACAACAACAGCTATCACACCAGCATTAAGGCTGCACCTTTCGAGGCACTGTACGGTCGTAAGTGTCGATCACCGATTTGTTTGACCGAAGTGGGAGATAGTCAGCTCACTGGTCCCAAACTCATTCATGAAACAACCGAAAAGATCTTCGAGATCCAAAACAAACTCAAAGCCGCACGTGATCGTCGGAAAAGTTACGCTGACGTGAGACGCAAACCACTCGAGTTCCAGGTTGGGGATCGGGTACTACTCAAAGTGTCACCTTGGAAAGGTGTCATTCGTTTCGGCAAACGCGGGAAGTTAAATCCCAGGTACATTGGACCATTCAAGATCCTCGAGAGGATTGGTCCAGTGGCATATCGATTGCAGCTGCCATCCGAGCTCAGCAGCGTGCATCCCACTTTTCACATTTCTAACTTGAAGGAATGTCTGTCTGATGAGACACTTATTATTCCACTCGACGAGATTCACGTCGATGACAAACTTCATTTCGTTGAGGAACCTGCAGAAATCGTGGACCGTGAGGTCAAACAACTCAAACAAAGTCGTATTCCCATCGTTAAAGTCAAGTGGAATTCGCGGCGTGGGCCGGAATTCACCTGGGAACGGGAAGACCAAATGCGACTCAACTATCCTCAATTATTTTCTGATGCTACTTCAAACACGACTTCAAGTTAAATTTCGGGACGAAATTCTCCTAACAGGGGGACAATGTGACACCCGCCAAATTAGGACTAGTAATCAGTGCCTAATTAATTATTAATACATGTAATTAGTTCTCTGTTAGGCTAATTAATGTATCGAAATATATATTGATGAATATATACAACTATGCGATTTGATTAAATCGTACGCAATTCAAATCGAATGTAATTCGATTCAATTTATACGGACGTTGGTGAACAATTTTATTAAATAATATGACATTACTTAATAACTATATTTTATCCAAAATATTATTTAGATAATATTTCAACTCAAATTTGTATCGTACCAACAAGGATTACGCAATTAAAATATTAAACACGTAAACAATCGAAACAAGAATAAGTTATATTGTATAACTCAATTATTAAGTATTTGATAAAATACTTCAACAAAAATATTGATTAAATCTTTGTATTTTAAAACGTATATTTAAACGTACAAAAATAATTATTTAACGTTTAAACGATCGGGGAAACGAACGCCGTACGGAGCGCAAACGCGGGGGATTAAAATTTGGGAGATCGCTCTCATTTTCCTCCCCTAAAACCGGCTTCCCCCTCCCCTTTCACCTTCATTTCCACTTTTTCTTTTCTCTCTCTCCACCTCTTCTTTCTCTCAAAATTAACCACCACCACCACCTATCATCACAAAATAACACCACTAAACGACCTTAAATCTCGAAGCTCATTTGGAGAAAAAGATTCACCACGTCACGATCTACGTTTCTATCTTTTCGGAATTCTCCGGCGTTAACTTGTAAGATTCCCGACAATTCTCGAAAACTCTTAGATTTTATTTATTTTTCATAAAAGTTGTTTATTTAATCTTGAAATGTCCAAATAATGGTTGGGTAAAAGTTTCAAGTCAAACGGAAAGTGAAAAACACGTTTTCGGCTCAAAATCCGGCCAACAGACGTAAGTGTCGCATAGACAGTGCAGTGTAGCGTCACTTAATGCGTCACTTAAATGACGCACTCAGTGTCGCTAAATACCCAAATTTTGCGTCATTTGCCTAAGTGCCGCATAAAACTCCTTTTTCCTGACACTAGCCTAAGTGTCGCAGTTTCAATACCCGGCACTCCAAACCAACACTTCTAGCATCACTTGCCTAAGTGACGCCTATAACCGAAATCTGATTTGATCCGTCACTTGCCTAGTGACGTTTAACACCTTTATCCGACACTCACACCCGACACTTGCTTAAATGTCGCCTCTTATGCGTCACTTCCTCAAGTGACGCTAGTACTTCAGAATTTTCCATTTTATGTGACACTTCCTGAGTGACGCATAAACCCTAAGTGTCGCTATAAGTGACGCTAAAAACAGAATGTTTACAAACCATTTTTATACTAAGTGTCTAACTTGTGTAACTTCGAACACTTATACGATGCGACTTTTAAAACACATTGAGATACGTTCTTGAATATAACACTTCAAAATCATAATAATAATAATAAGATTTATTATTATAACAATTCACCAACGAGCCGTACACGTTTCTAAAACATACTCAAACCAACCAAGTCTTAGTAACTTGGACAAGTTAATCAACCAAATTGTTGTAATTTGGACATTCTAGGTGGACGAACAACTACAAGGGTAGTCTTTATAGATACCTGCTCATATTTATAACTATCGCGTGTCGTGGACACCCTCAGGTTACCAGTCTTCGGACAACACATTTCGGCTAATCAACTGAAGTTTATTAATTTAAACTTTCAAGACTCGGGTGAGTCTCATTGCCCCTATTTTACTGTTTTACTCAGGGGTGTGATATCATTGTTCATTTTATCTTAACTATATGAACGCAAGTAGGTTGGACTGCCCAATTCAGGAATCATTAGCTCGTGTCAGCATGCAAACATTCAGAGATTTAGCTGCATTATTATATTTTGTATAAATTAATTATGTATGTAAATCTCTCAATTTCAAACTAAGCTGATGTAAACTATATTTTGATGTAAACTTTGATTTTATCAATACAAGTTGTAAAATGACGCATATAGAGTCGTTCATTATATATTTATGCTGTGATTATTGATTAGTCGTGCCCTGACCCGATTCACTTTCGCAACTTGAATTTGAGGGTGCGACAATTTAGTTAGTTGTTACTTGTTAGTAGTAGCTCATTTCTTTTATCGGTGTAGTCAAAAGCTTTAATGTTTATATTTTGAATCTTCAACTTATGACGAGGAAGTTTTTCTAATATATTTACCCCTTCCATTTTAAAATTATTGTCATCCGACAAAAAACACGCAGTTTAATGAAAATTTAATCATTTCTGTTTTCTCTTTCTTACTTTTTGTAGAATGACAGTTTTACTATTAACAAATTAATTAATTACTGCTTTTAAAGGGTTGTTATAATAATTCCAATTAAAGGTAATATGATAATCACGACCAAACTTTTTCATCGATTTTTGAAAGTGAACAATTAATTTGAAGCGTCCGTAAAAGGAATAATGGACTACTCCGTATAATTTTAGGACGGATGGTTTATCATTTTTTGCAAAGATAAGGAAAAAGAAAATAACTATTCTATCCAATGGCATGTGTGTAGTTTTTTTTTTTTTTTTTTACTTTCCTCTTTATTTCAATTATATTTTAGGTTTTAGATACTAATATATATATAATTTTTGTGCTAAAGTTTTTCAGAAAAGCTTGATATGCTCCATATTGATTTAATTCAAACATTTTGCTTGATTCAGCCTGTTAGATGACCACGTTCCATAGTTTTTGCCACACTATATTGGTACTACCTTTATATATTTACACGTAACGAAGAAAAATACAGTTATGCATATTATTTTATCAATACAAACAAACTACAAAGTTTAAAGTACCCGTCAAAGGTTTTGTTCAAAATAAACATGGATGAATTAAATGCTTCGTAAACCCTTACGCATCGGGCTGGCATTTACATTCTTGTATATATTAACTAATAACGTAAGGACATAATTCTTTCTCTTATCTACAACCATATTTAACGGATTAGTAACCCAAATTCGGCATGCTCTATAAGATTGCAATTGTTTCATCGCTTCTAGCGACTTACTTATCATCGTTAACCATAATTTCCCATTACTTTTTTATTTAGTAATATAAGCACTAGAATCTCATGGGATTATCTCATTTTCAATCACACTAGCTTGCATAGTTTTGTTTTAACTCACATTATTATTATTATTATTATTATTATTATTATTATTATTATTATTATTATTATATGCTACAACATGTGTCACTTAGAGTATACTTTATTATCATACCATGGAACTAAATACTACGTATAAATTATATAACCTGTTGCTCCAAATGGTTTGAAGCAGTGCGGTTGGTTCGGATTAATCAAGGAGTATTTCGGTATATAGAAACCGAGGGTTGTTTGTGAGTTGAAACAAGGCGAAATCTGGTCTAGAGGTGTGTTTTGAGTTCTTAACCGAAGGGATTGGTTTCCATTCGGCTAACGATTCCCTATTTGTAACCCGAACTACCTTGAAGGTAGATGCAGATTGTACGCCATGGAAGTCAGGAGCTTCTCTCGGTAGGAGAGTGTATTTAATGCGTGTGTCATGAATGCTCACCTACTGGTGGTTGGATGATATTTATAGTGTTCAAGGTATCACTCTTTTACCTGTTTCGGTACCACCCTTTTATCCGTTGAATATAAATGTTACCGCCGCCGGTTGTTGCATTAATTAGATGTGACAACTCATTTGGTATATGTTTTCGGTGGAAATAAGTGTTGATACCAGATATATGCGTTTCGGTACTAATGTACCGTCATCATAACCCAAATATTTTTTTGTTTTCTTTACGTTGTTATTCGTAGATCAAATATTCGCAATTTTAATTAATTTTATAGGTTATGTAATCAAATATTCGCAGATCAACCAATATACCTCCTGGCTCCTGCTTAGTGCTTAGCCCAAGCCCATATTCGTAACTTTTAAAAGATTATTGTTAGTTGTTTCAGAAACCAGTTACACAAAAGAAATTGGGGATCTACGGAAGAAGATGCTCGGAAAACCACCGAGGCTCCGGCGAAAGAGGCGAGGTGTTTTTTAAGGGTTGTTGCCCCTCTTTCGCCACAACACGATCTCATCAGATCATGTTCAGCCCATGAGTTCTTCCCCATTTTTCCTTTCAAAATAAACAACCCTTATGCTCAGTGAATTGAGCTCGCAACTTCTGTCTCGATCTCTCTATCTATCTATCTATCTATAAAAATGTGTTGGTGTTTGTGTGGGTATAATATATGTATCATGTATGTCCACGCAGCTTAAATTTTTATGGTGACGTTTGGAGATGGCAATGATGATGTTAATTTCTGTATGGATTGATTGTAATCCGAGCATCGTAATCGGACTTCGGGTGAAATTCGGCCCGTATCTTGGCGGGGCAACCCGGATGGTAGTAAATTGCAACCGGTGTTGTAGCCATGGCGGCGTCCGACCCCTTTTGTCTGACTTCACACTTACAGAATCTGAGCCTAATTCTCTCCTTAGAATTATGTTTGCATTCTTTACTTTTAGAGCGCCACAAATCTAAAAAGTCTATCCAAAAAATGATTTTACCTTGCAATCAAAACATTTGAAATTACACAATTTTGGGAAATGTTTTTTGAGATGATAAAAGAGTTTTTGAGGCTCAGATATGTTGGTAATCGGAATTCGGTGTCAAAATCGGCCATGGCTGCAATCCACAGTTGCATATTGTGTCAAAAATTTCAATATCTGAAACAAAGACGACAACAACATACCATCTGAATGAGTTGCCCAGCCAAGATACCAATCAGATCTACTAATTCCGGTTTTGCTCTTAACCTTTTTTTTTTTTTTAAATCATCACAGCCCCTTTGATAGAACAATAACAACAACAGCAACAGCAACACCATTACCATGATCATCATCATTAACATCATCATCATCATCATTATCAACTTCAACAAGATGAAATTAGTACTTGTTCATCTTTTTTGAACTCTTTAGATTAGTTAGAAGCGAATAAAAGAGAGAGTTGTATTTTGATATAAGGCGGTGAAATCATGGGCTGGAACATGATCGATTACGATGATCACATGGCAAGAGATGGGCACAACTCTGCTCGGAAAAAACCAACATCTCACTCGCCGGAGCCTCAATCACCGGAGCAAAACATAAACCGCCTCAATCTTTTGGGGTTAGGCATTGTGGAGCGTAGACATAATTTTATTTTACGATTAATGGGCTTTGAGTTGGGCTAACCATAGCGATAAAGCCCGTAACTTAAAAAGTTACCGTAATAATCAATAAATAAATATGTTGGGTAAAACGGTAAATATCTTACGTTGTTACAGCTTTTAACAAAAAATAACTTTATTTACTCATAAAGTATAAGTAACCATTTCATAAATATTTGTCTCAAGATCTTTTCAATATAGATGTCTTCTGTAATCAATAAAAGAAAGCATGATACGTACTACTCTATATGTTAATTTTGATGATAACATTTGGTGAACTACAAAAGAGAAACAAGTTAGATACAATGTGATTAATAGAACTTTACAATATGTTAAGATTGAGGTCCTCTCATATTCAATTTTCATTTGAGGGCCATATTCTCTCATATTCGAAAACAATTGAACCTATATCTTAACATAATGTTAAATTTATATACTAAAATCTAATAATCAAGTGTGAGCTAATACATGAGAGAATCACAATCAATGTTTATCATTACACCTAAGCATAAAATCGAGTGGAATAGAAGAGAAAGTGAGGAAGAATAGCATAGAAGTGAAAAGAACCTAAATTATGTATGCGTATTCTTTAGCAATAAGAAAATAAAATAAAGGAAGTTTTCCTACCTCTTCATCCCAAAATGAGAGGAAAAGATTAGGACAAAAATGTATGGGGAGTTTATTTTCACTTCCTTCACTTGTTTTCCGTTTCTTTCACAAAAGAGCTTGAGAACACTTCTTCATATTTAGATTTTTTGAGGTTTTTTCAGTTTTTTCCTTTTCATCCTATTTTCAACTCAAGAACACCCTGAAATAGTAAAAATACCAACATTTTATGCCCATACTCGTTCTAAAATCAATTATAAAAGTTACAAACATTAGTTGTAAGCATTTGTATTTGACCTTTTAAACAATGAAATAGTTTTATTTTTTCGTCAAGACCACATGTAGCCGTAACACTATATGACTATTTTCAACATTAGCAATGATAAGTGATAAGACTCGAATACCCTTTTTTTCCTTTTTTCTCACCAAATTTTATTTCTAAGTTTTGATTTAATCCATCGAAGGAAAAAAAAAGAGAGAAAAGAAAAAGTAAAGTGTTATCGGTCCCACAAAACGCCCCTTTATGCCCATTTCCCACAACACAACGCGTCAACGCCCCTCATTCACAAGGCCAATTGCGGGCATTGTGAACATTCTCAATCAGAAAGGGATTCAAAACGCCCCATTGCAGGAAATAGTTTTATAATTTAACAAAACGAAAAAGGTTTCGTTGTATTTGGTTCATTAGTTTCATGTTTTGCTAAACTAATCATACGGTAAGTAGTTAAACATAGTTGATGGAATCAACGGAGTATGTTATATAGGAAAACCACATTAACAGATTTACTACATACAAGAAAAGGTAACACATATTATTCCGTTGTAGATCAAAATCACAAGCTCAAATGTAAGTGGTAAACGGAGGATAATACATAATCAAAAAACGTAAAAGAGAAATTTAATCAGCTAAAATAAGAATGAGGCTCAGATCTGTAACAATCAGAACAAAGAGGATCAAACCGCCATGGCTGCAAAAATCACATCTGTTTCAGTGGTAAAAATGTAGAATTTCCACCATGAAACCGCCGTGAAAATTACCCCGCCAAGCTACGGTAAATCTCAAAGTTTGTCAGATTAACTCAGACAACATTCAGGCATCATCATCATCGCCTCTGATTATGAAAAGGGTATTTTTGTCATTTTACATGTAAAGAAACATGATTAACAGGCAGTATCCATTCATTCATTGTCACTCTTTCGGAAAGGAAAGGAAGGTAATTAAAGGCAGTAAACAGGTCTATCAATCATTCTGCAGATACAGAAGCTGTAGATCAAGTAAAAAACCACAAGGACGATTTATGCAATTTACTCTTTATATGTAACCAGAATCAGACTGAAGATCCTTTACATATATATAAAAAAAAGGGTTGTTGAATTTTGGGGGGCAAATCAAAGATCATCGGCTACAGAGGGGGGTAACAACCCTTCTATAAAACATCCCCTTCCCTTTGCTGCCTCTTTTGTTAATTTGTGTTGTCTGAGTTTTTTGGTTTGCCCCAAAATCTTGTTTGGTGAAGAGTCTTTTGGTTTTATGGGAGATGAGTTAGGCTTTTGTGAGTCAAAATTCCTGTTTTGCCCTTCAATCTGTATTTAATTCTTATTGGGTACAAATGTACAATAAAGGTATTGGTACTTGCTACAAATGTATAATACAATTTATGTGCTGGGAATTTGGGATTTACATTTATTGGTGGTTTGATATTGTTTTGTCCCAAGCTCTCCAATACAAATAAGATTACAGAAATAAAAATAACATACTACAGAGTGTCACAAAGTAAAAGAGAATAATTGATTGTTTTAACATGAAAGTTCTTATATTGTTTCATTCATTCAATCAAATGAATCAAGAGGTTGTATGGCAGGTACGAGAACTTCAGAGCGCTCGATTCTAGCACGTACGTTTAAGACCATGAACTCGTGGCCAAACATAAACTTGAAAACTAGCTCATTAAAACAATCAATCATCTTTTTTAATTTCATTGGTCTAGAGTCCTTGAGCAAGTTGAAAGGAAATATAGTCTTACATTACAATTCTTTACGAGCCATTCCTTTTAACTTTTGCTCCATACAAGGTTACATTGCGCGTTTGACAATTAAAATTGGCTAGCTAACTAATTGTTAAACTGGCTACTTGGCTAGCTGATCATATGGTCCGATTCCCTGTAGACGCAACTATTATCTATTTATACAACACATTTAGCATCACAATCTTTTTAGGCTTGTCAAAGAGTATGCACATTCAAAGATTGCTTCCATATGTAAAAGTCACAACTTGAAATTTAAGCACAAGTATCATTTTTTACCTTATAAATAATACTTTAGAACAGTTGAACAAGAGGATAAAGACTCGAAAAAAGTTCGGATTCAAACCAATGTTTCATACGGACAGATGAACAATTAACAAGCAAACACGAAACGTAATATTTGATATCAACAAGACACAAGATATTAAAAAGGTAAGAACTTGATTTACCTAAACTGTATTATTTGTTATAAATGTCGATCCAAACAATTTCTAGATTGCACAGTGCAATTAAAAATTTATTTTCAAATTAAGTTTGATGATAAAAAATGAAAAAAAAAAAAAACAAAACTTGAATCTGCAAATGTTGAATCTACTCACAAGCTAAGAGCTTGAATCAATTACGAGAACTTAATGTGTACCAAACCCTAAAAGTAGGCTACTGCAACAAACTTTTTAACATGATCAATTAACAGAATAAAACAAAAGATAAGAATAAAAAGTATGAGGCTCAGATCTGTAAAAACAATCAGTACGAACTGGATAAAACCGCCATGGCTGCAAGAATCACAGCGGGTCAACCCGCCGGAAATTTGCCCCGCCAAGATACGGCACATCTCAAAATTCGACCGATTAACTCAGACAATTAGAAATAGAAATTCATCATCACAGCCTCTAGAGTAATTTGTTTGTTGTATATATCAACTCCCTAAAAATAATAATAATAATAATAATAATAATAATAATAAGAGTGAAGGTGGTGGTGGTGATGAATGAGGAGTTGTGGAGTTGGGAAGAAGGGGATGGATCACATGGGAATATGTATATTCTGATTCCCATTCCCATTCCCATCCCCAGCGGATATATATATATATATGTATGTATATGTATATGTATACGTACGCGTAACGAAAGGGTTTTTGATGGGGAGAGGGAGCAGAACAGAAAATCACGAGCGGCGAAGGGGGTCAACAACCCTTGAGAAACATCCATTCCCTCCGCTGCTTCATTTCTTATTGTCTGAGTTGTTTGTTTTGCCCCAAGCCCTAATTCGAAGAAGATGATCGATCTTTATAGCCCCTTTCCAATGAATTTCCGGAATTACCCTTACTCCGTAAACTGGAAAACAAAATGTATTTTAAGCTGTTTTTATCTATTTATTATATTTACTAGCTTAAGACTTGTGATTTCACGGGATACATCATGGATATTTGTAACAAAATCGTATGTGATGATTAGTTAGAAATGTAAACGAATAGATTAACGTGTGCAAGTTATAGTTGATATGCACAGTTTAACACAGACAATTTAAGTTCAAGAACAAAAAAATAACGTTGTACAGAAGCTCCAAATTATGGAAGGGCATCGATATGGAAACGCTAAAATACATTTAATATAAATTAAACATAAAATAGACTGGTCATATGTTATTATTTCGGACGAGCAATCCAAATAGCGCTTATTCACGAATGCGGTAGAATTAGTCGTTTATCACAAGAATGGCATGTGCTGATTGTGTTGTGGTAAATAGTTTATGCAACTGTTGTAATGTTGATTCCCGCAATATCTCAACATGATATCTAGTCAATATAAAATGAAACTTGAGGTAAAAAAATCAAACTACATAACTATATTAGGTACATTGATGCATAAGTATTAGTATTTCATTAGCAATATGATGAAGGTAAATTGTAATACCTAGTTTAGGTATACTTCAAGTGAACCCAATTATTCGATAGCAACAGCCATTTGCCCCATGTTATTGGCCATTTCAAATGAATCGGATGAGATAATGTCTGAAGCAATTGCCAATGTCGATGCCAAGGAACGCCGAATTTTTTTCATTTTGCTTGATAGTTCTTCTTTTGACTGAATGATAATTTGTTGCAGTTCACGAAGTTTACTTTTTTGTTGTTCTTTTAGGTTTTCCAATCTAGTGTCAAACAACTGCATTCAAGTTTCATATGTACATTATTAATAATTTAATACAGATGGTCGTTTATTGCAATAACCATATGGGTTACTATACACAAGTCTATAGGTACCACTAAACATTGTGTTACAAACACATCTACATGTATGTGGTTTTATTTTGTAATTGTTGTTTTGATGACAAGTTACAATTTATAAATAATAAGATAGTCTTAATATATATTACAAAAAGATACTATTAGTTGTAAATTATGATAGAAAATAAATTGAATTTTCCAACAATTTTCAAAAATGTGAGTCAACAGCATATAATATGATACTCCATCCGTCTCAAAATTATAGTCCGTGTTTCCTTTTTCGGACGTCACAAATTTATTGTCCACTTCCAAAATAGATAGTGAAGTTTGGTCATGATTAGCATATTACTCTTAATTAAAATTACTATTACACACTTTTAGTAAAACAATAATTAATTGGTTAAGGGTAAAACTGTCATTCTGCAAAAAGTAAGAAAGAGAAATCAATAATTATTATATATTTATTAAACTGCGTGTTTTATATTGGGTGACAATAATTTTGGGACGAATGGAGTATATTCTTTGTGAAAAAAACAAAAAATGTATTGAACTATGTAATAGTGGGACTTACATTTATTAAAAAAAATGTAGTTAAATAGTTTGTATTACATATATCAAACGTCCCACATTCATCGAAATAATCACATAAATCGCGTGGAAAAAACCAATACACACTCCTTAATTTTGTTGTATCAACCCAAACAAATCGTTGTAATATACCCGAAGAATTTATGATCAATCTTGAATAAACAGAACTATTCAACATCTCACACGAATAATAAACTTCGTCCGAATTTTTTTCCAAAAAATCAAAGTGCATTATACTCACTCCTTGCATTTGTGGTACACCACTAAACCTTTTTCCATTCCACAGGCCACTCCTACAAGTTCTCGTCTGCTTGTCCCATAACACATTCTCTGAGAACCCATCAATATCCATTCTAAACGAATAATCACCTTAGCCAGGATCATTCTTGGACTTCCATGCCCGTATATACCGATCAATTCTAGCTTTTCTGCTCCACCCAAGTTTCATCTCCAGTAACATAGTATCCGTTGGTTAATCAAAGCTCTATCAAATATAATTCTCAGGGTTCTCATCATTTCTCTACGTAGCACAAAGTTACCTGTTCAATTAAGCAGATTAACTATTATTTAACAAAAAATGTAGGTTAACATATAGCATAAAAAAGTTTTTATATGAAAATACTACTATTATAATCGATTTAAATATGCGACATGTATCAGTCCAAATCTATGTTCATAACAATTACTCCGTATCATAGTTCTCAAGAATCAATAAAAATAATCAATATAAATTTGCAAATATAACTAATGAGGCATTTCATCAAACATGTAATATGCAATAATCCAATATATCAAATACTCAATATATAGACATTGCAAATTTCATAATAGGCTTAATAAAAGAAGATCAGAAACTTAAAATCGTATATACGAATGGGAACTAACCAGCGATTATGTAAAACGAATCCAAAGAATTCATTCCTTTTATGCATTTGAATCGACTTTATTAATCGGATCAAAAGATTAAGAGTATGGTGATACCAATCCAATTTATATTCCACAAGCTCAAATCGTCGCACAAAATCGTCGCATCCAGACATGAATTATGGGCTATCAATTTTAGGTTACATGGATTTTTTAATTGTTTTTATTTTATTTTAATTTGATATACATGTCGTGACTTTTAATTGCTTTTGAAAGTTAAATTTGAAATTTGAAATTAAATTAAATTATTAAATTTAATTAGATTAGTTAGATTAATTTTAATTTAAATCAAATTATTATTAAATTTAAATTTAAATTTGAACAAAAAATTAGGAAGGGTATTAATGTCTTTTTATTAAGATGATTATGATGTGAGCAAATGAACGTATGAATGGATTTTCATGTTGACTTTTGAAATAGAAGGTCCAGATTTCTCCATTCAAATTTTGGTCAAAGATTTTAAATATTTTATACTTTCTTATTATAAATAGAGTAGATATTTATGAGAAAAGTTTAAAAATGAATGGTAAAAAAAGGGAGAATGAAGGAACCAATAGGATTTCTCTATTTCAAATACTCATTTATACCTTTTTTTTCAAAGCTAAATATCTCACAAACCGTATGTCTACAAATTATAAAAAATACATATTCGGAATCAGCGTGTTTTTTTCTTCGATTCTAAATACAACAATATGTACTTTCGACGAAGTTGTTTTCCATTTTTTGTTGGGTTTTATAAACTTTTAATGTGAAATCAAGTTGAAATCATACATGAATTATCATATATCGGTAAATTTCTCATCAAATATTAATTTTTAAATGAAAATCATATGTGATTATATAACAAATCAATTGTGATTAAGTGTACAAATAACAATCACATGTGATTTTTAATGAAAACTATTGCAATTTTTAATTTTTTATTTATAACTATTAATGTAGGTGAATATTAAGTTATAATCACGTGCTAAGTAGCAAATACCATGAATAAATAATCGTGAACAAATTTTAATTTTTTATCATAAATCACATGTGATTATATTGTGAAATCCGGTAAAAAAAACGAAGAAAAAAATTCATCGAAAGTATATCTTATGACATCTCTAATCGAAGAGAAAAACGTGATGGTTCCGAATATGTAATTTTTATAATTTATGGACTTATGGTTTATGAGATAATTAACCAAGGGGGTAGAAAAAAGAATGGGTTTGTAGAGAAATGAAAGAATCCTATTGGTTCCCTCATTCTCTACTTTTTTAGCATTCTTAAAAGAACTTACCTCTTATATTTATATATATCTTTTCTTTTATATATATATAAAAAACATAATACAATGGAACAATCTGGACCTTAGATTGATTCCATCTATAAAGATCCTATGGTTAAAATTATTTTCTTCATTTTTTTTCAATGTTTATAATGTGTACCCACAACTATTGAAATTGACACTTTCAATACTTCCATTTTTTTTTCTAGTCCTTATAGTTTAAATATCATGACATTTCAAGTGGTAATTTATAAATAAACCAATTGTATTTGAAATTTTTATCTATATTGATTAATTACATGAACTGTTTATCAACATTATGAAACTAAAAACTGTTCATCCATTTAGCCAAACAACCATAATATCATGAATACGTGAAAATCGTAACTAAAATATTTTATGATTTTAACTAATAATCCTTTAAATAATGTAATTAAGATATTTTATGATTTTAACTAATAATCCCTTAAATAATACACATTAAACTAAACAATAGACATATGTCATATTCAACCATAATAATATTATTCTATTTTCTTTTTGTGATTCATGGATTTTATATTTTTACAAGTTTTATTTAAAGCATTATCAAAAAAAAACTTTCGTTTTACTATATAACTATTAAATGATAAAGACCCTCTTGAAGATCATTAAATTTCAATAAATTTTGATCGTATTAAATTAAATGTACATTTTTATATTAAAATATTACTTTTCCTTTTCATGCACACATCTTTCAATTTATAATAACAAGTTTTAAATGTATTTGATGATAAATATGCTATCAAGCGTTTTATTGATTTGCTAAAAATTAACGCCTACAAAGATCAAGTTGACGAATATGAATTTTTATTATCGCTATTCAAAATCTATTATTATTGATTATACATATGTGTGTATATGATCACATCAATGTTTGATTTAGATAGAAATTTAGGTTTGAATTACAAAATACAGTTATTTCAGTTACACTGAATTCATAGTTAATTTAAGTTTTAAAAAACTATTTAATGGGTTATAATAATTCTATACTTCTTTCTTATTATATGCATATTATATTAATTAATGTTTGACTATCCGCCCATTCATAAAATGGGTAACTATTATAACTAAGTGTTTACAAATTAGATAATATATAATTTACAACCGACATGTATTTTTAATAACTTAAAAAAAAACCCTGAACCGTACTAAACTAATAGAGTATATGCTAGATTTTATTGGTTGTCGATTATATTATATAAAAGTCCAGTTAACGGTATAATTTCATTTGACTTAACTTTCTAATTACACAATTTATTAAATCAAATGTTGAAACCCCGCGTTATCACGGGACCTCACCTAGTTTATATATATATATATATATATATATATATATATATATATATATATATATATATATATATATATATATATATATATATATATAAGGTTTAGAAACGATTTTAGGCACATTTTTACTTTTGACTTTACATTATTTGTTAACTCACCTCTTATTTTATTTTTGTTTATATTTTGATAAGTTTATATTCTATCATTATTTTATCTCTAAAGGATGCATAGTATTCATTAGATGTAGTTTCACGAGTCAACCTATATTTACACACCCTTTCCTAGTGCTCGGTGTTCGGTTTGATTCACCTTGGTGAATTAGAAAGCATTATATAAAGTTATAATATATATATATATATATATATATATATATATATATATATATATATAATAACCTTCGATCATGCTGTCTCTGAATTTTTAGAGGTTATGGACAAAAAACATTAATAATTGTGAAAATGAAATTCTATCAGGCTATAAAATATTTTTCTTATTTTTCTTTTTGGTGTGGCTCAATTAACTTTAACCATTAGAACAATTTTCCTTCTTGCGATTAACCAATGTTTTAAGATCCGGTTGGACTAGACTTTTAGAGGATTCCATCTCAAAAATTACCGGGTTTTTCGATAATTTGACTAGTTAACGGGCCACTCGAGCCGGCCAGTTGGACTGGACTTTTAGAGGATTCCGACTCAAAAATAATCGGATTTTTTGATAATTTGACTAGTTAACGGGCCGCTTAGACCGTCCGGTTGAACCGGGAATCGGGATATCGTATCGAGCCGGTTCAAGTTTTTTTTTATTAACTTTTTTAATACTAAATGTGCTTCTCGTAGGCCCAACCCAATGTTAGTCTACCCATTAGGGTAGAAGCAACATATATCTTTAGTGAAGTTTTAAATAAATAGAAAGTAAAATAAAATTGCTAATTATAAGATTCGAACTCATGACCTCATATATGAATAATGGCTTGATAGCCAATTAAACAAAAATTTAAGTTGTTCTAAATATTTACTCTAAATATATTTATTACATATATCGCATCAATCATAGAATATATTTTAATTTGACAATTATAGGTGTATTATTAAATTATAGTTTCTTGATATATATATATATATATATATATATATATATATATATATATATATATATATATTATGAGGCAATATTTATTATTTGATGATGTTTTGTAATTTTTTATGAAAACGTGTGTACGTATTAAAACACCCCTCATTTGATAAACATTATAATAATGATTTATGACTCGGAAGTGTAGATTTAGAATATATTATCATACATTACACAAAATATGTATAAACTTTTTCAAACCTGATACACCACATTTTTAATGTTCTTAAAATCAAAGTACTACAAATGAGGTGTTATATAAATCCAAACACTACTGATTTAATCAAATCAGATATCAGAGTATACGCAAGTTCTTCAAACATTCCATCCAGGTCAACAGCTTCTTGCTCAATTGATGTGTGCTAAGTATAGGCAATTATAATCACAAGTTTTAATTAAGGAAATACTAAATAATACTATCACACAATTCAGACAAGTGTTATCCTGATCATAGAATATAGTTTTATAAGTAAGTCCAGATTCGAACACAGGGAACGTGATTTAATCTATAACTAACTATTTATTTATCCTAATTACAATTATTACAATCAATATACAAATTTACAATAATACACAATAATATACAAGATAGGGGGGACGTTTAAGTTCCGATCGAACATATTTATATTTGATACCAATTCTTTAATAAATAAGTTTAAAGGAACAACTTAAGAATACTCAATTGGATAGAAGATTATGACTATTTAAACTATTATTTATTAAACTTATTATATCAACTTATGTCTATTTGCGTGTTGGCTATTATTATTGTGATTTACTAATGTAGAAAACCTCAAAGGTTATGACAATTCTCATATAGCAATACAGTCAAAGGTTATGTAAAGTATCACTATTTATAAGATCTATCAACATATTATTGATGCAATTCCAGAGTCGGTTGAATTATAATGCTACTTAACATCTAATGAAACATAATCACTTAATTTAAAAACCCAAAAGGTTAGTGAGTTTATCTATAAATCAGTTAATTATGATCATTAACATAATATAACATATAATTCTTGCATAATAATATTCAATAATATAGTTCTAACATAAATATATAATTCATATAATAAACCTAATAAACATACATTTAAACATTCATAATGAAAATCTAACAAGCAATCAATTCAAATAAACAATATCCATAGTAACCCAAAAGGTTAGTGAAGCTACAAGGATAAAGAAATCGAACCAATTGACGAACTAGCTTTTCCTAGGGTTGAAAACCTTCAAACCCTAGCTCCTTAGCCTCCAAATTCGCACCTAAAGTCGACCTTAAACCTTAATATTCGACTTTGTATTCTAAGAATCGTATATGATTCAGTTAAAACTAAGCCTCTATTTATAATGTTTCTGGCCGACCCTCCAACCGCCGGTTGGGACTTCCAACCGCCGGTTGGAGTTAATTGAATCCCACTCCAACTCTGCGCTTTTCACCGCCTTGAACCCTTTTACCCCAACCGCCGGTTGGTTAATCCAACCGCCGGTTGGATTGTTTTTCCAGAATATTCCAAAACCAGGCTTGGACTTCAAATTGGGCTTTCTTTCTTCTAAAACGGATTCAACTTCTTTTCTTTGCCCAAATCTTCAATATTATCATTTTAGTCTTTATTTCTTTAAGGTTTAAGTCTTCTTTTCTTTAATCGCTTTAGTTTCTTCAGTTTCGGTCTTATTTTCGTTCCTTTTCTTCAATCTTCAATTAAAATACATTTATGCAAATATTAACAAAATAAGTATCTAAAATCATATAAATGCATAAAATGTATACAAATATAGGGATAAATAATATAAAATATAGCATTTATTTGATGCTTATCAAATATCCCCACACTTAAGTTCTGCTTGTCCTCAAGTAGAATACTGAATAAAATTCAAAAATAAGCATCAACTTAATATTTAATTAGAGTACCAAAACTAAAAACCTGTTTTATAACTTAAAAATTTTAAAAATTTAATTAACATGGATAATTATAATGTACAAATAAAAATTCTTATTATTCGTGCAATATATAGCTCATGAATGATTACTAATATATTTGTCCACTTTAAACAATCTATATTTATACTTCTGAATACATCTTTATTCTTATTATGTATATTACTTATGATTTCCATATATGTGTTGAGTAATATTAGTATGTCTGTCAGTTGGTCTTGAGTCTGTAATAGCTTAGATTAGAAAATAGTTAATTTTCTATTTAGAGTGACACTTACTTAGTGTCGCATTCAGGCGACACTTAGTAAGTGTCGCACTAGGGTTATGATCTGCGACACTTAGCAAGTGTCGCAGAATCGTTCAGTTTGTATATAAAGAGCCATCACGGTTCATTGCAAGGGTTGGACAAAACCTGAGCATAACTTGTCGACTAAACACTCTGTAAACAAGCTAGTAAGCGTTTGATATTGCAATACAAATCATTATTACTCAATTCCTTATTGTTTCGATTTGTGTTTCATATTAGTTACTTCAATTGTGTGATTCCGCCATACGATTGGTTGATTAAGTCTGTTCTAGATCCTAGGTACAGGGACAACAAAGTGGTATCAGAGCCGTTGGGCTTTTTGTGACAGAATTGATCAAGATTCGAGTGTGTTTCGGTTGAGATTGGGAAGAAGCTAGCTTATTTTCATTGATTAGAGAGTTTTTAGTCTTCAATTTCTGGTTATTAACTTGTTTTTGCAGGTATTGTTCGACTGGGAAGGAGAATTTTCGATTAGGTTTAACGAAAAATTGAATTTTTAGGGTTTTTGGGCTGCTGCTGCGAGTTTCTGCGACACTCTACGCGACACTTCCAGCGACACTTAACTCAGTGTCGCCTCTAGGGTTCTGCAACATAACCTAGCGACACTTCTAGCGATACTTAACTCAGTGTCGCCTTAAGGATTTAGTGACACTCACTGTGACAGTAATTCCTTTTTTGCTAGAGACACTTCCTAGCGACACTTCATTGCGACACTTACGCCTAGTGTCGCCTGTTCTTTAAATTTTACACTTTCTGCGACACTTGTCTCAGTGTCGCTTGTCAGTTTGTGACACTTCCTTAGTGTCGCTTAAGAATTTTAAAATCAGTTGTTCTTTTTAGTTTAATTTACAATGTCGATGCAAGCTTTTGCTCAAATGATTAAAACCAGTAATGAGGCTGGTAGTACAAATAAGGCTCCAATTTTTACAGCTAATACAAATTATGTTGAATGGAGACAAAAATTTGAAGCTTTTATTTCTTATAATGAACCGGATATGATGATTCCTTTGCTTGAAAGGTATGAACATCCAAAGCAGGATGGGGTATTTGAGGGAATCGCTCCTCCCAAATCTATTCGGGCATTAAATGCAGATGAAAAGAAAACTTGGGACATGGAAAGAAAAGTTCATTCAGCTCTTGTTATGAGCTTATCTTCTGAAGTTCTTAAAATGTTTAAACATCACGACATCGCATTTGACATGTGGAAAGCCCTTGAAAGACGATGCGGTGGTAGTGATAAATATAAGAAGAGTAGACTGGAGTTGATCAAACGACAATATGAATTGTTTGATATGTTAGAAAATTAGTCTCTTAATGGTTTGTTTGTTCGTTACTCACATCTTGTGAGTGAGCTTTCTGATGGTGGTGTGATTATGCAAGCTGTAGACATTAACAAGAAATTGTTAAGTGCTCTACCTAAGAAATGGGATCATCGAGTGATGATGATGGAAGAAGACGAAGGTGTAATGTCTTTATCTCTAGATGATTTCATTGGTCAACTACAAGCATATGCACTAGATATTCAACGTAAAGAAACTAAATCTAGTGCCCATGTTCAAGATCCGAGCATCTATGGGAGTAAATTTTCTGCTTCCGGAGTTGCTCTTTTGTCTGGAGGAGGTATGTCATCCGCTACCAAAACGTCAACAGCTAATAGTGGTGGAGTTTCTAGTGGATCATATTCTTTCTGTGGTAGATCGCCTTCATCTTCCGGAGGATCCAAGGGTAATTCAGCTTCTCAGGCTACTGAGGAGAATGCTGCTGTGTTCCAAGCATTTTTGAGTGCTTATGATAGTTTTCTATCAAAGAAAACTAGTTCCATTGATTTAACAGATGAGGATTTTGACCAAATCAATCCTGATGATCTTGAACGAATGGATATCAGATGGAATTTTGCTATGTTGACAAGGAGAACAAAGAGATATTTGCGAAAAACTGGAAGAAAGAACCTGGATGATGACAGTGATTCGGGTTTGGGTTTTGATAAGAGTAAGGTTAAATGTTACAAATGTCACAATCTGGGACATTTTGCAAGAGAGTGTGAGAAATCTAAACAACCTCCTTCTGGTTTTTCAAAGCCATCTGTCTCAAAGAAGTCAACTGTTAAGGATGCTGATAAGCTTGAGGAATCCTTAAATGAAGCTCTTCTCCTTACTAATGATGAATTTTATAACTGGAGTGATACAGAGGAGAACATTCATAATACAGCTCTTATGGCAGAGATTACAGATGAGGTACCAATTGATGAACCTCTTTCTTGTGTTAGTTGTATCAAATTAACTGGTAAAATTAACAGATACTCTGAGGATAATGCTCGCTTGTATTCTGATTTAGATAAACTTAGACAGGCGAACCAATTGCTAAAAGAAAATGAAAAGATTTTTGACAAAAAGATTAATGCCACTATGACTGAAAGAAAAGATCTAAAAGCTAAGATTTATAGTCAACAAGATGCTATTGACAGTTATCTTAAGAAAATTGTCGATTTACAAAAAGCTCTTGATGAATCTAAAACTAATATTATTGATCTTAATCGAAAACTTTCAAATTTTAGCACATCCTCCGTTGTTTTTGATGAAATCCTTCAAGTGCAAAGGATCAATACAAAAAGTAAGTCAGGGATAGGATACCAAGCGGTACCTCCCCCAGCTAACTATGAACCTATGCCATCGAAGGATGACATTAAAAACTTTGTGCCTTCAACTGACAAAGAAGGCAAGTCATCTGTTAAAGAACCAGTTATTTTGGTCTCATCTGAGAAGGGAGATAAACCAATCTCCCAAAAGAAAGCAAAATCATTACCTGTACTTCCTACTATTGAGGAGGAAGTAATTGAAATTGAGGATGTAACTGATGAGATTGATACAAAGGTTCGTAAAATAGATGTAAAGCCTGAAAATTTTGTAATTACAAATGAACCGTGTAGTGAAATCCCTTCACTAAAGGTTAAATCTAAGGCTTTTCCTAAGGTTAAGAAGGAACAAAATTTTGCTAATAACAAATCAGTTTCTTCGAAACCAACCAAAAGCAAATCAACATCTTTTTCACGTACCAATTCATCTTGCACATTTCAATGTACCTGTTCAGTAAATAGAAATATCAAATCCTCATCAGATTTGCAACCTCACTTTCAAACTGTTATTGAGAGAAGATCCTGTTTCTACTGCAAAAAACAGGGTCATTTGATAAGTGTTTGTCCACTGCTTTCTAGACAACGGTTTGGGAAGACAGCGCCTAGAGCTTCCATTTACAGAAAGTTTTCAAAACCTCAAGCTAGGCACAATTCCTCACCTCCCAAACCGGTCAAGAAAACTGACAAGAAAGAACCGGTTACACCTACTTGCAATCAGCAACTTCCTGTCAAAAAGCAAACATCCAAACCTCTTCAGGTTTGGAAAGTCAAAGAGTCCAAAGTAGACTCTTTATCACCAAATAACCCATCAGTAGAAGTGCCCGAAATTTTAAAAAATCATGCACTCACTGATGTAGTTATTATGGATGATTTTGGTAGACCCAAGTCCATTAAGGCTTGGGTCTCACAATCAAACTAATTTCTCTAAGTTTTGTGTGCCTACAGCCATCTGAAGAAATTATCAAGAGCAAATGGTATTTAGACAGTGGCTGTTCAAGGCATATGACCGGCAACATTTCTCTTCTCTCTGATGTTCAACCTGTAAAAGGGGGATATGTTGCATTTGCTGGTGATAAGGGTGGAGAAATTACTGGTAGGGGAACACTCACTAATGGATCAGTGAGTTTTGATAATGTGAACTACGTGGAACAACTAAACTACAATCTTCTCAGCGTATCACAAGTGTGTGATAAAAAGTTCACGACTATGTTTACAGATACTGAGTGCCTAATACTCAAGCCTGGATATAAAGTGCCTGAGGAATGGGTGCTCATTCGAGCACCAAGGACAAAGGACACGTATATACTTGATATGAGTACTGTATCAACTACTACATCTGAACATACATGTCTGTTGTCCAAGGCTACTCCAAAGGATTCCCTTCTATGGCACAGGCGAATGGGACACTTAAACTTTCGCAAGATGAACTATCTTGTAAAAAATGAGCTTGTTACTGGTGTGCCTAAATTCACATTCAGTTTGGATGATAACTGTGTTTCCTGTCTCAAAGGAAAACAACACAAGCAGTCCCATAAGTCGAAGAAGGTGAATTCCAATGCATCGCCCCTAGAACTTTTACACATGGATCTATTTGGGCCGGTTAATAAGAGGAGTATGGGAGGTAGTACTTACTGCTTGGTAGTCACCGATGACTACTCTCGTTTTTCTTGGGTTTACTTCATTTCTACAAAAGATGAAGTTCCTGAGATTCTAATATATCTGTTTGACAAGTTAGAAAACTTGTGCGGAAAGAGGATCAAGAGGGTTAGAAGTGACAATGGAACGGAATTCAAGAACAAGACAATTGAGATGTACTGTTTAAGGAAGGGTATTCATCATCAGTTCAGCTCTGCTTATACACCTCAACAGAATGGTGTCGCTGAACGCAAGAACAGGACTCTCATTGAAGCTGCGCGCACTATGTTATCCGACTCTAAGCTTCCAATCACTTTTTGGGCAGAGGCGGTAAATACCGCATGTTTTGTCTTAAACAGGGTTTTGACGGTTAAAAAGGAAAACAAAACATGCTATGAGCTGTTTAACAACCGTAAACCAAACTTACAATTCCTGGAGCCCTTTGGATGTCCTTGCACCATTATGTCTCGAACACAAAAGGACAAGTTTGGTGAAAAATCAATGGATGGAATATTCTTGGGATATTCTGTAAATTCTCCTAACAAGAGAGTTTACAATTTATCTACAAAGCGTATTGAGGAGCATTATGAAATCAAGTGTTTACGCTATACAGCTCCTCCTGAAGGTAAAGGACCAGAAAATCTGTTTCAGTACAACATTTTCTTTGACTCATTCAATATTCCAACACCTGAGAATGTTGATGATGAAGAAACTATTGTCACTCTTCTACATGGTTTGGACATTAATGTAGATCACACTCCAACTGCATCATCTGTCCAACCTAATACATCTTCGACCTCAGCATCAACACCATTAGTTGATGCATCAATTCCAACAACAGATTCTCCATCTCCTCAACCGTTAGATATGGCTAGTCCCTCAGAAGACAATGTTGAAGCCAACGTTCCTCCATCCGAGTCAAATGCTTCTGAAGGAGATCTTAATAATTTGGAATTAGTTATTGTGCCTAATCCAATTCCACAGACTCGGATTCATAAAACTCATCCCACTGATAATATCATTGGTGAGTTAAGTAAAGGAGTTCAAACTAGACATCAATTGGCTGCAACCGACATGTCTGCTTCAACCTCTGAAGTACCTCCTACAGCCTCCTTGGAATGTCTTGTCACTGAGATGGAAGAATGTTTTCTATCTCAAGTTGAACCTAAGAAAACAGCTGATGCATTAAAGGACCCACATTGGGTCGAAGCGATGCAAGAAGAACTGCATCAATTTCAGAAGCTGAAAGTTTGGGATTTAGTCCCTCTACCCAAGGGTGTCCATGCAATTGGAACTCGTTGGGTGTATCGTGTGAAGAAGGATGATCGCGGTGTTGTGGTCCGGAATAAGGCTCGATTAGTAGTTCAAGGATTTACACAAATTGAAGGTTTGGACTACGATGAAGTATTCGCCCCTGTTGCTAGACTGGAATCTATTCGTATATTTTTGGCTTATGCTTCATTTAAAGGTATTCGGGTTTATCAACTAGACGTGAAGAGCGCATTTCTTTATGGACAAGTTGTGGAGGAAGTCTATGTCAGGCAACCTCCTGGATTTGAAGACTCGGTACATCCAGATTATGTATGCAAGTTAGACAAGGCTTTGTATGGTCTTCATCAAGCACCAAGAGCCTGGTACGAAAGGCTGTCTACACATCTACTCAAGCATGGATTCTCAAGAGGACAGATTGACAGCACTCTTTTTACAAAAAGGTCCAAAAATGATTTGTTACTTGTGCAGGTATATGTAGATGACATCATCTTTGGCTCTACAAGTAATGCTCTCTGCAAGGAATTTGAGCAACTTATGAAGTCTGAGTTTGAGATGAGTGCAATGGGAGAACTTACATTCTTTTTAGGTGTCCAAGTTGAACAATCTGACAAAGGCATTTATATCCATCAGTCAAAATATGTCAATGACATGTTGACTAGGTATAATTTGCATGATTGTAAGACTTATGGAACCCCCATTGAGGTATCTCACAAACTTGGACCTGCTGAGGAAGATGATGATTGTAATGAGAAGGACTATCGTTCAATGATAGGTTCTCTTATGTATCTTACTGCTTCAAGACCAGACATTGTTTTTGCTGTCTCTTTGTGTTCCAGGTACCAAGCTCACCCGAAGGTTTCTCATATGAAGGCAGTTCAGCGGATTTTTGGGTATCTCAAATATAGACCCACTCTAGGTCTATGGTACTCAAATGAAGACGACTTCACTCTGACTGCTTATTCAGATTCAGATTATGGCGGATGCAACAAGGATAAGAAGTCCACATCTGGTGGATGTCAGTTTCTTGGACCGCGCTTAGTGTCATGGCAGTGTAAAAAGCAGACAACCGTTTCAACTTCTACAGCCGAGGCTGAATATATCGCTGCTGCCAGCTGTTGTTCACAAGTTCTGTGGATTCAGCATCAACTTCGCGATTATGGTTTTATCTTAACTCTTACTCCTATACATATAGATAACACTGCAGCCATATCTATCACACGCAATCCCGTACAGCACTCTAAAACAAAACACATAGAGATTAGATTTCACTTTATATGGGATTGCTATGAGAAACACCTTATTGACCTTATCCAAATAGAAACACTTAAGCAAAAGGCTGACTTGTTTACTAAGGCATTTTCCCGCTCTCGTTTTGATGAATTAGTTTCTATGCTTGGCTTACGATTTTTTAAATCGTTACAGTGACATTGATTTTCATTTAAAAAAAAAAAAAAAACATTGCAAGAGCCACACTTTATACTTCTTAGTATTAAAGTAATGCATTATTGCTACATCTATAAAAAGACGTTGAGTTGTGTCTGTAAACAACATGGGATACGATAGTACATTAAGCATCATTCACGAAATGCAAATGTTAAATGTTATCTCTGATGTATCAGTAGGTTTAATAATGTATTTATCATAAATTTCTTAACATACAGCTTCATCATATGATATGTTCATAGACAACTCACTATTTGTTCTCAGAGATATTAAAAAGTAATTCCAACTACTTGTTCATTTTATGTAGTAAACATCATATGACGTATGACGATGTGTCTTAATTCCTATATTTAATATGGACAATTTTTATATTCTGAAATTTTATAACAACTTATTTGGGGGATATAGTATTGGTTTACTCTGTTGTACGTCGGTACAGACCTGGTCTCTGGTACTATATCTTAAAAATTAAACAACTGTGAGTTAATCAGACTTGCAAAATCTTAGAGTTTCAAATAAAAATTCATACTTAAGTCAAGTTAAGTCGCTTTGTTGTACGGAAGTACACACCTGTCACCAATGACTTGACGAAAATTGATTTTGTTTAAACCTGAATCAAGATAAGTCGCTCTGTTGTACGAAAGTACAGACCTGTCACCAATGTCTTGATTCTTAAAAATAAGTTTCATATAATTTTTCTTAATATAAAGATTAACCATATGTAGATGTTAGGGGTATGTCATATGTGTGAACTGCAAAAGATTGAACATATTAACAATAAAAGGTTATCTCTGATGAATGAAGATTAGTTGTTTAAGCGGATAATTATATGAACAATTGTCTTGAACTGTGTGTCATTAAATTTATTTTAAATATCTTATGTAAATTTAAAGAAGATGAGTATACTGATAATTGGAATAACAGCAAACATATGTAAAGTAATGTATGATGACTTAATATGATCCCTAACCAGACCCAAAACAACCCCGTCACCAAAAATAGTGTACCTGTTTTGAATTTTTAGTTAAGTTATACTTATTCTAATATTTTTGTCTTACTTTAAGTCAAATGTCACCAAATAGCCAAAACCGACTCGCGAAAGAATTTGAAAAAATTTTAGAAATTTTTTCAAAAATTTTGACTCTGTGACACTCACTAAGTGTCGCATAGAGTGTCGCCTGCGAGTGTCGCCTATAGTGTGAAGTATATAAACACCTCCCAGCGGCATTTATTCTCACATTTAATTAGCGACACTTACTCAAAACCTGCGACACTCGCTCTCGATCTAGCGACACTCGCTCTGTCACACGATTACTTTCTGCTTTCGCATCCTTCTTGATTTCTTTCTTAGATTCCTGTTCTACTAAACCGTACGCATCAAAAGGTACAAGTTTTTCCTTGTATCATTACGTTTTTAATTCGTTTTAATCTAGGGCTCGTATGTTTAGTTTAGGTTTTTGAAGAAACTGTGATTGAGGCTAAATAAATGTTAATTAGATGTTTCTATTAAGCTCTTTATAGTCGATATGCATATATATGTCAAGCTTTTCACCTAATTTGACCTAGATTAGAAGTTTGTGTAAATTTTGAATTCTGGGTTTATGGTTTCTGGGTTCGTGTTCATCTTTGCGACACTCGAAGCGACACTCGCCTTGAGTGTTGCATCATGGTAATTTGAACTCGAAGCGACACTCAACTTGAGTGTCGCCTCTTGCTATGCGTCACTTGATTAAATGTCGCCCTGTCTATTGCGACACTTACCTTAAGTGTCGTTTTTTTTTTAAAGGAACAACAAGTTGATGCGTCACTTACTTAAGTGCCGCATTGTCTTTTGCGACATTCAGCTTGAGTGTCGCCTACAGTTCTCCTTAAGTGTCGCCTCTTGATTTGCAATACTGCGACACTTACCTTAAGTGACGCATAGTGAAGTTTTTGACTACTGAGCGACACTTACTCAAGTGTCGCTACTTCATTTAGCGACACTACTTAAGTGTCGCCTAAAGGTAACTTTGAAAGATAAGTTTATATTTTATTTGTTCTAACGGTATAACATTTCCTTGTGTATTATCTATGTCTTATTTTCGTGCAGATGGCAAATTTAGCTATTTACGCTCGCCGCACACAGCCACGACATAATGTGGTGGCTTTTCTTGATGATACGTACGCCAATTCAATTCCGTTTCATCCGATGATCCAGTTTCTACGTCGCTCGAGGATTCACCATGCTATAACAGCTTCGTGTCCAATCTACTTGAATCAGATCGAGGAATTTTATGCGAATGCTGTGATTAACACAGAAGGAGATTATCGAAGGATTTTATCAACTGTTTTCGGCCATCGTATTGAGATTACAGAGGATACGATACGAGAAGTTCTGGCTTTTGATGACAATTCTGAGTTTCCAACTCAGTTTGAGAATAGTTTTATCGCTGGAGGTCTTCAGCGCATGGGCTATCCAGCTATTCCTCCAGACCAATATAGGAAACAGCATTTGAGCAGAGTCTGGAGGTACTTGGCACATATTATCATTGTGTGCCTCTCGCCAAGGAAGGCTGGATTTGATGGGATGAGCTACGGGACAATCTCCCTGATGCTGGGATTGGTTTACAATAAACCTTTCAACTACTCTGGTTATATTTTTGGGCATCTAGTGGATAATCTACGCGCAGGCGATCATATGTGGTTTATGTATCCACGGTTTTTGCAGCTGATCTTGAATTCCCTTAATCTAGGGATTCAGCCTGACCCAAGGTCAATTCTGACCTTGACTCCAATGCTGGTCAGGGTTTTTGGAGATTGTGCAACACCTCCAAAAGGTCAGGCAGCTCTGCCTGATGTTCCGTTATTCGGCCACGTGATTGATGAAGAATATGTGCCTCCGCCGGATAATGGATTTCTTGACGTTGCAGCTCCATCACCGCAAGTTGATGAAGCGGTTTTGGAAGAAGTTCTGGTCGATATTGAAAATTTTCAAACTTCTACACCTGCTGCTGCTGCTACATCTTCCGCTATTGTTAAGGGTAAGCGGGTTCGGGATTCTTCGGACACAGAATCCGATGATGTTCCTCAGCAACGTCGCCAACGAACCTCGACTGCTGCTTCTGATGATATTCAGCCCCAGCCGGAATTCTTAAAGAAATTGATGGAAGATATGGCGCAAATGAACCAGATGCTTCACGATCAACAAGCTCTTATACAGGTTCAAGCGTCAAGACTTTTGGAGCTAGAGACCACGGCTGCTCGTGTACCGGAACTTGAGCGTCGTGTGTTAGAATTAGAAACTATGGCTGTGGTTCCGGGGGAGTTAGAACCGGAAACCACAGGCCAAGAAAATGTAAATGTAATTAATGATTCTGATGTTAATGAAAATATCAGTTTGGATTATTTTGCGTCTTCTTCTCACGTTCCTGGTCAACCAATGCCATTAAATGTTGATTACTCACATGCAAATCTAGAATATCTACAAAATCTAGTATTTGGGGCATCTACTGAGGATAGAGGTCCGAGCATATTTGATGATGAAGTGGAATTTGAACCTGATGTAGTCTCTGATGAAGATGTGTTCGAAGAAAATCCATATGAGGAGGTAGAATCAGATGATGATACCATTCCTGCTGCTTCTTCTGCAGCCTCTGCCGAACCTTCTTCGCATTCTGCTGGTACCTCAACGTCCACCGCTCAACCTAAAAGGTATCCAGAATGGATTTTGCCTCCAACGCCTGAGCTAAAAAGATGCCAAGCATATTCTGTTCGTGGTGATTTATCTGGGCTGATAAAGTCTTGGAAGTTTGATGCTGATTTCAGATTGTTTGTTATCAAAAGGCAAGATGGCATTCAATATTTTAAGGCAAGGCTAGATCATTTGACTACATTACCGAAGGTTGATCTAAATCGACTAGCTCAGTTGAATATGATCAATCCCACTGACAATCGCGAAGCTGAATTCTTTCAGAACATCCTGCGTCGAGAAATCAACTCAAGGAAATTTAAGTGGATTCGACCAGTGATGGGGATTCGATTCTCTAACAAAAAGAAGCTGGACCCGAGGACACGCCAATCCATATATGGTTATCATTATCCTCCAACCAAGAATCTTACCCAAGTGCCATTTGAAAGGTTACCATTTGATGTGCTGGGAAATTTTAGGTTCTGGTGGTATGACACGGTTACTGGAGAGGCGGTTATTGAATATTTTTCTCAAAAGGGACCGAGACGTGATGCTAAAGAATGGAAACATGTTACTGGCTACACTCTTAGAGTTTTTGATCCTCTTAGCCTGATTAATATGTCAAAGAATGATCTTCAAGCTCTTCACAGTAATAGATTGCAATTTGATATGATTGATCAAGAAGATGCTGTGAGATTTCAAAGAGTTGTGGATCTCTGTGTAGCTAAGGGAATTCATGCAGGTGGGAATCTCCCTGCAGACTGGATTTGATATTGAAGATATTTTAGAGACCAAGCTGAAGACACGGGGGAGTTTGTTGAGTCATATTAGTATGTCTGTCAGTTGGTCTTGAGTCTGTAATAGCTTAGATTAGAAAATAGTTAATTTTCTATTTAGAGTGACACTTACTTAGTGTCGCATTCAGGCGACACTTAGTAAGTGTCGCACTAGGGTTATGATCTGCGACACTTAGCAAGTGTCGCAGAATCGTTCAGTTTGTATATAAAGAGCCATCACGGCTCATTGCAAGGGTTGGACAAAACCTGAGCACAACTTGTCGACTAAACACTCTGTAAACAAGCTAGTAAGCGTTTGATATTGCAATACAAATCATTATTACTCAATTCCTTATTGTTTCGATTTGTGTTTCATATTAGTTACTTCAATTGTGTGATTCCGCCATACGATTGGTTAATTAAGTCTGTTCTAGATCCTAGGTACAGGGACAACAATATGATATACTCTTAAACTTAATCATGCAATTTACTTTTATATTCCAAATAATTATATAAAATCCATTTTTAAGAATCAAGACATTGGTGACAGGTCTGCATTTACATGCAACAGAGCGACATAACTTGATTCAGGTAAAGTAACTTTTTAAATCAAACCAGCGGTAACAGGTCTGTACATCCGTAAAACAAAGCGACATAGTTTGATTTTTATTTTTATTCAATTTTTTTATCAAGAATTTCTTCTTTCTTCTACTTTATTTAAGAATACTAATTAGAAACCAGGTCTGTACTTACGTACAACGGAGGAAACAATTAGTAGACCCCCAAATGTTTTTATATAAATATAAAGATATATAAAATTATCGCATGATAAATCTAAGAATTAAGACTTTTATATCATACATCATATTATGTACCATAAAATAATAAGCAAGTTATTTATATTAATTTCTTAAAATTCAGAAATCTTCATATAGATTGCCTATTAGTACATCATATCATGTAACTATATATCATTTATTTATTAAGTAGCTTACATTATATATACAAAACAGTTAATCCATATAAAAGTCTAAACTTTTAAATACAAGACAAACTTTTAACAAAAGTATTCTAACTAATGAATACTCAGTTATACACTTAAAATTTTAAATTTTAGTAAAAATTAAGAACAATAGAAACTTAAATAATTAATTAAAGAAATTCTTTGTCTTACGAACCCTATCCCCACACTTAAGTTATACAATGCCCTCATTGTATAAAAATGATAAACAAAAGTGAGTAAGGGAAAGAAAAATAGAACAGAAAAACTCCCCTGACTGAATTTTCAAAATTCATCATCGGTTAAGTAAAAATTCTCCTTGGTTGATTCCTTGATGTCTTGAAAAACAATATACAACATCCACACTTTCGTAGTTAATCACGATTGCATTTAGCATATGCAATAAGCCTTTAAACCCCTCGGTATCCCGAGTGGACGAGTTATAGTCTCGTGAGGGTTTCCAGTGAACACACCCACAAAGTTCATTCTAGAAAATAAAATAAAAATCATAACATATATAAAAATAAACACAGGTTGTCTCCTGAGAAGCACTTTTGTTTAAATGTCGATAAGTTCGACCAAATCCTGTAACCTATACTTCCAAAGATATATATGAAAAATGTTCCACAGTTCCTTCATAATATTTCTTTAAACGATGTCCATTAACCTTAAAAATACTTCCATCGAGTGCTACTAAATCCACACTTCCATTAGCATGAACTTGGTGAATCACATATGGTCCGCTCCATCTTGATCGTAATTTACCTAAAAATAAACGAATACGAGAATTATATAAAAACACACGTTCTCCAACAACAAAGTCTTTATTTCCCTGAAGTCTCGCATCATGCCATTTCTTCGTCCTTTCTTTATAAAGCCTTGAATTTTCATAAGCATTCCAACGAAGCTCATCTAACTCATGTAACTGTAAAAAGCGATGCCGACCAACCTCATCGGTATCCATGTTGCATTCCCGAAGTGCCCAATATGCTTTGTGTTCTATTTCCACTGGTAAATGACAAGATTTCCCATAAATTAACCTATAAGGAGTACAACCTGTAGGTGTTTTAAATGCGGTCCTATATGCACAAAGTGCGTCATCTAATTTCTCTGACCACTCTTTTCTGTTTGATCCAACATAACGTTCCAAAATACGTTTTATTGCTCGATTTGTATTTTCAACTTGTCCACTTGTTTGTGGATGATAAGGTGTAGCAATCCTATGACTAACTCCATATCTCTTTAATACTTTCTCCAATTGAGTATTGCAAAAATGAGTACCCCGATCACTAATCAATGCTTTAGGAGTTCCAAATCTTGCAAATAATTTTTTAAGAAATTTTACCACAACTCTTGCATCATTAGTAGGTAATGCCTTCGCTTCTGCCCACTTGGAAACATAATCCACAGCAACTAATATATACTTATTACCGTGACTTGTAGGAAATGGTCTCATGAAATCAATACCCTAGATATCAAATATTTCACAAACCTGTATATTAGTCTGTGGCATCTCTTTTTTAGAAATATTTCCAGCTCTCTGACATGAATCACAATTCCTAACAAAAGCATATGTATCTTTAAAAATCGTCGGCCAATAAAATCCTGCATCAAATATTTTCTTTGCCGTGTAACTTAGTCCATTATGACCTCCAACTGGTCCTTCATGACAATGCTTTATAATCTGCTGAGCCTCTTCACCATGTACACAACGTCTAATTATACCATCTGCACAATACCTGAAAAGAAATGAATCTTCCCAAAAATAATACTTTAAATCGGAAAAGAATTTTTTTCTCTTTTGATAATCCATCCTTGGTAAAATCTTAGTAACCAAATAATTTGCATAATTTACAAACCAAGGTATATTCATTATTTCTTGTGCAGTCATCAACTTCTCATCAGGAAATGTATCTTGAATTTCCTATTCATCTAGTATTTCCAATTCCGGATTTTCCAACCGTGACAAATGATCAGCTGCGACATTTTCAGCTCCTTTCTTGTCTTTTATTTCAATATCGAATTCCTGCAATAAAAGAATCCATCGCAATAAACGAGGGCGCGCATCCTGCTTATTAAACAAATACTTCAATACAGAATGGTCAGTATAAACCACAGTTTTAGTTAAAACAAGATAAGAACGAAACTTATCGAATGCAAAAACAACTGCCAAAAGTTCCTTTTTCGTAGTCGTATAATTTTCCTGAGCATCTGTTAATGTCTTACTGGCATAATAGATTGGCTTAAACTTGTTATCAATTTTCTGTCCCAAAACAGCTCCTACTGCATAATCACTAGCATCACAAATTAATTCAAAAGGTAAATTCCAGTCTGGACTAATCATTACTGGAGCAGATATCAATTTTTCCTTTAAGGCATCAAACGACTGTTTGCATTCATCTGTAAACTCGAACTTAACATCTTTTTCCAGCAAATGATTCAATGGTATCGCAATCTTTGAAAAATCTTTTATAAATCTCCTATAAAATCCGGCATGGCCTAGGAAACTCCTTATTCCCTTTACATTAGTAGGATAAGCTAATTTTGAAATAACCTCAATCTTTGCTTTATCCACCTCAATTCCTATCTTTGATATTTTATGTCCTAAAACAATCACTTCTCGAACCATAAAATGACATTTTTCCCAATTAAGAACTAGATTCGCACCTTCACATCTTTGCAACATCCTTTTTAAATTTTCTAAACAAGCATCAAATGAATCCCCAAATACCGAGAAATCATCCATAAATACTTCCATGAAATCTTCCACCATATCATGAAATATCGCGATCATGCAACGTTGAAATGTAGCTGGTGCATTACACAAACCAAACGGCATTCTTCTATAAGCAAAAGTACCAAACGGACAAGTGAATGTTGTCTTATCTTGATCTTCAGCTGCAATTGGTATTTGAAAATATCCTGAAAATCCATCCAGAAAATAATAGAACTCTTTTCCTACTAACCTTTCTATCATTTGATCAATAAATGGTAATGGAAAATGATCTAATCTGGTAGCATCATTTAATTTTCGGTAATCAATACAAACTCTCCATCCTGTTACCGTCCTTGTTGGTATTAATTCGTTCTTCTCATTAGGTACCACTGTCATTCCACCTTTCTTTGGTATGACATGTATTGGACTAACCCACGGACTGTCTGAAATAGGATAGATTAATCCTGAATCCAATAGTTTAATGATTTCTTTCCTGACAACGTCTTTCACATTTGGATTCAATCTTCTTAATGGTTGAACAACTGGCTTAAAATCCGTTTCCATTAAGATTTTATGAGTGCAATAAGTAGGACTGATTCCCTTGATATCCGTGATCTTCCATGCTATTGCCTTTTTATGTTGTTTAAGAACCTGCACTAAGCGATCTTTTTCTGCAGTTGATAGTTTAGAAGATATTATAACTGGCAAATCTGATGTACCTTGTAAATAAGCATATTCTAAATGCGCCGGTAGCTCTTTAAGTTCCAATTGTGGTGGTTCTTCAATAGATGTTTTGAACTCGAAGATTTCTTCCTTCAGATACGGAATCTTGTTGATAGAATTTGGTAATAATTCTTGGTTGATAATTTTAGCAACTGATTGTGATGATTCAGCTTTAGGATGTTGTTGAAGAATAACAGTTACTTCTGAATCTTCATCTTCTTCTAATAGTTTATCAAATTCTGCCAAATCTTTCTCAGAGTCAAATTCTTCAGTCCATTCTGTAAGAATTCTAGTATCTGTTTGATCTTTTTCTATAAAATCTTGAAAAGAAGGGTTATCTAAATACTCATAAGCATTCAAATAATAACAAGAATCATCAACATAATCAGAAAATTTCATAGATTTATTAACATCAAAAACAATTTTATCATCTCTAAATCTCATGGTAATCTTTCTATCAAAAACGTCTATTAGGGCATGTGTAGTTGCTAAAAATGGTCTTCCTAATATAATAGGGACTTTAGGGTCTTCTACCATATCTAAAATTACAAAATCACATGGAAAAACAAATTTATCAACTTTAATCAAAACATTTTCAATTATTCCCCTAGGATATTGAACAGATCGGTCAGCTAATTCGATACACATACGAATAGGTTTTGGTTCTCCTAATCCTAATCGTATAAAAAGTGTATATGGCATTAATGAAATACTAGCTCCTAAATCTGCCAATGCATTTTCAATAGTCATTTCACCAATTTTGTAAGGTATAGTAATACTCCCTGGATCTTTGACTTTTGGAGGTAATTTATTCTGCATTATTGCTGAGCATCTTGCATTCATTGTCACCTTCGTCACATTATCCAGTTTATTTTTGTTTGTCAGCAGCTCCTTAAAATACTTTGCATATTTTGGCATCTGAGCTATCGCTTCAACAAAAGGAATGTTAATATGAAGTTGTTTCAGGTTTTTCAGAAATTTGTAGTATTGTTCATCTTCTTTGTCTTTCCTAAGAGCAGTTGGATATGGAGGTGGAGGTGTATAGTCTTTGATGACTTCTTTAACTTTATTTTCTCCATTCTCCTTTTTGTTCGCTTGTATGTCTTCATCAATTATTTCCTTTTCAACCTGCTTAGATTCAACAATTTTATTAGCTATAATAGGAGAGTCAACATTCTTACCACTTCTGGTAATTACTGCGTTGGCTTGTTCCTTTGGATTTGTTTCAGTAAATCCTGGCAATGTTCCTGGAAATCTCCCCTGCAATGCTTTAGCAATCTGATGAACTGAGCTCTCAATTTGTTTGATCGAGGCTTCGTGATTACACATTCTGGTATCGTTTTCTTCATCTCTTTTATTACTTGCTTCAGCCATTTTTCCCAATGCATTCTCTATCACCGTCATTCTGTCATTATAGGAAGTACTTTGTCCTGTTTTGACATAATATCCTGGTGCTCCTTGTTGATACTGTTGGCCTGGTTGATTAACTCTTCTATAATTAGAAAGTTGACGATAGTTTGGATTTCCTTGAAAATCCCCATACATAACTTCCTCATTACTTATTTTGCTGTCAGTGTTAGGACATTCTTCTTTTAGATGACTTCCTCCACATATTTCACACCCAATCCTGATTACATGAACTTGTTCATTTACTTTCTTAATATCTCTTCCCATACTTTTCAATTTCGCTGTTATAGCTGCTAGACCATCACTATCTTCAGATATTCTTTTTCTTCCAGATGAACCATCATCCCATAACTGAGAATGTTTAGCTAATTCTTCAATTCCGGCTCTTGCCATTGCTGGAGTTTTCTTAGGTACTGGACCTTGTGCATCCAACTGTTGACGTGTTGCCCGATCAACTCCTTTATAAAATACTGTTATCTCTTGTTGGACATTCAAATCATGTTGTGGACATTTGTGTAACATTTCCTTATATCTTTCCCAAGTTTGATACAGAGATTCATCAGATTTCTGTTTGAAGTTCCTAATCTCATCAATCATTTTTGAGGTCTTGGAAGGTGTACAGTACATTTTTAGAAATTTTGTGCGAAGATCTTCCCAAGTAGTAATAGATCCGGTTGGTTCGTTATTGATCCATCTCTTAGCTCCATCCTTTAGCGTTAAAGGAAATACTCGTAACATAACCTGATCTCTTGTGACATTAGGAATATGAAACATATCTGCAATCTCCAAAATTTTCTCAACATGCTCATTTGCATCTTCTTTATCTTCTCCTCTGAAAGGATTTTCACGTAATTCTTTCAAAAATTGCCCCTTTAACTCAAATTCTACTTCTCTGGCTATGGCAGGCCTAACCACTCCCGGTCTCGGATCTCCACGAGTTTGAATCGTGTAATCTTCAAGCGTCATGTCAGCTATGTCTGCCATAATTGGGTGTATTACGTGCTCTGGTTCAGAATCACTAGGATATATTGTAGGTTGCCTAGAAGGTATTTTATCTTCTCCCGACTCTGGATCTGAATAATAACCGTATTCAGCCGTTTTGGCTAAATTGTTATGAAAAACTAAATTGTCTTCTTCTGGTGAAATTTCGTGTTCTTGTGAATTTGGTGGTGCATATGATAATCTCTTTCTAGAATGAAATTCTCGTTCTGGTTCGTCAAATGGACTGAGAGGATCTGGATGAAGTGTCCGGGTCATACATCAATCTGTAAAGAAGAACAGAATTTTAGTAGCACCATAAATTCAAAAGTAAATGTTAGTAATATTTTAGAAATAATCAGGTTGATGTATATGCAATTATAGGCAATTATAATCACAAGTTTTAATTAAGGAAATACTAAATAATACTATCACACAATTCAGGCAAGTGTTATCCTGATCATAGAATATAGTTTTATAAGTAAGTCCAGATTCGAACACAGGGAACGTGATTTAATCTATAACTAACTATTTACTTATCCTAATTACAATTATTACAATCATTATACAAATTTACAATAATACACAATAATATACAAGATAGGGGGGACGTTTAAGTTCCGATCGAACATATTTATATTTGATACCAATTCTTTAATAAATAAGTTTAAAGGAACAACTTAAGAATACTCAATTGGATAGAAGATTATGACTATTTAAACTATTATTTATTAAACTTATTATATCAACTTATGTCTATTTGCGTGTTGGCTATTATTATTGTGATTTACTAATGTAGAAAACCTCAAAGGTCATGACAATTCTCATATAGCAATACAGTCAAAGGTTATGTAAAGTATCACTATTTATTAAGATCTATCAACATATTATTGATGCAATTCCAGGATCGGTTGAATTATAATGCTACTTAACATCTAATGAAACATAATCACTTAATTTAAAAACCCAAAAGGTTAGTGAGTTTATCTATAAATCAGTTAATTATGATCATTAACATAATATAACACATAATTCTTGCATTATAATATTCAATAATATAGTTCCAACATAAACATATAATTCATATAATAAACCTAATAAACATAAATTTAAACATTCATAATGAAAATCTAACAAGCAATTAATTCAAATAAACAATATCCATAGTAACCCAAAAGGTTAGTGAAGCTAGAAGGATAAAGAAACCGAACCAATTGACGAACTAGCTTTTCCTAGGGTTGAAAACCTTCAAACCCTAGCTCCTTAGCCTCCAAATTCGCACCTAAAGTCGACCTTAAACCTTAATATTCGACTTTGTATTCTAAGAATCGTATATGGTTTAGTTAAAACTAAGCCTCTATTTATAATGTTTCTGGCCGAACCTCCAACCGCCGGTTGGGACTTCCAACCGCCGGTTGGAGTTAATTGAATCCCACTCCAACTCTGCACTTTTCACCGCCTTGAACCCTTTTACCCAAACCGCCGGTTGGTTAATCCAACCGCCGGTTGGATTGTTTTTCCAGAATATTCCAAAACCGGGCTTGGACTTCAAATTGGGCTTTCTTTCTTCTAAAACGGATTCAACTTCTTTTATTGGCCTAAATCTTCAATATTATCATTTTAGTCTTTATTTCTTTAAGGTTTAAGTCTTCTTTTCTTCAATCGCTTAAGTTTCTTCAGTTTCGATCTTATTTTCGTTCCTTTTTTTCAATCTTCAATTAAAATACATTTATGCAAATATTAACAAAATAAGTATCTAAAATCATATAAATGCATAAAATGTATACAAATATAGGGATAAATAATATAAAATATAGCATTTATTTGATGCTTATCATCAATCAATTATATCCAAAACATAACCTGCAAGAAGTATTTAAAGTGGTGGGATTAGCACAACTGCTAAGTGAGTAAATCAAAAAACAACAGACTGACTTAGCGTAACAAACTTGTGCACAACAAATAATTATATGCACACGACTCAACTGTTCACAACTTATCACATCTCAATCAACTAGTGTCATAGAGTACCGGTGGTTCTTGAGTAACTTCCTCAAAGAACACTTTAAAACCAACTGCAGGCCCATACAGAGGTTTAACCGACTACTTGGTGCTATTAACTCATACAACACAGGCTACGACAATAATACTTGTACTAAGACCCTGTGTTATCCAACCAATAGCAAACCCAACCCCATGCTGGCCCCTAAATCAACAATGCACAAAGGCAATACAACAAGTGATCACATTTCCACATACTTATCAGGGCAACAAATCAGGTCAACAATCTATCAACAGTATTATTACTAATAAACCACAATCATCATGGTAACTTAAACAATAGTAATAATATAATTACCCATTGTAACAAACTGTTACAACTAAATCAAACTGAGGGTTATCGATCCACTCACCGTTACCTCGGTCGTCCACTCAGTAGTCTAATGTCACTGAGTCTTCTCTGTATATCTGAAAACACAACATAACATCACAAGTTAGTAACTTGTCTCATCGATGTATAACTTATAGCAATACTTGCTCAAGGAACTCTAGGATCATTCACACAATAATAATAAGTTCCTAATATCAACAAACCAACATCACATATCCTACTCATTCATATTTAGTAGCCAAGGTACTTGAAGTATAGCTAACATAATTACATTACTCAGAAACATGTATAGTATCATTCATGTATTCCCATTTATGCAACTTTAAGCTCTACATCATTATCATGCTAGTATGTATCCATATGTATCTCACATTCCTATTTAATGTCAGTTAATCACCTATTAGTGTCATATAATTGATATACAAATAGCTTGTAAACACCAAACGGCAAGAATATATAAACTGGGCTCTGCGGACACAAATCGCGTTGCGATTATACTGGATCGCGTCGCTATTTAAATAAGATCACGTCGCAATGGCCTAGAATCGCGTCACGATTTGCCTTACATCGCGTCGCGATATAGTGAGTCGCGTCGCGATCTTTATCGTCGCCCAGACCTGCACTTGCTGCAATTACACAGCTCCGAAACCAAACTCAATTCTCATCAAATTCAGATACCAACACGAATTTCAGCAGGAATTTAACATCAATACTAACTATAAACAACACATATCATCTACTATCAACACATATCAATTACAAGCATCAATTCATCCTAAGTTACTCAATTCATTATCTAACCTAACTAATTCATTCTTCTTTGAAGAACACAAACAAATCATCATGAAATCAGTTTGATGGCATTCAATCAAATCATGTAATGATCCTACAACTATCAATCTAGCCCTTTCAAGCTTCAATTTCACATATATAATACTAACCCTAAATTCAACCAAGTAAGTTTATAAGGATTATTCAAGAATACTTACAATCTTGAGAAGGATGATCAAAAGATAAGATGATGATATTGATTCTTGAGTTTAGATTGAAATCACCAACTTCTTGAATTTAAATCAAAATTTTCTTATGAGATTTTAGGTTTTAAATTGAAAGGAAGTGAATAATTAAAAAGGTATAAAGGAAATAAGTCGGCATCTCCCAAACCGACCTTCTTATTAATTGGTATTTTTATATCCGTCTTAAATCTATTGTCTGGAACTCGAAAATACCCATAAGTCAAAATATTTTTTATTTTACCGTCGGGTCCAACAATTTAAAAAAAATAATATTTCATTAGTCACAATAAATCTCATGACTCTTTTACCTATTTATTTTCAATAAACCAAAATATTATTTCATAACATATTAAATAATTATTTAAAACCAGGAAATAATATAAAATGACTAGGCCCAAATTGCGGGTGTTACAAATCTTTCCCCCTTAAAAGATTTCGTCCCCGAAATCTCATCAAACCCGACAATCCAAGGTAATATAATTGCATCTAAACCACATCTCACATAGGATGTTAAACCCCAAAATTCTGCTTCCATTATACTATTATCATAACGTGTCATCAACTAGTGATACCCGCTAAGGTTATTGTTAAACTCCATCGTTAACATTTCAATACTATTTACCTTGCTACTGCTATCCAACTTTACTTAACTTATATACAACGAGATTTTACAATCAAACTATCTTTGTCTTCATAATAATCCATCGATATGAAAATATCAAGTCATGATGTATCTGTTAACAATTTCGAAAAATAAATAACTGATACTCAGGAGTCTCAGTTAAAATTCTATCATAAAAACTTCCAGTTACCAATTATAACATACTTTTGAAAAGTATTAATCCACTAGCTCTTTTCTAAGTCCTATCCCTCAATATGAGGATTTCAGATCATTACACAGATAGTAATTTATTGGTAGATTTCAATAATCCATATAGTTCTCCAGACTTGAGTTTAACTCAATACATATATAATCAGATCCATAACAATTTGTAGATCAATCCTCATGATGTTTTATCAATATAATGGTTTCAACCCATTATATAATTAATAATCCCCGAATGATCAACAATAAAACTCGACTAAAAGGCTCAATCAAAGTCACATCTTGAATATCCAAACCCAAAGAACTTAAACACAAGATTTAATAATCTTTAATCCTCTATAATTGTTCAACAACCATTTATCTGTTTCTGATCATAATCCATCAAATCTCAACTGAACAGCTTTTAGTGTATCCACTAAAGAAAGGATTTTCAAACATGACAAATCCTGTCACAAGACTTTTACCACACAAGACGTCAGCAATAACATTAACTTTCTTAATAATATCTACTTTCTCAATTAAACACCTTTATAAATAATCATCAATCTAGCAATGTATATTAAACTCTTTGGTGAAAGTGATACTGAAGACTCTAATAAACAACTCATATCAATCATTTAATGCCATCTAAACGCTGTCTCCAGGTTCACAACGCAACATCAGTTGTAAACTTCAAATCATAATAGGTTAACTCCTCTCATTTAACTCAAGTTATTACAATCAAAAGTAATAATCAAATCTCTGTGCATTAGGCACAACCTCATCTCATCAAAAGTATAGCAATACTTTGTAATTATTATTAAATCTCTCAAATGGCACAAAAACAACAGTCTAACACAAAACTGTTTCAATATTCAAAAGACATCTTCTTGATGTTCATCTCAAAGTTAAATCAAAATTTCTGTAATTTTCAAGATCCAATTCTCAACTTTTCATCTTTCAAAGTCAAATTCATAAAGTTGACAATCTAACACAAGGATAATCTCCTTTTCACAATTCCAAGAACTAATCACAACGTATCATATGTTCAAGTCCAATCTTATAATTAATCAATATGTCATCATTTCAACAATTTCAATTGTCCACAAAGTTGACATACTCAGATCATTTAATCCACTAAAATCCTATGAGCATTTATTAATCTCAATAATATAATCAAACTTCTAACAATCACAACAGATTCAACAAGCAGCCATGGTATATCCCCTTTTTCAACATACAATCTGAATCATATCAATCCAGTGTTTTATTAATCAATCAGATTAATTTAAATAACTCATCAAAATTTCCAATATTGGTAATTCCACAACATCAGAACAGATTTCTTTCACTTTATATCCATGACATTTGTTAACATAATTACAAGAAATTTAAGGTAATAACCATTCCCTTTTGCTGGTCATCTCATATAAATCAGTTAATCCATACTGATAATCTTATCAAGCGATAATAAATCTTTTCAACATGTCAACATATCCAGTTCAACAAATTCATATTATCCGCACAAACTTTTCTGAATTCAACAACATAATTATTTTCTCATATTCTCGAGTCAATCACACGACTCACCCAACAAGGATATTTATTAATTTCTTTTACTGTTTAATATAATTTACCCAATTCATATCAAGGTCAATATCATCTAAGGATTGACACTAACACAAATAATCACATATTATGACCCTCTATCTAACACTTAATTTCAGTCACTAACACAGTAACAGAAATTATATCATTATCAACTATCTTTATTCTAAAAGAATTAGAATCACTAGGGGTCACTTTCAGTTTATCACACAATAAATAAATATAAAGGAACAATTTGTTCCAAAGCATATAAACACATGTCAATACAGGGTAAATATAAAAGTACCTGTAATGATGTCACCCGTCCTGACAGCTTTGTCAACTGTCATCAGAAAGTCTGCCAACTGCTTACTGCAGATTTCTCCGATTATGGCCAGAAGATGACGACGCACCGACCAAACCCGATCCCTGTCTTATCTCCACTGGACACTGCCCCGCATGATGACCTTTCTGCTGACAATTCCAACATACTTTCTCAGGATAAATACAAAACCTAACTTTATGTCCAATCAACCCACATTTAATACATCTGGTAGTTGGAGAAGAACACTTCCCCGTATGTCTGGATTTACAATCATTACACCAAAGGGATCGATCATCCGAAACACTATGACTCTTTGATTTCTGCTCTGTCTTTTATGTTTATCTTCATCAGAAGATTCACTTTCAACTGGATATAAAATCTTTTCTTTATTCTGTTTATTCTGAGCTCGTAAGTCATTATCCACTAAGCGGGCTAGAGCAAAAGCATCTGCAAGAGAACTTGTCAATCTCATTGTAGTACGATATTCAGGTGGTAATGCTTCAACAAAATGATCTATTTTAGTTCTATCATCAGGTACCCATTGCTGCACAAACCTCAATTTCTCTGTAAACTGAATAATCAACTCATCAATAGTCATCCAATCAGTCAATTTTAATTCCATAAATTCATGTCTAATACGTGACACATCAAACTAAGAACAATACTATCGACATATCTCATTACAAAAATCACTCCATCGAATGAATGCTTTTTGTTGTGTTGTCAGATTTGCTGTAATCGAATCCCACCAAAACATTGTCTGTCCTTTCAAAAGCTGAACTGCATATGAAACCTTAAATTCCTCCTCACAATGGCACACCTCATGTGACACCCGACCAATTAGGGCTTGTGTTAGTGCCTAATCATTGTACTTATTCATGTAATTAGTTATATTTAGGGCTAATTATGTGTATCACTATGTGTATTGATATATGTTTATATATATACATATATACACACACGTATGCGAGTTGTTTAAATCGTACATTTCACTATCGGATGAATTCCGACACGTTATAAATGCGGACGTTGGTGAACAAAATGTTAAATAATGTGAAATTATTTAATAAACTCAAAAATCTCTAAATATTATGTTAATAATATTTAACATGTAAAACGTAACGTATAAAGTATCATAAACGCGATTAAAATGCGCGAAACGCGCCCGACAACCAAATGAAAGCCAAAATATATTTTATAAGTTTAAAATATATCATTTCAAGTAAAACTTTCATTTAAAATATCGTATTTTAAACCGATAACAAAAACGTGCAAAAATACCGTTACGCGATTTAACCTCCGTAAAACGAACACGCAAATCGAGGCCGATAATTTAACGAAACATTTTTATAAATGTTTTCAATTAGTAACATTAAATATTTCAAGTAAAAATATCGAGACTTAAATCGTTAGTTAAAACGCGCGTATTAAACGTTTAACGTCTAAATAAACGTCGAAACGGGCGAAGAAACAAACACCGCACGGAGCGTAACTTAGGGGAACAAGATTTAGCACCCACATGGGGTGGGACCCCCACAAAATCTTCAGATTTGTGAACCCCTCCCCTTTGGTTACTTGCTTGACTCAAAAACCCACCTCACACTCCTCATTTCATCATTCACTTCCATTTTCAATTTTCACACACCACCTCTTCTCCTCTCTCTCCCTCCTCCACGAATTTCATCATCATCATCACCAAAACTCAGTCATTTTTATCACCAAGAATCACCATCTATCATCCTTCATCAAGAACAAAAAGAAGAAACAAGGATCAAGGCTCAAATCATCATCTTCTTCATCATCTTCAACTTTTCTTCATCATTTCTTGGTATGAAAGACCACTCCCTCTCTTTAATCTGATTGCATGTCACTTATTTACATGTTTTATTGTTCCATTAGCTTGATTATGTCCAAATGAGATGACAAAAATCGTTTTTACATAACATATTTTAACATGCACAAATCTGCCCAGAAAAGTTAGACTCAAAGAAAAATTCGTATAAAATCGTATACTAAGAGTTAGTTGGTGCATTTTTTTAAAAAATTTGCGTATTGAAAAGAGCTACAACTTTCATGTTTTACACTTTTTCCAGATCTGTACGTATTTTTGTGTATAAACCAATCTTTGAGCCTGGTCTGAGATTTGTCGGAAACCGAGTTCGGTTCTTACGCAGAATTTTCTACCTATCTAGATGGACTCTATAATTACCGGAAAAATTCAGTTTAACAACTAAACACATAGGAGAACAACTGGTAAAAATTGTGGACTCTAATTCGAATCATAACTAGTTAAGAAAAATTGGCGAAGTGAACCGACAAAACCGAAAACCCTCTTTGTGGACTGATTTTGCAATATTTTTAAAACCGACACCTCGGAATGACTCCGACACAAACCAAAAATTTCTGGAGACTCTAGGAACTAATCTAAGGCTTCCCTAAAAATTTCGGGCCAAACCGAGCCCGTTTGACCATGTTACCAAAGCAAAAACACAACTGTTGACTTTGCGGGTTGACTTTTACCTGCAAACTGAAATCTTGCGAGTTGAGTTTGACCTGCGAACTGAAGTCTTGCGAGTTGAGTTTGACCTGCGAACTGAAGTCTTGCGAGTTGAGTTTGACCTGCGAACTGAAGTCTTGCGAGTTGATTTTGACCTGCGAACTGAAGTCTTGCGAGTTGAGTTAGACGTGCGAACTGAAGTCTTGCGAGTTGAGTTTGACCTGCGAACTGAAGTCTTGTGAGTTGAGTTTGACCTGCGAACTGAAGTCTTGCGAGTGAGTTTGACTTGCGAACTGCAGACTTGCGAGTTGAGTTTGACTTGCGAACTGAAGACTTGCGAGTTGACATTGACTTATGAGTTGACTTTTTGACTTTGCGAGTTGACTTTTCAAGATTGACTTTTTGACCTTGAGAGTTGACTTTTTGACCCTTAGATAATTGACTTGCGAGTTGACATTGACTTATGAGTTGACTTTGCAAGTTGACTTTTTGACTTTGCGAGTTGACTTTTCAAGATTGACTTTTTGACCTTGAGAGTTGACTTTTTAACCCTTAGATAATTTCCAGAAAATCACATTTTAGACTTTGGATTACGGGCCTTAACACCTTCGGACATATATATACATATATAAAAGCAATAAACACCTACAAAGATCAAACATTTATGATATAGAATCATACATGAAACTCATATGCTTCGAGAAGTATACAACACTATGAACATAATAATAATACTTTGAATTATTATTACATAACCACACCAACGGGCCGTACATGCTTTCAAAACTCAAACAAAACAATCAAACATTTGGACATAACTAATTGATGGACAACTAACATAGATGGTCTGTTGAGACATCTACTCACTCATATGACCTTGCGCGTTTTGAACGCCCGGCAGGTTACAGTCTGCGGACACTCATTTGGTACAACATCATACTTGCTTGCTTTGCAAACACTCTAAGACTCAGGTCAGTCTCATAGCCCCTCATTTTACTATTTTTAACCCAGGGGTGGGAATACATGCTCAGTTTTCATTTACATTTGAACGCAAGTACAAAACACGATATATTGACTGCATGAGTTTGCTCTACTAATCATGAAGTCATCTATCACATAGGTTTTTAATATTGATTTAGCGTGAATGTTAGTGTATGGTACCATATGGGATTGACAATCCCCGTCCGGGGTAGTCGCGCTACCACGACTGCGGTCGAACGGATGCATTATCATTTGTTCATACGAGTGTAGATTAGGCACTCGCAGGGAGGCACATACGATCGGGCACTTAATTGTGATTCCTGACACCTCAGTTAAGCTCGAACTATGGGCTCATGGCAGTAATATACATATTTTTATGATTGATTTCATACAAAACTATATCTTGCGGTTCATACATTATTTTTACTATCAAACCTGTGAGCTCACCAGCTTTTAGCTGACCCTTTTAGCATGTATTCTCAGGTACTCAGCAGCTGTAGGTTGGCACTCAGGAATTAGCTTAGCTCGAGTCAGCATGCAAACATCAGAGATTTTATTGCATTAATATATTTTGTATAAGTATTTATGCTAGGAAATCTCTCCTATTCAGAACACGAGCTAATGTATTTGGTACATCTGATGTAAACTTTTATGGAATTAATGTATTTTGTTAAAACGACGCATATAGAGTCGTTCATTATGTATCTTTGTGCTTGATTACCTTGATTAGTCGCACCCAAAGTATGCTTCCGCTAATCACGAATTTGGGGGTGCGACACCTCAAGTTTCATCTTAGTATCCTGTAACCAATCAAGTGTAACAGATGGATTAAAACTTCCATAATATTTTGAAGGTTTACAAGACATAAAAGTCTTAAATGAACAACTCTTTCTCTGTTGATGTGGTGATAGAAAGACTGGTACCTGATAATTAATAGGCTCTGAAGATGACACTATAGGCTGGGAAATAGTACTCATATCAGGATGATGTGACTGTGAATGCGACTGAGAAGATCCAACCTGTCTATTTTGTAAATACTGTTGTCTTCTCTGAAACTCCAGTAATTCCATCTCAGATTGTAATACATACTCATCTCTAACTGTGTGCTCCTCAACTAAAAATCTATCTGACCATGTTTCTCGGTAGTTGTCTCTGTATAAAGGACATCCAATCTCGGGGAACTGTTGAGGGTACTAGTCAGGTGCTCGTTTTCTGTCATATCTGTACTCAAAACAACAACTCACAAAACTGTTAATCGTTAGTACTTAATATATTAACCGATTCTCAACACAGCTAAATCCCACATCTGGAATGTTTGACCAACACAACCATAGATTTGGGATTGAACACTTACCAATGTTCAATTCACCCAAACCTATGCTCTGATACCAACTTAAAACACCCCTCATTTGATAAACATTATAATAATGATTTCTGACTCGGAAGTGTAGATTTAGAATATATTATCATACATTACACAAAATATGTATAAACTTTTTCAAACCTGATACACCACATTTTTAATGTTCTTAAAATCAAAGTACTACAAATGAGGTGTTATATAAATCCAAACACTACTGATTTAATCAAATCAGATATCAGAGTATACGCTAGTTCTTCAAACATTCCATCCAGATCAACAGCTTCTTGCTCAATCAATTATATCCAAAACATAACCTGCAAGAAGTATTTAAAGTGGTGGGATTAGCACAACTGCTAAGTGAGTAAATCAATAACAGACTGACTTAGCGTAACAAACTTGTGCATAACAAATAATTATATGCACACAACTCAACTGTTCACAACTTATCACATCTCAATCAACTAGTGTCATAGAGGACCGATGGTTCTTGAGTAATTTCCTCAAGGAACACTTTAAAACCAACTGCAGGCCCATACAGAGGTTTAACCGACTACTTGGTGCTATTAACTCATACAACACGGGCTACGACAATAATACTTGTACTAAGACCCTGTGTTATCCAACCAATAGCAAACCCAACCCCATGCTGGCCCCTAAATCAACAATGCACAAAGGCAATACAACAAGTGATCACATTTCCACATACTTATCAGGGCAACAAATCAGGTCAACAGTCTATCAACAGTATTATTACTAATAAACCACAATCATCATGGTAACTTAAACAATAGTAATAATATAATTACTCGTTGTAACAAACCTGTTACAACTAAATCAAACTGAGGGTTATCGATCCACTCATCGTTACCTCAGTCGTCCACTCAGTAGTCTAATGTTACTGAGTCTTCTCTGTATATTTGAAAACACAACATAACATCACAAGTTAGTAACTTGTCTCATCGATGTATAACTTATAGCAATACTTGCTCAAGGAACTCTAGGATTATTCACACAATAATAATAAGTTCCTAATATCAACAAACCAACATCATATGTCCTACTCATTCATATTCAGTAGCCAAGGTACTTGAAGTATAGCTAACATAATTACATTACTCAGAAACATGTATAGTATCATTCATGTATTCCCATTTATGCAACTTTAAGCTCTACATCATTATCATGCTAGTATGTATCCATATGTATCTCACATTCCTATTTAATGTCAGTTAATCACCTATTAGTGTCATATAATTGATATACAAATAGCTTGTAAACACCAAACGGCAAGAATATATAAACTGGGCTCTGCAGACACAAATCGCGTCGCGATTATACTGGATCGCGTCGCTATTTAAATAAGATCGCGTCGCAATGGCCTAGAATCGCGTCTCGATTTGCCTCACATCGCGTCGCGATATAGTGAGTCGTTTCGCGATCTTTATCGTCGCCCAGACCTGCACTTGCTGCAATTACACAGCTCCGAAACCAAACTCAATTCTCATCAAATTCAGATACCAACACGAATTTCAGATACCAACACAAATTCAGATACCAAACTCAATACTAACTATAAACAACACATATCATCTACTATCAACACATATCAATTACAAGCATCAATTCATCCTAAGTTACTCAATTCATTATCTAACCTAACTAATTCATTCTTCTTTGAAGAACACAAACAAATCATCATGAAATCAGTTTGATGGCATTCAATCAAATCATGTAATGATCCTACAACTATCAAGCTAGCCCTTTCAAGCTTCAATTTCACATATATAATACTAACCCTAAATTTAACCAAGTAAGTTTATAAGGATTATTCAAGAATACTTACAATCTTGAGAAGGATGATCAAAAGATAAGATGATGATATTGATTCTTGAGTTTAGATTGAAATCATCAACTTCTTGAATTTAATTCCAAATTTTCTTATGAGATTTTAGGTTTTAAATTGAAAGGAAGTGAATAATTAAAAAGGTATAAAGGAAATAAGTCGGCATCTTCCAACCGACCTTCCTATTAATTGGTATTTTTATATCCGTCTTAAATCTATTGTCTGGAACCCGAAAATACCCGTAAGTCAAAATATATTTTATTTTACCGTCGGGTCCAACAATTTATAACAAATAATATTTCATTAGTCACAATAAATCTCGTGACTCTTTTACCTATTTATTTTCAATAAACCAAACAATATTATTTCCTAACATATTAAATAATTATTTAAAACTAGGAAATAATATAAAATGATTAGGCTCAAATTGCGGGTGTTACACATATTTCATGAAAATTATATTTTAAGAATTTATATTATCTTAAAATGTATACAAACTGGTATTCTTATATTTAATAAAAGTTTTAAAAACTCATTTGTTTTTTCTAATAATAGTGACACATTAAAGGTTAATTTATAGATACCCAATGCGTTATTAATTATTTCGAATTAATATAAATATAATGACAAAATTATATCGTTAAGGTGTTGTTTACTTGTTTTTAGATTGTATGTCTTTGAACAAAGTTTACTTGTTGGGTCGTTATTATATTGATTGTTGGATTGTTAAACTGTTTGATAGACATGATTTTGTATGTCTTTTACATCATATATATATTTTTCCAAGTTTACAACTCCGATCCAACCTTCTGCCCCAACCAATAGAGATCGACATAAATTCGGTTCGATTAAAAAATTGTTTTAAAACATTGCGATTAACAATTAAACTATTTGTATATGTATATACATACAACATATATACAAACACACATTTTGAGGTACCTATAAATCGGAAGTTCTGAACGATCGACCACCACGCCCTCAAATACGATATGTCTTCGAATACAATCAAATTGTTAGAACTTAGAAGTATCGACTATATTTTGAATGTTTATAATTTATACATTTGCTACACATCACATGTCACTCAAATCTTTATATATATATAAAACAGAATACAATGGAGCAATCTGAACCTTAGATTGGTTTCATCATTAAAGATCCTACGGTTAAAATTATTTCCTTTATCTTTTTATAATTTTTATAACGTGTACCCACAATTATTGTAATTGACACTTTCAATACTTCCCTATTTTTTTAGTCCTTATAATTTATATATCATGACATTTCAAGTGATTAATTACATGAATTTTTTTTATCAACATTATGAAACTAAAAAATGGTCATCCATTAAAGCAAACAACTGTAATATCATGAATACATTAAAATAGTAACTAAAATATTTTATGATTTTAACTAATAATCCTTTAAATAATGTAATTTGGGACAAAGGGAGTACACAATAAGCTAAACAATAGACAAACATATGTCATATTCACCCATAATATTATTGTTCTATTTTCTTTTTGTGATTCATGGATTTTATATTTTTACAAGTTGTGTTTAAAATCAAAAAACTTGAACCGTACCCAACTGAAAAAGTATATGCTAGATGTTATTGGTTGACGATTATATTATATAAAAATCCGGTTCATGGTACAATTTCATTTGACATAACTTTTTAGTAACACAATTTATGAAATCAAAAGTCGAAATTCCGCGTTGTCGCGGGATCTCACCTAATGTATAATAAGTTGATATGTAAACGTCATTTCAAAATTCAAAATTATAATTACTTTCATTTCTAAGTGTGAAAAATCAAATATCCCATCAAGAAAGTTCATATAATTGAAGATGTGAAAAACTCCAAAAATCAAAACTTGGAGAGAAAGTGATAACATTATTCATTTTACTGATTTATTCGTCAAGAAACGCTATATAAATATCTAACCGATAACACGTAATTCTAGAATCATCTACAATTCACTTTAACACGTGTAAGGCCATTACTTCGCCACGTCACCTTATCAAAAACCCTTCATTTTTCATTTATTTATTTAAACCCCCTTATAACCGATTCTCATTCTCATCCAAAAAACACACATAAGATCAAACCCCAAAAACACAATGGCAAAGAAATCAATGGAAGTTGTCAAAAGCATAGATCTAGCAAGATATATGGGCAGATGGTATGAAATTGCTTCTTTCCCATCAAGATTTCAACCCAAAAATGGTATGAACACAAGGGCTACTTACACATTGAAAGATGATGGAACTGTGAATGTTCTGAATGAAACCTGGAGTGATGGTAAAAGAGGGTTCATCGAAGGAACTGCTTATAAAGCTGATCCCAAAAGTGATGAAGCTAAATTGAAGGTTAAATTCTATGTGCCACCTTTCTTGCCCATCATTCCTGTTACTGGTGATTACTGGGTTTTGTATCTTGATGATGATTATCAGTATGCTCTCATTGGTCAGCCTTCTAGAAGCTACTTATGGGTATGTAAATTGTGTGTTTTAATTATTATTTTATTATGTAATTGAAGGGTTAAATTTGGGGATTTTTTATTTGGTTTTATGTAGATATTGAGCAGGAAGAATGAGCTTGATGATGAGGTGTATAATAAGCTGGTTGAGAAGGCTAAGGAAGAAGGGTATGACGTCAGCAAGCTGAAGAAGACCGCACATAAAAACCCACCGCCGGAGGTTGAAGATGCGCCGGCGGATACTAAAGGGGTTTGGTGGTTGAAATCTATTTTTGGTAAATAGATGTTGAAAATGATGAAGTCTATTTCGTCAGTGAACTTGTTGAAGTTTAATTTTGGTGTTTCTGTGTAATCAGTGGTTAGCTAATGCCTAAGTTTGCTTAGTATATGTTAATGTAAAAATGTTACGACTATGGTTTGCTTATATTAATCTTTTGGTGCTATGGTTGCTTTTATTGAAATTCCGTACGCTTGATTATCGTACAATAACTAAAAGCAAAGAAACAGAATATGACTCCTGGAAGGGGTAACAGGGGAGCTTTAAATAGATTTAATAGCTGACATTTCATTTGCGAAATTGACATTTGCTGGAGTTACATCTCAATTGACCAGTTGACCCCTTATGGCAGAATGCTTATGAATGTAACCCATAAAAGATAAGTGACCCATAATGTAAGCAGCTAAGCACAATCTTCATAAAGTTTCATGTTTGAGCTTTATGAAGTTATTGTATGCTCATTATGTGATCTTTATTTGGTTGAAATACGTTTGGCCGAAATATCTTTGCCCATGGCAAAGACACTATATCATGGCGAAGTCGAATGATCGAGAGGCCATCGAGTTGTGAGGTAACAAATTATCAAATAGAAATTATGTAAAACGATCAAGGCACTCAAACTTTCACTATAAGTTATGGGACACCAAGCACAAAAGATGCAGCAAAGTTTCAAAACTATGACCCTCTGTATCAACTGTTATGTATCATGCCTGATTATATTACACTTGTAGTTGGCCTTAGACGTTAGATCCTTGTAAAACATTGAATGACTAAAACTCCATGTCGATATAGACTTTTAGCGATGGCTTAGTTAGTGTCTCATTTTGCTTCTGTAGGTTTCACCCAGGACAGTGATGGGTGACTTGTGAGAATTCAACAGAAGGAAAGAAACAGAAAATGACTTATTATCTCAATTATTCTTGATTTATTATTCTCTACACTTCTCAATTATATAACCTCCACACTTTTAAGAAACAGGTGTGAGGTTACAAATTCATTTCCTATAGCATTTGGTATCGTCCTTATCCCCAACACTCCTCAAATATATATCAGCCCACAGTCTCTCCTTTCTCTAACAAACATTCACACACAAACAACAAATCATGGCCAAGAAAGATATGGAAGTTGTAAAGGGGGTTGATTTAGCAAGATACATGGGAAGATGGTATGAAATAGCTTCATTCCCATCTAAAACTCAGCCTAAAAATGCGGCCAACACACGGGCTACTTATACGTTAAAAGATGGTGGAATTGTCGATGTTTTGAATGAAACTTGGACTAGTGATGGCAAGAGAGTATCCATTGAAGGGACTGCTTATAAGGCTGATCCTAATAGCGATGAGGCTAAATTGAAGGTGAAGTTTTATTTGCCACCATTTTTGCCTATAATACCTGTTGTGGGTGATTATTGGGTGTTGTATCTTGATGATGATTATCAGTATGCTCTCATTGGTCAACCTTCAAGGAATTATCTATGGGTATGTTTCCATTTCTATACATTTTGTTAGTACCACTAACTTCGTCCATTCTATATATTGGAATTTGGTACTCTTTATAAAAGGTGTGATGTGTTGTTATGTAGATTCTGTGTAGGCAAACTCATCTTGATGAGGAGATATATAATCAACTGGTTGAGAAGGCGAAGGGAGAAGGGTATGATGTCAGCAAACTGAAGAAGACAGCACAAACCGATCCACCACCGGAGACTGATGAAGCACCTGCCAAGGACAAAGGAGTGTGGTGGTTGAAATCGATTTTTGGAAAGTAAGCCCTCGAGAACTCGTAATAAGTGACTATTTTGGTTACCTTGGTGGTTTTGTTTTCGTGTGGTGTTCAAGTGTCGAGAATGCGGTACATGGTTAGTGTGTTTGTGTACCTATTTGTATATGCTACTTATTAGTTGTGATTTTATTGTACATTATATGGCCAATAATATGTGTTATTCTAGTGATAACATTTGAAATTTGTGAGATGTATAAAATGTGTTGTTTCTTTGAAAGTAATTTAATTGGATCTAGTTAATATTGAGAAAAGCAATATTGGTAATGTAATGTATGTGTGGCCAAGTTGCTAAAACTAAGGGTGTAAAAAGTTAATGACAACCAAAATAATCAACTTGAGTCATAGATCAGTAAGAGATTCAGTATATACGGGTGCTATTGATTGATTTTGTCAAAGTGTGAAAACAACATTACGATTAGCATATACAAAGTGACATGTTGACATATACAGAAGTCATTTAATCCCCATTTAACAATTGCAAACTGTAGAAGACAACGCAAACAAACTTATGGTCGGTGATTGAAGTTCGACCTTACGATGCAATTAATATCGGGTAATTTAAAGTAACGCTGTTGATTTTAGGCACTTGAAACAAAAGAATACACCAAGAGATTGTATTGTTTAGTGTTTGTAAGACCAAGTATGTAATTGTGTAATCAATATATGATCAAGAAGAGTTTTAAACATTCACAAATGACTTATATATAGATGTAAGTAATCTATGTGATTACCATGTTCAAAACCGGAATCATATAAGCTCATTTAAATATGTACTCCAAACCTCTTAACATGTATTCCAACTTTATATCATTCTATCTAATCTAGAGTCTCAAGTAAATCCTAACTGCTTAAATAGTTAAAGTATCCGATGACACTAAATTCACCAACAGAGAGCTGCGTTGATATATTTACGTTTTGAGATTTGGAAGTTTGCATTATAATTCTATGCATTTTGATGTCTGTGCATATGCCCAAATATGAAATCTGAATCTGCTATTGGATCTAAATATAATAAGAGGGTAATTTGAAGGCCCAAATATGCAATATAAATCTGCAATTGAATCTGAATATAATTAGAGGGTGCTTTGAAGGGTATTTCTCAGCCCCGTATTATTTTTCAATTGTACGTATCTGCCCTATCGTAAAGAGCATCAACGTCAGGTAAATCGCATATCCACAAATCAACCACATAAGACATTGATTTGAACACTTGACTTATATGTCACACCACTCACACATGTAAAATTTGAACGTTTATGGTGACAACACCATGATAATCTGAATATAACAATCAACAACGTTTATGGTGATGATACGATGATAATCTGAATATAACAATCAACAAGCAAAGCATCCATATGTAAGTCTACAAAGGAGTAATTCATTCGTATCAAAAGTTATTGTTCATCAAACTATTTAGCGTATTTTACACAAGTAATATTGCTATAAACTTTAAGGATTATTATCGACTCTTTCATTATATTCTTGTATACATTAAAACTTTTATACTTCCGTTGGTGGACGATGAATTTGGTGACAGAACTAGGGGTGTTCATAATTATCTGAAACCGACAAATCGAACCGAATATTGTAGAACCGTAGTGAATTTTAGGTTAACCGAACCGATTTTTTTTTATTTTTCGATTTCAGTTAACTGAACCAGTATAATTTCGGTTCTTCGGTTTCGGTTTCGATTTCGGTTCACGATATTGACTCAATCGGTTAACCGAAAAACCGAAAATTTTATTTTCCTATTTTAAATATGTGTTTATATATAGATATATGGTAATGTTACTAAATATTTTATAATTTATAATGCGATTTTTATACTTTTGTATTTATGTTAGTACGAATGTTCACTTATTTGCATTTTTAGTAGTTAAATATTTGGTTTCGTGACTAACTTAGTTCAACGTTTATACATTCATATGTTTGTACCTAATGGAAAAGCTTTATGTTTATTGTAAAATAATTTACGTGTTGGATTTATAACAAATATTCATCAAGTGAGTGTGTATTTATGTTTTGATATATATATATATATCTTAAGTGATTGGTAAATACCACCGGTTAATTTGGTTAACCGTATAACTGAACCAGAAAAGCCGGTTAACCGATTACCGGTTAACCGAACTTTTCGGTTTAGGTTCAAGAAAATGACGAACCGGGGATCTGGTTAACCGGTCTTCGGTTAACCGATCCTCCGGTTAACCGTCCATGAACACCCCTAGACATAACTATCCATCTATTCTATTTTTATATATTAGAAAAAAAAATCTTAAAACAATAAGAACCATTAGATTAGATGGAGATCAATAATTAATATCTAACCCTTAATTTATTTATTGACACCATTAATCTCATTTTAAAATGATTAAAAGACTAATATACCTTTCTATATTTACGATATACACCATTCAATAATTACAATATAAATACTCTGTGTTTTTCTTTAATGGTCGATAATCCTTAAAAAAATCCAATAAATTATTTTCAATTTCAAAAAATTCATAACTTCATTCCATCGCTCAATGATCTTTTTGCTATATGACCTCCTATTTTGAATCATTTTAGCAATTTCTAATTTACGATTCTTGAATCATGGATGCCAACGGGTCGGGTTCGAATGGATTTTAGTGTATTAGTACTCATACCACCAGCTTTTTAAATTATTTTACCAATTTCTAATTTACAATGCTTGGATTATGGATACCAGCAGGTTTTAGTGTATCTGTACACATACGCATTTAGAATATTCGTACTGATAGCGGGCTCAATACCCGTTGGGTACTCAATTAGTATTACATATCAGTTTTTCATGATTATTCGCGGGTTTCGGTTATCCTCATGTATGTAATTTTGGCCAAACAAAAAAAATAGTTATTGAAAATACAACACAAATTTGAAGAACGAAAAAACACCAAAATACCTATATTCAAGATTTCAAATCTTAAAGCTAACCATTTAACTTTATAATTAAATAATTCAAAGTTTCGGTACGTTCAAGAATCAAGATAACGAACAATTTGATGTTTTCATATCATATAAAATTAAAATGTTATAATCATGAAAATTAAAATATAATAGCGTATGATATTAGATTCACCAATTGATGTGAACACTATCTTATTATATATAAAAGCTTTTGCATATATAGTATATAAAACTCAAAATAATAATAACAGTTATACTGCTATGAATACGGGTATCTAAATATTTTTTATGAACGATTTCATGAATTTTGTGAGCCCTAAACTAGTTCAACATAATAAAAAAAGAAAAGAAAAGAAATATCACATAATTTTTAATCATAAAAAAGGCACATAAGGAATAACTCTACTTTCTAGGATTTAAATATTATTTGATGGATGAAAAATCCTCTTAAAAAAGGTTTGTACTTTGTACTCTGTCGAGAAATGCAAACTCCCCCTTTCTTCATCACGGTAGAAATAGAATAGATATAAAATATTCTCAATCTCATCAAATCAAATAAACGACTGTTACTCCATGAGATCTCACACCCCTTTAACACATACAATAACACACAGATAACCTAATTCAAAGATGACAAGGAGATCTGGGTCTTGTTTGATAATATTTGCAGTGATTTCAGTATTATGTATATCTGGGCCAACTCTTTATTGGGTTAGTCAAAGGGGTTTATCTTTCAAACCCTCCACTCCTTCTGTTTCTTGTTCTCCATGTATCTGTGATTGCCCACCTCCTCTTTCCATTCTCAAATTTGCTCCTGGTAAATTTCTTGTTTTCAGTCTCCATTATCCTATACCCTATTTGATTTGGGTATTATTTTTACTTCAATTATGATTTAATCTTTATGATACCCATTTTGTTGTTTTCTGTTAATGACTTACTGATAATAATATTACTAACTTTAAAGTTCTATTTTTTTTATATTTTTTTTTATCTTCAATTTCTCTAGTTTTTATCATTGATGAGAAATTAGGTGATATTTGATCTGGGATTTATGAAAAGTTGCTAAATTTATTAACTTTTTGTTATTTGGAGGTTGATATGTGGTGATTGGTGAAACATCTTTGTATTAATCTTAAGGTCCCATAACTTATAGCTTTTGTTGTTGAACAATCTAGAAAAAGTGGTTTATTTAATGCTTGTTGAATTTGGAGACTGTGATATGCATCCATAGAATTCTAGCATTTGTATTGCAACACATAATGCTTAGTTACTGCAGGAATTAAGTCACGGGTATGCAAGAAAGACCATCTTCCTTAAATCGGGTTACTTAACATTTTTCATCTGATTATATGCATAAGATAAGATTGCGTAGGGAATACTATATGCGCTGTTTGTATACATTAATGGTTACCTGGTATATGAGGTTGAACTAGAAGAGCTATACATGAATTTCTCTAAATTGTTTGTCTTTGCCTCTCTATACTTTGAGTAGTACTTTTAAACTATAACTTAATCTTATGTTTGGTACATTGGATTCAGAGATTTCTCAAATGAAATTTCATACATACATATATCAGATACTAAAAATTCTGCATGTCGTTCACTTTATTGCAGGCTTGGTCAATCTTTCTGTAACAGGTGAGAGCTCACTCTATTATCATACTTTACATTCTTCATTTCTTACTGCCTTATTGGACCACAAGTTTTTGCTATCACATTTAGTAGCTGGCACCCAACTGTTCCTGAGTGTGTGAGTTTTCATCTTTGAATACCATTTTTAGGACATATACTATGATGATTTTGTTGCCACTACACAGATTGTGGCAAGGATGATCCAGACCTCAAAGAAGAAATGGAAAAGCAATTTGTGGATTTATTATCGGAGGAACTTAAATTGCAGAAAACTGTTGGGGAAGAACACATACGCCATATGAACGTTACATTTGGCGAAGCAAGAAGGGTGGCTTCCCAATATCAAAAGGAGGCTGAAAAGTGCAACACTGCTACTGAAACTTGTGAACAAGCAAGAGAGAAAGCTGAGGCTTTGATGAGACAAGAAAAAAAGATAACTTCTTTATGGGAGCGACGTGCTAGACAACTTGGTTGGCAAGGGGAATAAGTATTTATTAAATTCTTGTTTCTTCCTATATATGTCGCTGTTTGTCACGGTATTTATTGTGTCGCACTTTCTGCATCTAACATATGTGGTTATGGTAGTTGTGTTAACTGTAGTGAGCAGCCAAATTTGCTCTGATGATCAAGTTATTATGATTCTGCCCCCTTCTTGTGTTTATTACCTGTTAGTTGTAATGGACCTTTGTTACCTACTTTAAGGGAATGTTGAGCCTAAAATACTGAATATAAAGAGTAGCCGTCACGTTTGTGCATTGGCGCATTGGAACTGATTCTGATTATAACGCCTTAGAGTCATTTTACAAGAATAAGTCTACATTTCATAAATCTAAAAGTGATCGTCTACCTATTAGTTAAACCTTAAGTATATAAGACTTCTGTATATCCTTTAAAAAAAAAAAGAGAGGCTGCATTGTAATCTATGATCTATAGCTAAAGAAAACATGGAAAGCAGCAAATAATAATTGGAGAATGATGCTATTTAATTCAATTTTATTCCATCTCGTTTGATCACGGTCCCTAAGGGCGACACTTGGTTTATACATCACATAAGTTTGATTGATGCATGCATAAAGTTAATTTCCGAGTACATCATGATCAAATTAAAGATATATTACAACCGAAAATGAAAGACATTTTAAGAATTTGCTAGTCAATTTATTAAATTTATTCTAGTTGTAACATATTATATGCAAGTGTAATAGATAGATTATAAACTTTTCATGTGTAATCAATTACACATCTAATGTTAGTGACTTAGTGATTTTGTGTCATAAAGTTGAGGCTAGAAGTGAGAAGAGTGACAAACATATATGCAATATTTGGATTTAATATAATATATGAAATATGATACTAAAATAAAAATGTAATCGACTAGTGACAACTAATAGTTTTGCCAAACAAATATTAACACTAAACAAATATTTTCCATGGATATACTAGTATTTAATAATAAATTTGAAGAGCCCTTGAGGTCTGAAGGCCTTGTGCTATCGCACACCACTTGCAAGCTGTTAACAATTGCCCTGCTGGCCAGACTCATCGTCATATACATGACCCGAAATCATAAGGATCATACCCAAATTCTCCAGCCATGACGCTCGGAGGATCCTGCTCCTGTATTGCAAAAAGAATCAAGTAAACAACATACTAAAAAGATCGAGGCAAGTTTAACTCTGACCAAGCTTCACTCATCTTCAATGGGCAAAATGGAGGATGAGTTGACTCAATATTATTCAATATGAAGAAGAAAAAATCATACCTTTTTCATCATAATAAGATCATCCAACGAACCATAACCATTGCTTGAAGCAAAACCACCTTGTAGTTTTGTGTGGTCCACTAGATAATCTTCAACTGACCGTGTATTGGGCCTCTCAGTGTGAACAATACCATGTGATCTAGTGTGGCTCATGGGACCACTCAAACCACCACCACCGTTTGCAAGAGTCGTAGAAGCTAGTGTGCTAAAAGCATTCTGCGAATATTGGCTATAATTTTGTTTACTGTAAGTCGGATTATTTGAAATATGATTCGGTAAGGATCGGTTAACATTTAGAACAATGTCACCAACCAAACCACCGCTACAATGAGCTTCAAGAGGTACAGCGGCAGTAGTGGTGATGTTAGAACCAAAACCACCAGTAACTGAAGCAGAATAGCTATAACTTTCATCAATTGGCAGTTGAGTTGAAGAAAAACTTGATGATTGATTAGCATTCTGGCCAAGAAAACTAGAATTACTTGAAACAATATTAAAAGGTTCTGAGCCTGTAGAAGACAGCTTCAAAGCAGATTGAGTCCCAAGAACCGCAATACGATCTGTGAAGGCAGTTGAACCTGTAAAAGATTCAACATTTATTTTAATATAAATTCAACATGCATAAAATTGAGATCTTGTCAATTGAGTACCTGTAGTAAACATCCGAGATTCATCAATGGAGCTGAAATCAGCCAACTTGGTACCTATAAAGATTCAAGAATCATCAATGCAATGCAAAAATTCAAGACTCAATATTTTTATCATAGGATTGAAATACAAAAGTTGGGTACCTGTAAAGGTACGAGATTCTTCAACGGAACCATAATCCGTGAGTTGGATGCTTGGTTTATTACCATATTGCTGATGATCAAGATCAAAAGACGGTGGAATCCCCTGAAAAAGATTTATGTTTTGGTGATTTGTAGGCATTGAAGAAACAACGGGTAGTAACTTGTTTTGGGTGTGGTTTGGTTGGACCAATGGTGGAGCTGTGATGCTGTGAAGGGTCACACCAGTTGCACTGTTGAGCCTACCGAGCATGCCAGATGGTGGTGCATAAGCACCATTTGGATACCTTCCCGAAGATGATAATGTTCGGAAATCTCCAAGTCCATCTAGAGGGCTCATTCGCATATACGCAGATGCATCTTTGCCGCCCCCGAATGCAACCACCATGTTAGCTTGCTGACTGATCCTCTTCAGGTAAAGCCTATATTTCTGTAAAAAGACATAAAATTAACATAAAGTGAATAATTTCCCATATGCAGGTTTCTGTTTGATTCTCTAAGACGGACCTTTTCTCTTGTTACTTATTAAAAAGCAACTTTTAACCATCTAAATGTCCCAATAACCTGCTCCATCCATATAATCAACAAGATTGATATTTTTCTCCATCTAATTAATCATTAGACACGACTTTTCTCCATTTCATCGCCAAAAACAGACTTTTATCCACTACTAGAATACTACCCAAAAACTGTACCTTTTTCCCTATCACTTACGGAGTACAAAATAAGACAAACATTTTCTCTATTTTTACCCTCAAGGGCCATAAATGGACTATCATTTAGTTGCCAAAAACCATATCATTTTCCATATAGCTGAAAATAACATACATTTTCTCTCTTTACCTCCAAAAGCCATAAATGGATTTGTAATCATTTAATTGAGAAATCCCATACCATTTTCAATACAATTGCCAAAAAGAAAGCAATTTTATTTTATCTAATCACCTGGAATAAATCTTGATCACCAAATAATAAACTTTTTACTGTTTAACAGTCGAAAACATTATTTTCACCACTTACCAGTAGAACAACATGCTTTTTCTACAATGAATCCCCAAAAAGATATATTTTGTCAACAAATTATATGCATACCTGAAGATGGCTTGCTACATTTTCCCTAGTAAGTCCATCCACATTCATCAAATCAAGAATCCTTTTAGGCACAGCTTCTGCATTTAATTATAATATAAATCAATAGTTAGTGAGTTCTACACATGCACAGAATGTCACATTACTAATAAGTACTCACTCTCAATGCCTAGTTGATTGACAGCAGCAACAAATTTCCTATGAAGATCGATAGACCAAACAACACGTGGCTTCTTCTGTGTTGAAGATGGATCATCACTATCTTCATCATCATCATCTTCATCTTTTCTTTTTCTATTCATCTTCACATTCTGATCCTCACCTTCATTTCCCTGATCTGATTTCTCGTCGTTGTTTGACTTTGACTGTGACTGTGGCTTTGTCTCAACTTTTCGTCGGATAACATGTTGCCATACGTTACGTAGCTCCTCAAGACGAACTGGCTTCACCAAATAATCACAAGCTCCATGAGTGATCCCCTTCATTACAAGCTTTGGGTCACTGTTTCCTGATAACACTGTAAAATTTTCAAGTACATTTATCAATTTTCCGACCACAATATTCAGTTGACCTCAAAAGTCAAACTTGAAGTACAAATAGTGCATTCTGACTTACTTATGACTGGTAAGTCCATTTCAAGCCCAATGAGTTCAAGTAGCTTGAAACCATCCATGTCTGGCATATAAACATCACTTATGATCAAATCAAATCTGTTTCTGTTTTCCCTTAACATCTTCAGTGCTGTTATTGCTTGATTTGTGGTTGTAACTGTAACCAAAAAAAAAAAACATTCATTATAAAACTTAAGCATGATGTTTACACCCTTGTTCAATTTCAAAATCTTAAATTCAAATAATTGGAACGCTAGAAGAAAAAAATAAGTCAAAACATAATTAGCTAAATTACGAAACAACAATCCAAAAACTCATAATTGAGTCAAAATCCAGTCTTGAAAAATTGTTGACCAAACAACAAATCTTCACAAAATTGCTTTAAATTACAGTATAAACCTAATCTTAATTATGCTGAATTAGAGAATTAACCAAGAACAATTGTTGAAATAACAAAGGTAACTACTAAAAATAGATATACAGAAATACAGATAATAATAAAAAAATTAACCTTGATATTGGCATTTTTTCAGAAGGCCTTCCAATACTTTCAAACAAGTTGGATCATCATCAACAGCAAGAACTCTCATTCCAATTGGAAACCTATCAATTTCATTATTACTAACCACACTCCCTCTAATTTCCTCAACTGTCATCTTTATTTGTATTTTTTTAATAATTTCAAAAGGACCCCAGATGATAAAACAGAACAAACAAGAAACAAGAATCAAGAAAGACAGAAAAGATTTGTTAAAGTTTGGATTTTTAACTGTTTTGAAGACAAACAAAAACAAACCCAGAACCAGAAAGATGGAAGTGAAAGATTTTAGAGAGAGAGAGAAAGTGGATCTTAGAAAGATGGTGACTTGGAATAGAGCTCTGGAACACAAATGGACAATCATGGAGCTTTGCCAGAACAAATAGAATGGCTTTTAATTGGAGTATAATATTACAAGGAATCAATCTACTTTACTATTTCACTCATCATAAACCCACCCTTTTTCTCTCAAGGGTTTTTGTCTTCTGATTTCTTTTTATTTCTCGTCCTTTTTGATAACAATTTTATTTATTATTTTTGGCATCAACATATTACCATATATATCTATCTAATAACTTACTCCTATAACTCTGTATTTATAGTAGTACCATACTAGATTATAGCCTAAAGTTAATGCAAATCTTTATTTTGTACCTCTTGTGCTTTATAATTGTGGTGTAACATTTTTCAAAAGATTTAAAACGGTTGACTAACGTAATTAGATTTGTGTGTACTTATAAATGATCAGTACGATCTTTCAGGTTTTTTAATTAGTGCCTTGAAGATACATCTAACTTTATTTTCCGCAAAAAAAAATAAATAACTTTGTTACTCCATGTGAAAGGTAGAGCTGTATTGATGAAAAAATAGACTTAAACAATGTTAATAAAAGTCAATTTCGGCCTTCAAACAAGATTTTTGTGGTCCCATTATTTGGTTTAATCATATGTAGTAATTCTCAATAATAATAATGGCAATAACAACATTGTTTGGAAAGATTAATTAAGGTTGGTGATAACTATTTAGTGATGTCTTCTTCTTACGGGATTGACACGAAATACCCCCACAATTGATTAAAAAGAGCAATTATGTTTGGGGGTAATGGGGATGATTTTACAGGTGGCAAATAATAATTTAAACAGAATCATCAATCATGTGATAATGGTTTTTATTGGGTTTTAAATGTTAATTATTAATTTTAAATAAATTAAACTAAATTAACGATATTAAAATCGTCTTCAAATGTAAATCTCATGAAAACTATTTAAAGCCTTCCAGATACTCATAACTTTCCACAATTAAATTTTGAGAACGTCAAAACTACAAATGACAGTAATTTGAAATTTGAATCAATAATTAAGCTCAAATTATGGAGGACGTGATGTGGAAAAACTAAAATATGTAAACAAAGTTATGTATAAAATTATTATTATTTTACTGTTAATTATTTTACATACATGATTTAGAAATATTATAAAAATAATTGAATAAAAAGAGGAAGAAAAGAACACGATTGATTAACATAAAATAGGAAAATGAAAAAAATAATTAAAATGTAATAATAAGAAGAAAAGGAACACAGTATGTCTAACAAATAATGACATAATGTAATAATGAAGAAATTGTTGGTAACTTGTTATTCCATAACATAAAAGATGTAAAGAATGTGCTGATTAAGAGAGTGTACTGTTTGGTATTACGTTTTGAGGTCGATTATTTGATTATTAAGTTATGGAAGTGCAAGTAATCTAAAGTTAGTGTTTGAATAACATAAATTGAAAAGTGATTCTTGTGTTTTAAAACCATTAAAAGAAGTTTGGAAGAAGTAGCTTCATACTACTGTAGCAAAACATGATTCACAATTTGCTTTTATTTTCTCTCTTACGGCCGCTAAATGCTGATAATTGTACTCCGTATATCAATATATGGATAAATGATTACTTAAATACATATTAGTGAAGACTCGGGCTATGCGGCTGATTAGGTTTTCAAAATCATTAAAAAATATTGTGATTAGATAACTTGTTTGATGCTACTAAAGTTGAACTATATCTCGATAGCATAAAAATAAGAGTTATGTTGTTATGAACTGCTTAAACATTCAAACAAGATAACACTCGGGGACATCAATCACAATCTTTCTTTTGTGTCTTCTATTAATTCGAATTCGCTTATAGGATCGATAATAGTAAATATTGCGTGCAGTATGGGGAAAAATAATTCACTCCCTAAAAATCAGATATTAGTGAATGTAGTAGGAAGGATATTATATTAAATGAGTTAGAATTTTAAATTTTTAATTATGGATCACATTACGAGCCATTTAAGGAAACAAGCTGTAACATCCTCAATTCGGGTCTAGAAGTTTTATATTATTTCTTGACTTTAAATGATAATTAATTGTGTTAGGAAATAGTGTTGTTTGGTTTATTTGGAAATTAATTGGAAAAAGAGTTAACTATCCAATTATGACAGGTAATAATTAATTGTTTTAAATTAATAAAGTTGTCGGTAAAATAAAATGTTTGGATCGCGAATGGTTTTCGGGTTCCAGACAATAGGTCTAGAAGGGGATTAAAATCATATCAAATATGTTAAGTCGGTTGAGTTATGAACCGACCTCCATTTCCCTAACTTTCTTATCTTCCCCAAATTGTTTAAACTCTTATTTATTTCATAACCTAAAAATCAAATAATCAAATAAAGACATAAGTCACTTCAGTGTTTTGAATTCAAGAGCATCAAAAGTCAGATTATTAATATCATCTTGTTTCCTCCATTTTAGAGTGTAAGTGTTCTTATGTTTCTTGTTATTAACCTATTTGATGAACTTGAGTAATTTATGAAATTGAAGCATGAAAGGTTGATATATGTTATTAGAAGTTGTTACTAGATGATAGTTGTTGTATTTGATAGCTTGATAAGAAAAGGAACTGAATTGTGTTGCTTTAGTTGGGAATTCGGATTTTGGGGGTGCTGGAACTGGGTTCACAGTCTGCAAAAAATCATAGCATCGCGACACGATCCATATGAAAACGTGACGCGATTATTAGCCCTTCGCGACGCGATTTTATCTGCACAGACCAGTTTTAATATTTCCTATTTAATCATTGTATGCTAATTGTATATTATTTAGATATCGTCAGTATGCTATTATGTGATGCATAAATAGGAGTGTGATTCAAATATGAGGATTGAGAATCAAGTAATAAATTAGGGTTTCTTGTCGGAAAATGTATCAATAGTTTCGTTTTTTGCATTTTCGGGTATCAACTAATTTTTTTCTCGAAAAATGAACCACTAATTCAAAATTGATCATTTTCGGGTATTATTACCAGATACAAAAAAAAAATGGACAGCTCACCGGTTTTGCCTACGTGGCAATCCATGTGGATATATTTTTTTCCCAGAAAATGAATCAGTAGCTTCATTTTTTACATTTTCGTGTATCAACTAATTTTTTTCCTTTAAAAATGAACTACTAATTTAAAATCGATCATTTTCAGGTATATCCCATCCTGTTCATTATCTGAATCACTATATGTATTTTAAATAATAAAAAGACATCATTTTTTTATAAATGTGTGATCGGCTAGATATCAGCATGACATGGCGAAACAGAGGTTATCTTCCCACCGTTTATATTGTTGAAATACAACAAAAGGATTCTTCCTACTCTAACCATCAAAAGATAGTCTAGCTATTAGCGTCATGCTATCCTTACAAGGGGTTTCAGGTTCGAACCTCACTAATGATGATAATATGTTGATAATGTTATATTGTATGACCATTATGAGGTAATGAACACTTTCTTGGTATCTCGGGTTAATAAGCATATTTATGTCTATCTTTTTTATAAGATTCTTTTGATTTTGCCCCATATTTTCCTTTGTAAAGTTTATACATGGATTACCATGTAGGATAATCGGTTGTTTAGGTATCCGGTAATAATACCCGAAAATGATCAATTTTGAATTAGTAATTCATTTTTAAAGAAAAAAAGTAGTTGATACCCGAAAATGCAAAAAACAGAACTATTGATGCATATTTCAGCAAAAAACCCCGATCTGAAATGTTGACCGACTACCGTTTAAACGGTTACTTATACTCGAAAATGATCAATTTTGAATTAGTGGTTCATTTTTCAAGAAAAAAATTAATTGATACCTGAAAATACAAAAAACTAAACTTTTGATGCATTTTTCGGCAAAAAACTCAAGCTAGTTTAATGAAATGATTATCATTAACATAGTATGAATACCACTTACATTGTGTTCGTTGTTGTGATGTTAATGAAATATGCATTGATGTACCTAGCGCGAGTATATTTTACTTGCCCATGAGTTATTGTATGAAGTTGGAGACTTGTTGTAGTTTAAGTACATGTAATGCTTAATCGTTAACATTATGTACTTAAATTGAGTTATATGGATTTCAAATGAGTTGTTATAATATGATTTGAGTAAATGGGTCATGATAAATATTATAACTTGGTAATATAGTTGTTTGATGCTATGCTTTGAGATAAGTTGTATGCTTATATATGAAATGATATAGAGTTGTTGATTACCATTAGGTTATTACCTACCATGTTAAAATGGTATATTGTGTAATGGGATATTGTGATATGTTATATCATTATATCATAAGTTCATTATTGTTGATAAGTTACTAACTTGTGATATTCTGTTGTATTCTCAGATTAGCAGAAGACTCAGTGACATTAGACTACTGAGTGGACCTGTAACCCTCAGTGTGGTTTAGTTGTAACAAGGTTTGGTTACAACGGGTAAACGTAGATTTATTGTTGATAGACTGTTTAGTCTGATTTGATGATTCTGTGATTACTTGGCCATTGGGCATATGTGATTAGTCAGAGGTCAACGGGGTTTGGGCTTGGTTACTATTGTTGGACAATAGGAATTTCCTTGTACATGTCGTTAATAGGAAATTAGGTCGTGTGAAAATAGTAACAAACTATCGGTTAACCGTTGTTTAGTCTTGCAGTTCAGTTGGGTTATGATTAACCGCTGTTTCGGCCTACAACTTAGTAGGATTATTAAGTGTTGCTTGAGGGGCTGCCATGGGTATTTGAGCTTTGATATCGCGTAAAAAGTCACGTTTTTATTACCGATATCTCTCTCATTCTGGAATGATTCTTGGCATTTTAACTCAAATAACACTCAAATCAATGAGAATCTGCCAAGGAGGTCAAAACAAGGTTGCACGGTAAAAATCAAGCAAAACGGATGAAAAACGAAGATTCCACGCACGTTTGAAGATTCAAGGCATCAAAACAAGATTTAAAGACTAAAGTGCCCATCATCAACATCCATCTTATCCAAGATGTTCATTTTCAAAATACGAATCTAACAGAAGAAGAATCAACAAAAACGGATAAAGAATGAAGATTCTACACCCGTCGGAAGATTCAAATAATTCGTACGCAATATATGGAGGTAGGAAGCTCAATTTTGGGATTACTTTTCATCAAAGTCTTCGTTTTTAAAAACAAATCCAACAAAAAAGGAATCGACAAAAACGGACGCATAACGAAGAAAACACGCGCGAATTAAGAAACGAAGCAAAAGACGGTGAACCGGGGCGGGTGACAGCCAGCCGCCGCCGGCCACCACCAGGCCGCCGCTGGCCACCATGGTGGCGACGCCGGCCACCCCTCCCCCGTCTCATTTCCGCTTTTTGGTCCTTTCATGTACCCGGTGCCACACCTTTACACGATTGTTCGTACCCAGTGTCACACCTTTGCGCGATCGTACGTACCTGGTGCACCACCTTTTCCACCTTTTGCTAAAGTGCTCCTCAAGATGCTAACATGAGTTGGATTTCTCCTATAAATAGGAGGCATGAGGCTTTATTTGAAGACACACCTTAGAAACACCTTCAAAACACTATATGCATTAGTGATATCACTTTCTTACTTTCTCATTCTATTTTCTTACTTCAAAATTAGTATTAGACTAGTTAGGAAGCTTATCTAGAGTAGAACGAAAGCAAGGAACATCTTGTAATCTTGGGTGTACGCTTGGAATTACGCTTATTAGTTCAAGTCTATTCCTTCTCGCATTCTAATCCGGGTTCTTTCTTTTCTATTCTATCTTAATTAAATATGTATGCTTTAATTATGCTAGAATTAGTTTGTGCCATGATTAGCGAGTAGATTACTATTGTATTTGTTGTGATGTAGTTAGCATATATAATTATGGGATGACTTTAAATACATCGTGAAATAATATGACGGCCCCTATTCGAGTGTTTACTTGGTATAGTGCTGGAAATGCTTTTAAGCAAAATACATACGTATGGAAGCCGGTAAATGACCAAAGGTAGTTGTATTATGGATCGACGTTATAAAAATGGAAACTTTATGAATGGACTTATCGTGTGATCTTAAACCTAAAACTTACATTCGCCTTTCGATTAACAAACGTGATTGTAACCTTGTAAAGAGGAGTCGCGAACCTTAATACTTGGTCAATAATTATCTGCGTCAAAACTATGGTTTAATTATAACGTCATGCAAGCATCATAAAAAGCAATGTGATTACGTGGAATTACCATGAGTATAGTACATTTCCAATCACAATTTAATTACCATGTAAACATCACGAAACAATTAAATTCACAACGAAAACATCGGTAAACGATTAAATACATTGTGAACTACCATAGCATTTTCCGACATGGTCTGGGTTTAACTTTCTGCAAAAAGCCGTCAGCATTTTAATTAGATTAGTTTAAATTAGATTAGAGTAGGTAGGCTATAGGCTAAATAACCATTTACGAAAACCTAGGGATTTGTTAATAAAATCAAGAAAGGCAAGTTTAAGATCCAATCTAAACTGATACTCTTCCCTAATAGGTAAAACCCTAAAGTAAGATACGCAAGAAACCTAAATGTTTTCCCTCACTTATCACTCTTAAGTTTTACTAATAGGAATTAGTAAGCAAGTCCGAACGTAAACCCTAAGTTAGTTGTTTACAAGACTCGTAATCTTTATGGTATTAAGAACGGTTAGACGTATTATGGACTTGCTACTCTATTCCTTCGCCCATGAGCAAATGTGTTTAATAATATGGGCCACTGACTCCCTCACAGGAGAGTGTGGAGAGTTGAGCATCGTCTGTCTGACCAGAATCATGACACCTTAGTTCCTCGTGACATATTAGTTGATAACCGACTAATAAGGAATCTATTGGTTATACCATAAGTTATAGAATCTTGCAAATAATTCTAATTTAGTTAATCATTTTTCCCATGAAAGTCATCATCCCATATTATTAGCTAATGAACTCACAGCAAATACTACTCTCCATTATCTGATTTATTATTACATTTTATTCGCTTTATTTACTCTACTTAGTTAACTGAACCAAACCCCTAACGCACTCTTTTAATAACCTGTACTAGAAAGTAACGATTGATTGGATCACCTCCGTTTCAATTCAGTTTCTCTTTAAGAACGACTCTAGGTCATACTTACCATCTACTAGCCCTTGGTTCAGTATTAGTAAGTCTTACTTAGACTCCAGCAAATCTAAATTTAAAACACCCACTGATTGGCATTGTGATCGTTCGCGTTTGCGACGGTCGGAGCACCATCAAGTTTCCTCAAGAACCACCGATCCTCTGAAGTTGTGTGATATTGTGTGTTTACGATTATTTTTTGTAAACTGATTTGTTATTGCTAAGTCAGACTGTCGAGTACATGTCTTCTCACTTAGCGTTGTGCTAATTCCACCATTTTAAATACTTCTTGCAGGTTATGTTTTTGATATAATGGGCTGGGGGCAAGAAGTTATGAACTGGAAGGAATGTTTGATGACCAGATGCTTTCTTTGATATCTGATTTGTATAAATCAGTGTGTATGTTTTGGAATTATATAACACCCAGATATTGTGTTTTAATATTTTATAAGTTTAAAACTTCTTTGTATTTGTTTAAAACATTTGGACTTTATATATATTGTAAAATATATATTTTGGGACTAGCGCTTTCGGTGTAAAATACATTTAAGCGTGTCCATTGTGACCCATCACTTTTTTTTGGGATCCTTTTTTCTCTTGGGTGTATTACTAATTGGCTGGAAACATACTTTTCTAGTATACAAAATTGGTAATTTTTTGAGATACAGATACGACGTCAAAGTTCAGTCCAATGAGGTTCGATGTAGAGAAATTTGATGGAAGAATCAATTTTGGCTTGTGGCAAGTTTAGGTCAAGGATGCGTTGATTCAGTCTGGGTTACACAAGGCATTAAGGGGGAAACCAACCCCTATTTCTAGCGGAACAGGTAAGATCGATGATGAATAATGGGATGATATGGATTTGAGAGCGAAAAGTGCTATTCGTTTGTGTCTTTCAAAGAATGTTCTTGAAAATGTGCATGGGTTATCAACGACAAAGGAGCTTTGGGATATGCTTGAACAGTTATACCAAGGCAAAGACATCTCAAACCGGTTGTGTCTCAAGGAACAGTTCCATACTCTACATATGGAATTAGGTACAAAAATTTCAGATCATCTGAGTGTTTTTAATAATATCGTTTCAGAACTGGAGGCTATTGGAGTTGAGGTTGATGATGAAGCTAAATCATTGAGACTTATATTATCTTTACCATCTGTTGAGTCACTGGTCGCTGGCAACTCAATAATATACAACTCGATGAAGAAATGATTTATATCAAAGCTGTTGTTGCTGAAGTTTATAGTTGGTGAAAGCTATTCATTCTACTCCTGGATTTAACATGTTGAGGAAGACTAAAACTCAACTCTGTGTGTCGCTTGTAACACCCCCAAATTATGTGGTTAGCGGAAGCGAGCTTTGGGGTGCTACTAATCAAATATTAACAGCACAAAGATTAAGCAAACGACATCTATATGCAATTTTTGAAAAGTAGTTACAATCCATAGATACAAAGTTTAAGAACATAATGTTTTCGGTTATAATAACGTAGTTCCCTAGAGTCCACGCGTGTAGCGGGAGATTCTATTACATAATCACAATATACAAAAGATAATGCTATGAATCTCCGTTAGATACAGTGTGGAAAATCATGCGACTCTAGCTAGTAAGCAAATCCTGCTGGGCGACCCTACAATTGTTGTGTACCTGAGAATGCATCACTAAAAAGGTCAACCAAAAGGTTGGTGAATCTCACAGGTTTATAGTAAGTAATAAGTTCGGACACATCAAGTAGTGAAAGTATTTGTACAGTTTTAACCAAGTAGTGAGTAATGATAGCACGAATGCAATCGGGTTGATATACATTGCCATGAGCATCATAGTTGAAGCTTAACCAGTCGGTAAGGTACAATTAAGTACCAGGTAAGTGCCCCTATGAGTGTTAATCCAAAAACACTCAGGTGTAACGAGTAAGAAACGCCCGTTTCTACGGTACGGTTCGTGGTGCCGCTACCACCCCGGGCGGGGATTGTCAGTCCCATATGGATCCATATACTTAAACTCGCGCTTATCTCATAATTAACAACTATGATTCAGAGGACTTCATTGGATTAAACGTAACCCATGCAATCAATATATCGGTAAGTCAGTGAGTCTGTAAAACAGTAAATCTGTACATGTGTCCAAGTAAAACAAGTAATGCATCTCACACCAGAGTAAAAACAGTAAAAATGGGGCTGTAAGACTCACCTGAGTCTAGCAAGTCTGTAGGCGAAATCAAGTAAGTAAAGCGGTTGTAAGTCCGTGTATCGGTTCTCAGGACCCTGCAACCTTTTGGTGTCCGAAACGCACAAGGTTGTAAGTAAATAAGTAATTAAGTTGGTGTCCCGAAAGATCACCCATGCTAGTTACAAACTCAAATAGAAAATGTCCAAGTGGTTGTTTGTATGTTTGTAATCGTGTGAGTTTGAAATCTATCATAGCCCGTTGGTGACTGTTTGTAACAATAATTCAAGTATTATCATTGTTTTGTATCTCGTTAAGTCGTTTCTTTGTAAAGTGTATTTATAAGTCGGTCATTCATATCGCGACATGAAGGTAATATCGATTGTGAGTTAGGACAACACTTTCACTGTTTTCATTTCTACTACATCGCTTTATTAAAAATCGCATCTGTAATTTACAAATCGGGGGAAAGTTGATATAATCTGGCTGCGGACTGAGATTGTGTTGCGAACTGAGTTCGCGATGCGAGCTGGGTTCGGCTCGCAGGGCAGCGGGCTGCGAACTGAGTTTGCGATGCGAATTGAGTTCGGCTCGCAAGGCCGTAGGCTGCGAACTGAGTTTGGTTCGCAGCATATGGTTCGGTTCGCAAACGTCGACTCGCAGGTCGGCTCGCAAGTCAGTTCGCAAGTCAGTTCGGTTCGCAAATTTGGGTCCGCGAGTTCAATCTCGGTTCGCAGTTCGATCTGCGAGCTGAGATGCATCTCAGTTTGCAGACGCTGCTGTAAGTACAAATCGGTCCTAAAAACGCATTTCGACTTGATTTTTGGACATAATCTTGTTGGATAAATGTTTTAGCATGAAAATCTAAGCTTTTCAAGTAATTAAAAAGAGTGTTGAGGCTTCTTACCACGAAAATCGAAATCGAGGTATGGTGGAGATGGAGGCGATCTTGGTGCTTGTTCTTGAAGATGATGATGATGATGAGCGATTTGGTGGTGATGTTGTTAATGTTGCAGCTGCCGATTTCAAGGGGAATGGAAGAGAGGGTTTTTAGAGGAGAAAGTGTGTGTTTGTGTTAGGGGAAAATGGGGGAAATGAGGAGAAAATGGGGTTAAAAGGAGGTGGACCATGGGTTGATGAGTTGGGTCGGCACCACGGGTCTAGGCCGACCCATTTACGGCTCGGCTCGTGGGTTCGTAGTCGGTTAAATCCCATAGTCGTTTAATCTCGTAATATTTTAAGATGAGAATTTTGTAATCGTAATACTTATTAATGAGCTATAAAAATATAACTTGAATTATTTTTGCTTGTTGGACGCGTTTCACGTGTTTTCGTTGTGTATGGAGTGTTTCTAACGATACGAGTTACGTGTAATATATTTTACCAAATATATTAGTGTAAATAACGTTTGTTTGGGTGCTTCCACATTATTTAAAATTTTTGTCACCAACGCCCTATTGTAGATGTGTCGGGTTCAACCCGGTACATTGTTAGCACGATTTAAACGAATCGTGTATGCGCGTATGAAGTTTCACTAAGTCCTATGTATATTTAGCCCAACGTGACTAAATACACATAATAATCTCGCGATTAGGTACAGTAATGATAGCCTAAAATGCCAGGTGTTACATCGCTGGTTAAAGCAGCGAGAGTTTTACGTCTTCAATGTAATAATGGCAAAAGTCACTGCCCGAGTAACAGCTAGTCACTGAAGAACAATATTTCAAGACATTCTACAGAGCGTGTTAGCTTATAGTGAGTGAGGAGGAATGATGCTTCTTCAGTGACTATTCAATAAAGCCTCTCCATCAACAAGTACACAAGTACTGTACTTATGTATACTTCAGCAAGAGTTGACAAATGTGAAGAATATTCAGAAGGATTACGTGGCAATAAAATGATTGGTCTAAAGGAAAAGAGATATTTGCGGTAACTGAATTGGGACCCACATAATGTCGGTTTATCAGAGATCAAGCCAATCAAGCAGCGACACGTGTCATTCCAAGATCCTATTTTGTAGGAGATATTTTAGGAACTCTTGTAGTATAAATAGTTCAGTATATTGTACTTTAGAGGCTAGTTGTTTACTCGTGTTAATCACTTGTTTGTCAGTGAGTAGTTAGTCTAAGCACGTCGTAATGATCAGCGAGTGAATAGTAAGCATGTTTGTCGACTGTTGTTCATCTCATTTGTAATAGATTAGCCTGAGTGTTTGATTTGGATTAGCTTGGGCTATTCCTTTCCGCAATCAACACTTATGAATTTTTATGTTTAATAATATTCACCATTCAACTACTATTACTCTCGTACTTTGATATTGTCATATCATTCTTATTACATACTCTGTTCTTGTTAAAACAATTAAAAACTGTCTAAATAAGTTGATTAAGACCAGAGAAAAGTTTTTAATTGTATTCAACCTCCCCTTCTACAATTAAACTTTACTTATTGTGATGCCATTTCACTAATCAATAGTGAATTCGGGACTCTCACCATCCTTCTATGAGCACGTGAAACCTATTCTGATGTATGGGAAAGAGAGCCTGAAGTTTGAAGACGTTACTAGCAAACTCCTATCTGAGGAGAAAAGACTAGAAGGTAAGGGCGGGACTTCGTCAGAAGGTACGGTTTTGGTAAGTGAAGATAGGAAGAAAAAGAACTCAAAAAAAAATCTAATATGCTGGAAGTGTGGGAAGTCTGGGCATGTCAAGATGGATTGTTCAGGCGGAGCGGATTCGGCAAAGGGCTCCAAATCTGCTGACAATGTCTCTGTTCTCTAGAGAATAGTGAGTTCTATTAAGAGATGGCATCCTCATGTTGTGTCCACGCCACCATGGGAAAGGGATGGTTGTCAGCGGTTCCACAGGTATTTACACATGGGCATTGGTTTGGCTTAAAATGCAAGGTGTGTGGTGAAAATTGATGTCGATGGCTGAGAAACTTCCAGGTGAGCCAAACAGGGAAAGTTGCACCATAAACAATTTCAGCAAGTTTTTTCGACATGTGCCGAGGTGAAATGCTTAGAATGAGTTATTCTGAGTGGAGATACTCTTTTATGGTGGAGTATGATAATTCTCTTCGAATTATGATTGTCGGTCGAGACAATGGTTCTGATGATGGAACAAAGTTATTTTTATTTTATCGATGGTAGAGATTGTTGGTTTTTGTCTAAAATAAAAATGGGAGTTTTGTCCCACATTGGTGGATGGAACAAAGGAGGGGGTGACTCATTGGTTATAAAAGGAGGCATAAGTCTTAGTTTCAAGACGTACCAAATCAATATACATCTATAGTATTTGATTCTTTCTTTCTCCCTTTGGTTTAAAGTGTCTAAGGTGTGAGTCAAATCCTTGAAGGACGCGGTGTTGGTTGAGCAGTGGCTTAAGAGATTAGTCTATGTAATTGTAATAAATTTTCATATAGTGGAATCTTTTTTCTTTGGAGGTCCGTGGTTTTTACTTCGGTTTTGGAGTTTCCACGTATATTCTTGTGTTCATATTTCTTTACTGTTTTCATTGACTAGGTTGTTGGGAATATTTGAAACCGTTTTTCCCTACAACATTAGCCAATGTTAAAAAAAAATTGAGTATGATACAGAGTCTTCATTCTCTATGGACACTTTGTGTCTAAGAGTAGATTATAATGATAATAATATAGTCAAAAGCGTTTAAGTTATGAAAATGTAGTTACTAAGTTTATACTCCGTATATGTTAATATTTTGTTGGTAGCTGAATCTCTTAAATCATGAAAAATAATACGCAGTACTACGTGATTGAAATATGTTAAACACATATATTTGTAAAACTAGATTTAATAATATACAAAAATGTCCTTTTTGATCATTTAGCATGTCAACTCCATAAATAATTCGGTCAATTATCTGATTATCGCTATTTCAAATAACATAATCAAATCCAAGCACTATATTTTTTATGCACGTTATGTAGCATCTGATTATCTTATTCTAGAATTCAAATCACATAATCTATTTTGAATATGTAATTCCAAACACTCCATAAATGTAAATGGTAGCTTAGGCACAATGCAAAACGTCAAATAATAATTATTGAATAATTTGAAAAGGAAAGATATTTGTCATCTCCACATTTGGTATGAGGAATGAGATAGACTATTTGAAAAGTAAATGGTAGCTTAGGCACAATGAAAAACGTCAAATAATAAATATTGAATAATTTGAAAAGGAAAGATATTTGTCATAGCCACATTTGGTATGAGGAATGAGATGAAGAGATGGACTCGAAAAATACTCATAATCAACTCGATACAAGTTGAGTTGAGCTCGAGTTTCTCAAATAGGAGTTTTGAATCAAGCTTGAGTATTAAATTACTCAGGTTGAGCGGCTCGCAAGCCTAATTTAGCTTAAACATTTTACATGTTTACCCTCAATCTAAATGCTTATCGTATTATTGTATAAACTTCGAGTTGAGCATGAATAATCGAGTCAAGTAAAGCTTGAAAGTATTGAGCATATAAGATGTTGGGGGATTAAGGGTGTGTGTAATAATAATCTTGTATATTTCTTAGAATCGTGTGAACATTTTCTACATAAGGTATTTCTACTTTAGACTGTCCGGATTCACGAAATCAATATTTGAATAAAACTAAGAAAATACTTTGTATCTTTGTAGAGAAACAAAGTAAAAGCTGACAAAGCTGTGTTTTTGTATGTGAAAACTGAGGACTTAAACTTCTATTTTATCCATAATTGGTTTGGCAGTTAAAACCGGTTGACGGAATCAACGGTCACAATGTTTCACTAACAGTCGCAACGTTTTGCAAACAAACATCACACGTGTTCATTTTTTACGAGAAATAACGGGTACAAGGGTCATCATATATCAAATTCAATATACTGGGGTCGCTGCCCCTAAACCTCGACGAGGGGCAGCTCCACCTCGAGTCCCGACTACTCATTGCGGAGCGGGACCTCAACTAGTGAGCTCGGGCCCCTAGCCCCCGAAGGGGCAATGCCCCTTGATCCTCGTTATTTAGTGGTTGTGACCAAGCTAGTTTAAATAATTGTGCATGAATGACTAAACAAATATCAGCTAACGGACCTTATTCTCGAGTAGGAAGGGTTCTCGCTACTAAAGAAATAGAATTGAAGGAATTCAGACGAGATGTCCACGGTCTGGTGTTGGAGGGAGAGACATAGGCCTGTTAATGGGGCGGGTCGGGGCGGATCTTAACAAGATCCAATGGGTCACAAGATACATTTACATGGGTCTGGATCTGGCCCATTAGTTATTGGATCATGATCTGATCCAAAATCCAACTAAATTAATAGATCTAGATCTGGGTCGACCCATCTAATGTAAAAAAAATAAGATTTTTTTTTTAATTTCATTTAAGAAGAAATGTTGATACAAAATAAACCAAATCTAAATTTGAAAAAATATAATTTATTTACTAAAATTCAACTAATAGTATCAAAACATTGAAACATTAGTATATAATAATAATTTAGATCATTCGATTAGTTAGTTTTACAACATGAATCATTTTCAATCATACGTGGATCGATTGATAAATTGTGATACGTACCGTTTAATAATTTTGCTACGTCGATTATCCATCTCTCTCTCTCTCTCTCTATATATATATATATATATATATATATAGTTAATCTTGACATAAACATCATCTTTAATTTTCATAAATAGCAATTGTCCAATAATGAAAAAGTATATTATTTATAAAAAAAGTTGTATATATATATTTTTTAATTTTTTAATTGTTGATTTTTTATGACTTAAATGGGTTGACCCGGACGGGTCATGGGTTAATCCAAGTAGAGATCCATCTAAATGGGTCGACCCGTTGGATCCTTTATTGGGTTCATGAATCCATTTTTCCGACCCATTGGGTCACATAAATGGGGCAGGGCGGGGCGGATCTAGATCAAGATCTGCCCCATTGACACCCCTAGACCAGTTCAAATACTAGTGAGGTAGACAACCTCATATCATGCGTGAAAAAAGAGCCTATTACTTAAGGTGTGAAAAAGAATTAGAATCCTACTTAAAAAGCTTCCCTGGGTTTTTTTGACACTCTACTTGCTCGCAACCCACTCTTATTACTCCCTCCGTCCCAAAATAAGTGTCTCATTTCAAAATGCACACAATTTAAGAAAAGTCACTATCTACCAATAACATCTTATCTTTACCCACTAAAGTCTTTTCTGATTGGCTAAAAGGAAATCTGGACACTTATTTTGAGACGTACCAAAATAATAAGTGAGACCCTTATTATGGGACGGAGGGAGTATAACTTAACTTGGAATACCTGGTGCTCCAGTTTTGGGTAGACGTGTCGATATCTAAATGGCTGTGAGTTACTGCAGAGTGGGACGAGTTTGATATGGGACCGTGTAAGTATGTAACACGTCATCAGAGCAAAAAATGGCAACTGAGATGGACCCCAACATGTGGGTAAAACCCAACTGAACTGTATAGTTTGACCATGTGCGTGGGACCTGTTTGGCCTCCTTCCAACTTCCAACAACCTTATTGGTTCACTTATAATATACGTGACGATACTAGGCTTATCATGAAACCCACCCAAAATGTCACTCTTTTCAGGTGTTGCCCAAATACTAAATAAAAGTTTTAAAATATGTTAATAATTCAATTAAAATTAAATTAAATACTCCGTATGAAAATGAGACGCAACGAAGTTTGATTACTCCGTACTATTTTGGGGAAATCTACTCAACCACCATAAACATGACAACTTGACAATATCAAATTGATCAAAAAGTGTATAATCATATAATACCAACGACTAAATATCAAAAGAAAATTTTATAACAATAACAGACCAACAAAATAATACCGAGAAAATAAGGAATTGAGATTAAAAGAAAGGGAAACAAAACAAATAAAATGCTAACTTGTAGTGTTAAAGCTGATAGTTAGCTACCATATAAAGCTAACTCAAATATATTCTTTTGGAATGGTAGAATTTGTTATAATACACACAAACACACACACACACACACACATATATATATATATATATATATATATATATTGTTGGTATAGGCTAGGATGAGACGTGAGGAAGTATCGCGATTGTATTAAAAGGCTTTTGATCTCTCATTATCTTTTCTCTAAAAAATTTTAATTCACATATTCCGCTTTTACTTCACCTTTATAGCAAAGAAAATTATTGTGTTTACAAGACTCCTCAAATGTTCGCCATGCCAATCATCACGTTACTAACCGTTGAAAACAAAGAATATACTATCATGAAAAATGACATCCAATGTGGGACAAGAACCACACCGATTTGATCATATTAGTGCAGTGTCATATTCAAAGTGAAACTCTCAGCGTTGGTGGTATTATGGTTTGTGAACCAAGTTTTAAGAGCAAATTTTTTTATACTTCGTTTTACGAGTTTTAAATGTAAGATGAGTCCCAAGTTTCAGTTTAACCATATAAAATAAAATGAGGTGCGATGTGATTAATTTCCCTTTCCAAAATTAGAATAATGGAGATGGTAGTGATGGACACAATCACACTAAATTTTCGGTATAAACATACATTGTGTTATAAGCTGGTTATGGTCAAAGTATAAATAATTAGTTTAAGTGTGCTATAAAAGATTATAATTTCGACAAAACAATCAAAATATGAAGAGATACATAAAAGAAGCATCTTTAGCAAATTACATACTCGGTATTAAAGTAACATCATACATTATTACGAATTGTATATACTATATTTTTTTGCATATACTATATTTTTTATTTGTGTAAGTTAATTATAACACGATATAGTTGGTGAATTTAAATCTTAATATTTGTATTTATGATATTAATTTTGTTAATAATATAAATATGGCTAAGCATATTGTATTTAAAAACCTTATTAAATTATGTAATTTCACAGTAAACAATGAATTATGTCAAATTCTAGACCTATCAATTAGACATCATTACCATGTGTTAAAAAATCATATCATCATTTTATATAAGCCAGCAATACATACAAGTTCAATTAATAAAAAAACTTTAAATACTTTTTTCTTTTTCTTTAAGATGATAATAATGCACGATTTTATTTGTCACATGTTACATATTTTATAATTCGTTGACAAGTAATTTAGTATTCTATTAATAGATGTCAACATTTTAATGTACACTAGTATACTCCATAATAATATATAAAAAACAAAACCTAATTTAAAACCAATAATTCATATAACGTGACGTCATACATGATACAAACATACTCTATGGTCTATTGTTTAAAAAATCAAGAGAAAATCACATAAATCGTTCTTATAATTTGATCCAAATTTCATTCGTAGTTCTTCAATTAATTTAATTACATCGATCAATCTTTCTTTTAAAACTTGTTACGTCTATATTCTTAGACTAACGATTGTTAACTATCTGTTAAAAAGGATCACGTGTGTAGTTTTTTTATTCTTTTAATTTTTTTTGTAAATATAAATTTTAAAATCTAAATTATATATAGATACATTATTAGGTGCACAAATATCATTTTCATCTTTCACATTTCACTTAGCAAATTAATTATCAAATTGTTCTCTTCTACATTTAAATATTAAACTTTATAGTCTACAGCTATCTTTCACCACTCAAGGACCATCCGTCACTTATTCATCTTATCTTATCCTAACTTTGGTGACCACCATCTCTTTCCTTATATATATTCCGATGACCCTAGCTTCAAAGTAAAACGACATTGAAAAGTGGGAGCTAATTAAGAAATAAATGTATATCTAGGTGAAGAAAGATAATGATGAATTTGAGTGGTGTAATATAAAATTTAATGTTTTAGAGGAAAATATGACTATTGATGATAAATAAAATGAGAAAAATGGAGATAATGTTATATGCACCTAATAACGAACCTATACATATATTAGATTTTATAATTTACTCAAAAAAATTTATGGAATACAAAAATTTACACACAAGGTTATTTTTAACGGAGAGTTAACAAACTTTAGTGTAAAGGACTGTTGATGTAAGAAGTTTCAAAAGAATGGATGATCGATGTAATTAAATTATTTAAAGGACTGCGAGTGAAATTTGTAGCAATCGATTAGGATGATTTATGTAATTTTCTAAAAAATTAAACAAGTTTGGGATATTATTAGCGCATAAAGTTATTAGATAATTACTTGTGTGGATACGTCAAATATATTTGGTTAAACGATATGTTACTAATCATAAAAATGTATAAAAAAAAACTTTAATTAGTGTCGTAAGTCGTAACTTATTGGCAACAATAATATATCCTTGCTGCTGACTTGATGAGCTTCCAAGTTTAATTTAAATAGCAGGCCCACAAGAGAAGCTAATTGGTTGGCTTTATGGCCCGTTCTAACCTCTCTCCTCCATGCCCAATAGGCCCATTGGTTGAGTTTAAGCATCATGTATGGATTTTATTATGTTACACCATAAAACGTTTCCTTCCGTTTGGAGTCGCCACCATAGTGTCTTGTTTATGAGCAAACTTTTTTCCATGCTATCGATGAAGAATTTTTTCATCCATCGAACCTCCCCAAAAAATTTTGTTCGAATTCCTTCTTAAATGTTTGATGACATAATTAGGAGCTCTGAAAATGGAGAAAGAAAATAAGTCCCAAGACTTTCATGACCAATATAATAAGTGTAAGCCTACCACCATATGAGGGATTTTTGGACTTCCAAGTGGATAGTTTAATTTCTTTTGAAATTTATTGATAATTGGAGTCCATGTCGAACCAATGGGAATACCAAGATAGGTTCAAGGAAAATTTGATGGTTGGCAACACAAGTTGGAGGCCAATCTTTCGACCTCGACATTTGAAACACGTATACCGAAACGTTTGCTCTTGAATAAGTTGACTTTGAGCCCGGAAGACAAATGGAAGCATCTCAAGGTTCTACAAAGGTTTTTTTTGTATCTTCCAAGGCCATTCACACATGATCATGTGATATATATGTTAGTTCCAACTTTTAAACCTTGAAAGATATTCTTCTTCCAGGCTTCTTGGAGGGCAACATGAAGTCCTTTCATTACAAGGATAAAGAGAAAAGACCGGGAGAGTGGTCTCCTTGTATTAATCCTTTTTAATTTTATATATTTAAGTGGGAGATCAATAGACCAAAACCGATTCATAGGCCGAATTGCGAAGACAACCATTGATACATTATCTCCAATATGTGCTAAAACCCATTTGAACCATTATAGAATCCAAGTATTTCCAATTAAGACAAGCAAAAGCTTTTTCAGAGTCTACATTGAAGAAAACATATTTTTTTTCTTTATAGAAATAGGAAACCCAAGATACAATTCCATTAACCATGAGTGGCCCATGAATTATTCATTTATTTGTCTCCTTTTATTAGGGTTGAATAATATTTTCCCTTGTATTATCATTGATAATTGAATCAAGTATAAGTACAGATTACAACGTAAATATAGGAGCTATTCATGGTATACAATAACTAATTGACTAACTAATTTAGGATAGGATTTTATCTTCCAATACCCCCCCTCAAGCGCACAGGTGGTGGGCGAACTCGTAACTGGTCACGAAACGACTCAAAGAGTGGTCGTGGTAATGGTTTAGTGAAGATGTCGGCGACCTGAAGCTTGGTTGGAACGAACTTGGTGTGCAGTTTACCTGATTGGACGAGTTCACGAACGAAGTGATAGTCAATATCTATGTGTTTAGCTCGCCGGTGTGCAACGGGATTTTGGCTAAGGAAAATGGCACTTAAGTTGTCACATAGTAGAGTGGGACGAGCAGTCGGTAAGGCATTTAAGTCTCGCAACAAATGAGAAATCCAAATAAGTTCCGTAGCTGTGTTGGCCATAGCTCGATATTCCGACTCACAGCTGGATCGAGAGACTGTTGGTTGTTTCTTTGCACTCCAAGAGACGAGGTTACCACCGAAAAAGATTGAGTAGCCATAGGTGGAGCGTCTGGTTTCGGTACATCGAGCCCAGTCCGCATCAGAGTAGCCAATGAGAGCGGATGAGGAAGGACACGAGAACTGAAGACCGTGATGGAGTGTCCCTTTCACATATCGCATAATTCTTTTAACTAAGGTGAAGTGTTGATCCGTTGGGGACTGAAGGAACTGACTAGCTTGATTGACAGCGTAAGAAAGATCAGGCCTTGTTATAGTCATATACTGGATTTAAAACCCCGAGGTTCTTTGTTGGCAAACAGAGCAACATGCAAACTAGTGGGAGAAATGGCAAGGAGATTGAGAAGATGTCGGGTTTTGACAATACCTGCTTTACCCCTAGTGGTCATCGGATGTGTCGATGGTATGGAGGAAACCGATGATGTAGGTGGAGATGTAGGTGGAGGTGGCTGAGGTAGCATTGTTGAGGAGGGTGGTTGAACGTTGGTGGTGGTGGTAGATTCGATGATGGTAGGTATTGTTGTGGGGGTAGGATCATGCAAACAGGAGGTACAAGGCATGGATGTTTTCGATGGAACAGGGGTCTCGATATGTGGAGGAGCAGGGGCTGTTTGGGTAGAGGATATGTGAGGCAAGTCATCTGAATATGAGCACAAAAATAAAGTCGCAAGATCAGCGGGTGCTGTTGTTTTCGCAAAGGGAAACGAGGTCTCATCAAAACGGGCATGGCGGGTTATGAAAATTCGATATGTATTAGGATCGAGGCATCTATATCCTTTGTAGCGTGTGCAATAACCAACAAAGACACACTCAATGCTACGTGGTGCGAGTTTATGTTCCGAGTATGGCCGTAAGTAAGGAAAAACACGACAGCCAAATACCTTAAAATTGTTATAATCTGGAACCGAATGAAAAAGAACTTCAAAGGGTGATTTGTTGTTTAATAACTTGGTTGGGAGGCGATTTATAACATGAGCAGCCGAGGAAAAGGCATGCACCCAAAAGGTTGCTGGTGCATTTGCACCAAACAGCATTGCGAGACCTGTTTCGGTGAGATGGCGATGTTTGCGTTCTACACGTCCGTTTTGCTGTGGAGTGTACGGACAAGACATCTGATGGTGGGTACCATTATCAAGAAATAACTTGGTAACACGATGATTCAAAAACTCGGTGCCGCCATCTCTTTGAAAAACTTTGAGTTTACAAGAAAATTGTGTTTGAACAAACTGTATGAAGTTTTGTAAGACTTCAAAAAAGCCCGATTTTGTTTTCAACGGATAAAACCAAGAAAATCTTGAGTGGTCATCTACAAACAATGCATAGAATCGATAGCCATCAATTGAAGTAACGGGAGCGGGTCCCCATAAATCACAGTGAACTTTGTCAAGAACATGTAAAGATCGTTTTTCATTTAATTGAAATGACAAACGATGGTTTTTGGAGAGTGCACATGATGAACAAATATTTGGTCTTGGTAAAATAGAAGTAAGAAATAAATATCCAAGATTATTTAAAACTGAAATAACATCAAAAGCAACATGTCCAAGTCGTTTGTGCCATAATTCAAATGAAGCTTTAATAGGAGAAGAAACTGATGCAGCTAGAGCCTGAGGACCCGCATGTAACACAAATAGCCCATCCTTATGCTTTCCGGTTGCTAGAAGGGATTTGGTTTTCCTGTCCTGAATGGCAAAAAAAGATCGAGAAAACAGAAAATCAACCAAGTAATCGTTAGTTAGCTTGCTCACAGAAAGAAGTTTCTTTGTGAGATGTGGAACTATAAGAACATCCTTTAGTTTGAGATTTGGTTTAACCGTGAATGTACCAATACGAGAGATAGGAAGCATATTACCATTACCAAATGCAACTTTATCAGCTCCATGATAAGGAACAGATGAGTCAACTGATGTAGAAGATGGAGCCATGTGAGCCGTCGCCCCAGAGTCTACATACCAATCTGGATTGGAATCATGAAGGTTGCAGTTTGCATTGAAGGCTTGAGCCAAATTTGCATCAGAGTAGGCTGATTTTTGGGCATAAGTCCCTAAGTCAGGACAGGTGGTAGCGTAATGACCATCATGCCGACAGAGTTGGCAGTGAGGTTGTCGCCGACCACGTCCTCGAGAAGAAAATGAGCCTCGGTAATTTGATCGTCCAGATCGACCTCGGCCACGGGACGGCTGTGGAGATTGGCGAGCAGTAAAGGCAACCGGAGGAGTAGAGGGACCATGGAGCGCAGAAATAAATAACTCGTGACCCTCTGCGTGAGCGACAAGATCACGAAACAAAGGTTTTGGTTGCACAGTTCTTTGAGCAGTGGAAAACGTCTCAAAAGTTGGCCCTAAACCACACAAAAACCAGTGGCTTTTGTCTGATTCAGATACTGGTTGGCCAATAGCAGCAAGCTGATCGCAAATAGTCTTGAATTGTTTAGCAAAATCAGAAACAGAAAGATTACCCTTTTTTAACTGTCGAAGGGAGTCCTTGAGATTTTGGGATCGCTCGATGGAGTCATGACTGTAGGCCGACTCTAGAGCCTTCCAGACGGCATGAGAAGAGGAGAGTCCGAGTACTTCTGCCATGGCTTCTTCAGAGAGAGAGGTTTGAAGGATGAGGAGTACCTTCCGATCGGTTTCAACCCAAGAGAGATAATCAGGATTTGGGGTTTCTTTGTTATCAACGACAATGAGTTTTGAGGGGATGGGATGCGACCCATCAACATAACGCATCCAGTTTTGGTGAAGCAACAATGGATTGATCTGATTTCTCCATAGAAGATAGTTGGATGAGGTTAATTTAATAGTAAGCATATGAATAAGAGTGTTTAATGGGAGGGATGAATCGGTTGAGGTAGACATTGGAAAAGAACAGAAGAACAATGAGGAAGGGAATGAGAGATGGAGCGAGGTTAGGCTGATACCATATTAGGGTTGAATAATATTTTCCCTTGTATTATCATTGATAATTGAATCAAGTATAAGTACAGATTACAACGTAAATATAGGAGCTATTCATGGTATACAATAACTAATTGACTAACTAATTTAGGATAGGATTTTATCTTCCAATACCTTTGATAGTTTGATGAATGCGGTTTGAACTTCAGTCACAACCAAGGAGATTACTTTCATCAGTTGATTTGCAAGGACCTTAGCTATTATCTTGTATTGATATCCAATCAAGCTAATGGGCCTATACTCTTTAATGTGAAGAGGATCATAGATTTTCGTTTGACGTATATAAAGGCACATTTGTAAGAAAGATCATAGTAGACAATGAAAAGCCAACGAGCTCCAGGTGTGGAAGGGGTCGACTAATTTCTATTACATTATACATGTTCATTTGTTATGCTGCAAAAAAATTCAAGTACGTCGAGGTGCATAAATTGGGTGCATTTTGCTAACAACGTCGTGTAAAAGTTACTTTCTGACGCCAAAAGAATGAAACAATTAAGCCTCATCTGCAGATTTAAAGATGGGAGCATTTTGCTAGTTGATAAAACAATCAGCTGATTATAATTATGGATATCTTCTTCATGATCGAAGTGTTGCGATACCATTTGCATAGAAACTCATACTGATTACCAGTTGTCTAATAAGATCAAATCTGGCCATCATGCTATAACCATCTTCTCAAACTAGTTGCAAAGTGTGGAAGAAGAAGTATATATCAAGCATGTGCTTTCTTTTTAGCTTGATCACTCATCCATTCCACGTAAAGCTTGTATTTCTAGGGATGATATTAGCAATTTAGCATAATTCCATGGTTTCCTACCTGCATAGTTTCATTTAATCAACGAAAATAACAAAACAGAAAAAATTCTTCTTAGTTAATATTCTGAAAATAACAAAACACGAACAATTCTTCTTAGTTATATTCCGAACAAGAATCAACCTTTTTTCCATTTCATATAGCAAAATACCAAGTGATCAAAACAGTTCAAATAAAGACCAATTGATATAACATTGACTCTAACCAAAATTTATTAAATCAATCAAATTATCTCGAACCCGTTAAGATGAATCAAAATTTCTCTAACAATCGAAGAAAGCAATTTACATGAGAAACTAAACATTTCCAAATCACATATATGTTCACATAGATTGGAATAGTTGTCGTCTCATGGTTGCTACAATCTCATTTGCAGAAGGCCTGGTCATGGGTGAAGAATTGATACACATGCCAGCCAATGATACCATAGCCATCATCTCCTCTAGATTGATACCACCGTTTCTTCTCAGTTGTGAATCCACCACCTCCCTATTGATCATGGCCGGACCGTTAGTATTAATTATATCCGTCAACTTTTCACCGGTCTCCATATCAAACGCTTGTCTACCCGTGATCAGTTGAAGAAGAACAACTCCGAAACTGTAAATATCATTCTTCTTTGAAACTAATCCGGTTTTTAGATAATGAGGATCCACGTAACCTTGGGATCCAATAATCATCTTTGATGATGATGGGGGTAAAACCATGGAAGTAAACCCAAATTTAGCGGATCCAAAATCGCAAAGTTTGCAGTTTTGTTGTTGGTCTAAAAGGATATTGGACGCCTTGATATCTCCATGGATAATTTGTATCCCATGAAGATAATCTAAGGCCTGAGCTAGCTGGAATGCGATCAAGCTTCTAGCCTTCCATGTCAACGATCCAAGAAGAAGGTTGTCGTGTAAAGTGCCGTTGGATACATACTCAAACAATAGGACACGCTCCTCTTCCCTACTATCGTCACAATGTCCAACAAACTTTACAATGTTTGGGTGTTTTAATCTCATCAATATTTGAAGCTCTTGTTCATGGACTCTGGCTAGTCGTTCAGTGCAAGCTGATTGGATTTTGACCGCGGTTAACCCGAAATTTGGTAGTCGCGCTAAGTAGACGGTGCTGAACCCGCCGGAGCCAATCACCTTCCAGCTGCTTCGTTTCTTTATATCCTCGCGCCTAAATTTTTTCACACAGATACTCGAACGTTTATTATTTTTATCGGTCGTCCTGACGTGATCCGTGGTGCTACAATCACCATCATTGCTGTCACAATCGGTCACCTTATCGGATGACATCGTGAAGCAACCCAAGGACTTGAAGAAATACATATATATATAGCTGGATTAATATATGATCGATCGGTGTTAAAACAAGATGAGGTATATATTTTGAGCAAATTAACAAGTTATACTATACGTACTATCGATTTGAACTGATTGATCTTGTTGAACATATATATAAGAAAGAAAGGATATAATATATGATGGAGGTGGTGTTAGTAAAGTGAGGTTGGTAGCAAGGAAGGCTCAAAGAAGGAAGGTTGAATGTGTTAAATACATAAAATGTGGGAAGGCTGGGGTTTAATTGACAACAAACATTGACCACCCACAGACAACAATATCAAAGGCCATTGAAATTTTATATTGTCGGTGTCATTTTATGTTTCTCTTGCATATTCTTCGTTCATTTAACATAAATTCAATTCACATTTAATATTAAATATTAAGGTAGGTTGCTAAAAAGTAAATATTAAGTATTCGATGAATTGTCTTATCTTGTTACCTATAAAACGTAATTTGATCAACTTAAATCGTGATATACATAACTATAGTCGTTTGGGTTTCGATTGTTGATGTAAATACTTTAATTATAGATATGGAAATGATGGTCCTTTGATATAAATAGTATAGTACTAGTACTGTATTTTTAATAATTGTATAAATATGGATATGATAATTTAAGTGTGAAGTCGGAGGCGAGGTACCGAACGTGGATACCATTCGTGTGCGGCAGGCGAAGGCTTCGTAGGTTGCTTCTTTGCTTCATGTTTCTAAGGAATATAATATTCTTGTTTTGGTGGATAATGTCTTTTTTTTTTCTTTTCTTTTTTTTTATTTCCTTTTTCTTTTTGTTTTGCCACGTCCACGCGTATTACAGACGACTGCATAAGCCGGAGCTTTCTAATTATTTTACACGGTTAATAAACACGAATGTATGTGATTAATCCTTGCTAAATTGATGTGAATAATGACTAATATCAAGTAGATGATAAAGTATGATGTTAATAATATACACTCCATATGATGAAAGGTATTTTTCATATTCACCCCTTATAAAAAAGGTCTTGAGTTCAACCCACAGCACTACATTTTTGGCTCCGCCCCTAGATGTAATGTTATGAAGTATAACATTACGTGTGTTTGGTCAAACTAAATGGTAGCCGGAGTTTATTGTTTTACAAGTTTTTGTTAAACTATGAAGATTATATATGTGAATTGACATAAAGAACATAAAAAATGATAAATAATACAGAAGGGATATGTAAGTAATTTTTTATCTCACAAGCTGTGAGCTTATCTTAACAACTACTATAGTATCTTTTTTTTTCTTTCTTAAAGTTTATTTTTTCAATTAGCTCTCAAATTATTGTTAATCAAACAATGCTATAAGCTTGCTTATAAATATAATAACTTCAAGCTCCTATAAGCTAGTATATCAAATACACCCATAAACTTATATCGTTTTATAGGAATGTGAAAATTTGATGTTTAATTTACAATTAAATAAGTAATTTTGTAATTAGAAAAAGAAGTTATTTATAAATATACAATGTGTGAAGTATGAGATGTACATTAAATGAATCAACTGTTTTATTTTGTAATGATTTTTAGAAAGATTTTGAATTTTTATCATCCATTGAAATAAAAAGTCGGTTCAAGGGACTAGACATGAACAACACCTTACTCGGAGACTGAGTTCGTAATATAGAAACAATCATAGGTACGGAACAATGCAATTTACTCTTTTCATTATACTACTAAAAACAATCTCTTTTTCAACATAGTAATTTATCAAACCACAACTTTCTTGCATATACTTGCCAAAACCCCTTACAAAATTCCCATGTTATCACCAATAATGAAGGTTTCCTTCTTTTAGTCGCCCATTAACATTCTTTACATTTGATTGACAAATTATACACACGTTTGCACGATATTGTTGTTTATTTTAGTGTAATGGCGGATTTAGTGGACACGATTTAGCTGGTTAATGCACACCCAACTAAGTTGCTATATTTCGAACCCAAACAAATAGAAAGGGTTAATGGGGACGAGCCCCTAGCAGGGTCCAAAAGGCAAAGCCTTGGTGGCGTTCCTTAAACTACACGTAGAAAATCAAGTGTAATGCAGTTTCCACAAACTGAGCAGTCAGGTTGGGAACAAAATCATCCGAGAAAAGAAAGATCTTGTTGTTTCTTCAACAATTTCTTATCTCCAGTGGACATCTCAGTAGATTCGAACCCAAATGAAATTCTGACCATCTCCCAAATGAAATTCTGACTATCTGTCAGAGAGAAAAAAATATAACGAACCCAAATGACTCACACAGATTATCTGATCCTTCGGTTTCATTTATCCTGTTACTAAAACCATATTCCCAACAGATATCGTGTATGTACCTTGAGATGGATAGCGACATCTCCTCTTGTAAGTACATCCACATTCATCAATTTAAGAATCCTTTTAGGCACAGCTTCTGCGTTATTTTGAATGTAAAACGATAGTTAGTGAGTTTTACACATGCACAGAATGTCAAACTACTAAAAAACACTCACTCTCAATGCCCAGTTGATTAACAGCAGCAACAAATTTCCTATGAAGATCAATAGACCAAACAATATGTGGCTTCTTCTGTGTTGAAGATGGATCATAATCTTCATCGATCATCATCTATTCATCTTCCTCTTTCCTTCTACACATTCTGATCTTCACCTTCGTTTCTCTTATCCGATTTCTTACTGTTGTTTGACTTTGACTGTGACTGTGGGTTTGTCTCAACTTTTCTCCGGATAAAATGCTGCCATATATAACGTACCTCCTCAAGGCGAACTCGCGTCACAAGATAATGACAAGCTTCATGAGTGATCCCCTTCATTACAAGCTTCGGGTCACTATTTCCTTATATCACTGAAACAATTTCAAAAACTTTATCAATTTTTTGCAGGGGTAAAAACCCATTTTGATCTCAAATTTTGAAGTGCAAATAGGCATTCAGGCTTACTGATGACTGGTATGTCCATTTCAAGCCCAATGAGTTCAAGAAGCTTGAAGCCATCCTTGTCGAGCATATAAACATCACTGATCACCAAATCAGATATGTTTCTATTTTCTCTCAATATCTTCAGTGCAGTTAATTGATTTGTAGTTGTTTGCAACTGTAAAAAAAATTAAACTATAGATCAATAAGAATACATAAGCATGGCGTTCAAACTTGTTTTCAGTTTCATAAACCTTAGGCTTGATATTGAAACCCAAGAAGTGAAGGGGTAATCCACAAAACAACCCTTTATTATTGAGTCAGAAGCCAGTCTTGAACATTGATGACCAAATCAACATATTACAACAAAATGTTAACAGAATACCAAATAATAACATTAATCTTGATTCTGCAGATATAGAACCCAGAACTAAAGAGCCTAACATGAACAAACTGGATTTTGGCCTTCTAATATCTCTGTGTTTCTGCTTTTTAAAAGCATTTGATAGTAAAAATATTACTCGTATTTTCAGCAGGGTTTTAGGTCAACGATTAATCTTACCATGTAAAAGAATGGTAACAGAGCATTTCATTTATATAGCATAGATTCATTACAAACATCAATTTTGCTTTCATGCAAGTTACCTCATGTAACTGTAAATAAACATTGATTTCATTTCCGACACATTGCAATGAATCAATTTCTTCACTGTCATTGAGATAACTTTAGTATTCTTAATCTTTGTGAGCGATTAGAATAAGCTATATATTCAGTACGAGAAAATTTTAATTTCTCGTTTTCAGTTGTTCCATATTCCAAAGTAGAGACAGTACACAGTACAAATCCTTTGTACAATAATCAGATAGAACTTACATGGTCTACTCCCCCCATGTTGATTACTTAGTGAAAATCGAACCATCCATCTAGCTGTGCACACATCATTTCGCTCAAAAAACTACCCGTATCATTTTACATTTCATAAGTAGTTCAATTAACCAAAGGTCAAATCAAAAATAAAAATACATATAAATGTTGATGCTCCCCCATACATAATTAGTCCACCCTTCATACTTATTGCTGTAAATTGCCCATATTATATTAGTTGGTTTGGTTAGGATTCAATAGATTAACAATTCCTTTTATTAGACTACGCATCTATAAAATCACTAACATCCAGAGGTATAAGCTAACGTATTTTGAAGACCACCAACAGTGAACAAATGATACCAGAAGCACAATAGTTTCTGGGTTTTCCACTCCAACAAGTCTTTCTAATATCTACGTAAAATTAACAATATCGTTACTTACACGCGAAATCCTGATCAGATACGCCAAGTAAAGACAACAAAACTCACTGAAACTTAACTAGAAATAGATCAAACATTCAAGTTTTGTGCAAGATTTCTTGAACATTAACATAAAAACTATTTTATCTTTTACCAAATTTCAAGCACTTATTATGTTTAACTCCTGTCATGCATGATCCTGATGAAGAGCGTTGCTTGTTTGGCTTCTGGATTGAGACCTTCTCCATTGCACTTACAAACTTGCACAGATGTCTTATGTACTCTGGGTAAGTTTCAAGGTTGCAATGACCTCCACCTTCGACCCACAATGGATCGTATTTTTCCTGTGCTAATTCCCATAATCGCTTACCATGTGAAAAGTCAACAATATCATCATTTGTGCCCTGTGAAAGGTCAAGTATCGAACTGAGCTGAGCTGATAATTGAAATAATAAGAGATACTTTTTTGTTGGTAAGCTCAAAAAGGTCTCACGATGAATCAAAGGCTCTTGTTTTACAAATCTATGTTTAATGAAAAAATTATAATAGTAATCCGTAATGGATCTATATATATATATATATATATATATATATATATATATATATATATATATATATTGATTCTATCTGAAAAAACAATTGAAAACGTTATAGGTGTATCTGAACCTCATTTTATTAAATTATAGATGTCTAAAGTATTTTGTTTGAAGAATCAAGGTGCTTCATTCTATAGTTTTAGGCAAGAACTCTATCAAGCATATGGTCATGGTCTTCTTCTCTGGATTTTTTTCTTCTTTTGATTAATCAAGCCACGAGTTATAGTCCATTTACGTCTCTAGCAAATGTATCTAAAGTTACCATTATATTGACTTGTAACAACAAGTCAACAAGAAAAAGAACTGTGGAGCCTAGAAATCCTAAGTTTAAGATGAAAACAATAGTGTATGAAGACTGTAAGTATTAAAGTGTATAGGCGAAGAATACTTACATGTATAACTAAAACCGGACAGCTAACTTTCTGTATTTTGTCAATATTCTGCACAAAAGGTAAAGAATTAAGGCACTGGCATTGGTATAAAACCAGCAAGCATTTTGAAGATTAGGTATTTCCATTTGCGTCCATTGAGAAACAAAGATGTGGTTATGTTGCGATAGGATTAGGACCCACAAAATGAAGGAAAGACAAAATAAGTATTAAGTTTTTGGTCCAACTTCTACCCATTTGGGGTAAACGGGTCAATTTGGGCTCGAGCTTGAGTTGTTCGATAAAAGCTCGACTCATTCTCATCCCTCGGTCAAATGGTTCTTGGTTAGAATAAAAAATGGGTTAAATGGGTTGAACAGGCCAAATGGATCAAAAGTGACCCAAAGTTATTCATAGTGCACTAAATCTTTTATGAAGATAAATTATTTTTGCAATTATATTTAAACATAAGTTATATGTATAACTCATCAAAATACTGGCAAAAAGTGCTTGTGGATCAAACCAAACCCAGTTTGACACTTTACCCAATCTGCCCAAATTGCCACCCATAGGCTAAATGAAAGGAGTCTAAAGGTTAATCCAAGGGTAGCTCACAGTTTACCTTAAATATATCAAACCAGAGTGTCATCTTTACATTATATAAAACTCGAATTCCTGAAAGAATAGCACTATGTAAAACAACGCCTCTCAACCTTTGTAGTCGAGCAGCCATGTGCAGTGTGGGCCCACTGCCAACGGATTGGCCATACAAGATGATGTCTTCTTGTTTAATTCCATATTTGTCCTTTAAACAGTTGTACACAGCCTCTATATCATAGTATGTGTTGAGTTCAGACGGCTAACCGCAATGAAAGCAATAATCTTTAGAAAATCATCATATACCCTATTTCATATTCAAGTATCTTTGTAATCTAAAAAGATGTAATTATTTCTTGCTTTATTACTTACTTTGCCTGTGGAAGCACCATATCCCGAGTAGTCATAACTGCAAAGTAAAAAAAACATGCAATGTAGCATGTAAGCCATTGACATGAAATCAATTTATAAATATTCAAAACATATGCTACTGCAAGCTCATGCTTCATGCAAGAAAGTGAAAATTTGTTGAAAATGATTGGTATATTTTAAATGATCCACTTTAGGTTTTCAGCACTCATTACCAAGAAATACAAATTGACTTTCAGTTCAAATCTATTACTTTCAGATCAAAATCAAAATCCAGCTTGTCACAAAATCGACACCATGTTTTATTATGAAGTTCACCCATTATTGAAGTCAATATTTTATAAAGTTCAAACAATTTTGAGGCTCAAACATTGGTTTCTCAAGTAAATTGGCTAAAGGGTCAAAGGTATTCTGATTGACCGATTCACAAGGACAATTTTGGATCAAACTCCTGAAAAGTGAAAACACTTCAAAGTTTACCTTTTAGGAACTCATAACAGTAAGTTTTCACTTGATGAGCATCTTTGGATAATACCAAACTAATAATAATAGTACTAATTATTGGCAAAAACAAACACCAGAAGACTAAAAAGGCATACAAATTAAACAAAATACCAGGTGCCCATAAAATTGAAAAACAAACAAAAATGGAACTACCCCTAATCCAAAGATTTTAACACTTTAATACCAGAAGGCACATGTTTAAATTCAATCAATCTACATTGTTATATCATGGCATAAGTGCTACATAAACACAAATATAACTATATATATGACGATGAACATTAAAACTTAACATTAACAAACCCATTTCAATATAATCACTCAAGACAAAAACAAAAGCACTGAAAAGCTTTAATGGAACAGAAACTGAAAAAAAAATAAAGATACCTCATAATATTGAGTCTGAGGTGAGCTCTAAGCTCAATAAATAGGTCTTGCATCTGACCCAAATCAGCAGCATTACCATGAGAATACAAAAGTGTGAATTTACCAAAAGGGTGTTTCCAAAATGTAGCAACAATCTTATTTCCAACTTTTGTATCAAGTACATGAATATCAACATTTTTATCTTCTGTTATACCTGTAAAACAATATCTTTTTTCTCCATTTGGTGTAAGTTCTTCATCTATACAAATATCATATGATGGTGGTTCTGGTGGAAAAAATGCAAATTTTGCAGCTATATTTGAGGTAACATTTCCCATTTAGCAACAAAACCCACCTCATAAAGATTATTACTATCCTAAATAGATTAAAACCCCTCTTTAAATCTTTAGCTCGTTGAATAAAAGAATAGGATTTTGTATCTGGGTTTGAAGATTTTTGCTTCAAGACTTTACCTTTTATGAAAATGAATGAGGTAAAAAAATTTTTGATGGGATCTATAAAAATAAATTAATGAAATTAAAAAAAGATAGAAAAAAAGGAAAAAGAATGAATGAATATGAATGGAGAATGATGTTGTTGTAAATGTTTGATGATGAAAAAGAAAAATAGATAGTAGCAAAGGGTGTGATGGTATCTTATGTACTGTATACACTTGGTCATTACTCATTAATGAATGGTCTTCTATTCTTTCAATACTAAGTGAAATGTCAACTTTGCCCCCAAGTTTGTTCATGCAAGGTTGTCACAATTAAAATTTCATTTACCGTACTTTGATTAACTACTACTCGTATATATTATACATGTTGTAATTATATCAAAAGGTATCGTATGAGAACCAAATGAAAAAATCATTGAAATCCTATCGTATGGTCCTACAATGGATTCTACAGTCATATGATCGATCTCAAGATGATGATGATAATGGTGTAACCATCCCTAGATACCGCTAAAGATAGCTATTAAGCCAAGTAGACCGAGGACTAACCCTGAATCATGATGACATTCTTTGACATGAGTGCATCTTTGTACTACTTTATGTCAGCGTCTAAACCTCCTGATTCAGCCATGTTCCCTCATCCCATTGTCTGCTTAATAAGACAAGTTACCGCCCCTACTGTCCTACATTCTCGTCGGAAGCCCAATAGGTCAAACAATATGACAGATAAACTTGTTATCTGCTCCTCACCCTCATTCGCCTACGTATTTATGACCGTTGGGCTAAGATTAATGGGTCTCACATGACCCATCGACTCTAACGGATCATTCATTGGATTATAAAATGCTAGAAAGAATGGGCTACTATTCATTCACTCTAATCTCACTTCACATACATCTCTCAACCATTCACCATTAGGGGTGGTCAAAAAAACCGGGTTGGGTAACCGACCCGGTCAATACCCGGAAACCCGACCCGATCTATATCCGGGTTGGTCGTACCCGATTCGGGTTTTACTAGTACTCGGCGGGTACTCAACCGGGTACGCCCCCACACGTTGCAAATCGGGTTGTACCCGGGTTGTACCCGAACCGGTTCCAAAAACCGGTTTTTAAACCCGGTTTGAACCCGATTTTTTCACTAGCCGTTGTGTTTGACATTCTAGTCGTTTTATATTTCTGTTTTTTTGACTTTTTTTATCTTTTTGCCATCCTAAAACTAGTATAAATAGATACCTTGGGTTTGGGTTAGTTACAACACTCAAACTCACTCATTCTAGTGAAAAAACACTCAAAACGCTTACGATTTACATACGAAACTCTCAAAACATTACTCTCATCTTCTAAAAATGCTCTCAAAACGGCAACCAAAGTTCATCAACTAACGATTTTGTTGGTTCGTCAAATACACCAACTATTGTTCAAGTTTTGCAAACAAAACGTAATCCGGAGATTTGGTGTAACTTTGACAAAGTGTTGTTGTCGGATGGTTCGACTAAGGCACATTGTAAACGATATGGGAGTTTTTTAAAAGCCGACTCCAACTCAACGTTGAGCAAACATACTTTAAAGTATTGTAGTTCAAACAAAACTAATCCGGATGAGGGTCAAGCAACCATTTAACGGGATGGAGGTATTTTCACATACCAAGCGGACCGGTGTCGAGAAGCATTTTCCGGCTTTGTGATTCAAGAAGCTTTGTCGTTCAACCACTTCAACAACCCTCGGTTTACTAAGGTTATTCAAAATACTCTTCAACCCCGATATAATCATGTAAGTCGTCTTACCCTTAGACGTGATGCACTTAAGTTGTGGAAAAAAGCTAAAATTCAACTAATAACCGGTTTTGAAAACTTAACTACAAGTGTATCATTAACAACCGATGTTTGGTCGGCTCCTCATGGTTTGCCCGGTTCGTACCTTTGTGTTACCGCACATTGGGTTGATCCCGCAACTTGGCAAATGATGAAACGTACCATTGCTTTTGAAAATTTTGACTATCCTCACACGGGTCAAAATCTATTTTGCATGTTACGAGATGTAATGAAAATGTTTAAATTAGAACAAAAGGTTTTTTCTATCTCGTTTGATAACGCGAGTAATAACACAAATGTTGTTCAAAAATTAATACTAAAATACGCACCACCTTTGAAAGGAATTTTCTACCATAGTAGATGTGTTGCACACATCATTAACTTGGTTGTGCAAGACGGATTAGCGGTTTCACAAATAAGTGTAGTAAAAGACGCGTATAAAACTATGTTACAAGATATATTTTGCAAGGGTAAGGCTAGATACAAACATTACATGATATTGTGTAAGGAAACGGATTCCATTTTTTTAACCCCTAATTGGGATATGCCCGTAAGATGGAATTTGACTTACAATATGTTTGTATGTGGTTTACGCCAACGTGAGACTTTACAACCTTTTCATTTTCAACTTGTCCAAAGGGGTTGTGCTAACGAATTTCTAATCGAATATTGGGACATTATTCAAAAGATAACCGAATTGCTCAAACTTTTTAAAACCGCCACTACTTTGTTATCGGGTGTATATTATCTCATGATTCATTTGGTACTTAACCAAATTTTTTTAATGTGTTCAAAGCTAAGCGAATACGAATTTGTTGGGAATGCATACGCAATAATGGTCTCTCCCATGAAAGAAAAACTAAGAAAATATTTTAAAGAAATGCCACCGGTAATTAGTTGTGCCGCTGCATTAAACCCATGTTTGAACGTTTCCGGGGTGGAATTGTTTATTGATAACATTTGTCAAGATTTGGAATTGAATGACGAGGACCCATTTTTTTGCACAAAATACAAAAGACCATTTTAGCAAATGTTAAAGATATATTTGGTCATTATTTTCAAAAATATAGTTCAACAAATGCTTGTTCTAGTTCGGCTTTCACAATGTTTGGTTCATCTTCCTCTCGCGATCCAATGATTAATTTATATAATAGTTTAAGACAAGAAAACCATAAACGGGCAATGGGTGATGGTAATCAAACGAACACTAGTGAGTATGGGAGATATACCATGATTATGTTACATGATTATGAAAATTGCAAATTTAGGGTTCTTGAAACACATTTTGGGGAAAATAAATTATGTGTAATGATATGCTTAGAATTGTAATCCATTAAATAGTACTCATGATTGTTTATGGCTATGCTCTTATGTGATGGATGAATTGTTCATGGTAATTCTCTCATTTGTGTTTTGCAGGGAAGAAGCAAGAGACAAAAAGGCACCACCTCTGGGACTGCTAACGATGAAGAGGGTGACCGCCCTCAACCGATGAGCATTGATGCTCTACTTGTTCCTGAGACAATTCACCCATGGCTCATATTTAGTAACAAGCTAACAAAGTACAATACATACTGTCAAAAACTGAACTTGTTGAGGGGGAAAGAATGTGATTTATCTAGGGTGGTCGATTGGGAACCACTAGAACAAGCAGGGGTAGCCAACGGAATCAAGGATATCATTAGGCAACGTTATTTCGTGGATCACATAGCATTTGAATATGAAGAATGGGAAGGAATATTTCAAATTAAAGAGCATGTATACAAGGAGATATGTGTGGAATTCCACTGCACATATGAAATGAAAGAGGATGTTGAGACGACGACTGATAAAAATTTCATGACTTTCCGACTGGGAGGTCAACCAAGGAAAATGAGTATGATGGAGCTTGCTGCCTGTCTAGGCATTTATTCTCGAGAACAGCTAGATGCAGCTCATTTTGCGGATTATTTGATGGCTAGTGAGATGATCGAGACGGAATTTTATCCCAAGGATGTGTGGCACGAATTTTCATCAAAACCGTATGCTAGAGGTGGAAGTTCATACAAAGATATGGAGAACATGCAGTTGCGGGTAATCCAACGATGTCTTGCGCACACCATTTCGCATAGAAGAGAGAACACAGAGAGAGTCGGCTTCGCCGACTTATGGTATTTGAGGAAGTTTGTAGCGGAGGAGAATATCAATGTGCCATACGCTGTTGCCTGGTATTTACATCATAATGCCAGCAGGATTAGAGTGTCATCCCCTATCTGTGGAGGACAATTTGTGACTAGGATTGTCAAGTCCTTCAACATCAGTTTTGCAAATTTAGAGCGAGTGACGGCTAGGCAGAAAATAGTAGGGTTAGTTCAGTTTCAGGGGGCATAGGCTATTTCAGTTGTCAATAATAATTTTGTGCCCTATCAGGAACCACCAGAGGAGCAATTGGCTCAGCCACCCAGAAGAAGAAGACATCAGCAAGTGGAACATGAACAACATCAAGAGGAAGAAGCTGCATACGAGCAGGGAGGCTGGGCCACCGGTTTATGACGAGGGTGCCGCCTTGGCAGAGCTGCAGGAGAGTGAGCAAGAGGAGCGTGGATTCCCCTATGACTATTCTCCATTTTGAGTGTTTGCGTGCCTCATGTGATTCAGACACTTTTCTAGACATAATGATAACGGTTTATCTAAGTACTTTTAATTTTATGTTTGGATATTTTGGAATGCTTGACTAGGGATGACGTTTGGGTACGTTTTTGTACAACGACATCCCAAAACACTTTTCCATTTGGATTTAGGTAAATTTTGGTGCGAAATGGTCAAAATGTTGGATCATGGCACTTGTACCCGGCTGGGACTTGGGATATCCGGCGGGTACTCTATGAAAATTTGAAACAGAATTGATTCAAGCCTTTGTACCCGGCTGGAACTCCTTATACCCGGCGGGTACAACGTACCCGATTTGGAACCGGGTATTGGACCCGAACCGATTCCTACCCGGTACAAACCGGGTACTATAGGGTTGGGTTTTCCCCCACCCAAAACCGGATCGGGTTCAGGTCGGGTTCTCGGGGAACCGGTTTTTTGACCGTTGACCAAAAACCGGTTCGGGTTTTCGGGTCGGGTCGGGTCGGTCCAAAACCCGACTTTGTTCACGCCTATTCACCATCAAACATACTTCGGATTGCTAGTTTTTCGAGATTGAGATTGTAAAATTATTTTATCTGATTAGAAAATTTGTAGTTTTTGATAACTTTATTATCATTTTCATCCTTAAACGTCAATTTTGTAGACTTGCAATAACAAAGGTTATAAATGTAAAATGATAACCAATAAATTTCAATCGGGTTAAATGTCATATCTCAAAGATAATACATGGAAGTTAATTTTGTATCAACTTAGAGGTTGGTTAGAAAACTACAAGTGTTAGTTCGGCATGAAAACATGCATGATTACTTTTACGTAGTAGTTGTTTTTGTTTTGGAACCAGTGGAATTAGGATTATTATGATTGATCCCAAAGTCACATTTTGTAGAAATGGAACATGTATTTTCATATAATCTAAAATATTTATAAGATTTATATTGGTTTAGAGTTAACAAATTATTATCAAAGGTATTCAGCATGTATATTAAAAGACCCTTTATTAATTAATAGCTCAACTTCTCCGAATATATATAACCTTTCGAGTTTCGACCATATCATACTTCCCTTGTAAAGAGTTTAGAACATTTCTTTGTAACCTTAAATTTTAAAGAACGTAAAAGACTTAAGTACCCCTATTTATAATAAATATGACAAAATTACCCATAATTAAATTTGAAAAAAATCAGTGTTTAAAAATAGATCTATAAATGACATGTAATATGCTTAATAGATAAATCTGTATGTTTTGTAGAAATAACTCAATAAGTCAAATATTTTTACCTACTAGATTGATAATTGATGTTGACATATAGTTAAACTTCGGTAATACCAAACTAACAATATGACATATCGTATCAACTAAACTGCTAATCACAATATTTTTGGTTGATTTCATAAATAATTTCCGCCGCATAGTGCGGGTTATGTTCTAGTAGTATGTAATACGGGTAATGGCTTGTAGACATTAAACAATCAAATGATTCAACTCGAACTTTGCTTAGATGACTAGTTCTTAATTGTATAATTTTGTTAATGATATACGGTGGGAACTTTTTTATTTTTATTCTTACTTTTTTTCTGGTTTGGGAAATATAAAGTAGTAAGTAGTAACATAAAATGTGATCATCTAGAACCAGAAACGGTAAAGCGAAGGCCAATTTGGTCAATTAACGAGATGGTATGAACATGGCATCTTGTTATCATCGAAGAAAGCGAGGGCCATTTGGGTTTTATAAAACTCTGAAAAAGATAATATTTCATCATTTTCATAAAGCTATATACTTTTCTCGATAAAGAAAACGATCTTTTTTCTAATAAAAGAAATCGAGTTACTGAAATTTAATTACTACGTAGAATAATTTTCAATTCACTGAAAGAAATGAAATGATAAAATGTGTGCATGTTCAATTTTTTATACTAGACTACCAAAACCTACGACTAATTAATTTGTACGATTAAAATAAACTAACATAATTCCCGTACCATATAACAAGGTATAACATATTATAGTCATGTTGTGATTCAACGATGGTTGTATTATTATTTGTTACGTTGGAGGATATCGACAAGGGTAATATGCGTCAGCTCAAAGGGCCACCGATTTTCGAGGGCCTCCGATTTTTAAGAGTGATTATTGCTACTATAGTTTTAAAGTCGAAAAAACTATCATTCCTCCTCAAAAAATAAGGTTTTTAAAAAGTAGAACTCACACTGCTTGATTTTAAAGATTTGATTTATTTAAAAAACATCGAGAAATGACTTTTTAAGTGTAGAACAAATTTAGTACGGAGTAATTTTTTACAATATGTAAGGAATTATATCATAATAATTTATATATTCTATTTTATAAATTTTTAGTGTTTATCATGGGCCTCATATATATTATTGCCCATGATCTCTCATATTTATTTGTCAGTCCTTTATTATTATTAAAATGAGTTGATTATAGTGTAATTTATTTTGTATTTAGAGTTTGAGATTTAAAAGACGTCAGATAAAAAGTGAAAAACAATTCTAATTGCTAAATTTATATTGTAAAATGAAAATTAGACAAATTTAATAAGTAATTTTAATTATTTTATATAAATAAAGTATTAGTATATGTATACATACAAATACTTGATACTCCGTAATATTCATTGTGATTACGTCTCCTTTTAGTATTTTTATTTAAGGGTGTGTTTGATATACTAGATTTTTTTAGCTTAAGCTTGTTTTTTCTATAAGCTTAAGCTTTTAGCATCGCTTGTTAAATAAACCTTTAGGAGCTTATTGAAAAAAGAAACTCAGAAAAAATAAGTTACTTGAAATAGCTTATAAAAATAAGCCCCAAGCTTATGAAAGGAGAAATTGCATAAAAAACCTCTTATATTATAATTTATCATATATTTTGTGTCCCTTTACATCAATAAGCTCCGGATTATAGCTTATAACAAAAATACATAAGATACGTTTGACACATTAGTTTAAGAGAGTTTAAATTTAACTTTTTTATAAAATCAAACTAGTAGCATTGTTTGAATGACATAATTGAAGAACATATGAAACAAAAATAAGTTTTACATATTTAAGTTACTTGGAGTAGCTTTTAGAAAGGAAAAAAAAATAGAGTTTATTGAAATATTGAATTATTTAAAAGCCCTTTATTTTATTATTTTTCATGTTATTTGTTTGTCTTTATAAATCAATTTACATACATAAACTTCTAGCTCCAATTACTTTATCAAATACTTATACAAGAATAAGTTTTAACTTCCAACTCTTAGACTGATTCCAACTGTGACACAAAATGACGCATCAGTTTGTGCCAAATCAACATCATGTAAGCACATTTCAAAATTAACACAAAACTGACACTACACTACCAATGATATACATCACTTTAGTTTTTTCCGGACTCACATTTACCAATATACCTTTAGATTTTGCTAAACATAGCCCTAAGGGCTATGAATAACAACTAAAATTTCATGAGTGGTTGATAGTTTATGGTTAAAAAACTAACTATATTGGCTATTTAACTACATTTGGTTGGCGGTTAAAGGAAGTTGAACGATTTTTGATGGAAGTTAGAACCTTATACGTAGCCCTAAGGGCTACAAGTATCATTTTCCTATACCTTTATACTTATACACTAAACAAATAAACAAAAAAGTGACGTCCGATCGGTTTGGCGACGCAACCAAATCGACGCTCAAAATGACGGAGGAGCGCCAACAATGCCACAAAAGTGACGCCAAAACTTATGCTCCGTTGGGAGCACTCTTAAACTACTAGCTCTAATGATAAAGTTCTTACTGCAACTATCAGCTACTTTCGCCAGATATAATGATAGATTAAATTTGAGTAGTATATTTTAATACTTCCTTCATCCCACTTAAACTGTCAACTTTAATTATGTATTTAGTTTCATGATTCTTCATAAACTCTACTTTTCATTAATCAAATAATGGATCTACTCACTATTTTTTTCTATCAGTCAAAATATGAAAATAGATACTTATATGGGCCAATCTAAAATAGTAAAAACGGAGGGTGTAGTATGTTAGTTGGAATTGAAATTGTAAGAAGGTCTGAAGGTGTCAAACAAGATCTGCAGGCACGATTGAGTAGGTTTGACCAAGTTGTCAGAGTCCAGAGGAACATTCTATATTGGCCTCTTTTTCCTTTTATTTTGATTTTTACCCTCAGTGCATAGTTGACTACTGTCACCCCTAACACCACATCAAATATTGATACTAGCAAATTGATAAGTTATAAAATTGAAAATAATATTTCTCAAATTTAAAAGTATACAAATTCTTATACTTTATTTATTTTGTGTTTGTGTTTTCAAATATAAACACAAATAACAAGTATATGACATATAGAGGAAAGACATTTTATAGCATATGCATATATAACAAATAAAAGATAAAAAATGGAACATGCATGTCACCATCTCCTGCATTCTTATCTTTAAAGTTTAAACTTTAAACGTTGGTGTAGAATGCATAGCTGTGAGTTATGACTTTATTTGGGGTCATTATTATCTTTGATACGATGGCCACCTAACTGTGGTATTCATATATTGTATGTATTGACCACATTACCATTAATAGTAAGTCAAAAACTAGTAACTTGTGGGTAATTATTGTTTTGCCCCACTTGAAATAGGACCAAAGAGATTAGATGGACCATAGGCATATCTTCTTATGCAACAAGAAGGAAAATCATAAAAATATTCGATCATCACACCCTTTTTAAGAAAATAATCTTTTGATCAACCATTTTAACAAACTAATCATTTGACTGGCGCCGGATCGACGCCCCTGACGCTTCACCCTCAAAAGACGTGCCACGTGGAAAGATTTATTAATATTTAATATTGGGGTGCCGGCGATAATGGTGGGGCGCTGGTCCCACATGCTGGGCCGTCTGGTGACAATGGGACAAGCTTTTTCCATGTGGCACGTCTTTTGAGGGTGGGGCCCTAGGGGTGCCGACCCGGCGCCAGTCAAAGGATTAGTTTGTTAAAATGGTTGGTCAAAGGATTATTTTCTTAAAAGGGGTGCGGTGATTGGATCATTTTTGTGATTTTCCCCAACAAAAATTACTACAAACTACTGTACAAATTAAGTTTTGATGATACTACCTAGGTATATTCATTCGTTAAATACATTCCTTTGGGCAAAACACATTCACCTATTACCTATATATGTTGTAGTAAATTTGATGATTAAGAACACTTGATTAGTTAAAACATCATTTCAGTTACTTATAAAAAGGAGAAAATCACAAAAATATCCAATCACCACACCCCTTTTAACAAAATAATCATTTGACCAACCATTTTAACAAACTAATCCATTGACTGGCACCGGATCGGCGCCCCTGGCGCCCCACCCTCAAAAGACGTGTGTAACACCCTCAAATTTCTGGTTGCGGAAGCGATCGGGTCGGGTGTTACCAAATCAAATATCACAACAAAAGATACATAATGAACGACTCTAAATGAGACGTTTGAAAATAGTTATACATTTCCAAAATAAAAGTGTATACAAGTTGCGAGTTCGCAAAATAATTTCAATACATAATTTGTAATACAAAAGTTATGCAGAGAAATCTAGTTGATTGAAAACATGCGACTCGAGCTAGCATAATCTTGTAGCAATCCTAATCCTGCTGGGCACCTGAGAACACATGCTAAAACATGTCAGCTATAAAGCTGGTGAGTTCATAGGATTGTTAGTTGAAAACATCAAGTATAAACTTTGTATGTTTTGAAAAGTGATTCAAAATCTACGATTTTGAATTTGTATTGTTTTAAATTGTAACACCAATGTGTATACATCAAATGAGGTATCTAATACCTATGAATAGTGGTGTGTACCTAAGTACATAATGAAATGTGGCAATCCATGCCTAGATACCTATCAGGTAATAGGTAATAATGAGTCCATAAACGTGAGGCAGTACATGCCTAATAGCTATAGAGTAATGGTATGACCACGTCATATGATAACAAATAATTGTAGTTCCGCCGAACTATGATTGAGTATATGTATAGTGCGTTGCATCCAGCAACAATTGATTGTAGACCCGCAGATCTATAGTTGATTGTTTAGTGTGTCCGTTTGACCAGTTAGAGCAAGCTAACCCGGACTTATTGCAAATAGTTGTAGTTCCGAAGAACTATGATTGAAAATGTTTAGTGTGTCCGTTTGACCAGTCAGTGTAAGCTAACCCGGACTTGATTGAAAATGTTTGTGTGTCCGTTTGACCAGTTAGTGTAAGCTAACCCGGACTTGATTGAGCTAACGGCCTCGCGTGATAACCTCACTGACCCGTTAACTTATTGCGGATCACGAGCATAAGCTCGCCCATCCGTGAATGTGTGTGGATCACGAGCATAAGCCCGCCCATCCATCGATTTGTATCGCTGTACCGCGATATCGTACTTGTGCCCACTGCAATACCGTGGCATCGTTTTGTGCCCACTTTACCGTGGCATCGTTTTGAATTGCTCGTAAGCAAAGTTTGTAATTGAGCCGGCGGTACTACGACATGCCCGACTTGAGATAATTGAGTCGACCGTACTACGACGAGTCCGACTTGAGTATTCGTGTTTGTATAAATGTATGTATACTAATATACATATGTAATAACGTAGATAACACCAGGTGCTCAAGATGATGTACAAGTATGTAGATATATATAAATACCAATCAACAATCACAAGTTGTAATGTGTCATGCCACGCATGTAAGTGATTTGTTGTACCTAAATATGTATAAATAATACTTAGATTTAAGTAGTACGAAAAGCCTAGGTATGAATACTCATCATCTAGTTGTCTTGTATTAGTATAAGGAGTCTATACTAACGTATGATACTATTGTATACTCCTAGCCTTAAGCCTAGGAAGTATATTGGGGTCCTGATTTGTATGTGCAGTATTAGTTCCTAAAAGGGAAACTAATCCTGTAAAAGTATAGATGTTGTCCAGTGTAGGTAGAACTAACTAGTGCTAATGTATTCGATGATATCGTCCCGCGACAATATGGCCAATGGTTAGTGATAACTTAATCAAGTTATGTATTGATAATTGTTTTCCAACAATCCAACAGTGTACGATTTTAACCTATCTAGGTCAGGTATTGATATTGTCCCAAAACAATGTGTTGGGTGTAATTCCTAAGTATAACGCATTTGTATTACATACAGTAATATAAGTAAGTGTGAATTATAAAGGGATATTAATATAATTCGAAAACAGTTATTGAGCATGTGTTTCACCCCGAAAACAGTAAAACAATTGAAAGAGTGGGGCTATGAAACTCACCTGTGAGTTGTTAGCGATCCTAAGATACGCGTGTCACAGAAACACAGTAGTGATCAGTTTCAACTTATCACAGAAACACACAGATATAAAAGAACAATTTGCTCCAGAATCAAATAAAACACGTGCTGGTACATAGTTTATAAGAAAAGTACCAGTTATGACATCATCTGTGTGGACAGCCTCATCGACTGTCATTTGGAATGCCCTACTTGCTGCTGGCGGAGGATTCTTCCGCTTTTGTCCGGAAGATGATGAACTCCCGATCGAGACCGAACCCTGCTTTCCTGCCTCAGGACACTGCCCAACACGATGCCCTTCTTTCTTACAGTTCCAACATACATAATTGGGAAACTTACAATTCTTAAACTCATGACCCAATTCACCACATTTAACACATTTGTTCGTCTGAATTGTACATGGGCCAGTACGTTTGGATCGACAAGAACTACACCAACTAGAACTTGCGGATGAACCACTCTTATTACTAAATCTTTGACCCTGACGATTACCCTGCCACCTTGACTTTCCTTTACCCGAAGAATCTGTTCTAGTTCTTGGAAATGAAGAAGAAGTATCTCTAGCTTGAGACTCTCGAAAACCTCTAATATCACTGTCAACCGAGCGTACAAGAGTAAAAGCTTGGGATAGATTACTAGCTAACCTCACTGTAGTACGGTAATTATGAGGTAAAGTTTCCACAAACTGCTCGATCCTGGTTTTCTCATCCGGAACCGACTGTTGCACAAACCGTAGTTTCTCCGAAAACTGTGTGATTAACTCATCGATGGTCATCTTATCGGTTAATTGAAGATTCACAAACTCTCTCCTAATACGTGCCATATCAAAGTCGGAACAATATTGATTACAAACAGCTTGATGGAAATCAGGCCATCGAATAGCTTATTTCTGTTGTTGAGTTAAATGTCCAGTAATCGAGTCCCACCAAACCATGGCTTCGTCTTTTAAACATTGAATAGCATAAAACACTTTGGATTCTTCTTCACAGCGAGTAACATCAAATTTCCGCTCCATATCTTTTAACCAATTTAAAGTTACAGATGGATTTGTACTACCTCTAAACTCTGGTGGTTTACTTGCCATGAACGTTTTGAATGAACATTGTTTATTTGACTGAAATGGGGGAATATTACCAAACACAGGTATCTGTTGTTGAGAACGTTGCTGAGATGATGCAGTTTCAGTCTGTCTTTTAAATTCTCTGAGATTAATCACCTCATCTTCTAACTGAAAAAGATAATCATCTCTATTTGATTCTTCACGAGTAGGAATAGAAGTACCCTCATGATCATGTCTTTCATTATGAATATCAGAAGGGGGAACATCGATCCTTGAGGCATTATTAGGGTTGGTGGTCGGTTGTTCATTATCTGCCATATCTGTATTTACCACAACAACTCAACATTTGTTAATCGTTAGCACCTATCTACTAAGAATTCCACATACAATGCTAAATCCCATACCCAAGAATGTTTGACGTAACACACTCTAGATTTGGGATTGAACACTTTATAATGCTCAATTCACCCAAATCTATGCTCTGATACCAACTTAAAACACCCCTCTTTCAAATACCATAATATTATATTATTTTAATAGGAAGCGTATATTACAAAATACATTTCATTACTTTATATTAAATAATGTACATAAACAGTTTACGTATTTAGATCACACCAAATTAAAACTGTTTAACAAATACTTAAAACGGGGTATTATATTTTACAAAACAAGGTTTATACAAAACCATATCAGAGTCGCAAGTCGTCAAACTTTCCCTGCCGAAGCATCCACTTCCTGACTACCCACATAGTAAACAAAATCTGCAGGAAGTAATATGAGGGATTAGCACAAAGCTAAGTGAATAGATTTATCACACACAATTCAACTTAGCTTAACTATGAGTTTACACCAAATAATCGTAAGCACACATACTTCAATGAGGATCGGTGGCTCTTGGGATATCATAATACCCGGGGATTCCCAAAGAACACTTATCGTCAATCTGTATGGCCAATACAGAATAGACCGATAACTACTGGTTATTAAACTCATACACAGGTCTCAAACACAACAAATGAATCAAAACCTGTGTAATTCACATAATAACCAAAAGTCCAACTACACGTTGACCTCAATAATCTGATACACATATATTCACATATCACGTAGATTCATAGTCAATAATCAAGACTAAACAGTCTAACACATATCTACGTTTACTTGTTGCAACCAAACAGTTACAACTAAATCAAAAGGTGAGTTCTAAATCCACTCACCGATACCTCTGACGTCTCCACACTCAGGATTCTTATATCACTGAGTCTTAGGTTGATCTGAAACAGAAAATCAAATATAAGTTAGAAATTCGTTCCATAATCATCATCAGAGCATATTTATCAAATCAGGTAATCCCTGAAGTCTAGTCAAACAAAAGTTCATTCAAAATGAAATTAGAAAATCCCGAAATGACGTTTAAAAACTGAAAAATGTCATTTTCGGGCCCTAGATGACCCCGAATGGCCAAAAACTGCCTAGACTCTTAGAATAGAGCCGGGATCATTAGGTCGTTTCCGAGTGACCATGCGAATTTCAATCCAATCCGAGTTAGTGAAATTGTCATCTGTCTGTTACCCCGGAAAGACTTACGCATTTTCAAAATTTGCGAAATAAAAATCTTTAAAAATTCTCGGTTCGCAGTGATCTGGTTTTGCAGGTCAACTCGGTTCGCAGAAACTCGACTCGTAACGAAATAACTCAGTTCGCACAGCCATCTCGGCTCGCAGAACTCAATTCGCACAGCGAAACTCAACTCGCTTCGCGAGGTCAACTCGCATCGCAGAGACTCGTTTCGCAGGACAAAACTCAACTCGCAGCATCTCAGTTCGCTTCGCAACCTGAGCTCGGTTCGCAGGACGAACTGAGAACTGCGAATTCCGCTGTTCTTACGAGTTTTTCGAATTTAAAACTCACCAAAACTCCAAGGAACTCAATTCTATGGTTTCTAATACATCTACTAACATCATATACCACCTAATAACACCAAATAGCAACATAACAATCTTTAATTTGGTTTAATCACTCAAAACCCCAATTTATAAAACTCAAAATTGAACTCACTTCTTGGTGAAGATGAAGATGATATGATGTAGATGATGATGTTGCTGTTTGAAATCAAAATCACAGAAACCTAGTTTAATTCTAATTTGGTTATGGTTTCTTTGAACTTGTGAGTTTGCAAAGTGAAAATGAAGAAAGTGTTAAAACTTGAAAACATATGAGTTGCAAAGTCGGTTTACAAACCGACTCATATTTTTAAATGGTATAATTTTATACCCGTCCCAAATCTATTGTCTGGAACCTAAAAACCATTTGCGAGAATATTAATTTTATTTTACCGTTATCAGTAATAATTTAAAACAACTAATAGTTTACTATCCACAATAAGTTCTGGAACTTATTTATCTAAGTTTCACAAGTAAAATAATTAATATCAAGTAATTCCTAAAAATAATTTAAATAACTAATTTAAATAAAGGAATTACCAGACCCGGAAAGAGGGTGTTACAGGCACCGATCCGGCGCCAGTCAATGGATTAGTTTGTTAAAATAGTTGGTCAAAGGATTATTTTGTTAAAAAGGGTGTGGTGATTGGATCATTTTTGTGATTTTCTCTATAAAAAGTTAATTCCTGATCTAGACGTCACATGTATCAACAATTACTCCTATATTTTATCACTAGACTTCAAACTCGCATATATACACAAGATGTTAATTGTCTAATTATGTAGTAGGGTTTTTTAATTTAACTAAAATTGAAGGACCTAATTGATTAATCAAATATGATTATAATTAATAATGTCATATCCACTCTTAAATTATAATTATGATTTATATTTATATTTATATTATTTTAGACTCCTAAATATTAATAGTTTGATCCTCTTTGGTTAAAACTAATTTTTTCTTTCTTTTGTTAAAGTTTCATTAATCTAGCGTTATCGATATGTATGTTTACAACCATTAGATGGGAGTTCAACTTAGGGGTGTTTATCGGTGCGGTCTACGGTTTACGGTTTGAATTTGGTTCGGTTTGGAAATTTTTGGGAAGCAAACCGTAAACCGAATTCGATGTATTTAACCGAATTGGAATACGGTTCGGTTTCGGTTTGAAACAGGTTTAAAACCGAAAACCGAATCGTTGTTTATTGTGCTTAAATTTTGCAGTTTTCATTATTGTACAAAATTTTAAAATGACAATTCACTTGCAGAATTTAGAATGTTAAGTCCCAAAGTCCACAATACAATAGTAAGTTACAAGCTGTAGAATTATAACATTAAACTAACACAGTTAAACAAAATATATCTACGGGTTAAATGTATTTATGTCAAACAAAGTAACTAAATTTTGTACTAGTTGGGCTTTTTAATGAATTTATGTATGAGTTTGGCTTGAATGTATGTAACATACTAAATATAATATAAAAATTATTATTATTACTAATTATACATATATTTAAAATAATATAAATATATAGTATGTTTGAATTCGGTGTTCGGTTTAACCGTTTAAAATCTTTTTGAAACCATTAACCGAACCGTAAACCGTTTAATGAATTCGATTTCGGTTAAAACCGAACCGAAAATCAAATTTTAATTCAGTTCGGTCTAAAATCGGTTTTATACGGTTCGGTTTCTCGGTTTAAACGGTTTCAAATCGTATATTGCCCACCCGTAATTCAAGTCGATCTTGGGACGGAACTGTATATTTATATATCGAATTAGTGGTGTGTGTGAATATTAGTGTTTATAAAACGATTAGCTAGTCTTTATAAAATGATCATTATTTCGATATTTCCTTTGTTCGTTTCGTGTGTGTGTGTTTAAGATAAAAGTAATTGACGTGGTCAACAAAGTCAGAGTATTGTATGGGCATTGATTAGTGCAATTTTAATACTGAAAGATTGCCTCACCAAATCAAGGTCACTAAGAGTCTAAGAATGATATGTTTATAATCGGTCAAGATGAAACGACATAAGAGGCTACAAGTATTAGAAAGATAGCTACCTAAGAAGCTTCGAGATTGTAGGAGTTTATTTTTCGATCGAGCGATCATCTTATAAAATAAAAGAATCTAAACTAGAATCTAAACCTTTATAAGCCCTGAGCACCTAAAATCTCTCATAATCACATGTACGAAACACACCTTAAAACACACCCTAAAACTAATTAACACGACCATGTGATGAGAAGAATATGACTTTTCGACGTTACTAAAAATTAAACATAATAGATGATGCGGGACATCTAAGTTTTTTAACTTACAAAATTCAACTATTGCAAAAGAAGCTCATTTTGAGAACCATGTTTATTTTGGGTCTAATTTTAAGTCTCCTTCTATATTTGGATTTAAACTTCTTTAGAGAATGAAGATACGTTTAATGAATAAAGTCTCAATTGAAGACCATGAAGACTTGAATTACCATTAGTTGAGTCTTTATAACATTCAAGCTTGCAATCAACTCACTTTAATTGAGTCTTAAGCTACATTAAAGATATTTATTAAGCTTTTATTATATTTAAGTAGTTTTTAAGTCTAGCTTTTTCATTTTCCATAAAGCATATGTTTATTTCCTTTTAGTCTCTATATAAAGGCTACGATGTGTAGGGAAAAAATGATAATGAGAGTTTGAATAAAAAGTAAGCAATTGAAGCTTGTTTGAGTGTTTTGATACACGAAAGGAGTCGATTGTTGATTGTTCTTGGTGTGGTGCTTAGGCTTTATCACTAATAACATCTTCTTTCGCCAATTTGAATATTCTTGGTGGTGTTTCATTACTTTATCCTTGAAATATTCAGATTGTTAGTGTAACACCCCGTAATTTCGACATAATTATAAACGTTAATTGCACGCATTTTTAAGCTAATTCCCTAACTTAGAGTGAATTTAAACACGTTTTCAGTAAGTCTAGCAAAGCCTAACTAGTTAATACGCGTAGTATTGCATATTTTGAGACTTGTATAAATACGTACAAAACAATTTGAAACAAACGCGACACAAATATATGACTGTTGGTGAACAAAATTATTTAATAAAATGAAATTATTAAATAACATTAACGTTTATTAAATATTATGTTGATAATATTTACACAATATTTTGTAACGTGAAACATTTATTACGTAAACTGAAACAACTCGAAGCACATCTGTAAAACTAAAATAAAACAAGTTATAATTTTATAATTCAACTAAATTACTTCTATAAAATATCTCAACTAAAAATATATTCGAATACGTATTTAAAGATTTACCAATTAAAAACATTTTAACAGCTAACGAACACGGGCTAAATACCACAAATTTTGGGACAAAAACTTCCAACTATTTCCCCCCTTTTCCTTTGACAAAATCGGCCCAAACCCCCCACCCAACCCCATTTTCACTTCATTTTCATCTTTCACCAAACACACACACACACCTCTCTTTCTCTCCAAACACTCTCAAAATCACTCATCAAAAATCACCAAATCACCACCATTTTCTTCATATTTTTGGACCAACAACAACAACAAAGCTCATTATCAACTTCATCTTCAAGATCCAAGCTCAAGATCCATCATTTTCTTCCCCATCTTCAATTTTCAGCCTAACTTTCGGTTTCACTCAAAATTGATAAGAAAAACTACTCTCTTTTCACTTTTACTTCATTACTATAGCTTACAATCATGTTACAAGTCATTATACGAAAGATCTAAACGTTTTTGGGATGAAAAATTAAGATTTTGTTCGAACAGCCCGTTGTGTCGCACATGGCCAAAAACAGTAGTGCGACACAAGCTTTTGTGTCTCAGTACCACTTCTACGTCGCACAAAGCGACGCAACGTTTTATGTCGCACAATTCACCCTACGTCGCATACTTGCGACACAACTACTTACGTCGCAACATTTGCGACACAAATACCTATGTCACATTAAATTGCGGATGTCGCACATAGCGACACAAATCATTATGTCGCACCTAGTGTCGCAGGAGTCAGAATCTGGAAAACACAAATTTTACTAAGTGTCAAGACTCGAAATTTTATCACTTAACGATACCCGAAATCAAATTTAAGATGCGTTTTTTTACTACAGCAACATAGTAAAAATAAAATTTTTCCAAGCTGACTTGGCAGCTTGACCCCAACCAGGGGCTCTGCTCCTTGGACCCCGCCAGGGGTTGCCACCCCTTGGACCCCGCTACCAGGGGCGCATCCCCCGGACCCCCGTACAAATTTCATACCTTATGAAACACCATGAAACAATAAATTACACTTTGAAACATTTCACGAAATGTCACCAACGTCTCGTGTCGAATTTACAAAATAAACAACGATCTTTCATGAATGAACGAGTAACATGGTTAGACTATTAGCCAACCGCTTATATGATTATTCCTACGTTTAGGACGTTAGTGACCTACTTGGATTTAGGCTTTGCTAGCACTCGAACATACTTAGCTCATCAGGTGAGTTCACAGCCCCTACTTTTACTGCTTTACTAATTTTGAACAGAGGTGGAAAACATAGTACGACTTTTACTGTTGCCATAACTTACTTTGTTTTAGCGATTGCTAACTTGTTGATTACTTCCAACTATCAATTATTAATGATGATTTCATGTTTTAATTGATAACTAGAGTATTTTGGAAACTGAACTTATACATTTTATGAATGATTTCATACGTGCAAACTAGTTATAAAACATCACGAGCTTTTATACAAACAGACTTTTATGAAACAACATTTTCATAAACATACAGAAAGTCCATACATCTTGGGCAAACATACAGAATGTCCCTACGTCTTGGGCAAACATACAAAAAGTCCCTACGTCTTGGGCAAACATACAGAAAGTCCCTACGTCTTACGCAAGGTTCCATCCTACGTCTTGGGTGAAGGCTCTGCTTCTTGAGCAGTGGATCCTACATCTTGGATGCCAGTCCTACTTCTTGGACACAACCTGAAAAGTCCCTACTTCTTGGGCAGCTATTGACAGGTCCTACTTCTTGGACAGACATTTTGAACTATACTTTTGGATGACATCCCAACAAAACTTCATCTTTGATGAACATTACTTGTATTGTTATGGCAAAGCGTTACAAACAATTTGGTTACAAACAATTTGGTTGATCAAACTTACACTTAAACATAAAACCTGTGAATTCACTCAACCTCGTTGTTGACTTTTACTATGTTTTTCAGGGAATTAGCTGCACGTAAGAACCGCCTGCACTTATGGAACTCTAAGCGACCCGTGAAGCGTTTAGGATGCCATTTTTGAAACCGATGGATTTCTTTTATATAACTAATCTGTTTTAGTCATATTTACGAAATCTACTTTTCTAAACTTAACAACTTTTACATTTGTACGATTCGATGAATCGTAAACTTTGTAACTATTACTCTTAGCATCTTAATATATATGTTATATTGTAATCATATGCTCTGATATGTATGCATGCACTTTGTATACGTCGACACCCCCACTCGATCCAATGCTTCCGCAAACTTCTGATAAACTTAATTAACGATTTTGGGGGTGTGACAGTTAGGCTTGGTGGTGGCAACTTTATCCAAGTCATATCTCTTATTTTCAATTCTTAAATTTCTGTTTTATACATAAGCAAATCATCCTACCCTCCACGTATCAATAGAGCAATAATGCAATGCCCAATCCAGTTAAGAAAGTTGGGGCCAATTTGATTTTAGCCTTTCATTGAAATCTCGTGCAGTGTATGGTGCATGGCGATCGAGTTGTTTATCTTGGAGGGAAGGTGAACAAGACCAAACTCGTACTAGTTGTCCAGATTCAATATTCATGCATGCTCGTCTACAAATCTTGTTTATCATATACTCCGTACTAGCTACTTGATCGATCAACTCTCCCATTGCATTAATTAGTTACTAATTAATTAATTATTAGGACTTTAATTAGGTTAATTGGTATGACCCAATGAATAATATATGATCAAATAATTTAATTTGATGTGTTTTATACTTATGAGTTCAATTTAACTGCTATGATATATAATACCTATATAATTGCTAATATTAATGTCACTTGCTTATAATTTAAAGACGATTATGAAGTATAGGGACTTATTTTGTAATTATAGTACAGTTGTAGATGGGTTGGGTTATTATTGTACATTGTTAATAGTTCAGGGTATATAATTATAAAAGATTAGCTAGGTAGTTAAGAGCAGTTAGTCGTCATTATAGATATATAAACAATGTAATAGTGTTATTGGTTAATTAATGAAAATAATCATTTCACTTGTATTGATGCGTTCATATGGTATCAGAGAGTCATGCTCGATTTTTCTAAAATCTTGTTCATAACATCAATCTCTAAACGCTAAATTCTTGTTCTGGTGATAAAGAAGTAACGATTCATCAGTGCGAATTTGTGAATTTGTACATTTTTTGCAAATTAGGGCTCGTATATTGAACGAAATCGTCAAATCGGTTAAATCGATTAATGAAATGGCTATTCGTCAATCAAGTGGAGGCAATCAATATGGTAATTAAACAAGTGGATCAGGAAATCAAAATAATGGAACAAATCCGGCAAATTTTATTCATGATCCGTTGTATATCGGTGGATCAGATCATCCAGGTATGATCCTTACTAATACACCTTTTAACGGAATGAATTTTCTTGGATGGAGCCGTACAATTAAAAATGGCGTTGGGAGCTAAAATGAAATTAGGGTTTATAACTGGTACTTGTGTTCAACCAACTGAAGAAGGAAATGATTTGCAAAAATGGATTAGGTGTGATTATATGGTTACTTGCTGGATATTGAATTCTATGACTGCAGATCTTACTAAGGGTTTTCTTTATGCACAATCTGTTGTTGAATTGTGGAAAGAATTGAATGAAATATATGATCAAAGTAATGGTCCATTGATTTATCATTTTCAAAGAGAATTAGACAAAGTAAATCAAGATAATTCAACTATTGCCGCATAATTTAACAAGCTTAAAAAGTATTGGGATGAGTTGCACAATCTAAATGGAATATGTGCATGTACTTGTGGTAAAATGCAAGAATGTGCATGTGGTTTAGTTTAAAAATTTATGGAGATTGATAGTAGCTTTAAGCTTGTTCAGTGCTTGATGAGGTTGAATGATGATTCTGAGTCGGTAGGAGTCAAATATTGTCAATTGATCCCTTGCCCAATGTAAATAAGGCATATTACATTGTTCAGCAAGTGGAAAGGCAAAAGCAAGTGACTAATCATGCAATAGATCCTACTGCATTTTTTGCAAATACTAATCAACAGAAAACTAGTTATGGTGCAAAAAGAGACACAAAGTATAAAAGACCAGAAATGAAGTCACAAGATACAATAAGGCACTGAACTTACTGTAATGAATATGGACATACAGTTGAGCAATGTTTTGAGAAAATTAGGTATCCATATTGGTACAAAGGCAAGAAATTTGGAAAAGTTGCTACTCATGTGACTGTTGAGGGAAATGTAGATACACCATTTGATATGGGATATGGGAATGAATTAGCTGGGGGGGCACAATAGTCATGGGATTGATCCTCAATTGGTCATTGTTGTTTGTAATGAGATGATGAAAATGTTTAAAGGTAAAGATAGCATTGGTGCAGGGGCTTCTTCTTCTCTACATCATGCATGTATGTCTGCACATGTTAGATCCTTTGCTTTATCATCTCAAAGTAATGATTTACATGCTCATAGTTGTATCGTAGATACATGTGCTTCTGATCATATGTGGCCTCACAAGAATTTGTTCAAAATAGTTTTATCTCTAAAAAATCCAGTTATTATTCATTTACCTGATGGTACCAACAAAATGGTAACCATTGCAGGAAATATTCTTTTAAATTCTTCTTTAGTACTTCTTAATGTACTATATGTGCCAGAGTTCAAATTTAATCTCTTATCAGTTGGAAAATTGCTTCTTACACAAAATCTCTTTGCTCAGTTTTTCCCTTCCTATTGTGCGTTTCAGAACCTTTCAACTAAAAAGGTTGTGGCAACTGGAAAAGGCTCAAGATGTCTTTACACTTGCAGTTCTTTGCCTGGACACAATGACAATTCTTCAATCAATGTTTTTGAGTTTAATAAAGAGTCTGTTTTTATTAATTTTGTACTTCCAAAAAGAGTTGTTGATCTTAATATTGTTCATGCTAGACTTGGTCACATCTCTTTATCTAAAATGTTGCACATTGATGAATGTAAACATTTCAATGCTTCTAAATTCTCTTGTGAAAGTTGTACACTTGATAAGTTTCACAAACTGCCCTTTTCTAGAAGTACTGCTTCTTCTTCTGTTCTCTTTGAATTAATTCACGTTGATTTGTGGGGGCATATAAAGCACCTTCTCTAAATGGGGCACATTATTTTTATACCATTGTAGATGATAAAAGCAGGGCAAGATGGTGATACTTAGTGCACACCAAGGATCAGATATATTCAGTGTTGTTTCAGTTTTTCAATTATGTTAAAACACATTTTGGTGTCAAGACTAAGTATGTCAGATCAGATAATGGGACTGAGATTTTAAATCAAAAGGTTTTAGCCCTTTTTCACTCAAAAGGAATAGTTCATCAAAGATCTATGATTTATACTCCACAACAAAATGGAGTGGTGGAAAGAAAACATAGGCATTTAGTAGAAACAACTAGAGCTATCAAATTACATGCAAATTTGCCCAATCAATTTTGGGGAGATTGTATTTTAGCTCCTATTACCTCATTAACAAGATGCCTGTGAAAATTTTGAAGTGGAAGACACCATTTGAGATACTATATGGTACAGTTCCTAGCTATAAAAATCTTAAGACCATAGGTTGCTTATGCTATGCTGTAAATCTCAGTCCTCACAAAGATAAATTTGGTCCAAAAGGAATTAAATGTTTGATGTTAGGCTATTCACCAGGGCAGAAAGGATATAAATTATACAGTTTGCTTACCAAAGAGGTCATTTATAGTAAGGATGTAATTTTTGAAGAAGATATTTTCCCTTATAATATGCCTTCTTCTCTTATTACTCCTACTTCACCTTTTGTAGTTCCTTTTAATTTTGTGATTGAAGATGACATTCTTTTTTTGCCTCTAATCCTATTTCTTCTGATTCTGATTCTAATACTACTTCTGCTTATTCTAATCATGTTCCTTCTATTCATACCGTTCCATTAAAGAAATCTACTAGAACTAAGACTGCTCCATCTTGGTTAAAGGTAGGGCTGTAAACGAGCAGGCTCGAGCTCGGCTCGTTTGAAATTCACTCGGCTCGAGCTCGGCTCGTTTCGAGCCTAGTATATAAAGCTCGAGATCGGCTCGTTTTATATTATACAAGCTCAAGCTCGGCTCGGGCTCGACTCGTTTATTCCATAATATTATTTATTTAATTATTTTTCTATTAGTTTATAATATTTATTTAATTTCTGGTCTAATATTTAGCTATATATATAATACGATTTATTGTTATTCTTTAAATATAATATAGGTAGATTAGTATTATTATAAATCATGTATTATATTATTATACTAAAATTTATTAATGTATTTAATGAAAAGCTCATTTAGGCTCGCGAGGTTGTTCGAGCTCGATATAAAAAGCTCGAGCTTGTTTATTAAACAAGCTCCAAACTATGTTCAAGCTCGGGCTCGAGCTCGTTTAGGCTCGGCTCGAAATGATTTTTTAACGAGTCGAACTCAAGTAGCTCGCGAGCTGTATCGACTCATTTACACCCCTAGTTAAAGGATTTTGTTACTCTTTCTAGTTCAGCTAATCATGTTACTACCCATGCTGCTAAACAACCCATTTATCCATTGTTTTCTACACAAGACTTCAATCACCTACCCATTCAACATGTGGCTTTTTTAGCTTATGTTCTTGATACTGCTGAGCCTTCTAATTATACTCAAGCTAGTAGTCATCAAGGGTGGGTTGATGCAATGCAAGCTGAATTAAATGCTTTGGAACAGAATCAAACTTGGTTAGTGGTGAGCTTGGTACCATACCGGTACCGACCGCTTGGTACCGGGTTTTTTTTCCCCAAATAAAAAACCGAATACTATACCATTTGTATCAGTTGGTACCGGTCCGGTGTGGTTCTGGTTCAGTTTTGGTATTTTGGTGTGCATGAAACCAACCGGTATTGACCTGTTTGTACCGGTTTTTGTTGGTACCAAATCAAAAACTGAATACCGTACCATTTATAATGGTCGGTACCGGTTCAGTACCGGTCCAATTCGGTTTTGGTATTTTGATTTTTTTGCTCATCCCTAAACTTGGCAATTGACCTCTTTGCATGAAGGTCATAAACCTATTCATTAAAAATGGGTTTATAAGACTAAGTTTAAACCAGATGGTACTATTGATAGATTGAAGCCTGGATTGGTAGTAAAAGGTTATAACCAAAAAGAAGGTCAGGATTATAAACATACATTTTCTCCTGTGGCAAAATTAGCTACAATCAGGGTTCTTATTGCCTTAGCTACAGCAAAGGGATGGCCTCTCCATCAATTAGATGTAAATAATACTTTCCTTTATGGGTTCATTGATGAAGAGATTTACATGACTCCACCAGAAGGTTATACCAAAGCTTTTTCAGGTCAAGTGTGTAAGCTTGTCAGATCCCTTTATGGTCTCAAACAAGCTTCTAGACAATAGAATCATGAACTTACCAAGTTTCTATCTATTTTAGGCTATACTCAGTCTAAAAATGATTATTCTCTGTTTGTTAAGGCTGTGGGTTCTACATTTACTGCACTTTTGGTATATGTAGATGATATTCTCATAACTGGTAATTCTTCTTATGAGATTGCTTCTACCAAGTTAGCCTTAGATACCAAATTCACTATCAAAGATATTGGCTTAGCTCATTATTTTTTGGGTATAGAGATTTGCAGAACTCATTCTGGTACTCATTTAAATCAGAGAAAGTATACACTGATAATAAAGACTCAGGTATGACTGATTGTAATCCTGCATCTAACCCATTACCCACTCATCAACAATTGTCTATTTCCAAAGGTATTCCTCTTACTGATCCTGCACAGTATAGAAGATTAGAGGGTAGATTGCTCTACTTAACTATGACTCGACCATATATTTTGTTTGCAGTACAATATTTAGGTCAATTTGTTTCTGATCCTAAAGATTGTCATATGCAAGCTGCTATACATTTGTTAAGATATCTAAAAGGATCTATTTCAAAAGCATTGTTCTATCATGTACAATCTCATTTGAAAGTCACTGGTTTTACTGAGTCTGATTGGGCTGCTTGTTTAATGACTAGAAAATCTTTGACTGGTTATTGCATTTTTTGGGCATTCTCTTATTTCTTGGAAAACTAAGAAGCAACCTACCGTGTCTAGATCTTCTACTGAAGTTGAATATCGTAGTATGGCTGCAACTACATGTGAACTTCTTTTGTAATTATAGTATAGTTGTAGAAGTATTGGGTTATTCTTGTACATTGTTAATAGTTCAGGGTATGTAATTATAAAATATTAGTTAGGTTGTTAAGAGAAGTTAGTCGTCATTACAGATATATAAACAATGTAATAGTGTTATTGGTTAATTAATGAAAATAATTATTTCACTTGTATTGGTACGTTCATATAATTTGTGTACTTCTAATAGCTAGTACTTTATTATTATGGTTAATAACTCATCTCATCTTTTATTATTAATATTAACAAATGTTATGATCATATACTGAAGTGTCATTGACATAACGGTATTGAGGTACCTTATCAACTTTGAAGTTGTTAGTTCAAGTCTTGTGATGAGATTATTTGTATGTATATATTCGTTATATGGATGTGTCAATTTGCCTCTCCTTAAAATAAAATAAAATAAATAATATGATCGTATTGTTAATATGACATAACTGGATTTGATTTAAGATAATACATCATTACTACTCGTTTATAGTTCCTATATATAATATATATGCTTGTAATTACTTAATTAAATCGTTAAGTTACATGCATGGTGTAGCTCTTGACTCGACGGTTGACACATGTACGGTTCTTTCTTTGATCAATGGTCTCTAGACGGTCGGTCTTCTAGTGAAAGCATATAGATCATTTGTGTGGTCGAACAATTTATATAACAAGCATACTAGTTTTAACTTCATATGTTTAATTTGTTGTTCTTAAAAATTATGAGAAAAGTTTAAGGAAGTATAAGAATTTTGGAAGTATAGAAGAACCAATGAGAATGCTTCTCATGCACAAAGAAAATGATTCACATGTACAAAACTCATTTACCCTAACATTAATTATCTCACAAACGACAAATCGAAAAATTATGAAAATTGCACCATAAAATTCAACGTTTTCTCCTCTTCGATTTTCCGTCTCTTAAGTCATACTTTCGATGATTTTTTTTTCATTTTTTGTGGGTTTTATACATTATTAATATATTGTTAGTGCTTTGTTGTACATTTGATTTAGGGTTAGGTATAGGGTTTAGGGTTTAGTAGGATTTAGGGTTTTGGGTTTAGAAGGGTTTAGAGTTTAATGTTTTGTAAAGCGTTTAGAGTTTGGGGTTTAGGGCTTAGTGTTTTGGCAGAAGCCCTAAACCTCAAACTTAAACCCTAAACGTAACACTTTAACATATGTGTTACAGCAGCTCCAATGTAAAAAGTCTTTCAAAAGCTTTTTTACATTCCACCTCACATTTTGCATAAAAAGCTATTAAAAAAAGTTTGCACTCCAATGTTAAAAAGTTTTTGCAAAGCTTTTTCAATCACAATGAGGGGTAAATGTGAAAAATTATATAACATAAAAGAGCAAAAAAGCTTTACATCAAAAGCTTAATAAATCTCAAGCTTTTAGTTACAAAAAACTTTTACTCCAATGAAGAAAAGCTTTCTCAGGCTTTTTTGCACAAGAAAGCTTTAGAAAAAGCCTTCATTGGAGATGCTCTTAGTAAAATTTGAAAACCATCAAAAAATTAGAAGAAACGAAAAACTCGTCGAAAGTATGCCTTGAGGAATGACAAATCGAAGAGGAAAAAACGTTGAATTTTATGGCGCAATTTTCATAATTTTCGATTTGTCGTTTGTAAGATAATTGATGTTGGGGGTAAATGAGTTTTGCGCATGTTGAACATTCTCTTTGTACATATAACACAATGTCATTTGCACCATCAATCTTTAAAAAATTATTGTACTCTATCTCATCTCTATAAATCATTTCCTCATGTCTTTATGCCATACCATTTGAGACGCTAATATTCAATATCCATTTTTGACACCTTCAAACATTGCCGGCCTTGATATATCTTTTAGTAGTTAAAGCTTTAAATATCCTTAATCCTTTGATATATGTTTGTCATTTACTCATTTAAGTTAAAATAATAAGTTAAGTAATTTATTGCTCCCTTCTTTTTCTTAATTATGACTTTGTTGTTCATGTATGGACAATCACTCAAAACAACGTACTAATTAATTAAAGGGAAATTATAGGTGATTGATGTATGTTAGTTGTTTTTAACAGTTATTATTACTTTAAGTTCTAATTCTTTGTTTATGAAGAAAACAGATGTATTGATGTACACACTGTCCTCTTTTCCTCTATAATATACTCACTCTAGTTAAAGAAAGTAATAATGAGTTTTTGGTCCACGTTAAAATTTTGGTAAATATTCGCGGTATGAGAGAAATCCTACAATTAAAAGGTTGGAGGTTTAAGCATCACTTGAATAATGAATTGCTAATATTCGTGATGGTTATACGTAGAATTGTGTTATATCGTAAAATTGCCTTTCTAAGAAGAGATTGTATATATCTTGGATTTATAACATAAAAATATAAAGAATTTTATTACTTGTACAAATTTGAATAGGTCATATAAGAAGTTATGCATTAAGGATAAATAACAAAAATCCAAGACTTTTGTGTCATACACTTTTTTTATCCCTCAATTTCATGTTATTTTAATCCTTAGAATCTACATGAGTGATGAAGTTAAATACTTCCATCCAAAGCATATACATTAGCAAACATTTACTTTGTTCACATCCCGTTTCATTTCTTCAATGATAATAATATATGAGAATTTGTAGACATTGATCATGATCTTTAACATACTAATCTTGCCGTTTATGTATTTTAAATATATATTAGTAACTCGATAAACAATCATATATTTTTAGTCTCAACACAACTCATTTTCAAAGTATATATAAATAAGACATGTAGCCAATGATGGGTATCAAAGGAGTCAATAACATGGAATTGCACAAATCTCCTACTCTTTTCCTAGTTCTAATTTTGAGTCTCATCATCTGTAGTTGCACTAATGCTATGAACTCCAAATATTCTTCTAAGAGCCCAAACAAAGGGGGTTATTGGCCTTCATGGGCCATCAATTTTCCACCATCATCTATTGACACTACTCTTTTCACTCATGTTTACTATGCGTTTCTTTCTCCTAATAACATCACTTTCAAATTCGAAATCGATGATCCGACAGCTTTGTTGCTAAAAAACTTCACCATAACCCTTCACGAAAAGAATCCCCCGGTCAAGACAATGCTTTCCATCGGTGGTGCATCAGAAGGGCCAAAAATCTTTTCACGTATGGCCTTAAGTCATGAAACAAGAAAATGTTTTATACTTTCCACTATAGAAGTGGCCCGAAAGTTTGACTTTGATGGAGTTGACCTTGATTGGGAATTCCCTCAAACCCCAAAAGACATGGTCAACTTACGTCGCTTACTTCACGAGTGGCGGGCCACAGTCAAGAAAGAAGCTAAGGCAACTGGTCGACCTCAACTTCTTCTTTCGGCAGCCACATATTACAGCCCAGTTGTTCCCCTAGACAATGTAATACGTAAATACCCTGTGGCTTCCATAAACAAAAATCTTGATTGGATTAACGCAATGTGTTATGATTATCGCGGGGGATGGGACAAAACTGCAACTGGGGCTCAAGCCCTCTTATATGATCCAAATAGCAACATAAGCACAAGTTATGGGCTACAAGCATGGATCAAAGCTAAGATCCATAAAGAAAAGTTGGTCATGGGGTTACCATTATATGGTCGGACGTGGCAACTAAAGGACCCGTCTTTATATGGTATTGGAGCTCCAGCTGTGGATGTTGGACCCGGGGTTGATGGTCAAATGCCTTATGTTGATGTGGAAAAGTTCAATAGTCAAAACAATGCACTTGTTGTGTTTGACTCGTCAACAGTTTCTACTTACTCTGTGGCAGGAACCTCTTGGATAGGATATGATGACGTTAGATCGATAGCATTGAAGGTATCATATGCCCGAAACCTTAACATAGGTGGATATTTCTTTTGGGCTGTTAATGGTGATCAAGATTGGAAAATATCTCGACAAGGTAATACTTAAAAATTTATCATTTTGGAGTAAAATTGTTTCCAAAAATCATACAGTAATTAAAAGATGTAGTATATGTTAATGAATGATTAATTTTTATCTTATTTTCTGCAGCTTCGGAGACATGGGTTGTTTAATAAAATACAAAGAAGACTTTCAAGTGCAGGAGTAATATGTTGTTGTAGCTGTTTGAATATAGATTAATTATATGTCTAAAAAATAGTTTTTCATAATGACAAGTGATAGAACTTGGTAAAATGAAAGCAATAGCATTAGTATTTAGCAACTCTTATGTGTGCCTTTAGGTAATTTTAAGTGGTTCTTTTTCGCATAATTGAATTTCCAGATGTTCTTGGTAATAATATTGTTAAAATAGAATTATATTTCATGCAAAAACCGTGTATCTCAGCATGGGTCTTAATATAACAATGGTAGTCAAGTTTGACATAACAATCGAATTGGACAAAATGGCAGTACGTGCAAATAAAAAACTAAATCTTGTATTTCAGCTCGATATTCAACATTGATCAATGCTTAGCACTTTGCCAACTTAACTGAGGATGCATCAGCAATAAGATGATTTAATGTTAGAGGTTTCTATTAGTGAAGACTGTACCATGATGAATTCTAACTCAATGGCAAATGGCGACGGGAAACTGATAATAGATCAAGTATTGCAACTGCATACTGTATTATCAATGAAAATATTAATCTTGTTATTTTCAATTAACAACTAATTGATATGTATTAGGGTTAATCTCCTTGATTAGGAGAGTACTATATTGATAAATATATATAGGAAAAGAGTACAACAGACTATACTAAAATACAGGGAAATATAAGGCTAAATACAAGCCTATTGTTGACTAAATAATCGGTCCTATTAAAAGGAGTACAACAGACTATACTAAAATACAGGGAAATATAAGGCTAAATACAAGCCTATTGTTGACTAAATAATCGGTCCTATTACCCCCCGCAAGCGAAGAGGGGAATGGTCCAACACGAAGCTTGGAACGAAAATCTTCAAACAGAGGACGAGGTAGACTCTTGGTAAACATGTCAGCCACTTGCAAATGCGTAGAAATGTACTTGGTATGAAGTTTACCTGATAAAACCAGTTCACGAACAAAATGATAATCGATATCAATGTGTTTAGCTCGCTTGTGTGAGATTGGATTTTGACTTAAGAAAAGAGCACTCCGGTTATCGCATAAGAGTGTAGGACGTCCCGAAGGGAGTACGTGAAGTTCCCGAAGGAGATGAGTGATCCAAATTATCTCAGAAGCGGTGTTTGCTAAGGCTCTATATTCCGACTCACAACTAGAACGAGAAACAGTTGGTTGTTTCTTGGCACTCCAGGAGACTAAATTACCACCAAGAAAGATGGAGTAACCGTAGGTCGATCTTCGTGTCTCAATACAACGTGCCCAACCCGCATCAGAATATCCAAAATGGTTGGCGACGGAGCATGGGAAAAAGAAAGACCATAGGATAGGGTGCCTTTGACATAACGTAAAATCCGTTTCACTGCCTAAAAATGATCTTGCATGGGATTGTGTAAGAATTGACTCACTTGATTTACGGCATAAGAGAGATCAGGCCGGGTGATGGTAAGATATTGGAGTGCCCCTACTAAAGATCGATAGTGAGTAGGATCGGAGAATGGAATGCCTTGGCTAGTAAAGTAAGTCGAAGTTGAGAGAGGTGTAGCAACGGGTTTTGCATTCAACAGTTTAGCACGGGCAAGAATGTCATGAGCATATTTTGATTGACTGAGAAAGAGACCTGAGTCAAGATGGGAAAACTCAAGACCAAGGAAATAATTAAGTTTTCCAAGGCCAGTGATCAAAAACTCTTTGTTGAGGCGAGTAATAAATATTTCAAGAATCGTATCATTGTTCCCGGTCAAGATAATATCATCGACATATACTAATAAGTAGAGAATCGAAGAGTCCTTTTTGAATACAAAAAGAGACGTGTCAGCGCGGCTACAAGTAAAACCAAGGTTGACAAGGAACGTGCTCAGTCTTTGAAACCAGGCCTGTGGAGCTTGTTTAAGCCCATAAAGAGCTTTTTTTAGATGACAAACATGATTTGGGAACCTCTAGTCGACAAATCCCGGTGGTTGCTCCATATAAAACACATCAGAGAGGTTACCATTTAGGAAAGCATTTTTTACATCCAATTGACGAAGAGACCACTTGTTAAGGACGGCGAGAGAAAGAATGATCCTGATTGTCGAAGCTTTAACAACGGGGCTAAAAGTAGCTGAGTAGTCAAGACCTGGAACTTGAGTAAAACCTTGAGCAACAAGGCGGGATTTAAACTTATCAATCGTGCCATCAGAGTGAAATTTGGTGCGGAAGACCCATTTTGAACCAACAACATTAGAACGAGTAGGACGAGGAACAAGTTCCCAGGTAGCATTTTGTTTTAGAGCAGTCATTTCATTGCACATGGCAGCATACCACTTGGGATCTTTTGAAGCAGTCTTAAACCCCTTGGGTTCTTTTGCAGCAAACAAGGCTTGATGAAGCGCTGAAGAGGAGAGATAAGTGAGATCAGCAAAATGTTTTGGTTTAAAAATGCCCTGTTTGGATCGAGTCACCATATGATGTCCAGATGGGGTTGCGGAGGTGTGCTCCATAGATGGCGAGGTCTGAGCTTCGGAGGGGTGGTGGTGGGTGGTTTGCGGATCAGTAGTGGGAGGTGGCGGTGGTGTTTCGATGCACAAATCACAAGGATCAGAAACTGAGGAGGTGGGTGGTGCCTTGGGTGAAGCTTTTGATGGAGAAGGCACGGGTGATGGTGATGTGGAAACGGGTAAATCATCACAGTACGTGGTTAGAAGGAGTTGAGCAGATGGTGTTGTGGATGAGCGACCCGCAAAGGGAAAAATAGTCTCATCAAATTGAGCATGACATGTGATGTAAATCCGTTGGGTGGACAGATCAAGACACCGGTAGCCCTTGTATTGAGTGCTGTAACCAATAAAAACACATGGGGCACTTCGTGGTGCAAGTTTATGCGAGGAGTAATCACGAAAATAGGGAAAAACGCAGCTACCAAACACTCTAAAATTCCCATAATTTGGCGTCGAAAGAAACAATAATTCATATGGAGACTTGTAATCAAGGAGCTTTGTTGGCAATCGATTTATAATATATGTGGCAGAGCTGAATGCATATGTCCAAAGAGTGGTTGGGACATTTGCATTAAACATCATTGCCAAACCAGTTTCAGTGATGTGCTGGTGTTTGCGTTCAGCCCATCCGTTTTGCTGTGGTGTATAAGGACAAGATAACCGATGATGGGTGCCATTTTTTGCTAATAAACTACGAACGCGTTCGTTTGTAAATTCTGTCCCACCATCCGATTGGAAAACTCTAATTTTGCATGAAAATTGAGTTTGAACCAAAGCAACAAAGTTCTCAAATACTTGAAAAAAATCGGACTTGACTTTCAAAGGATAAAACCATGTAAACCTGGAATAATCATCAACAAATATCACATAGTATTGAAAACCGTCCATAGACATAATAGGAGAAGGTCCCCATAAATCACAATGAATTAGATTCAAAACATGTAAAGCGCGTTTAGGATTAAGATCAAAAGGTAAGCGTTTGCTTTTTGATAACTGACAAGAAGAACATAACATTGGCATTGGTAAAACGGATGTAACTGATAAACAACCCAAATTATTTAAACAAGAAATAACATCATGAGACACATGCCCTAATCTATTGTGCCATAATTCAAAAGGTGCTTGAAGACGTTTTGAGGAAAGTTTTGCCAAGAATGCATGTTGACCCGTCTAAAGTACGTAGAGGCCATTTTTACGGCGCCCTTATGCCAGAGTTTCCCTTGAAAGACGATTCTGAATAAAAAAAATAGGATCAGAAAATAAAACATCAACTAAATTATCTTGTGTAATCTTGCTAACGGATAGTAGATTTTTGGTAAGTTGAGGAACCACAAGAACATCATTTAGAGCAATGTTGGGAGATAAATTTTTTTTGCCAATATGAGATATAGATGCAGCATTACCATTACCAAAGAAAACAATTTCATTACCAGAATAAGTAGTAGCAGAATCCAAGTGAGACGGGGACTGGGTCATGTGAGATGATGCCCCAGTATCAACAAACCAGTCTGGTGATGATTCTGAAATATTGCACTGAGTCTGAAATGCCTGAGCCAAATTGGCATCAATAGATCGAGGGGGACGAGCGAAGGTGTGTAGATCTGGGCACTGAGTTGCATAGTGTCCCGCGTTGCGACACAATTGGCAATGAGGAGGGCGCCGAGATCCACGACCACCACGAGATTGCGAACGACCACCACGACCACCACCCCTGGTATTATGTTCGACAAAGGCAATGGGAGCAGCAGTAGAGTCACTGATTGATTGTAAGAAGAGTTCATGACTTTCAGCTTGCGAAACAAGGTCACGAAAGGTTGGACGTGGTCTGAGCAATTTCCGAGTTGTGGAAAAGGATTCAAAAGGGGAACCAAGACCACAAAGGAACCAATGAGACTTGTCGTTTTCATCTAGCGAGTGACCAATGGCATTAAGTTGATCAAAAATTCCTTTAAACTTTCGGGCAAATTCAACAACTGTGGAGGAACCCTTTTTGAGAGTGCGAAGAGAGTCCCGAAGAGTGTGCATACGTTCGGCATAATCATGACTATAAGCTGCCTCCAGGGCAGTCCAAATGGCACTAGAAGTAGTGTGGCCAAGAGTTTCGTCCATGGCTTCTTCGGACAGAGATGATTGGAGCAGAATAAGTGCACGTTGATCAGCAGCGACCCATGCAGAATAGGCAGGGTTCAGGGAAGAGGTCTCACCGGATCTAGTGGTAGATGGCGCCTTAGGAATGGAGCCGTCAATGTATCCTGTGAGTTGTTGATAAGCTAATAAAGGAAGCATTTGATTCTTCCATAAGAGATAGTTGGTAGAAGAAAGCTTGATTGTGATCATGTGAAGAATAGTAGCAAGAGGAAGAGGAGAATCAGTGTTTTCGCCAACCATGATGAACAAAGAAGAGAAAAAATAAATACGGCCAAGAAGGGTTTTTAGGCTGATACCATATTAGGGTTAATCTCCTTGATTAGGAGAGTACTGTATTGATAAATATATATAGGAAAAGAGTACAACAGACTATACTAAAATACAGGGAAATATAAGGCTAAATACAAGCCTATTGTTGACTAAATAATCGGTCCTATTAAAAAGAGTACAACAGACTATACTAAAATACAGGGAAATATAAGGCTAAATACAAGCCTATTGTTGACTAAATAATCGGTCCTATTAATATGTATGTATCTATTCAAACACTAGTCTCAACAACAAACTTGAGTCCACTATATCCTAGAGTGTACATTTGATCAGGGTCGGATGTAAAAGAGGGACATGGGCATTTGTCACCCCCTAAAAAATTTAAATCGTTAAAAGCATATATGGTACTAATGATATTTTATAAATTTTGCCCCTCTAACCAAATATTTTTTTACCCAAAAATTAGTAAATCCTAGTTCCGCCCTCACATTTGATCAAACAACAATCTTATAGTTCATTTTAGCCTTGTGGGGGATCTCAAGTCGAGTGTTATCATATACTATTTCATTGTTGAGATTAACACGTATCCTCACCACTTAACAAATATCTATATCCTGTAAAAACCAGCTTACGAAATATATATAACATCAACAGTGAAATCATCTAAATTACATACTGCACAAAATAAATGTACCTCGGTATATACGTATTGAAAATCTTTGATCGAAAGAAAAGAAGAGAAGAGGATAAAAAAATGATAGAAAAGAAAAGAAGATGTAGAACACTTTTGGGTTCTGCGGTTGGAAAGAAGCTAGAGAAATGGATTTATACGTTTCATGCTCCCGAGTTGTAGAGAAATGGAGGAAGTAGCATGTTATAATTTGTATAATCTTTCATCCTTCAAAAATATTCTCAATCTCGAAGATAGAAGATAAAATTTGTAGAGAAAACGCTAAATCATCTCCCACTTCTCTTCTCTTCTCTTCTTTTCTCTCCATAACAAAATTCGAAAACGCAAAATAACTTTTATTTTTTTCTAGTTCTTTTATCTTCTTTCTAAAAAACAACTTAGGAGTGCACTCTAGGTACTAAATACCCTATCAACCGTAGGCGTGAACAAAAAACCTGAAACCGAAAAAAAACCCGAAACTGATTTTTAGAAAAAACAGTTTTTTTCAACCCGGTTCGGGTTTTAGGAGAACCCGACGGGTTAGGACCCGAGTTGGGTATTTAGAATTCAAAACCGGGTTGAAATAGAGCCAGGTTAAAAAAACGCAAAAAAAACCCGCTAAAAACCCGTAAAAACCAGTTTTAATCCGGTTAAACCCGAAAAAAACTGGTTCGGGTCAGGTTGGACCGGGTTGGTCAAATACCCGGTTTATTGTTTGTTGACTGCAACCCATTTCAGGTTTCAGTCCGGGTCGGGTTTTGGCCCAACCCGATTGTTTTCACCCCTATGCATACTTAGGTGTGTTCAAAAAAATCGGTTCTTAAAACCAGCCCAGCCCAAACCCGAAAAACCGACCCGGTTTATACCCGGGTATACCCGACCCGGTTCGGGTTTTTTCAATACCCGACGGGTAGGGACCCGGGTTGGGTTATTGAAATTCAAAATCGGGTTGGAACCGGGTACATTACGGGTAGGGTTGGAAAACCCGGTATAAAACCCGGGAAAACCCGGTTTAAAAACCGGTATTCGTGGGTCAAAAACCCGGTTCGGATTGGGTCGGGTAGGTCAACAACCCGGTTCTCATCCTTTGACCTAAAACCTGATTCGGGTTCCAAGTACGGGTCAAGTAGGACCAATACCCTGTTTTGTTCACGACTATGCATACTTGATGACACCAAAAGTTGAAAATCTAATTTTATGTTGTTTCATCAAGCATAGGGCCAGGCGGCCAGGCCCAAACATAAACCCTTAAATAAGTGGGCTTAAGGCCCATCTCAGCATAGGGAAAACCTAGCTACATAAACCATTTTCAACGTCTGAGCTCCAATAGCAACAAAGAAGACGAAGCCGCCGCATTCGATCGACGAACGCCACGCCATGGTAATTTCATTTCTTTTCATTTTTATTGTTAGATCCACATGAAATTTCGTAATTAGGGTTTTTGATGCTATTTAATTCGTTATTGATTGTGCTTTATCTGATTAATTAATCGGTTAATTAATTTTGAGTAGTTCTTAAAGGTTGGTTAGTGATTAATTGGAGGGATATTTGACCTATTTTTTTTTTTGTTTGACACTTTTTTAGTGTTTTCAGCATATTTTAGAAGTTAAATAATTATATGATAAAAGTTAGTTAATCAAGTATGAGATTTAGAGCTATTAAAAGCTTCATTATAATGACCTGTTTGTAGCATCAGGTGTGTCTACTAGATGCAATTTGTTTGTTAGATTTTATGTTAAATTTCAGTTTAAAAGCTGATTTCTAGTGCATAGCTGCTCATTTGTAATTGTATTCCATAAGTTGGCTATTAGTTATTCCAAACCATGACCAGTTTAACATCATTTTTGGCTTCAAGGTAGTTGTTTTTACTACAAGTGTTGTCATGTTCCGTTGCTCAATATTCTGTATACTGAAAGTTTACGTTTGACTAGTAGTTGAACGTTTCACTCAACCTGTGTGTCTTATTCAATTAGCATGCGATGATGGGAGCTATAACGTTTACGCCCTTGAACTCGAGCTTAATTATTGTTTCTGTGGATGTTTTGAATTTGTATGTTTAGTTAATTTTTATGTTTTTCTTATGAACAGCCGTCCCACAAGTCATTTATGATCAAGAAGAAACTTGGGAAGAAGATGAGGCAGAACAGGCCTATCCCTCACTGGATTCGCTTGAGGACTGACAATACCATCAGGTAAAAAACACTAAAACATGAATCTTGCTTCCACTAGGAGACTATAACCACGATTCTGAATTATTGTTAACATATACGTCCATTCTCATTCAGGTATAACGCTAAGCGTAGGCATTGGCGTAGAACCAAGCTTGGATTCTGAGGTGCTTTTGCTCTTCGTTAAATCCAATCGAGATTTGAAGTTTTATTTCCTAGTACTGTATTAGCTTATATCAGTGAATTTTTGATTATGATGCTGTCTGACTGGCTATTTATTAGTAATGCAACTCATATGTGACTTTGAAACTTGGATGATGGTTTTATGTATGTTATTGATGTAGTGATTTAATTATTATTTTTGACTTTTGGTAAGAATTTGAAAGTTTTAAGACTACGCTCTTTCGATGTACTCCCTCCGTCCCAATTTTACACTCCGTATATTAATGTTTCCTTACAGCTTACGCAGAGAACAATGTCATTAGATATTAATCTCTCAAACAGTGTATGATTTAGAGCTATATTTTTAAAAAATGATAGATTCTTATATATAGTTACTAGTTTAAGACCCGCAAAGTTTGTGGGTTGAGTTTATGTTATGTCATATATGGATGTATTATCAAATTTAACAAGTGTATTGGTTTTTGTACAGTACATAGGTTTGTATTGGTTTAATTTTAGATGAAAAGTATATTAAGGATTTAAATTGTGATAGATTTTGAATTGATGAGTCAAAATAAATTAATTAATTAATAATTATTTTTCAATAAACTGTGATAGATTTTGGATTCAAATTTATATCGTATTTTCAATAACTATTATTTTTTGTTTTGCCAAAGTTATATACATGAGGATAATCGAAACCTGCGAATAAATATGAAAACCGATGGGTAATACTAAATAAATGGGTACCCAATGGGTATTGGGTTAGATATCAGTATGAATATTTTTAAACCGGTATATACAAATACATTAAAACCTATCATAATCTAGCCCGTTGACATCCATAATCTAAGCATTGTAAATTAGAATTGATGAAATAATTAATAAAATTGCGGTAGTATAGGTGCAAATACACTAAAAGCTACCGGAACCTGATTCGTTAGCATCCACGATCCAAGAATTGTAAATTATAAATTGATAAAATGATTTAAAATAGGAAGTCGTATAAGAATTTAAATCAATGGACGATAGAATGAAGTTTTGAATTTTTTGAAAGTGAAAATAACTTATTTGGAGTTTTTTTAGAATAAATAAAATTGTATGTAGAGTCTGAATATAGAAGAAATAATAAATTATATAATATTTGAAAGATTATCTACAATTAAAGAAAAAATAGATGATTTATATTGTAAATATTGAAAGGTGTATATTGTATAAATAGAAGGGTAAATTAGTCTTTTAATCACATAATAATGAGATTAATGATGTTATGAAAAAAATTATGGGTTAGATCTTAAATGTTGATCTTCATTTAATGGTCATTATTCTCTTAAGATTTTTCTTTTAATTTATATAAGATAGATAACTGAATATGCAGTTATGAACTATGTTGCCATCTCAAAAGTAGTATCGTTGTCATTAGAAGTTGCATAAAGGAAAACACTCGAACCCATACTCTTGTAATATGGTTTGTCTTGAAATGTTAGTCTACACTTGGCTAACACGTTAAAGATTTAAAGGTCTTGATACACTTAATGCACAAAAGGAAAACGCATATCAAATGAAAGTAATTATTGGCTATCAAAAAAAATTGGCTATCAAAAAATTTGGCAGCACCATGCGGGACATGGCAGGTAAGGGAAGGAGTTGCTACGTTTTCAACACAAAGTGCAAATTTCTTATAAAAGGTGGTATTGTTAGATGTATTTTCTACTTGCGCTATGGGTACACACCAATTAGAATATATGATGTGGGTAAGGGTGAAACTATAAAATTAAAATAGAGAGAGCAAACAAAATTATTTTGTTTATTCTATATAGTTTTAAGAGGGTAAAATTTTAAAGTTGACATTAATACCTTAAAAAAAATTCTTTCTTACATAAATTTAAAATTCTTGAGGGGGCAGCTGCCCCCGTTACCACATTCAAGCTCCGCTATTGGCTACGCGTCATCCTAAATCTTAGATAGCCGCCACTGGTCATGCTCCATGGAACGTATTGAAAGTTAATAGATTATCACCATATCAAATAACATATTCTACGGAATACGGAGATTGAAAAGAAAATTGTTAAAATCCTAAATTTATAATATTATATTCCCTCCATCCCATTTAAAATGTAAACTTTGAATTTGCACGTAATTTTAGGATTCTCCACTAACTCCATTTTTCACCAATCAAATATGGGGTTAGTGTCTGAAAATTCAACTAACTTGCATCCAATGTCTATTGTGTGTACTCAACTTACGTTTGCTATTTTTTATGGATCAAACTTTCAAAAAGCGTGTTTTAATGTATTTTGGTGTCGTTTTGATTACGTGCCACTTTCTTAATGCAAGTTAGGTACACACAATAGACATCGGACACAAGTTAGATGCATTTCCGGACACTAACTCATTAAATATTAAATCTACCCACTAAAGTCTTTTTTGATTTGTTAAATATTAAAGTGGACACTTATAATAGATATATCTCAAAATAGTAATGTGGACATTTCAAATGGGACAGAGGTAGTTATTATCAAGGATATACAATCCATATAACTTATGCTAACTTGTATTTTTATTTTGATTCAAAGTACCAACGCTGTATTGATCAGCCCATCTATTTATATCGAATTTGCAAAATGCAAGAAAATAAGACCTCTCCCTATGATATCGTCGGCTCAAACTGACGGAACCGACGCCATAGGCACGGTCCGTCGGTTTGGGCCTGTTGGTAATTAGCTTCAGTTTGGCGATGTTTTTTGTGTTTAAGTAAGGTTCGCGTCACTTTTTTTTGTGGAATGTGAGTAACAGCTAAAAAGTGATAAAAAAGGAACCGTTGTAGCTAGTTAACTGCTAATTTTTCTTCCCTAACTCGTTACACTATATATATACACATTTCCATACACATTTTTCATACAGTTTCCAAACTCATTTCAAACACAACTTTCATACACAAATATAAACTTTCATATACAAATATATACACATTTTATACACTTTCATACACTATCTAAAAAATACTTGAAAAAGTGGAATGGGCATTCGGAGTACTTCAAGGCCGTTGGCAAATCATCGAAAACCCTGCTAGACCATATAGCGTCAACAAAATACGTCGAATCATTTATTGTTGTGTAATTTTACACAACATGATAACCGAAGATAATGGATGAAATATGTGTTCATTTGAGGAAGATTATACGGAAAACCCGGATAATATGTCTGAACGATCGTGGGAAGAAAGGGTTGAACACACAAATACGTATGGATAAGGAATTACGTGACTGTGTCGTGCATCATCAACTTCGCGAAGCTCTTATCGAACACATTGCGACCCTCCCACCAAATTTCTGATCGCGTTAGCTAGTTGTATTTTTTTTCAATAAATGTATATTTTTTTTAAGATTTGTAATGTTTTATTTTTATTTAATGTAATGTTTTTAATTTTAATGAATATGTTTTATTTAAGTTTATGTTTTAAATAAATAAAAAAATTAATGTGTATGGTTAAAAAAGAAAAAGTGATGTTAAATGACGTTTTATATCAGTGATGAAAAAGATGATGTGACCGTTGATATGACATAAAGTAATGCGTGTAATGGGTGAGTTTGTTTCACGTGTGTTGGGAGAGCCGGAGAGGTGTGAGTGGGTGAATTGAAACCAAACAAATCTGCCGCTAAAAGGAGCCAATCACCGAATCAATAACTTGACCCGTTTCGTTGCGACCCGAATAAGTTTTCCCGCTTTTTTCCCTCCCCCGCCGCCCTTCACCATTTTCTTCTGCAAGTGCAACTGTAAATATCATCTGAAATCCCCATTTCCTTCTCTCTCTAGAAACTACAAAATGGCGAGTAAAGGTATCACCGATTACGAACGCAAACGCCTCGAAAACATCAAACGCAATGATGAATTGCTGGCTTCACTCAACATCAAATCCAAACTTTCCGATCTATCTGCATCCTCCAAGCGCCACAGGTTCCTTTCTATCATTTTATATTTTACAGTTATATACAGGTACATATTTGTATGTAGGTAAATGTGTTTGCGTATGTATTTATGTTGATTGATTATGTTGATGATGATTGAACAGGGTAGAGGCTAAATCGTATAAAATTAGTGCAGATAAGAAATTGAAACCCGAAACCCCAAGCGTTATTCGTAGATCACTTAGAAGCCGAAGAAAAGCCCCAGATTCAGCAGGGTTACAAGGTGATTTTAAGGATAACCCTAAGAAATCAAAAACCCTAAAATCAAATACCATCCCTCGTGAATTGGGACTGATGACTATGAGAGATGCTAGTACTTGTTCCGTATCCAACGCGTCACTAGTCAACAAGATTTTGAGCGTTCATTATAAATCACAATTGATAGTAGAAGATGATGATGATTGTGTGAAGAGGTGTAGGGTTAGGGCTTCGATTGATTTAGATTCAATGGAGTTGGCACCGGAGAACGTTGCTCGTATTGGTTCAAACAGAATTTTGAGTGTTAAGTTCTTTCCATCAGCAGATATGAGAATGGTTGTTGTAGGCAACAAATATGGAGATGTAAGTTTTTGGAATGTGGATTCGGAAGATGAGGATACTTATGGGATTTACATGTACCATCCTCATCCTGGGCCCGTTTCATCAATCTTGATTCAACCGTTTTCCTTGAACAAGGTACATTTTATACGACATCTTAGAAAAATAGTATCTTTTCCTTTAAGTAATCTCCCTACTTGATAATTATATGTGACTGTAATGCTGTTATGTGCTAAAAACCTTGAAGGGCTGACCTTTTGGATTAAAGGGAACCTATATATATCTGTTTTAACGTTGAGTTATATAAATGTAACTTGATGCAGATAATTACAAGCTGCTATGATGGTCAAGTTCGTTCATTAGATATTGAAAGGGAGACATTTGGTCTAGCATATACTACTGAGCATGCAATTGTTTCGATGTCTCAAAGACCTGATGATGTGAAGTCCTTATATCTTGCTGAGGGTCATGGAGTAGTTCGTATTTGGGATGGGAGGTCTGGAAAGTTATCATTTTCAGGGGACTTACATGAGTCTAGGATTAATACGATAGATTTCAATTCAGAAAATCTTAACATGATGGCTACAAGCTCATCGGATCAGACTGCCTGCATTTGGGATTTGAGAAAACTTGGTCATAGTAAGCCCGAACCTCTTAAGCTGATTACTCGTGGCGGAGCTGTACATTCTGCCTACTTCTCTCCTTCAGGAAGCCTTCTTGCTACGACAAGGTACAATACATTCTATTTGTAGTTTATATGGATTTGATGTTATTTAAGCATGTGGTTTTAAATAATTATCTTTTCGTTAATACAAGAAAATGGTTATATGGTTGTCAATCATGCTTGCTAGGCTTTGGGCATGGTTGGAATTTAGTTTATAGCTAAATACAGGGGTCGCAATTTGAGCCCATTCATATGAAATAGAGTCAACTTGGGTTAAAAGAATAACTTGAGCTGTAAAGCGAACGGGTCGAATGTTTTATGCTTTGCCTATAGTATAATCAAATGCTAACTTCGTAAGTCGTTAAATAATAAAAATGGTTTCATTTTAACAAAAAAGGGTCTATAATCGTATGTAACGGTCATTACTTTTGAACATTAGAACTTAGAACATGGACAAATGTCTTAGCTGGTCAAGCTAAGTAATTACTTTTAATTTGCACTCAAAAGTGATCATTGTCGAACCAAACCCAAATTATATGCTATCCAGCTTGTCTGACCCATCCGTTTGGCCACCTATATTGCTGATGCCAGAGATCATAGCCAGATGCTTTCTATTGAGTATATGATTTTGACACAAATAAAGCATATAGTCAGCATTGATTCTCTGAAGTCTTCATAATGAACGGGAGGATTTTTTTTCTCAGGGTGGGTACACATGGGCATTAATATTGAGAGGAACAGTGAAATATGGTAAACCAATCTAGTTCTCCACTGTATAGTCAAGGTTTTCATTAATGACATTGTTGACGTGACTGATTGTAAAATGTATTTGAGCAATGTGCCAACTGGATTAAAGAGTGGAGCTCCGTTCAATGTGGAGCAAACCTATAAACATTTAAACTCAGTACATGAACTCATTTTCAGGAAACTCAGCAGATGTGTGGATCAGAATATGTTGGCACTCATATGTCATTGCATTATGTTATTTTCTTGTGTTGATTTTAACTTGATACTGCTCTAAAGAGCTTCTTCTCTGATCCTGCATATAATAATATTGATGACTTGGCTGAACTGTTTCAACCCTGAAATGCTTTTTTTGTCTAGCCTTGATGACAAGATTGGTGTGCTGAGCGGTGCAAATTATGACGATGAATTCATGATGAACCATGATAATCAAACAGGCAGATATCGTTCTTCATTCAAGTAAGCTTCTTCGTATTTTTATTCAACCAAGTTCTGTTGATATTCAACTTCTATAAGTTCTGGACTTATGGGCATTTGTTGAAAGTTCAAAGCTTTTTTCTTATGAAGCTTTATAAGATGAGATTAAGCTACTACCGTGGTTCAACTCCATCACCTAAATTAGTTGATTAAGCTATATTATGAGGGTCTGGCTTATATTGCTTGTAATTTGTTTTCTTCTCAATGTCTAATATATATTGAAGTTATAGGAGGAGTTACTGATTTTATCCGTCTCTTCCTTTTTGGTTGCATGGTAGCATTTGAGTTCTTTATCCATCTATAATCTAATTATGGTCTATTTTTTCTTATTTGGATACCAGAGGTGTATGGGGGTGGGATGATTCTTATATCTTTGTGGGTAATATGAAAAGGGGAGTTGATGTTATATCCGCGGAGGAAAGGAGACTTGTTGCTACTCTTGAGAGTCCTCACATGTCTGCAATCCCATGTCGTTTTGATGCTCATCCTTTGAAGCCTGGGATGCTTGCAGGGGCGACAAGTGTAGGCCATGTCTATGTCTGGAGTTCATAGCAGTAAACTGGTGTTTCATTGCTGGTTGCAAAATGCTGTAACATGTATAAATATTGATTTTTCCTAGTGTACTTTTCTTAAATCCCCCGTAAAGCATCGTGTGGATGTTAGCATGATGCATTTAACGTTGTATATTCAAGTTATAAAATATGTTAGTTAATTTTGAGTTGGTTTTAACATTAAGTGAATATTATTTTTCTGAATTTTGTTGGTTCAATAATTTGCAGTACATGTTTTATAATGTGAATATATTGTATGCAATGAACATGGAAAATTGGGACAGTGTAAGATTGTTTTTCACGTGAATGTTATTAAAAGTTTTTCCTCATCTGTGCAACTTGAGTGATAATTTTGTTGGAAGCTATGAAAAGAGAGATGCTACTACTAATTTTGTTATCAGGTAAATATCAAACTCCCTTCCATGAACAAACATTTATCTTTGCCTTGCAAGTGTTGTTTAGTTTCATGCTCATCTTTTCCCACTAAAAACTGTTGAGATGGCAACACAGATGCTCGTTCAATGTTGGTCTCACAGCATAGGCTTGAAAGATTCTATAAGGAACCTGATGTTCTTCATGTTACCTGGTTCTTCCATGAAGGTCTACAAAGATTTTGCATACAATATTAAACAATATAGCTAACATTTTTCAAAAGTAGCTCAGCCATGATATCATCTCACATACATTCACTTGTCACTGAGGAACTATTAACAACCACTTAAAACTTCGCTGGTGTTATGCATGTTTTAATGCTCCCAAGTCTTCAAGGGTGGGCAAGGTGGTCGACCGTCCAGAACATCCGATTTCTGAGGGCCTCAAGCATGTGTGTGTATAGATGTATGTACTATGTATATGATTTAATAAGTAGTTTGATTGTTAATCAATTAATTAAAAAAAGAAGAAGAATAAAAGAACGAACATGATTATGTATAAGATAATTAGGTCATAAAAAAACTTAAGAGTTAATTTTTATACTACATTCGGTAAACTATATATTTAGTTTATTATTATAGGACTTCATTTTGGTAATTAATTGTTCTTTTGGCTAGGGCCTCATTTGACGTCAATATTCTTGTGTTTAAGGCTTCTGAAAACTTAGAGACGACCCTAAATGCTCCATTGCATTGCTTGAAATTACACATTTGCAAAAATTAATCTTGAAATTTAGGCATGAGATATTAATCTCAGTACGAGCCATTCATTGATCTAAGTTATGCTATCTTCATATTGTCTATCAAACGCAATCTCCTAGTCAGGAACTTGAAAGAAGTACATACTGGCCTCCTGATTTACTGCATTTTTTTTTCCTTCCAAAACTAGCACTGTAAAGGACAACATTGGAAGATAAGTGGGTTAACCTTTGTGAAGGTATGATTGTACAAAAATTGGCACCATTTTTTGTGTGAAAAACAAGTCTCACTCCATTTGAGCTTCACCACCTACTAATCGATGATAGACATTTGACCTTGATTTCAGCTCTGGTTATTCCTCTACTAATCGCATATGTATCAGTATATTAGTTTCATCTAGAACTATTTATGTAGCTTCTCACTCCTTGTAAACCTTTTATCGAATGTGCCCAAACGGACCACTCCTTGTAAACGTTCTTCCTAACTTAATACTTCAAAAAAGCATTAAATTAAATTACAACAGTTTCATGTATAGCCATTCTACTACAATTTTAAACATATATTTGTCATCAATAAACTTAAGAGGTTACAATAGTTTCTTGTAAATCCTTGTTCTAACAACTTGACAGTTTTCAATGGACAGGTTTCAAGCTTTCCTAAGAATAACACGTCTTTGTCTCTTGTATTCAACCTCATCCCACTGATGCATTATTATCAATGCTCTCCTAACCTGTCAAAACAAAAACATACTAGTTAAAAAAAGAACACATAACAATATACATTCAGAGAGCATTGCAGTTTAGGATGGAATCTCACTATTGATTCATTGAGGCCCATTCTTGTGAGATCATCAATCAGTCTTCTCTCTGACAAATGGCTTCCTATTCCCATTCTTCTCTTTATTTGGCTTTCAGCTTGCTGTACACAAGAAAACAAGAAAATATAAACTTCCCGCATCGAAAAGGAAAAGGCGTGTTAAGAAAGAAGCCAACCTTGATCTCGTTTGCCATCTCAGGAGTCAGATTGATAGGATGGTTTATTCCAGATTTTGCAACATCCATGGTGGAATTGTTGAAAAGCCTAATAGCTTCCTGAACATGATTATCATTGGCCACATTTGACCTATGATAAAATAAATAAAGAGTTAATAGGCTTCACTTTAGATAAAAGCAGCTCAAGGCATGTGTAAGTCGGTGACTTACAGTCTCATCTTTGCTAGTGATTCGCTCAACCTTACTATAGCTTCCAGCTGTCTTACAGTTATTGGTACGGCAGTTGATTCCCCAGTTTCATTTGCCTGTCGCCTCATATACTACATGCAATACAAGAAGTCAACATTTTGTGGTGTATCAAGTATTATATATGATTAAATAAAATTTTTAATCATCTTATGGTATTTGTTATACTGGTTTTGGAAGCAATTCAAGATCTAAAGGATTCCATAACATGAACCTGAACCAGCCTCTAATAAAGCCATACCTGTCTAATCCTAACATAGCTCTCCTGCAATAAGGTGGCAGCAGAATCTGATAGGCGAGGTTGACTCATGGTCCGACAGTACTGAATATACCTGAAGAGACGGAAATTACGGTTTAGCCTTTAACCTCAGGACGATCTAACCTTGATAAAAATAAATAAGAAAGTGATAAGTTTCACAGATTGCAGACCTTTTAAGCCAGTTCTCCTCTCTGGTATCCCTAGTATCAGTGGCTGCATTAGCAGACGCATGGAGACTGATGATATGACTAGCTATAGTCTGCACAAGCAAAAGAACATGTTGCTCAATACTTAGGTGCACTAATGTCAAACAAAACTAAGTTTGAAACTGTCCCAGTTATAAACTTTTACTGCATTAGCAGACCAAGGCTGTACATCCTGACATCTTTCACAATAAAGATTAAGTCAAATCTTGAAAGAATAGTAGTCTGTAAGTCAATGTTATCTTGTGCAGTCTGCAATGCTAAAATGCTGTTAGATGACTAGAATATAACGAGCAGGACATGGTGCAGATGAAACTGGATGTACCTTAAGTTCATCATATCGTCCTGATGGAGGGTTTACAGCTGCAAGCACAGAGGTTCTGGAATTGAGAACAGTTGTTATTCCTGCTTTAGCGATTAATATTGTTTGCTGTTCCATGGCTTCATGTATAGCAACCCGAATTACAGATTTGTATATTATATCAGAACTTTCATGAGAACATAGAAGAAAGAATACAATCTGGTTTAAACGAACCTGTCCTCTGGTCTCATTTTGTCGAATTCATCTATGCAGACAACACCTCCATCAGGCATCAGCCAACACCATGGCTCCTCTTTCCAAATAAAACTCACGCTGAACCACATACAATTTCATATTAGTACTGAAAATAAAGGGACACCTTTTCAACAGGATTTCCGGTGCGAAACAAGCATAACAACTTACGGTGCTGTTATCACGAATGACAGAAGCTGTTAGCCCAGCAGCAGATGATCCTTTCCCAGAAGTATATACCGCTACTTTAAGAACTACAAACATTTGATAATAAAGGATAAAAAAACAAGAGTTTGAACTCACCTGTGATTTTAAAGTGGATAGGTCCCCCAAAGCAAAACATTAATATCACCTCTCAGTTTTACACCATCGGGTAAGTTCTGTGCAAAGGAGGAGAGTTAGCTACCAAATGATTAAGCACAGACATCCAAATCTAAAAGCGGAATTTGACATTATACCTTCCTTGATCCTCCAAACAAAAGACAGCCCACAGCTTTTTTTACGTTTTCGTGGCCAAATATGGAGGGAGCAATCTTGGAGCATATGTTTTCACATACATTGCCTTCTGATGCGAATTTTTTGAATTCTTCAATCTGAAAAGATAATAATGCTAACCACTAAGTAACGGCATACAAGATCTAAGCAACAAAATCCCTATTTCTGTATTCTTAAGATAATGTGAATTGATACAATAGCCTTTTCATATAATCAGTCTACCCAATATTTCGTGATTGAGAGAGGCTGCGCTAATAGATAAATTCTTATCAATAATTTCCCTAAGTTTGTATTGTTTTAGAGTCTATTTGGTTAATTTTTAGGAGGATATGGTTTTGTTGGGTCTCCTTTTCACTTTTTTGGACGGGTTTAAATGGGTTTGTCAATATTACCTATAATTGTGTAACAATTAACCAACAAGTTCCCTATGGGTTTGTTGGTCTACTTCCATTTTTTTGGATGAGTCTAAATGGGTTTTTCAATATAACCTATAATTGTGTAACAATTAACCAACGGGTTGGATAGGTCTAGCGGATATTTTTTTCTCCACCTCATTTCATTTTTTTCATTTTTCACTCAAATTAAAAAAAAAATTTGGTGAACCCGATGACCCGACCCATCCCGAGACCTATTTGACCCGGACCCGTTTAGACCCATCCTTCTAAATGACCCATCTAGACTCATCTAGACTCGGACCCATTTAGACCTAAACCCATTTAGACCCAAACCCATCTAGACCCGAGACCTGACCCGACCCGACCTATTCATTTTGTCACCTCTAGTATTCTCTATGGATAATGGATTGGCACTAATGGTAACTCCAAAGTACATCGGATTTGGAACAATTTTTAGTCGTGTAATGGTAGCGAACTCTTTAACAGACACTTATCATATCACATAGCATACAGTATATACAAACCATATAACTTATGTTAACTTGTACTTTTATTATTTTGATTCAAGTACCAACTCTTTATTTATCAGTACATCTTTTTATATGGATTTTGCAAAATACTAGAAATTAAGGGGGGTGAAATGAAACCAAACAAATCTGCCGCTAAAATGAGCCAATCACCGAATCAATAACTTGACCCGTTTCGTTGCGACCCGAATAAGTTTTCCCGCTTTTTTCCCTCTCCCGCCGCCCTTCACCATTTCTTCTGCAAATGCAACTGTAGATATCATCTAAAATCCCCATTTCCTTCTCTCTCTCTAGAAACTACAAAATGGCGAGTAAAGGTATCACCGATTACGAACGCAAACGCCTCGAAAACATCAAACGCAATGATGAATTGCTGGCTTCACTCAACATCAAATCCAAACTTTCCGATCTATCCGCCTCCTCCAAGCGCCACAGGTTCCTTTCTATCATTTTATATTTTACAGTTATATACAATTATTATATACGTATTTGTATGTAATACATATGCAAGTAAATGTTTTTGTGTATGTATTGATGCTGATTTTGTTGATGATGATTGAACAGGGTAGAGGCTAAATCATATAAAGTTAGTCCAGATAAGAAACTTAAATCTGAAACCCCAATCGTTATTCGTAGATCACTTAGAAGCCAAGGAAAAGCCCCAGATTCAGCAGGGTTACAGGATGATTTTAAGGATAACCCTAAGAATTCGAAAACCCTAAAATCAAATGTTATCCCTAATAAGTCGCCTCGTGAATTGGGACCGATTACTATGAGAGATGCTAGTACTTGTTCCGTATCCGACAAATCACTAGTCAATAGGATTATGAGTGTTTATAAGCAATCACAATTGAAAGTAGAGGATGATGATTGTGTGAAGAGGTGTAGGGTTAGGGCTTCGATTGATTTGGATTCGATGGAGTTGGCACCAGAGAACGTTGCTCGTGTTGTTCCAAATAGAATTTTGAGTGTTAAGTTCTTTCCATCAGCAGATATGAGAATGGTTGTTGTAGGCAACAAGTTTGGAGATGTAGGTTTTTGGAATGTGGATTCGGATGATGAGGACAGCAATGGGATTTACATGTACCATCCTCATCCTGGACCCGTTTCATCAATCGTGATTCAACCGTTTTCCATGAACAAGGTACATTTTATAGGACATCTTAGGAAAGTAGTTTCTTTTCATTTATATAATCTTTCTACTTGATAATTATATGTGACTGTAATGCTGATTTGTGTTAAAAGCCTTGAAGGTCTGACCTATTGGATTAAAGGGAACTTATATATTTCTCTCCTAACGTTGAGTCATAAAATTTAACTTGATGCAGATGATTACAAGCTGCTATGATGGTCAAGTTCGTTCATTAGATATTGAAAAGGAGACATTTGGTCTTGCATACACCACTGAACATGCAATTTTTTCGATGTCTCAACGACCTGATGATGTGAAGTCCTTATATCTTGGTGAGGGTCATGGAGTAGTTCGTATATGGGATGAGAGGTCTGGGAAGTTATCATTTTCAGGGGACTTACATGAGTCTAGGATTAATACGATAGATTTCAACTCAGAAAAACTTAACATGATGGCTACTAGCTCATCGGATCAGACTGCCTGCATTTGGGATTTGAGAAAACTTGGTCAGAGTAAGCCCGAACCTCTTAAGCTGATTACTCGTGGCAGAGCTGTACATTCTGCCTACTTCTCTCCTTCAGGAAGCCTTCTTGCTACAACAAGGTACAATACATTCAATTTGAGGTTTATATGGATTCGATATTATTTGAGCATGTAGTTTTAAATAATTATCTTTTTTGTAATAACTTACAAGAAAGTGGTGAATATGAAATAGGGTCAACTTGGGTTAAAAGAAAAACTTTAGCTGTAAAGAAAACGGGTCAAATGTGTTAAGCTTTGCCTAAAGTATAATCAACTGCTAACTTCGTATTCGTTTAATTTATAATAATGGTTTCATCTTAGCAATTAAGTTCCTATAATCATATTTAATAGTCATTAATTTTAATTGTTAGAACTTAGAACATGGACAAAAGTGTTGGCTGGTCAACTTAACTGATTACTTTTTATTTGCACTCAAAAGTAATCATTGTCGAACCGAACCCAATTTTATATGTTACTCAGCTTGTCTGATCCACCCATTTGGCCACCTATATCGCTGATGCCAGAATCATAGCCAGATGCTTTTTATTGAATATATGATTTTGAGACAAATAAAGCCAATTGTCAGCATTGATTCTCTAAAGTCTTCATAATGAACATGAGGCTTTTTTTTATTCACAGGGTGGGTACACATGGGCATAAATATTGAGGGTAATAGTGAAATCTAGTAAACCAATCAAGTTCTTCACTGTATAGTCAAGATTTTTACTAATGATACATTGTTAACTGATTGTAAAATGAGTTTGTACAATGTGCCAACTGGATTAAAAAGTGGAGTTCCGTTCAAAGTGGAGCAAACCTATAAACATTTATACTCAGTACACGAACTCATTTTCAGGAAACTTGGTCGAAGATGTGTGGATCAGAATATGTTGGCACTCCTCATATGTCATTGCTTTATGTTATTTTCTTGTGTTTATATTAACTTGATTTTGCTCTGAAGAACTTCTTCTCTGATCCTGCATATTTTATATTTTAATATTGATGACGTAGCTGAACTGTTTCAATCCTGAAATGTTTTCATCTAGCCTTGATGACAAGATTGGAGTGCTGAGCGGTGCAAATTATGATGATGAATTCATGATAAGCCATAATAATCAAACAGGCAGATGGCTTTCTTCATTCAAGTAAGCTTCTTCATATTTAATTCAACAAAGTTCTGTTGAAATTCAACTTTCATTTGTTGAAAGTTCAAAGCTTTTTTCTTATGATTTTGTTATGAAGCTTTATAAGATAAGATTAAGCTACTAACGTGGTTCAACTCCATAACCTATATTAGTTGATTAAGTTATATTATGAGGGTCTGGCTTATATTGCGTTTAATATGTTTTCTTCTCAATCTCTAATATATATTGAAGTTATAGGAGTTACTGATTTTATCTTTCTCTTCGTTTTTGGTTGCATGATAGCAATTGAGTTATTTATTCCCGTCTATTATCTAATTATGGTCTTCTTTTTTTTCCTTAATTGGATATCAGAGGTGTATGGGGGTGGGATGATTCTTATATCTTTGTGGGAAATATGAAAAGGGGAGTTGATGTTATTTCCGTGGAGGAAATGAGACTTGTTACTACTCTTGAGAGTCCTCACATGTCTGCAATCCCATGTCGTTTTGATGCTCATCCTTTGAAGCCTGGGATGCTTGCAGGGGCAACAAGTGGAGGCCAGGTGTATGTCTGGAGTTCATAGCAGTAAATTGATGTTTCATTGCTGGTTGTGTGTGAGCAAAATGCTATAACATGTATAAAGTCTGATTTTTCGCAGTGTACTTTTTTTAATCCCTCATAAAGCATTGTGTGGATATTAGCATGATGCATTTAACATTGTTTATTTTAAGTTATAATACGTTAAATTAATTTTGAGTTGGTTTCAATATTCAGTGAATGTTAATTTTCCGAGTCTTATTAATGTTTTGCTATACATGTGTTATAATGTGAACATTCGTATGCAATGAACATGCAAAGTTTGGGACAATGTAAGTTTGTTTTTCACGTGAATGTGTGATTTGAGTGATAATTTCCTTAAAAGCTATGAAAAGAGAGATGCTAATACAAATTTTGCTATCAGGTAAATATCATTCTCCCACCCATGAACAAACATGTACCTTTGCCTTGCAAGTGTTGTTTAGTTTCATGCTCATCTTTTCCCACTTAAAACCATTGAGATGGGAACACAGATGCTTGTTCAATGTGCGACTCGGCATAGGCTTGAAAGATTTTTTAATAATAAAGCTGATGTTCTTGATGTTACCCAGTTCTTCCATGATAGTGTACAAAGATTCTGGCATTCTGCATACAATGTTAACAGTAGGTGGTTCATTTGAAACTTTCTAGGCAGATCCAAACTATTATCAGTCTAGCCAATATTTACAAAGTAGCTCAGCCATGATATGATCTCACATACACTCACTTGTCATTGGGTTAACAACCACGTAAAACTCCACGAGTGTTCTGCATGTATTAATGCTCCATAGCATTGCTTGAAATAAGGATACACCTTTGCAAAATCAATCTTGACGGTTAGGCATGTGATATTAATCTCTCAGTACAAGCCATTCATTGACCAAAGTTACGCTATCTGAATAGTGAATATTGTCTATCAAACGCAATCTCCTAGTCAGGAACTTGAAAGGATATACTGGCCTCCTAGTTTACTGTATTCCTATTTTTCAGAACTAGAAGTATAAAGGACAACATTGGAAGATGAGTGATTTAACCTTTTGTGCAGATATGATTGTACAATAATTGGCACCTTTTTTTGTGAAAAAAAAAACTAAGTCTCACTCGATTTAAGCTTCACCACCTACTAATTGATAATCGACATTTGACCTTAATTTCAGCTATGGTTATTCCTCAACTAATCTCATATGTATGAGTATACTGGTATTCATCTAGAACTATTTATGTAGATTCCCACTCCTTGTAAACCTTCTTCCTAACTAAATACAGAGTACTCCTTAAAAAACAAAAAAGAAATTACAACAGTTTCATGTAAAGCCATTCTACTACAATTTTGAACAGATATCTGTCATCAATAAGCTTAAAAAGTTACAATAGTTTTCTTGTAAAAGCCTTGTTCTAACAACTTGACGACAATTATCAATGGACCAATTTCAAGCTTTCCTAAGAATGACACGTCTTTCTCTCTTGTATTCAACCTCATCCCGCTGATGCATTATTATCAATGCTCTCCTAACCTGTCAACAAAAACATATTAGTTAAAAACAACACAAAACAATATACATTCAGAGCGCATTGCAGTTTAGGATGGAATCTCACAATTGATTCATTGAGGCCCATTCTTGTGAGATCATCAATCAGTCTTCTCTCTGACAAATGGCTTCCTATTCCCATTCTTCTCTTGATTTGGCTTTCAGCTTGCTGTACACAAGAATATATAAACTTCTCTCCTTAAAATAAAGAAAAGCAAAAAGCATGCTAAGGAAGAACCAGACCTTTATCTCGTTTGCCATCTCAGGAGTCAGATTAATATGTTGATTTATTCCAGATTTTGCAGCGTCCATGGTAGAATTGTTGAAAAGCCTAATAGCTTCCTGAACATGGTTATCGTTTGCAACATTTGACCTATGATATAGAAACAGAGTTAAAGACATCACTTTATATGAAAACAGCTAAAGGCATGGTGTCAGAAAGCTTAGTCAGTAACTTAGTAACTTACAGTCTCATCTTTGCTAGTGACTCGCTCAACCTGACAATAGCTTCCAGCTGTCTTACAGTTATCGGTACAGCAGTTGATTCCCCAGTTTCATTTGCCTGTCGCCTCATATCCTACATGCAAATATGCAATACAAGAAGTCAATACTTTGTGGTGTATCAAGTATTATATATTATTTATATTATTTATACAAGTATAAATCATCTTATGGTATTTGTTATATTGGTTTGGAAAGCAAGATCTAAAGGATTCCATAACATGAACCTGAACCAGCGTCTAATATAGCCATACCTGTCTAATTCTAACATAGCTCTCCTGCAACAAGGTGGCAGCAGAATCTGATAGGCGAGGTTGACTCATGGTCCGACAGTACTGAATATACCTGCAGAGATAGAAAAAAAGGTTTAGCCATTCACCTCAGGACGATCTAACCTTCATAGAATAACTAAAAAAGTGATAATTTTCACAGATTGCAGACCTTTTAAGCCAGTTATCCTCTCTGGTATCCCTAGTATCAGTGGCTGCATTAGCAGATGCATGGAGACTGATGATATGACTAGCTATAATCTGCACAAGCAAAATAACATGTTGCTCAATGTTAAACAAAACTAAGTTTAGAACTGTCCCAGTTCTAAACTTATAGTGGTAAGAGTTATAAAGTTGTGTACATTCTCAAATAACTTCCAACAAACTCATTGACGTATAATACTACAGTTAATTACCTTGTCTTGGCTGTACATCCTGACATCTTTCACAATAAAGATTAAGTCAAATCTTGAAAGAATAGTAGTCTGTAAGTCAATGTTATCTTGTGCAGTCTGCAATGCAAATATGCTGTCAGAAGACTAAAAAATAACAAGCAGGACATGGTGCAGATGAAACTGTATGCACCTTAAGATCATCATATCGTCCAGATGGAGGGTTCGCAGCTGCAAGCACAGAGGTTCTAGAATTGAGAACAGTTGTTATTCCTGCTTTAGCGATTGATATTGTTTGCTGTTCCATGGCTTCATGTATAGCAACCCTAATTACGGATTTGTATATTATATTAGAATTTTCATGAGAACATAGAAGAACTCAAGAAAGAAAACAATCTGGTTTAAACGAACCTGTCCTCTGGTCTCATTTTGTCGAATTCATCTATGCAGACAACACCTCCATCAGCCAACACCATGGCTCCTCCTTCCAAATAAAACTCGCGCTGAACCACATACAATTTCATATTAGTATTGAAGATAAAGGGACACCTTTTCAACAGGATTTCCGGTGCGAAACAAGCATAACAACTTACGGTGCTGTTATCACGAATGACAGAAGCCGTTAGCCCAGCAGCAGATGATCCTTTCCCAGAAGTATATACCGCTACAGGAGCCGTCTTCTCAACAAATTTTAAGAACTACAAACATTTGATAAAAAAGGATTTATAAAAATCTTGTTAATGAATAATGACAACTGAATTATGTAACTAAAGGATTTTAGACATTGATAAATTCCTGAAGAAACAAGAGTTTGAAATCACCTGTGATTTTGCAGTGGATGGGTCCCCCAAAAGCAAAACATTAATATCACCTCTCAGTTTTACACCATCGGGTAAGTTCTGTGCAAAGGAGGAGAGTTAGCTACCAAATGATTAAGCACGGACATCTTCTAAAAGAGAAATTTGACATTATACCTTCCTTGATCCTCCAAACAAAAGACAGGCCACAGCTTTTTTTACGTTTTCGTGGCCAAATATGGAGGGAGCAATCTTGGAGCATATGTTTTCATATACATTGCCTTCTGATGCGAACTTTTTAAATTCTTCAATCTGAAAGTATAATAATGCTAACCACTAAGTAACAGCATACAAGATCTAAGCAACAAAATCCCTATTTCTGTATTCATTACATAATGTAAATTGATACAACAGCCTTTTCATATAATCAGTCTACCCAATATTTCCTGATTGAGAGAGGCTGCACTAATTGACAACATTGTTTGCAAAATTGCATCTAGTAATCGTTACAATTTGTGCATCTTGGAATTATGTAATGAAGTAAACAAAATACCTCCTCTGTTGTAAAATTAGCAGGGCCACGAGTAGCTTCATTTGTTTCTTCTATTCCTACAACTCTTATGTACGGCTGCCTAACTGCAACCGCTCCTTTGTGACTAGTCAAAACAGAACACATAATCAGATTAAAGCAACACTCGGAATGTATGAGAAGTTATATGTTAATGATAAACTGATGACACAGAAACTCTTACGATGTAAACGACTTGGCAGCTTGAAATATACTGTAAATTCCCATTATGGTCAGTCTTGTTCCAGGCACAATCGTTTGTACAAGATGTCGGTCAACGGATAAAAGCATGTTCCTTGGTAGCTCCCCGGTTGGGACATCCTTCATTTGAAAGAATAAAAAGACCAAAAGGTTAGGGTACTGTTAACAATTTCAGCAATGAATCTTTATTGAATACCACATTAGATTCACTCTTACCTCAGGGTTTTCCTGAAGTTTCAGTGTCTGCTGATCAACATACTTGCTTCTATCTGGGACCACAATCCACGGATCAATGGGGCAAGGCGTTTCACCCGTCTGCAAAAAAGTATACACAATTACATTTCATATGAACAGAAAAATTTTAAACTTAAAATAGAAAACATGAATGAGCCGGTGAAACGTAGTTACCTGCGCCACATGGTCACATGATCTTGGCACAATAGCTCCACCTAGCCCTGGGCGGCAAGGAACCACCTTCACATTTTTACAATTCTTACACAACAAAGTCACATAAGTTGCTTTAGCCTTTGTTCGAGATGCAGCAATAGTAATCCCAGATATCTTCACCAGTTTAGATATATATTGTGCCTATCATTGAATCGTTTTATAAACTATCAATAACACATGTGAGGATCACAAAAACTATAGTAATACGAGTCAGGTACCAACCCCAAGGGATCTCATTGATACAGGATCCTCGTCTGATTTCAACAAAATCTGAACCTCCCCTGTCTGTGGTTCCTCCATTTCACCAGTTTCTCCGGCAACTCTTGACTTCAGATTCGCATTAACCTCTGCTGCAGCAGTTTCAAACTAACAATACAAACATAACTAACATAAGATATCCACTGTCTAATTATAAAATTACAACAATTCTTATACGTATATTGCAGTTCACAAGGTTAGCTTGTACCAATCAAACATGTATCAATAGATAATTAGTCTCACTAATGAATTACATACAAATACAAATATGTATATGTGTATAACAACCCTAAGCATATAGCTGTTCTTTTCTCCTGACTAGACAGTATATACAGACAACTATTGTATATATATAATTATATTATATGTCAATAAGTTCTTATATGTATGTATCAAACAATAGACAAATACAAATATTGTATGTATATAACTGATTTGCCCTAATTAAACAATACACAATTTCTACAGAATCAGATAAGAAAAAAAAACTAATGTATGTATATCATACCAGGGGGAGGTAATCGGAAGGGTTTTTACGGAGCAGATCTCGAAGATCTTGATCTTTATCATAAGTAAGAAGATCGGAGAGATTAACAAGAAGAAACTTAGGGTTTTGAATGAGACTTTCTCTGTAGGGAAACACATTCGGTTCATTCTGACGGGCGAAGTTTCTGATGAACTCTTTAAACTTTCTGAGCACCGTGTGACGGCTGGCCGCCTGTTCCGGATCGCCGCCGCCGCCGTGAGGGAACTGCGCTTGATCGCTGTAGTATACCGCACCTTCATCCCACCCAGACATATTTGATCTTCGTTCGACTGTTTTTACTCTTTTTTTTCTTTCTGTAGATGTGGAAATGATTTGTGTGTGTGCGGCTGTGTTTGTGTTTGCTGTGGTTCTATGTCCCGCCCTATTTCTCAGGTGTGTTTTTGGCGGGAAGGATATGGCGGGAAATGAGAAGTGATTCGGTGTGGTGGTGGTGCACTGTAATGCTTTGATTAGTTGGACAATTATGCCCTTACTATAGTTGTTTGGTACTAAAGTTGGTGATTGAAAAGTTTATGGACTAAAACTGAAATTTGGAAGTACTTTCAGGGGTACTCTCCTAATATATCAATTATAAGGGATTATTGAAGACTCCTACATTTCGTAGGAGCTAAATGGAAGAGTATTGTTAAATGAACACCTAAGATTTTTCCATTTTCCTTTTCCTTTTTCATTTTCTTTTAATACATAACAAGAATATTTTCAACTCGCAGCGGAACATAAATATATATATATTAGTTTATAAAATAACAGTGTTTTGTATGTAGTGAAATTTAGATACTTAAATGGTTTAAGGAGTATACATTATGCCCTCGTTAGTCATTTTTTTTATCTATCATAATAATAAAAGTACCTAAAAATATTTGCAACCTTTGCCTTAGACATAAATGCATATACGAGTAGTTTTTTTTTTCTTGGTTACAAAATTACTTTTAAATTGCTTAGAGTTTATATAAGTAGATTAATTTATATGAATTTTATACTATCTCCACATATAAAAGTTATAAAATGGTTTTAACAGTTTTATCCATACCCATTATCTGTAAATATCAATTAGCAAACACTATGAATAGTAAGTGTTTTATCCCTTTGTGATTTATATTTATAATTAAATAGTAGATATTTCATAGTGTTACTAATGGGTATTATCTCTTAATCTCTTAATATCAATTAGCAAAAACTGTTTTGTCCGTTTGTGATTTATATTTATAATTAAATAGTAGATATTTCATAGTGTTACTATTGGAGTATTTACTATTTAGATCAAGTGTTTACAAATTGTTAACTACTCATGTGATCACTATGATTCAAGTTTGAGTCTTGTTGGTGACATTCATCAGTTTTCATTTGTTTTTGTTTTACTTTCGAAAATAATATGGTGACTTTATTTTTTAAAACTTCTTATTCCAATATTCCCCCTTAATTTCTATTATATTGAGAGTTGATAAATGCAACACCATAATTGCTTTATACAACAGTTATAGCTTAATGTACAATTATGCAGAAGCATAACTATGTTGTATGAAATGATTTTGATGTTGTATTTATCAACACCCCATTATATTAGAGAGTATGATGATAAAAATTAAAACATTAGTGAAAATTTTGTGCTTAAAAATATAATCTTAGATTATTCATATTTTATGGAAGTCAAAATTATATTTAATTTATTTTACATTTTAATATTTAATATAAATTCCTTTCCTAAATACTAGTAGATAATAATCATCGAACATAGTACGCATGATATTCTATTAAAGTTACGTATACATTGTGATAACTTCTAAAAGTTAAAATCACATTTTCAAGGGAAATTTATTTTATACACAATCACGTTAGTTATATATATATACTAGAATTCCGATCATAAATCTGGCGAAGTGTTGATCTGATAATGTGATGCGCTTGAGGACATGAATCACGATAATAGTCATACTCAAGCGATGAATCAGATGATGCGATTAACGAAATGAGAAGACTAAATTCGATTAGGAGAAGAATCTTTGATACGCAATCGGTTTTCATGGCGGATATGTGGTTTTTGATCACGTAAATTTGTAAACCCTAGCTATTTCGGTTTACTGTGTGTAGAGGAAGGACTATGAAGTGACTGATGGTTTTGTTTTGTGCAGGTGATTGGATGAGCGGGAGAATATTTTCTAATAGAAAGTTTTATTTTTTAATTTTGAATTTACGATTTTACCCCCCAGCAGTTTTGCATATCTTATTCCTACCCGTTGGTGTTTTAGGAATTTACAACTTTACTTTTTTTGGTTTATATTTCGAGGGTAATACGGAGTGCCTCTAATGGCGGATGTAGAAATGTGAGTGGGGATATGCACCGAATAGTATCGGTGGGAAAAAAAATTGTGGAGATGTGTATTTTGAGTCAGATTTTGGGTTAATTTTCTTTAACTTACTTAGAAAATAATTATCGATCGAACCAAATCATTTTTAGATTGAACTGAACCAACCTAAAATCGACTATGAATCGATGTAGCAACAACTTCAAATTTTTATTTGAGTTCGCAGTCATGGTTTTGAAAAAGACTAGTACATGATTATTTGTATAAAACTTATTGAAAGTTATTTACTTCTTATGTCCCAATTAATTGTACACTATAAATATGCATACGGTTTTAGAATGGAAATTGATAAGTTTGTCAACCAATAAAATTTCATACATACCCACTAAAACACTTTCTGATTTGTAAAAATCAATAGTAGACAATTATTTTGGGATATTAAATTGTGACGGAGATAGTAGTGTTTAGATTTCTTTGATAACAAGTAAAACTCATTTCTAAATAACTCAACTTTTTTTTTAATATGTAACATGTTGAGTCACTGGTCGCTGATCTCAACTCATTAGTCGCTGATGTAAAGTCACTGATACTCTCTCTGAAAGACTTCTTGGAAATGATCGTAGTTGAAGCTGCTGTTGCAAAAGTTTTAGTCTCTGATTTTATCTCTCCAGCTAGAAGATAAAGAACCTATTAAGATAAAAGACTCAACTTTGTGTGTCGCTGGTACTCATCTATCAGCGAGAGTCTCCAAGTCTTTTTAAGTTATTTCTTCTGCTGAATAAAAGAAGTCACTCAAGTACTGTAGCTCAAGTTACTCTTCAAGAGCACGTTAGTTCGCAGTGAGTAAGGAGAGCCTCTATTACTTCAGTGACTGCAACATTAAATGTTGCATTAATAAGGAGTTGACATATTCTACGTTATTACGGCGCCACGCGTGCTCCTCGTGACTTGGTCCATCATAGAAACTAACGTGGCAGCAAGTGATTGGCTTCAAGGTAAAAGGTGATCTTTCCCCATACCAGAATGTTGGAACAATGATATGTCACATCATTGTTCCTAACCAATCAAGCAGCAACACGTGTTTATACCGGAATGTTGGAACAATGATATATCACATCATTTGTTCCAGACCAATCAAGCAGCGACGCGTGTTTTTCTTTATTTAGATTTCGAGGGATTCGATGTCTATAAATAGTGTAATATGTTGTACTTCATTATGGTCGATTGTTCGTATTGTCGCCTGTTTGTCAGTGTCTAGTTTGTCTAAAATACGATCATCACCAGCGAGTGAACAGTAGCGTGTTTGTCCAATACTTGTTCATCTCAGTCTGTAATAGCTGTATTGTTTGATTTAGATTAGCCTTGGCTAATCTATTCCGCAATCAACAATAGATAGATTTTATGAATAATAGAATTTATCTTTCAGCAAGATATGCCTCAGTGATTGATCTGCCCGTTAAGTTTTATACATTTGTTCAGTTGCTTGTTATATTATCATAATTAAAACTTGTCCAATCAGTTAACACATTTCAAAAAGAAAAAGTTTTAATTGTATTCAACCCCCCCTTCTACAATTAAACAACTGTTAGCGATTCATAATCACTAACTAAATAGTGATTAGGGACTCACAATTGGTATCAGAGCAGAGTTGGTTTAAATATAATTAAATCAGATCTGCAATGGAATCGGTTAGATACAGTTGTGTTGATTCTGAGTACCAGAAGGGAAATGGCTCCACTACTAAACCACCAGCTTTTGATCCATCTAGAATTGAAATCTGAATGTCCAGGATGATGATGTTCTTAGATCTTGTCGATGATCGTCTTTGCTCAATAATTATTGATGGTCCATACACACCAACTACTATTGTTCCTGTAGTTGCAGCTACTGCAACCACTCCTGCTATACCTGAAATGGTTATGCCTAAAAGGGAGGAACAATGGTCAGATGAGGATAAGCGTATGGTAAGGCTAGACAAACAAGCTAAAATTTACATAAGCATGACACTTCCTGATGAAGTGTTTGAGTCTATTAGATTGTGCACAACAGCGAAACATATGTGGGATACTCTTAGAAACATCTATATTGGAACTCTTGACATAATTCGCTGTAGAGAAGTAAATCTAACTCGTCAATATGAGTTGTTTGCTATGGAACCCAATGAGTCACTGGCATCTACCTACACTAGATATCAAGCTTTAATTAATAAAATGGAAAAGGCTAATATAGGAAAGGACCAGAGATTCATTGTTGAAAAGTTTCTAGAGTTACTACCTAGGAAAATTTGGAGAACCATTGCAACATGCATAAGACAAAGAAATGATTATAATTTTCTCAATCTAACTCAAGTTTATGGAATTTTACTAAATTGGGAACAATCTGAGAAGCTAGCTGATCAAAGTGAGCACATTCGTGCTGCACTAGGAGGACAAAAGATTTCGAATGCCCTTGTAGCTGAGCTTGATGAAGTTGATCAAAAGCATAAAGCAAAGCTCACCAAGTTGAGCTCAAAGTCGCTGATTGCAGAAGAAGAAGGTAGTGTCGCTGAAGACCAGTCAGAAGCAAGCTATGATGAAGGACTAGAGAAATTGGAAAGAGATATGGCCATGATGGTTGCAAACTTCAGAAAGAACAGCAGATTCAACAGATTTACTGGTGCATCATCAAATGATGATTCTAAACCAAAAGGCGAGTGCTACAAATGTGGCAAGCCTGACCATTTTGCAGCTGAATGCCGGTCCAAAGTTGTCAACTCTTTCGCTGATCAAAAACCCAGCTTCAGAAATGACAAGTACAACAAGTACAAAACAAAGTACAAGAAGCTGAAGGAAATGTCCAAGTCAAAGAAAAGGAATAAAGGATTTATTGCTGAACAAGGATCTGTCAGCGACTCTGACTCAACTTCATCATCTGATGAGGAAGAAGCTATGATCTGTTTAGACAAAGATTACTGCCTGATGGCTGACGATGCTGCTTTCCATGAAGACATCAAAGAAGTAGCTCAGAAATGTTCAGCATCTGGTTGGGATCCAGAAACTCTCTACAAGGTACATTGTTTTAAGTCAGCATCAGCGACTGAAAAAGATTTAATCTTTGAGACTTTGATAGTTGACTTATCAAATGCTCATGACATTCAGAAAAGACAAGAATGTATGATCAGTGACTTAACATCTAAACTTCAACTTCATGAAGAAAATTTGTTAAAAATAAAAAATCTTACACTTGATCTTGATGCACAAATACATGCAAATCAAATATGCATTCAAGAAAAAGTAAAGTTTGAAACTAAATTTTCACAACTCAATGAAGTGATGAAGTCATGGTGTAGATCTGCATTAAAAGTGAATCAGTGCATTAGTAATCAAATCCCAAAACAAGTTAAAGCTATTCTGGGAGGAGATTATGAAACTGCTGCTGCTCTCGCTGATGCAATCAAAGTTGATCAAATATTCAATCCTGATGAAACATTCTCAAAATTTGTCTTTGAACCAATGTCAGTTTTCAGTGAGCCTAAACCAAATTACTTTGTGAGAAGTTCACTGGTTACTAATAGTTATGATATTGCTGCAAGTATTAATGAACTAAAGAAATTAGAAATTAATGAATCAACAACTTGCACAGCTCTTATCAAAACTATCGCTGATGATCAAGAATCTATCAGCGACCTCACTTCCGACACTCCAGTCACTGATGATCTTATCATCAGTGACTTGAAGTCAAAGAAACAAAATGAGGTAGTAAGTCTGAGAACTTCTAAGTCCTCATCAGGTCTGAACAATAAGTCAAAGAAATCTAAATCCACAAATAAAAAATGCTACAAATGTGAAAGTAGACAGCATGTGTCATCAGATTGTTCATCATCACAAGTTTCATTCAACCAACCATCATTAGTGTGTCAGCATTTGGCATCTGAATGTTCAACTACATCATCTTCAAAACCACAAATAATCAGTGAGCATTCATATACTATTGATGCAAACCAGTGGAAGCCTGAACCAAAGCCTGGCCACCATGAACCCATCTCAGGATGGGTTCATCAATTGAACTAATTGTTTGTGTATGATGCAGGGCATTCTTAGAGAGACTATCTGGTATCTGGACAGTGGTTGTTCCAGACATATGACCGGATGTAAGTCCCTGCTCAGTGACTACCAGGATGAAAAAGGTCCTGATGTAGTGTTTGGTGATAACAAGGTTGGAAAGACAAAGGGTTATGGTGTCCTATCAAATGGGAATGTGATGTTTAAGCGAGTAGCTTATGTTGAAGGGTTAAAACATAACTTGCTCAGCATCAGTCAGTTATGTGATGCCAAGAATAAAGTGCTATTTGATCGTGAAGCTGGAGTTGTTTACAACAAGAATGGTAGTGTTGTCCTGGGTGCTCAAAGAAAAGGTAATACTTATGTAGTCAACATGGACTCAGCAAAATCAGGGACATGCTTTTATTTCAAAACCGTTTCAGAAGAAAAATGGTTATGGCATAAGCGACTCTCTCATCTGAACTTCAAGGCTATCAGCAAGCTCAGCAAGTATGGCCTGGTCAATGGTCTGCCAAAGTTATCCTAAGAGAAAGACAAGCTATGTTCAGCATGTGAGAAGGGAAAGCATCACAGCTCTTCATTCAAAAGTAAACAAACATCTTCAGTGACTGAATGTTTTCATCTGCTTCATATGGATCTATTTCGTCCAGTGAGTTCTTCCAGCCTTGGTGGTAAAAGGTATTGCTTGGTAATTGTGGATGAATACTCCAGATACACTTGGGTATTCTTTCTCAAAGCCAAAAATGAAGCAGCACAGGAAATCATATCTTTTATTAAAAAGATGGAGAACTTAAATGATTGTTCAGTGAAACACTTGAGAAGTGATAATGGCACAGAATTTCAAAATGTTAATCCGGAAAGCTTTTGTGATTCTAAAGGCATCTCTCAAAATTTCTCTGCTCCTAGAACACCTCAACAAAATGGTGTTGCTGAGAGAAGAAATAGAACTCTGATTGAATCAGCTCGGTCAATGCTCATAGATGCTGGTCTTAAGACCTACTTCTGGGCTGAAGCAGTGAGCACTGCCTGCTATACTCAGAATAGGTCACTGATTGTCAAAAGACATGATAAGACAGCCTATGAAATATTAAGGGGGAGAAAACCTGACATAAGTTTTCTTCATGTTTTTGGCAGCACATGCTTTGTCTTAAACAAAAGAGATCACTTAAGAAAGTTTGATCCAAAAGCTGATGAAGGAATATTTGTTGGTTATTCAACCATCTCAAAAGCTTTCAGAGTTTACAATAAAAGGAGAGAATGCATTGAAGAATCTATGGATGTTACATTTGATGAATTTGATGATGAATCACTCACTGTTCCAAAAGACTATGAAGATCTCATGTTTAATACTATCAGTGATGACAAGCATGAAGTTCATTCATCAGATTCAGAAAAGGAAAATAATGTTGCTGATATCAATCTTGGATCTACATCAACAGTGAATACATTAACAACATCATCTCACTCTTCTCAATCTCCATCAACATCATCTTATCATCAGAGTCAAGATATTCAAAATGATGACTTTCACAACTCTAATCCTGACTCATCAGTTACACCATCAACAAGTACACAAGCTACTGATGCACCTTAACGTATGACAAAGTGGACAAAACACATTGATAATCAACTGATTATTGGTAATCCACATTCAAGGGTTCAGACCAGATCAGCTACTGCTAATTTCCGTCTATTTGTTAGCTTTGTCTCAATAATGGAGCCCAAAAAGATTGATGAAGCACTCACTGATCATCACTTGGTAGCTGCCATGCAAGAGGAGCTATCTCAATTTGAAAGAAACAAGGTCTGGAAACTTGTTCCTCAGGTAGCTGGAAAGTCAGTGATTGGAACAAGGTGGGTGTTCAGAAACAAAATGGACGCTGATGGTGTGGTAATAAGGAACAAGGCCAGATTGGTTGCACAAGGTTACTGTCAACAAGAAGGAATTGACTACGATGAAACCTTTGCACCAGTTGCTAGACTTGAAGCAATCAGGTTGTTCTTAGCATATGCAGCTCACAAGAAATTCAAGGTATACCAAATAGATGTAAAAAGTGCCTTCTTGAATGGAAAGCTGCAGGAGGAAGTGTATGTTAAGCAACCACCCGGATTCACTGATCCCAAGCATCCATGTTATGTCTATAAGTTGGAAAAAGCTTTATATGGACTAAAACAAGCTCCTAGAGCTTGGTATGACACTCTCTCTACTTTCTTAACTAAATGTGGGTATGTCAGAGGCAAAATTGACAGTACCCTATTTATCAAAAGAGATAAGAGAGATGTCATATTGGTCCAAATTTATGTTGATGATATTATATTTGGGTCTACTAACAATGACTTGTGCAAGGAATTCTCTGACCTCATGACTAAAAGTTATGAAATGAGCATGATGGGTGAACTAACATTTTTCCTTGGTCTGCAAATAAAGCAAACCAAGACTGGTATTTTTATAAATCAAGGAAAGTATGTTAAAGATTTATTAAAGAAATTTGAATTCACTAACTGCTCATCCCTTGCTACACCAATGTCATCTGCAGTAAAATTACATGCTGACTCTGATGGTAAATCTGTAAACATCACTGCTTATAGAGGAATGATCGGGTCACTGTTGTATTTAACTGCTAGTAGACCAGACATTATGTTTGCTACATGTCTATGTGCTAGGTATCAAGCTGATCCAAAGGAATCTCATTTGCTCGCTGTCAAAAGAATATTTAGATATCTGAAGGGTACACCAAATCTTGGTCTCTGGTACCCATCTGGTTCAGATTTCTCGCTGAAGGGATATTCAGATTCTGATCATGCTGGATGCAAGATGGACAGAAAGAGTACCTCTGGTAGCTGTCAGTTTCTTGGAGAAAAGCTTGTAAGCTGGTCAAGCAAGAAACAAAATTCAGTCTCAACTTCTACTGCTGAGGCTGAATATGTCGCTGCTGGAGCTTGCACTGCTCAAATTCTGTGGATGAAGAATCAGCTCGCTGACTATGGTTTTGACTTTGGCAATGTTCCAATTTATTGTGACAGCCAAAGTGCTATTGCCATAGCAAATAATCCTGTGATGCACTCGAGGATAAAGCACATTGATGTCAGATATCATTTCATCAGGGACCACGTCATGAAAGGTGACATTGAAGTGCATTTCATTCCAACTGATTACCAACTCGCTGATATCTTTACAAAACCTTTGGATGAGAAAAGATTTACCTTTCTTATCAGCGAGTTGGGGATGCTGAACTTAAATGATTAAATATATGTTCAAAAGTTATCTCGCTGATCTTCTATAATTTTTTTTATTTGTTTTTCACATAAACTAAGCTAGTATTATATCTCACATTTCATCTAGCTGATTGAGTTAGTATTCTAAGTTGTAACTTAATCAGCGAAATCAAATGTGAAGCATAATACTTATCTTACTTTATGATCTACCTTATGTATTTAATTTTTCTTTGATTGTTTTTGTCCTTATTTCATTTAATATGACATTTATATAGACATATATTTTGATACATTAAATACATTCCGTATTCAATGTGTAACGATTTATATTCCTTAAAAAGTGTTTTATTAATATCCGTAAAAGTTACCTTTTTCTCTGACAAGGTACACTTTTACGGCGCGTCATTTCCATCGTATTTAATGCCGCCCCATAAACCATCATTGCCCTATTTGTCTACCGCTCACCACCACCATTGACCACGCAATTTTAATTTCAACCACACGATTCATATTCCTTCAAACCTATTTAAACAGCGAGTCGACGTTTCATTTTACTCTTTACGCTTACTTGATTTTCAAATCTTCATCTTCTTCTCCAAAATTCTCTCATTTTCTTAAAAACCCTAAAACAATTAAGCGTAAATTGTCTCATGGCTCGATCAAAGTTTTTCAACAACTCTTACACACCGACCACAGAGATTAAAGCTCTTCGAGCCTCTGCGGTCAGTGAGACACTCATAGTCTCAGTTCTCAAATCTAACTATTTGGGAAATGTTTCTTGTGTGAAACCTGAGTATGCGGAGGTGATAAAATTTTTAAACAACCACTTCATCCTCCCTGCTCTAACATTATCACCTGGAGATATGAACCCTGAATGGCTCAGTGAGTTCTGGTTTACCTGCACTCACTCTGTTGTCAATGGTGTTTCACAACTCCAGGGTTTCATCAATAATGAAACCCAACCAATCTTCATCACCACCAACACCATTCGTGCAGTTTTAAAACTCCCTGCACACGATACTTACGAACCACTCCCTGAGAGTGACGTTGCCAAAGGAGGCATAGTCGATCTCACTGGGATCGAGTGTAAATTCACTCTTGATGGGAGTGGTGCTCGTAAGTATTCAACTGTGCACAAATCCCATATGGATGGTGTTTGGAATGCCATTTTTACAAACTTTATTCAATCTTTGGGCACAAAAAATGGGAGCTTTGATCAATTTAGCTCCCTGGAAGTCCAGATCAGCTGGTCACTAATCAACTTTTAACAAGTTGATTATGCAAGTGTGATCTTTTCTGAGCTGGTCAACCGAGTCGCTGAGCCTTCTAGGGCTAAATATGTGCCATATCCTAGGTTTCTGTCACTGATCTTTCGAGATCAGTTTGCGGCCTATGATAGGGTATCTTTTGAAGGCTTTGTGCCAACCCTAGTAGGATCTCAAATCTTTTCAAAACAAGCGACTGCGGTTTTGCCAAATTTTATGAAACATCAGGGGATACTTGCACCCCAGCCTGTAACTATGGTACCATCGTCCGATCCTGCTATACCATCGACCACGTCACTGATCCCACCCCCAGTGACTACTAGTGGTCAACCACCAGTTAAGAAACCACCTACTGCTCCCAAGAAAAAAACCAAATTAGGGTCCCTGACATTAAAGGATCAGGGACATAGTCAAAAGAAGGGTGAAGCAGTGACTGAACGTTCAGCTCCTGCGGGCACCCTTAATAAACCCAAACCTTCCACTGCTTCGCTGGACTCCTGAAAATCCAGTGATTCTAAAGAGGGTAACCAACAGATAGCTGCAGTGGCTCAAACCACTGTAAGCAGTGATTCGGGTGCACCCCACACCCTTCTATCGAGTCAACCCATTAGCCACTTGTCATCCTCCCGAAAGAATGACATTTTAGAAAAAGGGCTAGTGACATAAGTGGGTGATAACACACTCATTGCTGATGTCACACCACTGGCTACAGACCCGGGCCAACCTCTATCTATCACTGCACCGGCCGTCAATGTCTCACCACTGTCACATGGTGAGATACAGGTCGCTTCTTCTGTTTCCAATGAACCACCAGCTAGAACACAAGCTGATGGTGAGGAAGCCACAACCATGGACACCTCTGATGATACCATACCTGCTCCACCAACTCACCAAATCAACATCGCGACCTCACCCATCAGGGAGATTTCCCCCACTTCCTTCTCCAGTCGACCTACATCTCCACCACACCAATCAACTCACACTTGACCACCACCTCATACCTCCACCTCCAATCAACTACTGATGGAGTACACTGCCACATCCCAAACCCAGATTAAGATGCTCACTGACGACCGTGAGGCACTTATTGGTACTGTCTCCACACTCACCAAAGTTGTCACCTCTCTCACTGACGTCTACAACTCATTTGAACCATGGAGCTCCTCAGTCAGTGAGAAGGTGAAAACCCTAACCACTACACTCAGTGAGCTTGCCTCCACCTCTATCATTCATGACACAGCCATTACCCACCTAACCACCAGCCAACAAGCCTTAACTACATCTGTATCCAACTACCTACAACACACTGACAAAATTGTTAAGGTGCTTCCACAGCTGGTTTCTCACCTTGCATCTACAAGAGCTGAGGTCACTACCCTACGAGAAGAAACTGCTAAATATTTTCAAGAGATCAACAGGGCAGTGGATCAGTTTGTGCAGACCAGTCAGGGGGAGAGTGAAGATGAAGAAGAAATTACTATTGCTGACCCTGACATGCCTATTGCTATGACTGATCCGCTTACAAACAAAGCTCATAAGGAAATAGTGCTGCAGGGATATGTTCTTCGCCCAATCCCTGAGAATCCTGACTTGGAAGCCTTTGCAGTTGCTGAGCTATCATGGTTGGATATGGATGTAACTGATCAAGATGAAGTTGCTGAGGTTGATAGGTTTCCTGAGTTCTGTGCTGAAGAACTCAGAAATTATAATTTATTGATAAATAAATGGGCTGTGGATGATGAAGCCAAGGTGGAGGGCACCTCAGTGAGTTTTGAACTTGCTCGCTGGGAGTGGATGAACAGAGAAATAAATGATGATGAGGAAGATGATACCATCATGCATGATGCTGATGATGATGATAATAATGATGATGATGGTCAGGGAGGTGGTCATGGAAATGGTCAGGGAGAAAGCTTAGATGATGAAGATGGAGATAATGATACAAACATGGAGGATCAGCAACCCATATCTCTCATCTTAAAAAGAAAAAGGACCAGTGACACCTCTCCTGCATCTGAACCTCAATCAAAGAAAACTACTCCAGCAGCAACTACATCAGCAACAACCACTCCAACTCAAACCCCAACTACCACCACTTCTTTACCAATCCTCCCTGCTCCTCTCTCCATTACATCCTCAGCTGACTCTTCTCCTATCGCCATTTTGTCCACTGACTCAACCTCAGAAAGTCTCATTCCCAAAATGTTACTGAAATTAAGACTTGAGGATGAGTTAAGAGAGGAAGAAAGAAAAAGACTTCTGAAAGAGCAATCAGATGCTGATAGAGCTTACCAGTTGCAATTAAGCACTGAAGATGCCAAAGAAAGGGCCAGATTGCTTCAACTAAAGAAAGATCAAGAAGAGACTGATGCAATGATTGCTAAGGCACTTGCTGAAGAAGAAGATAGTGAGCTAGAGCAAAGAAAGAAATCAGCCAGCAAAGTGCAATAAGGATAGGGGGAGTGAGCAAGCCTTCAGTGGACAGAAAATGGGATGAGATAGACAGAAAAAGATTTGCAGCTCGAATGACAGGGAGATCAAATTGTGCACCTATTACCAAGGTTAGTTTAAAGAAGTCAAAGATTCAATCTCAACCTCAGCTCCTAATCTACAGAGGTACAGACACTCAGGCTATGCTACTTGATCAAGTATGTAAGCTGCACAGAGAGGAATGGAATGAAATCAGGCTTGCTATCAGCCACTCTACAAGTGCAGCTAAAGCTGATGTTCTGAAGGAGATAGATCGACTCTTTCAAAAGATGGTGTCACTGCAACTTCTCAGGCCAGAAGATATTGTCATACATGGTGAAGAGATTGTTCAGTCATCAAACCCAAGGTATAGGTTAGGCACCAGCAATGTCTATCGAATTCCCAGCACTTCAAGGTTAAATCTGTCTATCCCTGTTGGTGTGCCTAGAGTTGAAGGACATGAGGTCACTGAGGGGGAGAAGGGTCTGGTATACAGGGATTTAAATGATGTTCTAAGGTTTCAGAGAGAAGCTGAGCTTGAGAAGGTTGATCAGAATCAACTCATTCACCTAATCAGGTCAGCAAGCATACTTCCAAAGAACTCAAAGATCAGAAAACCTATTCTCGATGAAGCCTTGGCAAGAAAAGTCAGATACCTGCCCTCTCAAGAAAAATTAAAACATTAGTGAAAATTTTGTGCTTAAAAAATATAATCTTAGATTATTCATATTTTATGGAAGTCAAAATTATATTTAATTTATTTTACATTTTAATATTTAATATAAATTCCTTTCCTAAATACTAGTAGATAATAATCATCGAACATAGTACGCATGATATTCTATTAAAGTTACGTATACATTGTGATAACTTCTAAAAGTTAAAATCACATTTTCAAGGGAAATTTATTTTATACACAATCACGTTAGTTATATATATATACTAGAATTCCGATCATAAATCCGGCGAAGTGTTGATCTGATAATGTGATGCGCTTGAGGACATGAATCACGATAATAGTCATACTCAAGCGATGAATCAGATGATGCGATTAACGAAATGAGAAGACTAAATTCGATTAGGAGAAGAATCTTTGATACGCAATCGGTTTTCATGGCGGATATGTGGTTTTTGATCACGTAAATTTGTAAACCCTAGCTATTTCGGTTTACTGTGTGTAGAGGAAGGACTATGAAGTGACTGATGGTTTTGTTTTGTGCAGGTGATTGGATGAGCGGGAGAATATTTTCTAACAGAAAGTTTTATTTTTTAATTTTGAATTTACGATTTTACCCCCCAGCAGTTTTGCATATCTTATTCCTACCCGTTGGTGTTTTAGGAATTTACAACTTTACTTTTTTTGGTTTATATTTCGAGGGTAATACGGAGTGCCTCTAGTGTCGGATGTAGAAATGTGAGTGGGGATATGCACCGAATAGTATCGGTGGGAAAAAAAATTGTGGAGATGTGTATTTTGAGTCAGATTTTGGGTTAATTTTCTTTATCTTACTTAGAAAATAATTATCGATCGAACCAAATCATTTTTAGATTGAACTGAACCAACCTAAAATCGACTATGAATCGATGTAGCAACAACTTCAAATTTTTATTTGAGTTCGCAGTCATGGTTTTGAAAAAGACTAGTACATGATTATTTGTATAAAACTTATTGAAAGTTATTTACTTCTTATGTCCCAATTAATTGTACACTATAAATATGCATACGGTTTTAGAATGGAAATTGATAAGTTTGTCAACCAATAAAATTTCATACATACCCACTAAAACACTTTCTGATTTGTAAAAATCAATAGTAGACAATTATTTTGGGATATTAAATTGTGACGGAGATAGTAGTGTTTAGATTTCTTTGATAACAAGTAAAACTCATTTCTAAATAACTCAACTTTTTTTTTTTAATATGTAACATGTTGAGTCACTGGTCGCTGATCTCAACTCATTAGTCGCTGATGTAAAGTCACCGATACTCTCTCTGAAAGACTTCTTGGAAATGATCGTAGTTGAAGTTGCTGTTGCAAAAGTTTTAGTCTCTGATTTTATCTCTCCAGCTAGAAGATAAAGAACCTATTAAGATAAAAGACTCAACTTTGTGTGTCGCTGATACTCATCTATCAGCGAGAGTCTCCAAGTCTTTTTTAGTTATTTCTTCTGCTGAATAAAAGAAGTCACTCAAGTACTGTAGCTCAAGTTACTCTTCAAGAGCACGTTAGTTCGCAGTGAGTAAGGAGAGCCTCTATTACTTCAGTGACTGCAACATTAAATGTTGCATTAATAAGGAGTTGACATATTCTACGTTATTACGGCGCCACGCGTGCTCCTCGTGACTTGGTCCATCATAGAAACTAACGTGGCAGCAAGTGATTGGCTTCAAGGTAAAAGGTGATCTTTCCCCATACCAGAATGTTAGAACAATGATATGTCACATCATTGTTCCTAACCAATCAAGCAGCAACACGTGTTTATACCGGAATGTTGGAATAATGATATATCACATCATTTGTTCCAGACCAATCAAGCAGCGACGCGTGTTTTTCTTTATCTAGATTTCGAGGGATTCGATGTCTATAAATAGTGTAATATGTTGTACTTCATTCTGGTCGATTGTTCGTATTGTCGTCTGTTTGTCAGTGTCTAGTTTGTCTAAAATACGATCATCACCAGCGAGTGAACAGTAGCGTGTTTGTCCACTACTTGTTCATCTCAGTCTGTAATAGCTTATTGTTTGATTTAGATTAGCCTTGGCTAATCTATTCCGCAATCAACAATAGATAGATTTTATGAATAATAGAATTTATCTTTCAGCAAGATATGCCTCAGTGATTGATCTACCCATTTAGTTTTATACATTTGTTCAGTTGCTTGTTATATTATCATAATTAAAACTTGTCCAATCAGTTAACACATTTCAAAAAGAAAAAGTTTTAATTGTATTCAACCCCCCTTCTACAATTAAACAACTGTTAGCGATCATAATCACTAACTAAATAGTGATTAGGGACTCACATAACACTCATTCTTAAATATCATATATGTGTTAATAATCAAGTTAGAGTAGTTAAGGTAAAATTTACATCATTTATCCCGTATTACGTGTAAGTCAACATCTTATATTTGAAAAAAAAAAGAAAAAAAAAAGAACATGGTATTCTTATTTAAATATTTACCTTTGTATTGTAATTATTTTTATTCATTAATGAGAGATATATAGTTTGTTGATAACTCGTTTATTCTACATTTCAAGTTAATTGATGATTGCTTTATTTGAACACTAGTAAATACCAAGGGCTGTGCGATGCACAGCCCACGCCCTGCAATGTTATTAATGACTTTCGAATTTCATAATTATATTACTCCGCTAGTTCCAATATAATATCCGGTATCAGTTTTCCCGAACTTTAAAAAATTATATTGTTTAAGAGTGAAGATGACTTTGGTCCGTGCAATGCACGACCCATATTTAGAAATGCTAATAGTGATTTGTGTAGTATAATGTATATATAACGTACCTTTTGTTAATGCTTGATGAAAATACAAATAAATTTATGTATTCTCATCTACTATTTTCAAGCACTGACGCTTTCAATAAATATGTTAACATGTTCTTTTATACTATATAGTCTATAATCTATAATCTATGATTGATGGTTTGTTATGAATAAAAGAGACTACACATTTTTGTTCTATGCAAATTAAGTTATGATTAGAAATATGTGAGAGTTAATTTAAGCATGAATTAACACCATAATATATATATCATTGATGGTTAGTTAAAAATCATATAAACCATACTAACTCCATCCCAATTTTAAAAATATCTTATATCAAAATGCACACAATTTTAAAAAAGTCACTATTTACCAACCAATAACATCTCATCTTTACTCATTAAATTATTTTTTAGATTGGTGTAATGAAATATGGATACATATTTTGAAACAATACAATAAGTGGGACACTTAATTTGAACAGATGAAGATGAAGTATTTACTTAATTCATTATGAAAATGAAGTAATGTTTTTTATGAATACAAAAAATGAATAAAAATGACAAAATTGATTATAATAAAAAAGATGATGATGTGTCATTCAATGGTGAGTTTAGGAAGATCAAGTCTTTTTTTAGATATGTGAACATTATAAAGAAACTTATTTGTAATTTTTAAAGTATAAAATTTGTTAATGAAATCATGATTTTGTGAATATAAGAAAACAAATATATATGTTAAATAATTAAGTATTAAGTGGTGATGAGGTGTCAATTGATGGTGAGCTTATGAAGCTAAGAGTTTTCTTTATATATATGTTAAGATATATATATATATATATATATATATATATATATATAACAAAATATCATGGAACAATTTGAATCATTCGATTAATTTCTTTCTTGTGATCTAATGGTGCATATTTAATCTCCATACCATTTTTCTCCCCGCATATTTATTATTAAAATATTATAATTTTTATTTATTAATAACTATAAAAATAAAAAGATAAATAGGACTAAAAAAATGAGGATAAGAAAACAGAATGTCATGAAACAATTTGAATCATTCGATTGATTTCTTTCTTGTGATCTAATGATGTATATTTAATCTCCATAATTACATTTTCTTCCCCGCATATTTATTATTAAAATATTATAATTTTTATTAATTAATAACTAAAAAAATAAATAGATAAACACGACTAAAAAATGAGGATAAGATTACCAAACAAAAGATAATTAAAATTGAGAAAAAAATCAATGTAGTTACGATTACCAAACAAGAAATAAATAAATTAAATTAAAATAAACAATTCAATGCCAATCAATAAATATAGGCCCGATATCAGTGTTTTAAGACCTGGTTCGACCGGCCCGGTCGGACCGCAATTTTAGAAATTTCTGGGCCAAAAAAACCCGGGTTTTTCAAAATGTTGACTAGTCAATGACCCGGCCGGTCGGACCGGGACCCGGAACGGGGCATTGACCCGGTTTCAAGTTTTTTTTTTTTTTACAATTTCTATGTACATTTAATCATTTATATAATTAGGGAATATTGACTGGTTGTGTATTTCAAGAATAATGAGGGTAATGAGAGAATTTTTGACTGATGTGTCATCATCATTTATTAATCTATGGATTATATAATTATTATATTGATGATTCCAAGAATAACATGGGAATCGATGTCTCATCACTCTTTATTACTCTATGGATTATAATTATTATACATAATATAATTATAATTATAAAAAAATAAAAAAATTCACTAAATACTATTACTGTATACTATTATTAACTCCGATCTGACCTTCCGGCCCAACCGGTTCGACCGGTCAGGCCAGAAATTAATATTTTTCTGGGTCGACTAAAAACCCGGGTTTTAAAACATTGCCCGATATAATGTAAAAAAAAAAGCTTTTGTTAACTTTTTTGTATTTATCTTCAAACCTATTCTAAATCTTAATCCTACCCACATCTATTTATATCCATTATAATTCACTTCCAACACATTTTACACCTCTCATATTCCACAATGAATATCGCAAAAAACTTCCAAGGTATGTTACATATAATCTTTAAGGTGCATATAATATTTTTAATCTACTAATAAATTTATATATTTGTATGTTAATATAACAAAGAGATTTTTTATTAATTAATAACTGTAAAAATAAAAAGATAAATAGGACTAAAAAAATGAGGATAAGAAAACAGAATATCATGGAACAATTTGAATCATTCGATTGATTTCTTTCTTGTGATCTAATGATGTATATTTAATCTTTATAATTACATTTTCTTCCCGCATATTTATTATTAAAATATTATAATTTTTATTAATTAATAACTAAAAAAATAAATAGATAAATACGACTAAAAAAATGAGGATAAGATTACCAAACAAAAGATAATTAAAATTGAAAAAAAAAATCAATGTAGGTTACGATTACCAAACAAGAAATAAATAAATTAAAATAAACAATTCAATGCCAATCAATAAATATAGGCCCGGTATAAATAATTTACTTTAATCACTTTATTTATCACCAAGTAGCATGATTAAATCATTACAAGGTCATTAACTTCAATATCACTAGATAATCAAAATCTCAATATTAGGTTTCATGAATACTTAGCCACACAATTTCTAACTTTACTCTTTGATTATCAATCAAGTATTCTAAATCATAATCCATACCGAATTTCTCATATAACTCATGAATATCATCATAATCACTATAATTCTCAAGAACACTTTAATCAATTTATAACTTTTAACTTGAATAATGTTTATCATCATCATTAATCAACATTTATCAATGTATACATCATTATTCTAAGCTTTAAAACCATAATTCATGTAAAATCACTCAAACTCCTAACTTTCTTCATGAACATTTATCAAATTATTCATTTTTGTGTTAGGGCTTAGCTATTAATCATGATTTAAGCATCTACTAATCATTATATCATGAACACAAGCTTCACTTTAGCATCAATCACCCTAATTTAATCATTTGCCCAAAAACCCATTATCTAGGTTTAGGAAATTCAAGAATTTAACACTTACAATGAGTTAAGATGATGAAAGGATGAATCAAATCACTTTATTGAAGCTCAATTCAAAGATTTACAGCTTCAATTTCAACTCACAACCTGTTTTGTAAATTATAAATCGTCCGTGTGGGTTTGATACATACGGCCAGACACAACCAGGGAGAAAGAACACTTTTAATTTATCAAAACTTGAAGAAACATGATGATTTAAGTGTATAATTAGGGTTTTGATCTTTCCTCTCGCTAACAATCGAACTCCTTGGAAATTTTGTGTAGTTTAATACGTAATACACACATATATTAGAAATATGTGTACTACTTTTATCCCCTTCTAAATCTATTTCCTGGAACTTAAAAACCAATTGAGGAGAAACATTATTTTATTTTACCGTCAACTGAATTAAATTAAAACAGTTAATAATTTATTAGTCACAATAAATTATTCGACTCTTTTCCTTTTTTTTTCCAAATAACATCACGTACCTATTTTCTGACACATTAGATAATAATTCATAATCAGAAAATATTAAAATACTACTAGACCCGAAGACTGGGTGTTACAACTCTCTCCCCCTTAAAGAGATTTCGTCCTCGAAATCTGATCACACTTAATTAATCTAATGAATTAGATTTCATTTCACTAATACAGTACCTGTCATACACTGTACTCACATAATCACAAAATGTACCTACATATATTTATTTAGATATATTTTATTTCATCAACTTATACACCACCAGTGTGTATTACAATTGAATTCATATAAACACATGATATCTATCACAAAATGCAATATCCAGCATAAATGATAGTATTATTAACTATATAATCAAAATATATACACATATCAAACGTTACTCCCGTGAGCAACTGATAAATATAAATACACGTTTTCAATTCTTTCCACATGCACATATCCAAATGTACATGATTCTATATTTTCCCCCTGCACATATACTGTGCATATATCATGTCTTTCATAATTTAACTGACCACCTATGTGACTATTCATAATTAACCATGTACACAATTTAAAACACATATCCCTTGAAATAAGTGTAACATATAGTTACGTGCAATTTCGTCTTTACAATTATAACAACAAGTGGTAATAAATACCACAACATGCACCTTAACAACAAAGTTGAACTCAATTCATAATTAGCAATTTAGCTAATAACCCTTTGCCTCTTTAATCAACAAATTGCTAGAATTTCTAACTTTGCAACTAGTTAATTACTACTTTATAACTTGTAATTATAAACACAACCAGATTATATGAAGCTCTTATTCGAAAAGAATCCCAAATCATATAATCTTAAACACATAAGAGTCAGCAATATGTAGAGGTCAAATCTTATGGGTAAAAACCATTTTTTACTTAATCACTTAGCATCCTATCATATCGAATTGGATACTAAATCAACACCAGTTGATACTATGCATTATCAGCATAATTCTTTCAACACATCAACATAAGGTGTTGTCATTATTCACATATTCAACAATATCAATACATTGTTATCTGCAGTCAACTGACCTCTACCTTGCTTAACTCATATAATAATCCGTACTAGTTGCAATTTATCACATATACATTTCTTACACAATAACTACCACATTACAATAATAGTTTAGTGGTTTACTATTCTTTTGTTTCAGTCAATCATTGACTATTTCTCAATTACAGGTCAATATCTCTAACCTGTTATTTTAAAATCACTTAACTTTATCTGGTACTTAGTAGCCTCAACAATTCCATGTGAAATGGCATAATATAAATACGTTGGCCAGACATCATATTATGCCAGTCACACTTCATTCTCAGGTCACTTCATACCATTTACTTTCCAAAGTAATTAATCTTTACTCTATTATATATCACTATAGTGATATCAACCATTTACACCTATATGATAACACCTTTGCAACAAGTACAAAATCAAGTATTAACTTGTTACCCTTTTTTCATTTATCATTATGAATTTAAAACTACTTATATACTCAAGTAGTTATAACCAATATTGACATTTAACACTCTTTTCAATATCTCTTTAACATGGATGTAATGTCCAACAATTACATCCATCAACATCATTATACTCTTATAGTACATTTAGTACAAAACTCTTTTGTCAATACTATAAGTAATATTCAACACATTCTAATACTTTACATGATTCAAATACTTTATCATGTTTCAATTAATTCACATATATGATCCACATAACTCTATAATCAATGTTTACTAACCCTAGTTAGCAACAATCAACAATACCAGTTGCTACCCGATTTTGCAGTTAAATAAACCGTCTAAGAACAACTCATACACAATAACATCAGTGGACCCCTTAAAACAAGTTTTAATATTGCACGTATACACAGGAATGATCTCTTGGCATAAAGAAACAAAAGCCCAATACAAAACGTAAGCTAAAAGTTCGAAATAAGGTCCGAAAAAACAATAAAATGCCATTTTCGAGCCCCAAACGACCCCGAAGTGCCGAAAACTGACAGGGCTCATGGCAAAGCGATGAACTTTTTCCGTTAGCCGTTTTTGAGTGGACATGTAAATTTCGTCTTATTATGACACCGAAATTTTCTAACGGAAATTTCTACGTCAAACGTTACGTCGAAAAACAAAAATTTTTATTTTATCACATGAAAAGCCCCTAGCCGCCGACTTATAAGGTGAAGCCGCCGGCTTCAGACCCAAAACAGCCGGGTCATAGGTGTAAGCAGCCGGGTACAGAACTGTCACCAATGTCTTGGTTTGAAAAATGATTGATTTATTTGGATATTCATTATGTGGAGAATTGTGGCACGTTAGTTGTATGAGGGTATTTTGCTATTGAAAATCAAGCGAAACCTCCTGCTAGAATAATAATAAGTTGAGATCAATTTCTGAATTATAGATTGTTTAGGTGGACAACAATATTGATAATCATTGTGAGTTACCTTTTATACCTAATAATATATGAGAACTTGTTTTCCTAGAAGAGTTTCTTGATAACTAAGCTGTATAGTAGAAGCAATTTTAGGATAAGAATTTGGTTTGTGAAATGCTAGGTGGTATGTAAGTCCTTTTGTACTTTTATTTGCCGTTCATATTGAAAGTTTTTGAAGGTTTTAATTGATAGTCTACTTGAGGGCAAGTAGGATTCAAGTGGAGGATGTTTGATGAACGCCGAAATGTACTAAATTATAGTACTAATTACCCCCTTGTTCAATAGAATTTTTATGTATTTTATTTGAATTTGGTACTCATTTTGTTCATATTTGCATTTAGGATTTGTTTGGAGCTTGAATCGGAAAAGAAGCAGAAAACGAGCTAGTATTGAAGAAAAGAAGCTAAAATGATTGAAGCTTGAAGAACTAAAGTCGAGTGGCTAAAAAATTGTAGAATTGCATCCATACGGCGTATGGATGGTGTGAGCCGGGCTGCCAGATTACGCGGGTCTGATCCATGGGCTTATTCAATCCATACGGCCTTTGGAAATCCATACGGCGTATGGATTGATTCGACCGAAACCCTAAATAGTTTATTTTGCTTTCATTTTGAGGGTTATCAATTCTCATTTTTTCTCCAGCCGTTTTGCACTCATTCTAGCCTCATTCCAGGAGCATTTTGAAGGTAGAAGCAAGGAGAATTAAAGCCTCTTTCGATTGTTCAATCATTATTTCGGTTTCTCGGTTTGAATACTTTAATCCTTTTTCATTTGATTATGATTTCGGTATTGATTATGAATCTGAGTTTCTGTAACAATATGATTGGCTAAGTCTTTTATGTATTTACTTGGATGATGATACTTAGATGATGGTTTGACTATTGAATTGTAAAAACTATCGGATTTTATGAATGTTTATGCGTTTACTTGTTAATCCTTGATTGTTGATTGATTATTAGTGGTTACCTAGCGTGGTTTATGGGTCAATCGAGATTGAATTCCTTTTGATTAATAGATTATTGATGATTGTTGATTTTAGTTAACAATTATTGCTGAATATATTGAGTTTGACATGTTAGGGTTAATAATCGGTATTAATCATTAATGAACAAGATAACTATTATTGGTTATAGACTTTGTTGATTCAAGCCACAAAAGTAAATCACATAAACGGCTTTCCATCAACAACACTCGAGTATGCCACTTCTTTGGAAGTGAATCCAGAAGCTTCTTGTTTACATCGTTACGCCCAAGAACTACACCTCCTTCTATCAACTTAGTGACCAATTGGGAATATCTGCTACACAGATCTTCCAGAGACTCATCCTGAAGCATATCAAACACTTCGTACTGCTTCTTGATTAGATCAATCTTTTTCTTTTTGTATTGATCACTGCCACCACACTTTTTCTCAAATGCTTTCCAAAGATCATATGCAATCTTATGTTGTCTCATTTGTCTCATAATAGGTTGAGGCAATGCCATTGTGATTGCAGCATGGGTTTTCCTTTCCATATCAAAGGCTTTGCGTTCCTCAGGAGTCATTGATTTAATTGACTTCTCAGGAGCTGGACCATTAAAGACTCCTATTCTCAGAGGACGTTCATATCTTTCCTCTAAGTATATCATCATTTCAGGGTCATTTAATCCAACATAAGATTCGAAGCGTTGACGCCAATCTGAATAACTCATCCCTGGCATATACATTGGAGGTTTGTTTCTAGATCCAACCTCATTGTTCTGTTTCAACATTGCTCCAACTGACTGAATAGAGTGTGCTGAAGATGATGTCATTTTAATTAACCTGCAAAACAATTGAAAACACAAACAGCAAACTGTTATGCGACACAAATATGTGTCGCAAAGGTTTAAGCGATACAGAAATTATGTCGCAACTGAGTATGCAATTGATTATGTCGCAAGCTTGTGTTGCAAGCTTGTGTCGCCTAAATTAAGGCTTATGTCGCAAATCACAGTAAGCTTGAGTCGCAAGCTTATGTCGCCAAACTAAAGGCGTATGTCGCAGTAACCCTAGACGCGACACAAAGGTTATGTCACAAATCACAGTAAGCTTGAGTCGCAAGCTTATGTCGCCAAACTAAAGGCGTATGTCGCAGTAACCCTAGACGCGACACAAAGGTTATGTCGCAGAATAGTGTCGCAGAAACGGCTGACCAGCGACCAAAAACCCTAAATTCGAAAATTCTCGATAACCTAACGAAAATTTACGATTGGAGGACGAAAAATAACTTCAATATCTTCCAGAAACACCAAATAATAATTTTAAGCACTTGTCAAAGAAGATTTTAGCTCAAACTTGTTGTATTTATCCGAGAAACTTGTCAAAATGGATTCAATAACACCAAATCCTGAGATTTTGGCTCTGATACCACTTGTACCGGACCTAATCGAATCCCCAATAATCAACCATAGTGCAGAATCCCACGATTGATAACAAATTGGTTAAACGAATAAACACTAATCAAACACAAAGTATATGATTGATCAACACAAAACCGATCAGCTTATATTACTTAGAATGATTACAATATGCTCTTACTGATCACAAATTCGTCAACCTTAACCAATGAGCCGTACATGTCTATTTATACTAAACCTAATCTGACCTTTGCGACACAAGCTGTGTCGCCAAGCCGACTCATGCGACACAAGATGTGTCGCTAGGTTGACTATTGCGACACAAAGACCTTGTGTCGCCAAAACTTAAAATGTAATTAAGACAAACGTTATCAACTAACTTAATTACATACTTAGACCAACTGACAGACACACTAAGATGCACCAACAACATCAACATTCCATTTGTGGAGCCATTGCTCAAATGCCTAAATATGCAAAATACTTGAAAGAATTGTTAACCAACAAGAGCAAGCTGATGGAGGCAACCACGGTGACAATGAACGAGAGATGCTCAACGGTGATGCAGAATAAACTACCACCGAAGATGAAAGACCCTGAAAGTATTACCCTTCCTTGTCTTATTGGAAGTTTAGACATCACTAATGCACTGGCTGATTTGGGAGCAAGCATATCAATAATGCCTTATACTATGTATGCTAGACTCAAGTTAGGAGAACCTAAACCAATCAGAATGTGCATTGAGTTAGTAGATCGTTCAATTCAATATCCTAAGGGTGTGGTCGAGAATGTTTTGGTTAAAGTAGATAAGTTTGTCTTCCCATACGATTTTGTGATTCTTGACATGGTAGAAGATTCAAAAGTACCTATCATTTTTGGAAGACCTTTTCTAGCCACTGCAAGGGCATTGATTGATGTTTTTGACCGAAGGATCACATTAAGGGTAGGCGATGAAGAAGTGGTGTTTGATATTAACAAATCAATGCAATACCCGGCATCGGTAGATGATACCTGTTACTTCGTGAGTGCCAAAGAAATGACAGATGATGAGGAATTTCTACAAGGTCTCATGGAAGATGAAGATATTGATCCAATGATTCTGGAAGGTTAGACATGAAGTCTTGAAGCTATTCGAGAGATTGAAGAACTCGATAAGTTGCTCGAGGAAGAGAGTGAGACTACATGTGAAGATGAATTAAAGACTGAGGGAGTCAAACTGAAGGAGAGTAAAAGGTCTATTTTGGAGAATGGAGTGTCAATCATCACAGAGACACAAATTGCTATGTATGGTATTCCTTGTTTGAGGGAAGAGGTGTCGATAGTCAAATCTTCATTCGAAGAACCACCGAAGTTAGAATTGAAAGATTTTCCGAACCATTTGGAATATGCATACTTGCAAGGAAAGTCGGACCTGCCAGTAATTATTTCATATCGCTTGGACGATTAGCGATATCAAGGGAATAAGCCCCTCCTACTGCACGCACAAGATTCTCATAGAATCTGATTTCAAACCTGTGGTGCAACCATTGAGGCGTTTAAACCCTAAAGTGACTGATGTGGTAAGGAAGGAGATCATTAAGTTACTTGACGCTGGGTTAATTTACCCAATTTCCGATAGCCCCTGGATAAGCCCCATACATGTTGTGCCAAAGAAGGGAGGAATGACCGTGGTAGCTAACGAGAAGAATGAATTAATCCCCACGAGAACTGTCACCGGATGGAGAGTTTGTATCGATTATAGGAATTTGAATGATGCTACTCGCAAGGATCACTTTCCTTTGCCCTTCATCGATCAAATGCTCAAGCGTTTAGCCGGAAAATAATACTATTGCTTTTTGGATGGATTTTCTGGTTACTTCCAAATTCCGTTAGATGCACATGATCAAGATAAGACCATGTTCACATGCCCATTCGGGACTTTTGCTTATCGGAGAATGCCTTTTGGTTTGTGCAATGCGCCCGCAACATTTCAGCGGTGCATGATGGCGGTTTTTGATGACATGGTGGAGGATAGCATGGAGATATTCATGGATGATTTCTCCATTTTCGGAGATTCTTTTGACAAGTGTTTAGAAAATCTGAAAAAGATGTTGCAAAGGTGCGAGAGTTCGAATCTTGTTCTAAATTGGAAGAAGTGACATTTCATGATACGTGAAGGAATCGTATTAGGACACAAGATTTCAAGTGTTGGGATTGAAGTAGACCAAGACAAAATTGAGGCAATAGCAAAGCTGCCACCCCCAACAAATGTCAAGGGAATACGAAGTTTCTTAGGACATGCTGGGTTCTACAGACGATTCATTAAGGATTTTTCCAAGATAGCTCGTCCGATGAACAAACTGTTGGAAAAAGGTGCTAAGTTTGAGTTTTCCAAGGAATGTCTTGATGCATTCAATCTTTTGAGAGAAAGGTTAGTATCAGCACCCATCATGATTAGTCCAAATTGGGATCTCCCATTTGAACTAATGTGCGATGCTAGTGATTATGCTTTAGGAGCAGTGTTAGGGCAAAGGATTGATAAGAAGTTTCAACCTATTTATTATGCTAGTAAAACCTTAACAAACGCGCAAGAGAATTACACTACGACCGAAAAGGAACTACTTGCAGTTGTGTTTGCTTTTTTGATAAGTTTCGGTCTTATTTGATCCTATCAAAGACTGTAGTATTTACCGATCATTCGGCCTTGAGGTACTTATTTAGCAAACAAGATGCGAATCCGAGATTGCTACGATGGATTCTGATACTACAAGAATTCGATATCGAGATTCGTGATAAGAAGGGAGCTGAGAATTTAGCCGCTGATCAACTTTCAAGGTTGGAAAATCCCGAGTTAGATAAGTTGGATGAAGCGGAGATTAAGGATACATTCCCTGATGAGAGTCTACTGAAGGTTATTATGAATGGACTGCCATGGTTTGCTGATTACGCAAATTTTCTAGTTACAAAAACTCTTCCCACTGAAATGAAGTACAACGAAAGGAAGAGATTTTTCTCGGCTTTGCGACATTACTTTTGGGAAGATCCGTTTTTGTTTAGGGAATGCGATGATGGTATGGTGAGGAGGTGCATTCATGGAGAAGAATGCATAAAGATTCTAAGTCAGTGCCACAACGGTCCTACAGGAGGACATCATGGGCCATCATACACAACTAGGAAGGTGTTTGAGGCAGGATTTTATTGGCCAACTGTCGACAAGGATGCGTATGAGTTTGTGAATGAATGCGATGCTTGCCAACGAACGGGAAGAATCTCTAAAAGAGATGAGATGCCTGGGGAATCGACTTTATGGGACCATTTCCACCGAGCAACGGAAATAAGTATATAGTTGTGGCTGTCGATTATGTTTCAAAGTGGGCTGAAGCAAAAGCATTACCGACTAATGACGCACGAGTGGTGATTAAGTTCCTCAAGCAACTGTTTTCGCGATTTGGAACTCCTAAGGCGTTGATTAGTGATCGTGGAATGCATTTTGCAAATGTGCAATTGGAGAAAGTTTTGAAGAGATATGGAGTCAATCACAAGTTCTCCACTGCTTATCACCCAAAGACTAGTGGACAAGTAGAAGTGACTAATCACGGTTTGAAGCGTATTTTTTAGAACGTTCAATTGATGGAAATCCGAAGGATTGGTCGAATAAACTGGATGATGCATTATGGGCCGCAAGGACTGCTTTCAAAACGTCCATTGGAACCACGCCGTACCGAATCATTTATGGGAAAGATTGTCACCTACCGTTTAAGTTAGAACATAAAGCGTATTGGGCATTGAAGCAATGCAATCTTGATGATGATGCGGCTGGGAAAGAGCGACTGGCTCAGTTGCAGGAACTAGAAGAGTTAAGGAAAAATGCATATGATAATGCTCGACTGTTTAAGGAACGCACCAAGAAATGGCACGATGCACGTCTTAGATCAAGTAACTCATTTGAGCAAGGTGACAAAGTGCTCTTATACAGTTCTCGTTTGCATTTGTTTCCTGGGAAGTTGAAGACTCGTTGGACAGGACCTTTCGTAGTTGAAAAGGTTTTATCCATTTGGTGCTGTTGATTTGAAAGGTCATTCTGGTACGAATTCAAGGTGAATGGAAGTCGTTTGAAGAAGTATTATGATGACGTAAGGGACTCCAAAAGGGATTTGGAGATGAATTTCACTTAAGTCATGGAGCAAAGTGTCGAGCTTACCGACGTGATAAACAAAAGCGCTTTCGAGAGACAACCCGTTGTTTTTCTTAATTATTTATTTTGTTTTGTTTTGTGTTAATAAAGCTCATGGAAGAGGGTGCTGGTTGTTTGAAGGCGGCAGTCTAGCTTATATATTGAAGATAGCTCAGGGGAGTTTTTGTTCACTTCTTTTCTAGTCCCTATGTTATTGTTTACTTTGCAATGAGGACATTGCATATTTTTAGAGTGGGGGATGGGGGAAAAGAAATTTGTTTGTCCTTAGGATATGAATGGTAAATATTGAGTTAAAGGGCATTCTATGTTAGTCATTTTTCAAGCCCACAAATTTTCTTTTAAAATTGTTTTCTGTGTAAAGTTTAGCAAATCTTGTAACACACTTTGGGAATTCAAAGGTTGAAATGAACTTAATTTTAAATATTAGATAATTCATCATATGATGTATCGATAGGCAATCTATATGAAGGTTATTGAGATTTTAAGAAATTTAATGCATAAAGTAGGATTTATCCTAAGAGGATCTTTTAGCAAGGTATGACCTTAGTCTTAATCCTTATATGATAGCGTGTTATAATCCATAATTTTGGGATCCTGATTATCATCATTTGGGAATATACTGGGTGTTGTCTCCTCTGTTGTACGTAAGTACATACCTGGTTTTCGTCAGTATATTTGATATATATAGAAAAATGTAGATAAAAAGAAAAGAGTACAAAGGACTCATGAACTGAAAAACCAAAGCCAAGTTATGTCGCTCTGTTGTACTAAGATACAGACCGGTCACCAATGTCTTGGTTTGAAAAATGATTGATTTTATTTGGATATTCATTATGTGGAGAATTGTGGCACGTTAGTTGTATGAGGGTATTTTGCTATTGAAAATCAAGGGAAACAGCCTGCTAGAATAATAATAAGTTGAGCTCAATTTCAGAATTATAGATTGTTTAGGTAGACAACAATATCAATAATCATTGTGAGTTACCTTTTATACCTAATAATATATGAGAACTTGTTTTCCTAGAAGAGTTTCTTGATAACTAAGCTGTATAGTAGAAGCAATTTTAGGATAAGAATTTGGTTTGTGAAATGCTAGGTGGTATGTAAGTCCTTTTGTACTTTTATTTGCCGTTCATATTGAAAGTTTTTGAAGGTTTTAATTGATAGTCTACTTGAGGGCAAGTAGGATTCAAGTGGGGGATGTTTGATGAACGCCGAAATGTACTAAATTATAGTACTAATTACCCCCTTGTTCAATAGAATTTTTATGCATTTTATTTAAATTTGGTACTCATTTTGTTCATATTTGTATTTAGGATTTATTTGGATCTTGAATCGGAAAAGAAGCAGAAAACGAGCTAGTATTGAAGAAAAGAAGCTAAAATGAAGCTTGAAGAACTGAAGTCGAGTGGCTAAAAAATTGAAGAATTGCATCCATACGGTGTATGGAAATCCATACGGCGTATGGATGGTGTGAGCCAGGCCGCCAGATTACGCGGGTCTGATCCATGGGCTTATTCAATCCATACGGCGTATGGATTGATTCGACAGAAACCCTAAATAGTTTATTTTGCTTTCATTTTAAAGGTTATCAATTCTCATTTTCTCTCCATCCGTTTTGCACTCATTCTAGCCTCATTCCAGGAGCATTTTGAAGGTAGAAGCCAGGAGAATTAAAGCCTCTTTCGATTGTTCAATCATTATTTCAGTTTCTCGGTTTGAATACTTTAATCCTTTTTCATTTGATTATGATTTCGGTATTGATTATGAATCTGAGTTTCTGTAACAATATGATTGGCTAAGTCTTTTATGTATTTACTTGGATGATGATACTTAGATGATGGTTTGACTATTGAATTGTGAAAACTATCGGATTTTATGAATGTTTATGCGTTTACTTGTTAATCCTTGATTGTTGATTGATTATTAGTGGTTACCTAGCGTGGTTTATGGGTCAATTGAGATTGAATTCCTTTTGATTAATAGATTATTGATGATTGTTGATTTTAGTTAACAATTATTGCTGAATATATTGAGTTTGACATGTTAGGGTTAATAATCGGTATTAATCATTAATGAACAAGATAATTATTATTGGTTATAGACTTTGTTGATTCAAGCCACAAAAGTAAATCACATAAACGGCGTAGGTTTAATTTATATTACAATTTGGTGGGCAACGTTACTTGAATATTAACGTGTTGAAAACAATTTTGTGTCTTTCTTAATTGTATTAGATTAACTTACCTCGGAAAGGGAGTTGTCTTATTTGTCATGTCGCCATAAAATCCATTGTTTGAGCAATTCAATAAAGTGATAACCGGATTCTAAGGAAAGTAATCCAAGTGAATACATTTCTTTTATCATTTGAATTAAATATTTTATTTAATTAATTATTTTATCATTTCTTAATTTTATTTAATTAAGTTTTATTTAATAAACCATTTTTCATAATTGTTTGCCAATTGTTCGATCGGAACCAAAACGTCCACATTATTTACTGTTTTTATTTACAACAATTTTCAATTTATTTAATATTGACATCCGTTCCTGGTGTTCGACTCGGACTTATCAGGCTATACTATATTACGACCAAGTATTCTTGCCTGTGTTGTGTATAGTAAGCAGGTACTCCCATTTATAAAACTTAACTCTGTTTACACAGCATCAACAACATATCAATGAGGATCGGTGGCTCTTGAGATATCATAATACCCGGGGATTCAACAAGAGCACTTACTACAATCTGTAAGGCCAATACAGAATAGACCGATAGTTTGGTACTAATCTCATACGAGCTAATTTCCTATTAACGATAAGTACTAGGAAATTCCTGTCGTCTTACAATAGTAACCAAACCCAACCAATAGATTGACCTCAATACTGATGCCCGAAGGCTAAATATCAAGTGATCACATATTCACAGATTCAACCAAATCAACATATCAAACTAAGCAGATTATCAACAGTATTATTACTATTAAACCAAAATCATCATGGCAAACCAAAAGCAGTAATAATACGTTTACCCGTTGTAACCAAACTTGTTACAACTAAGTAAAACTGAGAATTAAGATCCACGCACCGACACCTCAGTTGTCCACTCAGTAGTCTAATGTCACTGAGTCTTCTCCATATCTGAGAATACAATAAACAAAATGAGTTAGTAACTCATTCATAGTAATCAACTTATTTTAATATCATATCACATGGTTCATAATCCAAATCTCAATGAGTTATTACTTGAATCATTATATTATATCAGTGTCTCTGTTTCAAACTCATTATCAATATTCAACACACTTAGTAACTATAAACTTCATAGTTAACCAATCATGATCATTTATCAAGTTATGATTCTTATGATCACAACATCACTTTAATCACTTTATTTATCACCAAGTAGCATGATTAAACCATTACAAGGTCATTAACTTCAATATCACTAGATAATCAAAATCTCAATATTAGGTTTCATGAATACTTAGCCACACAATTTCTAACTTTACTCTTTGATTATCAATCAAGTATTCTAAATCATAATCCATATCGAATTTCTCATATAACTCATGAATATCATCATAATCACTATAATTCTCAAGAACACTTTAATCAATTTATAACTTTTAACTTGAATAATGTTTATCATCATCATTAATCAACATTTATCAATGTATACATCATTATTCTAAGCTTTAAAACCATTCATGTAAAATCACTCAAACTCCTAACTTTCTTCATGAACATTTATCAAATTATTCATTTCTGTGTTAGGGCTTAGCTATTAATCATGATTTAAGCATCTACTAATTATTATATCATGAACACAAACTTCAATTTAGCATCAATCACCTTAATTTAATCATTTGCCCAAAAACCCATTATCTAGGTTTAGGAAATTCAAGAATCTAACACTTACAATGAGTTAATATGATGAAAGGATGAATCAAATCACTTTATTGAAGCTCAATTCAAAGATTTACAGCTTCAATTTCAACTCACAACCTGTTTTGTAAATTATAAATCGTTCATGTGGGTTTGATACATACGGCCAGACACAACCAGGGAGAAAGAACACTTTTAATTTATCAAAACTTGAAGAAACATGATGATTTAAGTGTATAGTTAGGGTTTTGATCTTTCCTCTCGCTAACAATCGAACTCCCTGGAAATTTTGTGAAGTTTAATACGTAATACACACATATATTAGAAATATGTGTACTAGTTTTATCCCCTTCTAAATCTATTGCCTGGAACTTAAATACCAATTGCGGAGAAACATTATTTTATTTTACCGTCAACTGAATTAAATTAAAACAATTAATAATCTATTAGTCACAATAAATTATTCGACTCTTTTCCCTTTTTTTTTCAAATAACATCACGTACCTATTTTATGACATATTAAATAATAATTCATAACTAGAAAATATTAAAATACTACTAGACCTGAAGACTGGGTGTTACAGTTACGATTACCAAACAAGAAATAAATAAATTAAAATAAACAATTCAATACCAATCAATAAATATAGGCCCGGTATAATGTAAAAAAAAAAACTTTTGTTAACTTTTTTGTATTTATCTTCAAACCTATTCTAAATCTTAATCCTACCCCACATCTATTTATATCCGTTATAATTCACTTCCAACACATTTTACACCTCTCATATTCCACAATGAATATCCCCAAAAACTTCCAAGGTATGTTACATATAATCTTTAAGGTGCATATAACATTTTTAATCTACTAATAAATTTATATATATGTATGTTAATATGACAAAGAGCGTCCTACTACATAAGAAAATTATGCTCCTGTTAATAACGGAGATACCAAAGGTTAATATTGTTTTATTATTCATTTCATTTGAATTATTATATATGTGTTATATATGTATTTGGATTGGTCTGTGCAACTATTTTCAATATTTTTGTAACTTTCAAATGAAAAAACTCCTCTCAACGTCAACGATCATGGATTCGAGGATGATGCGGCACCTAATAATTTTATTCGTATTTTACTGAGCATTATGTGTTTATGTGGCCATCACTATTTTTTGGCTTATGTTAACACGATGGTTATTTGACGAAATAGTGTAGAGATTGATAAGGTGTGTACTCTAATTCTAATTAAACAAATCTTATGAAAGATATTGAACGTTTACACATACAAGAATATGGGTACTAGGAAGTTTTAATCTCCAATATTTTTAACTTTGCTTTCTAGATATAGTAATTTTATTCACTAATTCATCAATTTTATTACCCAAATACATATCCATTATTTGTTCATGTAATTAAATTGATATATTTTAGAACTCAAATGTTGTAGCCCACGTTATCGCGGGACCTTCACCTAATATATATATATATATATATATATATATATAGGGTAAGGTTCCAATGAGAACACTTCAAAAATAAGAACGGTAAGAACACTTCATAAATGCATAATTAGCCAACAAAATCATTAGATTCACACTCATACATCTCAAATATGTGTAGAAAAATTGATTAGAGTAGATGCGAACTTTCGAAAATACATAAAAATCGAAAAAACGATTGATGCACAATTATAGAGATAATCGTGCATCAATCGTTTTTTTCGATTTTGTGCATTTTTAGAAGTGTGCATTTGTTTTTCTTTGCATATTTGAGATGTATGACTGTGAATCTAATGATTTTTGTTGATTAGTTGTGCATTTATGAGGCGTTCTCACCGTTCTTATTTTTGAAGTGTTCTCATTTGATCCAAACTCTCTCTCTCTCTCTCTCTCTCTCTCTCTATATATATATATATATATATATATATATATATATATATATAGGGAATTCGCGTTTGTAATAGGTCCCCCGGGAAGATTAAGCTTATGTTTATAATGTACGCGGCCTAATCGTTACCGTGACCCTTTCCGAATCTTCCCATGGCCATATAGTAAATGTTTACCCAGGGAGGGATCGAACCCGTGACCTCTAAGAAGTTATTCGGAGGCCCTTACCACTAGGTCATCACCAAATGTGTAGGACTCTTAATTGTTGTATAATGATAACAAATAAAGTTTTGTTTGCGCGTTTCGTGACGGGGTAAAGTAATGTTTACATCCATGTCATATACATAAATTTATAATACATCAATGGTCTTTGACGTAACGATATCGAGGTGTTCATACAACTATCATGGTATGAGTTTAAATTTCACTTAATTTAAACTCATACTTCGATAGTTGTATGAAAACCTCGATATCGTTACATCAAATACCATTGATGTATTATATATATATGAAATGGATGTAAACATTAGTTTACGCAAACAAAACCTTATTTGTTACTCCCTCCGTCCCTAAATCATTGTCCAACTTTTTTTTTTGACGCTCTAAAATAATGGTCCACTTCTAATTTCAACTAATGGGAGAAGACTTTAGTCGGTGAAGTTCTATTTGATTGGTTGAAGGGTGTTATGGTCTCATTTTTATTAAACTGTATGTTTTTTGTTGGTGGACAATAATTTTAGGACGGATCGAGTATCATTTTACAACCATTAAGAATCCTACACATTTATGTAACCACAACGACAATGATAGTTGATACGTTTATCTTTTAAAAACCTAAACAGTAACTTAAACAAATTATTCCTTTGTCAACTCCCATCGTGATGCGCAGCGGGATATAGAATTTTTTGATTAAACATTTTCAACTTTCATACTCCTTCCATCCCAAAATAAGTGTCAGAATTCCCTTACAACTAATCATAGAATACTTTAGTGGGTAATGATAATATGTTATTAGCAAATAGTGAATTTTCTAAAACTGCATACATTTTGAAATGAAACAATTATTTTGAGATAAATGAAGTACTATTTTACGGATGATAAATACTTTACACACACTATAATGATACATACATTACACAAGGTCATAACATGAGTATCGCTGACGGTACAAAACAACTATGCCGTTGATCAATAATCATTAACTAAATAAAATTACGTACTTTATTTTTTTAGTCTTTTGATTTTTTTTATACGCACACAAATAGTCTATTCACCAGAACAATACCACTAACACGGAATAATTTTTCTCACACATTATATGCCAAGTTGTGTTTTTCTAAGTTGAAAAACATTTATTATCTTTAAAAAATCATACAGTTATATGTTGAACGATAAATCGAAAACTAAGAGCACGTTTAGTTACGGAAAACTATCTTCATTTTTCCTTTTCCATTTTTCAGAGTTTTGTGTCCCTTGAAAAACTAAAGGAGTTTAGAAAACGCGTTTAAATGTAAGGGATAGAGTTTTCATTTTCCATAATAGGAAATGAAAAAAATCATAAATCATTAGATTCATTTTCTTAGAAAACTTCTTTTGAAAATTATAACTTGAACACGTTTTCTAATTTTTTAGTTTTCTTAGAAAAAATTTCAGGTAAATGGAGGAATTTTTTTTAAGTAAACACACCCTGAATCATTATAGGGACCAACGATTAAATGATTGGGCAACTGGAAAGTTGTCAGTAATTTGTCAATGAAAAGCAACCCAAACAACATATCAAAAACTGTTATACAATCAAGCATACTCTAACGTTTGTCTACTGCATGTACTACAAATTAAACACTAAGTGCTTATATAATGTTTTAAAACTCAGTTTTTTAAGCGACTTGGAAAGGTGACTGATTCCGGTTGAACCAGTCAAACCGGTTGGACCGACCGGTCAAATCGGTGACAGATTACAAACAAACAGTAGCATACATGAGTACATTCTGGATGGTGATGGCAGTGTCAAAGCAAATACCACAAAAAATCTTTGATTTTTTTTAAATAATTTCAAGTAAAAATTACAATTTTGTGTTTAAAATATTATCTCTCTCTCTTCGATCCTCACGCCCTCACCATTTTCCAATGACTACAGTGTCATCATGTTATGTCACACTTTCTCTTTCTTTTCTCATTTTATTTATTAATTTTTTTTAGATAACAATAATATGATATTTTATTATAATAATATAATTCAAACTTTGAAGGATGGGCTGACAACGACCACTAAAGGATGGTCCACTGTGGCATGTCACTCCAAAATCAACAGTCAATCTGCAGGTACGGTTTGATCCACAGTTACTATCACTGAAAAAAAATAATTAAAAAACTGGTTCAACCCGGTTGAACCGGGAAAGTCAACGGCCTGACTCGATCCTCTAAATAGTCAAAAACCAGTTCATTCTGACTCGCTAAAATATCCGGATCCTATTGGACCGATCGAACCGGACCGATTCAACCAGTTTTTAAAACATTGCTTATATATGCTATAGACACTCTCAAGCAAACACCAACTATATGCATAGCCACATAGTAACTTGAGATCTTAAGTAACATGTTTGACTAGAGAAAATTAAGCTTAGACTGACGCTTTTCTGATATTGGCATATGGTTGTGTTCTTTTACCTCCTACTAGTTTATAACCCGCGAATTCACGGGCTAGTCCATAATTTTCTTTAGTTATTTTTTACAGATCATATTGTTACATACTATTGTTTTGTTTGACGTTGTTGCGTTGTTTGTAATTTAATGATGTATTAAATATAATGAAATTTTTCTTTTTTTGTATTTTAAAAAAGTTTAATGTCTAATGCATCCATAGCTGTGGAAGGGATAATACCGTAAAATTATTATATATATGGGTAGGCGTTCTTGCAGATAAATAACCATAAAATTTATTGAGCGTAAAGGCATTCAAGTATTTCTTATGTATGAATGAGCGAAATGTGATAGCTATATGGATTATGTATATATAATAATTAATATTAAGATAACTTTGCAAAGAATATTCCGCCCTCTTTAACTCATAAATTTTTATTTAGTTTATACATATAGAATTGCACCTATATTTATGGCAATTATTTTACTTGAAAACTAAATACCAATTTTTTTTTAATATATACGCAATATATAGGTACTGTCGCATTGCGCGGGTACCTTGTTAGTACATGTGAATATGAGATATGTAATTTCTAAAAAAAACATAGATGATGATTATGAATATGGATCATGATGAGTATGTAAATTGTGAAATGAAAAACGCTTTAAGTAAATATTATAATCAGTATTGTGTTTGAAATGGAATTAAAATTTTCATGTGTAACTACGATTTATGTATTTTTATCATACACATTGATTATGAATTTTGAATTATAAGAAAGTAAAAAAAATATCATTGTTTATGAATTTAAATTAATTATATTGGAACATAATTAACCCCTACATTACAAGAACATTAATTATGAAAATTATTAACTATTTACTCTAATACTAATTAACTAATTAAATACTACTAATTAATTCAGGGTAAATATCCTTAATTGTTAAGGGTATTTTGATCTTTTGCATATGATCCATTTTGCTATTTAGATAGTCAATGTTGGAGAAGGAAATCAATGGACTATATTAATTACCCTCATTCATCTAATGGTCATGATTAATTTATAATGATTTATTTTTGGAAGGGGATATATATGGTTTTCTTTTAATAAAGTTGTAACATTTTATAAAGTTATTCATTGTGTAGGTTGGATTCAAAATTTAAAATTTTGAAAATAATAATAATGATTTGGAATTGTTCAAATTCAACCACATTATTTTTATATACTTAAAAAATTATATGTATATACTAAATAAGTAAATAGTCATGTCAACGAATTACCAATCATACTTGGAAATATGATGTATGTATTTTTTTTTATGATTTCACATTGAAATGATTTTGTATCCTATTAAACGTTATAGTTGAAATCGATTTAATATTTATCTCTATTACATATAAAGCATTTTGCTTTATATCTTAAAAATCAGACTCAATAACAAATAAAGTAATTTTAATAAGATTTGTCAAATTAATATAAGTCATCAACGTATGACAATAATAGGAAGGAACATTAAGTGATCAAAGTTAAACAAAATTTAGTGTTCAAAAATATTTTGAATGTTAAATGAATATTAAATATTAAATTAAATACCATTCTTATGTTACATACTTTATTCTAACATACCTTTAAAAGCATATTATATATACTTTTATAATCATATACTAAATTTGAAATTAATATATTGATAATTTACTACGTGTATAAAAGTATTATGGTACTTCGTTGTAGTTATTATTATATATATATATATATATATATATGATAGCGCCTTGGATCTACAACTGATCGAATCTCAAACACAAACGGAAATCATGTTTAAGTAATAAACGTGAATCGAATATAAATTGGAATCAAAATGTAAAAAAAAGATGATATCTTTTATTTCTTTGTCACAAAGCATGTACAATCAGCTTTTCTCTCTCTCTCTCAAGTGTTCTCTAGATATGATCATCAAAGACTTAATTACTAAATGAACACAACTAGTCCTATTTATAGTCCTAGAAATAAGCCTTGCAACAATGACTTAATAAAGTCAAACCTGGTCAATGTGAGAATAGCCTATTCTCGCATGACCAATGAATGCGACAATACGTATTGTCGCATAACATCATTGTCGCACCTTCAATCTAAGCTAAATCATCTTATACAACCTATCGTCACAAAATGTTAGAACTGCATGTTCTAACAAACTCCTCTTTGACAATAGATTGTATATGTGTACAAGCTATTATCACCAAATGTTAGAACATGTCCTAACAAACCCCCCCTCCCTTGGTAATAGCTTGTATAAGTCTTCAAATCTTCAACTTTAGTTTGATTGATGAGCTTAAGCTTGAAGAGAGAGAATTATCTTCCAACATCCTTCACAAAATCTATTTGTTCCCTATTCTGATCATCAGAATATATTACTCCCCCTGAACAGTAGATTTTATCTCCTTGGTAGTGTATCAATCAAATAGCAACAACTTTAGGAACCCATCGTAGCATGGTTCCAACCGGTTTAGAAAGCCCTGATAGCCATCTATAAGTTGTGTCTACATAATCCAAGGATATCGAATTCCATCTAGAAATGAAACGCGGTGTTTCATATCTAAATTGGTGTCGTGGAATCGAACGTGAAGGATTTGACCTTTGGAGAAAGGAACAAAATCGATCAGTTGCTTTAACACCATACGATGACATCGTGATGGTACTAATGCAAACATCTGTGCCCGTGTGTATGCACAAGATTTTGGTAGTCTTGATTCCACTGAAGGTTGAATCGGTTCTGAAGCTCTTTTTGTCTTCAATTGATGTTTTGAAACCGATCTTTTTACACTTGCAACCTTTACAGAATCCCCACAATCAACCTTTTTTGGAGTTGATTGTAATTTCTTAGAATACTTCTTATTCTTTTGCAAAGAATAATTAGTAAACTGAGAAATCTTTTTCTCACACGAAGATTTACTTGCGTAAATCTTTTTCACAACCTTTGCAGGTTGCTCAACCTTTGCAAGTTGTATTGTGGAGTGAGAAACTTGAGAGAGTTGTCCACGAAGATCTTGAATAGTTCTCAAAGCTAGACCATGATCTTCTTGTAACTTGATTAACCCCGCTTGTTGATTCTCAAATTCAATAATTTGTTCTTCCATTCTCACAATCTTCAAAAGCAATTCTTCTTGTTCATTCTTCATGTTGAATAGTTTAGCTTGCAGGACTTTGACTTCATCTTCCTTATGCAGCACCATCGTATTAACCTCATCACTTGAACTATTTGGTTTTTTCTCTTTGTCCTTCCCAAATACGATTGACAACGCTTCCCATAAATCGTAAGCCGTTGCTTGTTTCTTGAAACAAGAGATTATGTCTTGAGGTAAACACATAGTGATCATTTCGTACATTCTCTTGTCTTTGTACAGTCTTTCTCGTTCATCGGATGTCATATTCTCTTTTAGACTCGGTTTGTCATATTGCTTAGTAATCAAAAACAACAAATCTGGAGCTTTATTTGCAACGAAATTCTCAAACTCAGTCTTCCATTTTTTGAAGTCACTGAAGAATAAGGACTTAGATGGAGCAATCTTTGAAAAGCCCATATTCTGAAATTTTCCCTCCAAAAACGCGTTCAAAATCGTCCAAAAACGTCCAAAATCGCCCAGGTAAAATGAAACTTTTTCTAAGTCAAAATCTAACACTCTTAAGCCTAAGAAAAAGTTTTGGAAGTACACAAATTTTCCCGCCAAAATACTTTTTTTTTACACTTGCGACAATGCTTACTACGACAATTCAAATCCCAGAATTACTGTTTATCCGACAATAATCACTACTCTCGCAATACTATTTATGTGAAAGTCAACTATCCGTAAATAGCAAGGCACTGTTCATGCGATAATCACAACACTCCAAGAATAGATCCACTACTGTTCATACGACAATAGCTACTATTCATGCTACAATGAACAGTGTCGGAATTTCAAAAATTCCCGCTCAAACGTATTCACGGAGAAAAATGGTTATTGCTATTGTCGGATTTCTATTCACGCACAAAATGACCAGATCACGAAAAAATCCCAAAAATCACTCAAAACTAACTCAAATCGGCTAATTTTGATGTTAATCAACTCGGAAATGAAATTCCGACCTTTATATGCTATCAATTTGACCAAAACAAGTCAAATTGACATGTCCGTATAGAATCCGTACACTTCGTACGAAATCCAATCGAAAAGCTCAATAATTCTTCAAATTAATTTGTGATAACACATAATTAATTGCTGCGTGATGATCGAGTAATGTTTTCTGATCAATCCGAATCAAAATCACATGCGAATTCAAAGTAAAACAAAATCCGTAACTTGCGAACACAAAATCCGAAGTTAAAACCAATACGAACACGTTTTCACCTATTCGAAGAGCTGTTCCCGCTCTGATACCAATTGATAGCGCCTTGGATCTACAGCTGACCGAATCTCAAACACAAGCGGAAATCATGTTTAAGTAATAAACGTGAATCGAATATAAATCGGAATCAAAATGTAAAAAAAAGATGAGATCTTTTATTTCTTTGTCACAAAGCATGTACAATCAACTTTTCTCTCTCTCTCTCAAGTTTTCTCTAGATATGATCATCAAAGGCTTAATTACTAAATGAACACAACTAGTCCTATTTATAGTCCTAGCAAATAAGCATTGCAACAATGACTTAATAAAGTCAAACCTGGTCAATGCAAGAATAGCCTATTCTCGCATGACCAATGAATACGACAATAGGTATTGTCGCATAACATCATTGTCGCACCTTCAATCTAAGCTAAATCATCTTATACAACCTATTGTCACAAACTGTTAGAACTGCATGTTCTAACAATATATATATAGTGGGAGGTTCAAATGAGAACCACTTTAAAGTTGAGAACTGTGAGAACCACAACAAATACATGTTTGTTCACATGTGATTAACTTCAATCATATGTGAACATTGATGTACGTTTAATTGAAAAAGAAAAAAGTGAAAAAAAATCATAAATTTACGTCTTAAAACACATTTTAACCGTTTTGTTCACATTATCGTTCACATGTGAACATGTATTTGTTTTTTGCGTTTTTCGATATGATTTTAAGATTTTTTTTCACTTTTTTCTTTTTCAATTAAACGTACATCAATGTTCACATATGATTGAAGTTAATCACATGTGAACAAGCACGTATTCGTTGTGGTTCTCACAGTTATCAACTTTAAAGTAGTTCTCATTTGAACCTTCCCCTATATATATATATATATATATATATATATTAGATAGTTGCGTTGTATATATAAGGTACAGTCGCATTGCGCGGGTACCTTGATAGTACATGTAAATATAAGATATGTAATTTCTAAAAAAAACATAGATGATTGATGGCACCCGAAAGGGTCGGTGTCGTTGATGGTAACTAATTGGGCGCCAACAGGGGTTTTAAAATTTATAATTAGCGGAACTTAAATTATATGTACTACCTACTCTGGTTAGTAAGCGGTAAGTATAACCTAAGATCTCTATGAATCCAAACGTGTGGGCAATTAAAGTTGGCACTTTCGGTAGGGAAGTATCTAGGATGGAACAAAGTAGGTAGGTTTGGGGTTTTAAACTAAAGACAAGTAATTAAAATGCAGGAAATTAAAGTACAGGGAAGCAGATAAAGATAAATATGTGATTGTTGAGATTTTGATAATTAATATTTCGGGATGACAGAATAAATAGGGATGATACTAATGTGGCAACCAAACTACTAGGTGTAAACTCTAGAACCCTACCAACTCGATTTCCCATTGGCATGTCCCTAGGAACTAGGTTATCATGATCCTGATCGGAGCAATAGGCAAACTTCCGATACTTATCTAGTTGAAAGGTAAGCAACCTATTTTGGTTCTATACCGAGGTTCATGAATTAGTAGCGTATCGTCTCATAGGTCCGACCGTTCTTAACTCCTAAGATAGGTTACTGTTCTATTAGCATGCAGATTAATAACTTTGTATGTTTAGACCGCCGATTTTATAAGATTTGGTGTTTTAAAGATTCCAGGTCATTACGACTTTGATCTTATTCCGAAATCCTGTTATCATTCATTTAAGCTCTAGTTACTTCGACTTATGATTCAAATCTCTCCTTTTCAAACAGTTATACATCCCCGGATTATTCGCAGTTTGTTAAAACGTGTTTCATATGCGGACCATGCCTTTCAATGATAGACAGTGTACTTTACGTAGTAGTTCCACGGTTTCTCACATCAACATGCGGTCGAGAGTAATTGACAGTGAAAGTGACACTCTATCTAACTAAATGTAAAGCAATACAGAAATGTAAACCTAATATATACAATGAGTGGTTTCAATGTATCTTACTTATTGCATGTCATGGGCACAGATAACTACTTACCATAATTAAGGTTGATCAGGTCCTAATTACTAGGTTGTAGTCACGTGGATAACCAGAAAGGGTAATCCATAAATTAAACTTGAATTCATAAAGTCTTGACGCTACAAGGGTTACTTATTCGTATTTTATCTGAACGTATTTTACGAACATCATTTTATAGTGTTTTGACTTTCGTAGGATATACCAGTTAGTTGTGAAGTTGTATTACCTCTTCGGGATTCCAACTATTAAACCAGAGCTGATTCCAGAGATATAACTACCTTCGGTCGTTTACCGACTTCCATACATTTGTACTCCATCTTAAAGCGTTTCCAGTACTATATCGGATAAACAGTCGAATAGGGGCCGTCATATCTCTTTATGATTGTCATACATTAATTATATAATGTCATCCTTACTTATAATTATCTACATCATCAACAACCACAATAATAAACTACTCGCAATTCATGGCAACAAATATATCACATACCAAGCAATAACACATAATTAAAATATGGAATAAAACAAGTATGATAAAGGTTTAGATATCACACGGAAATAAATGCGCAGCAGCGTATTATTATGATTGACAACTCATTTACACGTACAAAGATGAATCTTCAAACCTCCTAACGTTCGTTCTAGCCTCTATACTAATCTGAAGATTAATTACAATAATCCTAGACTATAAGAGAATTTCTAGAATGAGAAAGTGGAAATGGAAAAGGAGTATGTGAGTGTATTAGAATGTAGGAGTGTATTTGAGTGTGTGTTCAAATGAGGTCTAAGGGCTGCTATTTATAGGTGAAAAGTGGCTCATGTTAGCATCCCTAGGCTCACATTAGCAAAAGGGTGAAAGGTGGTGCACCGGGTACGAAAAAGTAGCGAAAGGTGGTGCACCGGGTACACGCAAGGACGGAAAAGCGGAAAAGAGACGGGGGGAGGGAGGGCGGCGCCGCCCACCACCTGGCCGGCGGCGGCTGGCTGCCACCCGCCCCAGTCCGTCGTCTTTCGTTGCGTTGCTTAATTCGCGCGTATCTTCTTCGTTATGCATTCGTTTGCGTTGATTCTTTTTGCATTGGATTCGTAATTCAAAAATGAAGACTTTGATGTAAAGATATCCCAAAAATATGCCTCTCATCTTTGGATGTCTCGTACGAATCTTTTGGATCTTCCGGCGTACGTAGAATCTTCATTCTTCGTCCGTTTATGTTGATTCTTCTTCTGTTGGATTTGTAATTTGAAAACAAAAATCTTGGATGAGATGGATGTTGATGATGGGCACTTTTGTTTTGAAATCTCGTTTTGATGCCTTGAATCTTCAAACGTGTGTGGAATCTTCGTTTTTCATCCGTTTTGCTTGATTTTTATCGTGCAACCTTGTTTTGACCATCTTGGCATAATATCATTGATTTGTATTGGTTTTGAGTTTAAAATGCCAAGAATCGTTCTAGAATGAGAAAGATATCGGTAGTAAAAACATGACTTTTTACGTGATATCAAGTATCCCACACTTAGAGCTTTGCTTGTCCTCAAGCAAAATTATTCTTAAAAAGCTTCTAAAAGGATTCTAATCGCATTAGTTTTTAGAGACACCATTTCCAAAGAATATAAAGTAACAGTTATGAAAGAGTTTTTACCGGAAACTAAGGGTTTATAGAATTTGATACCTTCTTCGAGCAACATATATGATGATCATGACTAGGCAATCCTCACAAGTGGGTTACTCAAATCACTCAAGTGTTTAGGGTTTCCTACTTACCAGTGTCAATCACTCAGATAGCCTGTAATCCAGCATTCTCATCATAGGCTTGATCGAGAATCAAATCTCCATCACTTTTGATGAGGACGGTACTAACCTTTCGAGATATCTTGGAAGGAATCGGAAGTTTGGTTTGAAGAAAGTGTGATGGTTTCCCTTGTATTTTCTCGAAACTTTTCTTGAAAGAGTTTCTTTTGAATTTCTCAGATTTTGAAAGGACTACATAGCCTTTTTCTTCCCTTTTCTTTGGAATTTTTTTTCTTTTCTTGGCCCTTTTCTTGGTTGTGTCGGCATAATCTTTTTGATTTTTTTTCTTTTTTTTTCTTTTCCTATGCCGACCCTACCGATATATTTTATGGCCTGGTATTAGGTTGCAGAAGTCTTGGGAATTCAAGAGTGTCTTTGAGAGTTTGTTGGAAGATGAAACTTCTGTAGGTTCGGGACGAATAATAGGAGGTTTTGATTGGGTGTGAAGAGTGAATGTTTGAGTGGGTGTATGTTTGATGGTGGAAGGGTGTTTGGATTCCTTAGAAGTTATCAAGATGGGTTGTACCTATGCCACGTATGTCACTCATCGGTGTGATCTCGAAATGCATTACAAGAGCAAGTTGTAATTCAAATGCATACATCGGTGCATACATGAAACGAAAAGTGAAGCATTTTAGAGATGAATGCTAATGATGGGATCAATCCTCATGAATCGAATGTTTTGTTCAATGTGTGCCTAGCCATGTGTTGCCCTTTTCGTCCGTATCTTATTCTAAAACAGTTTTGTTTCATTGTCAACACTCGTTTCTTGCTGTGATTTATAATTTTGAAAGATAGGATTTCTAAAGAACGATGTATTTGAATCTAAAATTTTCTAAATTTTATCCATTTTTAGCCTTTTAATGAAATATTGTTTGACTTACGGACAAGAGGTAAAAACTTGCGGTTGAAGGCCGTATATCCCACACTTAGAGGAACATGGTCCCTAATGTTCGAATCTATTTGTTGAGTGCCTCTTGTTGAAGTATCCCACACTTAGAGATTCTACTTATTTTCGGATTGTTTAGTAAGTGTAGTGTGGTTTTGATGATCCCACACTTAGTTTTTTTTTGGAATATCGGATGAGATAATCAATTCTTTAAATGGGTAGAGGGTTTTGGAACGGTGTACCGCTTTTGTTGTGCACGTTGTTGGTTACTCGTTAGAAGTCTTCTAGTCCGCGGCTTGTAGCTTATGGCTCTCGGCATTCTTTATCGTGTAGTCCACAGCTTCCCTTGCCTTGGTCCTCTATAGATAGTTTCTCAAACAAACCACTCAATTTAATCAAGTAATAGCTGCTGATAAGAAAAGTAAAGTAATAATAAGGTAATAACTGGATAGATGTGATGTCTATGCATCCACAGTACATCAATTACACACAATAATAAGGTCTTGATAGAAAATAAAAAGGAGTTAGAAAGCAGAGCAATCTATTGCTCGGCTGGTGGTGATACTGCAGCTGAAGATACTATAGGTCCAGAGGATGTCTCATCTGATGAAGAATCATCATGTTGATAGTGGGTGCCTTTGTCTGATGCATCTCGATCAGCTTCTGCATCTGGTGTACTTATGGTGAATACTCCATCCTGTATCAAATGATCAACAAATTCCCCTGCGGGCATGTCGAAGTTTTCAAGTGGAATCTCAGGTGTCCTCTGCTGAGAGTGTCCTCTAAATAAATCAGTCTGTCTATGAGAGGATACTAGATCAATCGGTGCAGCTGCAGGGTTGGTGCTCCTGAGAATCCTGTGACTTTGAACAATGGTGGCTCATGTAGGGACTTTGGATATCCTACTGCCTCTCGAAGTCTGCCCTCTAGCCGAACCGACAACAGAAGGAACATGCTGTCTTTGAATAGGAACCTGTGCTGGTGGTGCTTGTGGCCTAGGTGGAACTGTGCGAGGTGGTAAACCATGGCCACGATCAAGAACTGGATGTCGGTGAGGTGCTGGAGTAGGAACTGCAGGGGGATATAAGTGTGGTGGTGCTCGGCCCAATCCACGGGGTAAGTCAGGAAGTGGGTTCACTGGTATTCCTGCTGTTTGCTGTCTCATGGCCTTATAACATCGGACCTGCATCTGCATCAGCTAGTACCAATAGTCTGGCCCTGGTGGTGTCTCATAGTGGTATATGTAAGGGGGCACCTGAGATCTAGGAGCTGGGGTGGAAGGTCCTGCTCTAGTAGGTTGTGGCACTACTGGTGGTGGTGCAACTGGGTCGTCATAATCATCCTTATCTTTGTCTAAATCTGAGTCTGAATCTGAGTTATTTGGCTCTTTTGGTTGTTGTCTCTTTCTTCCCTTTCTTGGTAAAATTAGACCTGGTACCAATTCATCCATACTTTCTGTGTCCGATGATCGTGCCCAGATGTAAACGGTGTCGTCTCTCATAATCTTGAGTATATCCATGCTCCTAAGGAATTCATATTCTATCGGGTGGGCACTCCATACTGGCAGGCTTTTGAATTTTTCTACCTCTGTCGTCTTAAGCAATCCCATTCTGCGAATCAGCCTTGTAATTATTGGACCCATATATGATCTCCTTGCACCAAAATCCTTTTCTTCCAGAATCCGCTGGGCAACTAAATGGGCAACATGAATATTCCTCTTCTCGAGGATGCATGTCATCCATGCTCCTAAGGAATTCATATTCTATCGGGTGGGCACTCCATACTGGCAGGCTTTTGAATTTTTCTACCTCTGTCGTCTTAAGCAATCCCATTCTGCGAATCAGCCTTGTAATTATTGGACCCATATATGATCTCCTTGCACCAAAATCCTTTTCTTCCAGAATCCGCTGGGCAACTAAATGGGCAACCTGAATATTCCTCTTCTCGAGGATGCATGTCATCATAGCAATATCAAATCTGGCAACTCGACCACTTGTCATGTATTTTCCATCAAATGAACAAGCTATCAGCTTGTGTAGGATTTGTAAGACTGGATCTCTGAGTCTGGTAGCCTTTATACCCGAGAAATATCTTGTTGATGATAACCTACTCCATGCTTCAGTTGGTGTGGTCGAGATGGATATCGAAGTGGCTCCATTAGTGAACAGAGGGGAATGTATCTCCTCAGGTGTGTATAGATCCAAGTGTTGTGCGAACTGAGCCAGTGAAAAAGTGAATGAACTTCCCATGTATCGCAATGTGATCAAACTGTCTCCAACTCTACTCCTTGTCTTAAATGTGTATGTGGTCATGAACTCGGTAACCATTTCCATGTATACCGGTTCATCAATGCTGAACAGTCTCTTGAAGGACTCGAACTGCTGACCCTCAACTGGATAACTGAGTAGGTTCTCTAGTCTTTGTCTGAATCCCAATACTTGCAACTTTCCCAGTCCACATATCTAAAACGCCCGAACTTCTTGTCTCTCCAAATGTGTGCCATCTAGTCGTGATCGGGTGATGCACTAAGATAGGCGAGAGATCCTGTAAGTGGTCGTGCTGGGTTTAGTTTTTTCTTCTTCGGTGACATAATACCTGAGAAGATGAGAGATTTAAAGTAATGGATTCTTAAGAAGGAGAAAATTTAAAGCACTTATTTGAAATTTACAATGGAAAATTCGAAATGAGGGCTTTAATTTTTGACAGTCCAAATATTACAGTAAATTTCAAATGTCCCCAAGTGACCAATAATCAGTTTAAATAAGGCAATCATTAATATGTAACAAATATATAGTCATGAAATGACAATAGCTTTATTGTGAAGTAATGTAATTTACAAAGTTTGTGTTACCCAAATTTGAAATGTCATTATTTCACAATTTATAGTTATCGGTAGGCTTTGACTTTTTAAAAGTCTAAGTTGAAGTAAGGTTTTAAAATTTCAATTAATTTGTTTTAAGAATGCAATACTTCAAGTTGACTTTTTAGGTCAAAGCTTACTTCGAATGATAACTTCAAGTATCCGTATGCCGAAATTATACCCTATACATGTAAATATGACCTAAACCATTTCAAGCATTTCCTAATTGGTAAACAAGCTAGGTCATGCAATAAGAGTTATGTTATCCATGTGTTTGATTTTTTTCAAGACTTTTATTTTCACAATAATGATTTTCTAGTTATTTTGCCTACTTTGACTAGTCAAGCAAGTACAAGATTCTAGTGAGCAAGAATTGTCAAGTGATCTTAATTTACTATTCTATTCAAGTAAGCTAGCTAATATTTTGTAGACTTTCAAAAGTCAACTTGCTAATCCTAATTCATTCGCATTGTGCAATTAACATAGAGTAATCATTCAAATCACCATAATCATTTAAATACCTAACAACTACACTTAATCACGCAAAATTATAGACTTAATTAATAGGTCAAAGTTCATCCTTTTAATAAAGTCAAGCATGTGTGAATTAGCATGGGTAAGTGGTAGTAGTATGTAATTTCTAAGCATCTAACCAGGAAAAGTAGTAATTCCTAGTTACTAACTTAGCTAATGTCATAAAATAGGATATTCAAAGTTCAAAGTAGGTTTCTCATAATCATACCTTTATTGTAGTGCGTAAAACTTCAAAACAAATGTACAACCAAGAATAATATGCAATGAGGAGTTCAAAAGGACGCAAAATTATAGAGTTTGATGGAGATTTAATGGTGGTTCATGGTGGTGTGGGTTGGGTGTGGAGGTGTGGCCGGCCATGGGGGGTGTCAAAGGGTAGGAAGAAAGTGTTTTTTTTTGTTTTTGAATTATGAGAGTGCATGGAAGTCTTAATGATCCCCCAGGAATATATGTCCTAGTTCCAAGTACCATATTCCTTACATGGTCCCTAATGTACTTCTAAGATAATAATCTAAGTTAACTTCTAATGTCCTATTAATAATGATTACGAATCCTAAGTGTATTTATTGCGACTTGTTACTTGTTAATTTCTTGTCGCGTTATAAATAATTTAGGGAACGCGCACATTTTTGCGGGACGATTATAATCAACCTAAAATATTGAACTTAAGTTATTTATTATATATATATATATATATATATATATATATATATATATATATATATATATATATTTAACAGAAACTTTAAAAATTAAAAATAAGTTTGTTTAAAGTTGCGAGCCTCGACCCTTTTAGGAAAGAATTATTTTATGATTCGTTCCGATCTCTCCGTAAGGAAAGGGTCGAGATTTGTTCCCTTAGACGAATGTATTTAGGCACAAAACATTTTGAAAGCTCCCAGATGACGTTATAAATTAAATAATGACTGTTCTCTATGTCTCCTAGGGTTTCTCTTTCTTCATATCCTAAATTGACAAGATCACTAATTAACTTATTATGTGCCTTTCTTATCTTCTTAGGGTTTGACAATCCGTGATGAGGTCCTTGATCTTTGTAATTTAGATCGTGATTGAGTTTATCCATGATTTCCAGGAATGCTTTATCTTCTTGCGAATCAGGTTCTCCGGTTGTAGAATTGACTCTTCTTACGAGTTTACTGATTAGGGCTTTTTGTGTGGAAGTGAAGGGGTATTTGGTGAAAGCGAAGATTTGGACAAGCTTAACGTGAAGGTCTTTCCGTTTAGCGAAGAAAGCGGTGTCATTTCTTTTGGTGGAATCAGGAAAAACGTCTCGCAATTTTGAGATCAAGTAAGAAGCGGGGTCAACAAAGAATGGAATTTTACCAGGGATGATGATAGGAATCATCGGGTCCCGTTCTACCCAGAACTCAAGTTCAATGATCATTGCAACAACATTATGATTGATTAATATCATAGATATTGGATGGAAATCCATGTCGGCAAGTGATTCAAAAAGTAGATCCAAATCTGCTATAAACTTTAGCTCTTGGTCTCTGAAATTGGTGGAAGTGCTTTCACATTCATGATTTGACAGGCGAGATGAGAAATTGAGTTGTTCATCAAGATTGGTAATCTTTTCTCATTGGTCATATGAAAAAGGAAAGTCGGAGGAGTCTAATTTCCTAACGAATGCCCTATAGACATCTATTCTGCGAGAAGGATTAAAGGATGCGCCGAGGTGGCATTTTTCAGAACAAGGTTTTTCTGGCTCAACTGATGGAACTTTATCCACCACTCGATAGATGGTGTATTTGTGTTCTTGTGAAAGGAATGGAAAGATGCCGTCATTACGAGAACTTGACAGAGTGTTACCATACACTGACATTTCAGGAATGAGGGTGATTAAGTCACATAATTTTGGAGGTTTTTCTTCATAATCTTCTTCGGAAGGACTATCGAAGTTGACGGAATTTGGTATTTGAGGCGAATGCAAAGTTGGAAAGTTATCTTCTGGAGATGATGCCAGGTCAGGCCACTGATCCGTGTCATCAAAGTCCAGGCAATGTTTTGGAATAGAAAGTGAGGTCCTAAATTCTTCTAGGGTTTTGGAGATTTCTTTAGCTTTAGAGGAAGAGGGTGAAAAGAAATCAGATCATATTTCTCCTACTAAGTAGTCAAAGAATTCCGTATCGTCCATTGCCGTCAGTTCATCTTTTGAAATGAGGTAAGAAGTGGGTTTTCGAGTTGTCATTTTAAACTAATACTATCCTAATTAATTAATACTAAATTAATATTAAATTAATCAAATTAACTTTCGAAAGATACCTGGAAAGGTTTCGTTCGGAAGGATCTCCTAAATACAACTACTTAAGGTGGCTTTAAATTGTACGTTTGTGATTCCCCGGCAGCGGTGCCAAAAACTTGATGGCACCCGAAAGCGTCGGTGTCATTGATGGAAACTAATCGGGTGCCAACAGGGGTTTTAAAATTTATAATTAGTGGAGCTTAAATTATATGTACTACCTACTCTGGTTAGTAAGCGGTAAGTATAACCTAAGATCTCTATGAATCCAAACGTGTGGGCAATTAAAGTTGGCACTTTCGGTAGGGAAGTATCTAGGATGGAACAAAGTAGGTAGGTTTGGGGGTTTTAAACTAAAGACAAGTAATTAAAATGCAGGAAATTAAAGTACAGGGAAGCAGATAAAGATAAATATGTGATTGTTGAGATTTTGATAATTAATATTTCGGGATGACAGAATAAATAGGGATGATACTAATGTGGCAACCAAACTACTAGGTGTAAACTCTAGAACCCTACCAACTCGATTTCCCATTGGCATGTCCCTAGGAACTAGGTTATCATGATCCTGATCGGAGCAATAGGCAAACTTCCGATACTTATCTAGTTGAAAGGTAAGCAACCTATTTTGGTTCTATACCGAGGTTCATGAATTAGTAGCGTATCGTCTCATAGGTCCGACTGTTCTTAACTCCTAAGATAGGTTACTGTTCTATTAGCATGCAGATTAATAACTTTGTATGTTTAGACCGCCGATTTTATAAGATTTGGCAGGTCATTACGACTTTGATCTTATTCCGAAATCCTGTTATCATTCATTTAAGCTCTAGTTACTTCGACTTATGATTCAAATCTCTCCTTTTCAAACAGTTATACATCCCCGGATTATTCGCAGTTTGTTAAAACGTGTTTCATATGCGGACCATGCCTTTCAATGATAGACATTGTACTTTACGTAGTAGTTCCACGGTTTCTCACATCAACATGCGGTCGAGAGTAATTGACAGTGAAAGTGACACTCTATCTAACTAAATGTAAAGCAATACAGAAATGTAAACCTAATATATACAATGAGTGGTTTCAATGTATCTTACTTATTGCATGTCATGGGCACAGATAACTACTTACCATAATTAAGGTTGATCAAGTCCTAATTACTAGGTTGTAGTCACGTGGATAACCAGAAAGGGTAATCCATAAATTAAACTTGAATTCATAAAGTCTTGACGCTACAAGGGTTACTAATTCCAATTTTATCTGAACGTATTTTACGAACATCATTTTATAGTGTTTTGACTTTCGTAGGATATACCAGTTAGTTGTGAAGTTGTATTACCCCTTCGGGATTCCAACTATTAAACCAGAGCTGATTTCAGAGATATAACTACCTTCGGTCGTTTACCGACTTCCATACATTTGTACTCCGCCTTAAAGCGTTTCCAGTACTATATCGGATAAACAGTCGAATAGGGGCCGTCATATCTCTTTACGATTCTCATACATTAATTATATAATGTCATCCTTACTTATAATTATCTACATCATCAACAACCACAATAATAAACTACTCGCAATTCATGGCAACAAATATATCACATACCAAGCAATAACACATAATTAAAATATGGAATAAAACAAGTATGATAAAGGTTTAGATATCACCCGGAAATAAATGCGCAACAGCGTATTATTATGATTGACAACTCGTTTACACGTACAAAGATGAATCTTCAAACCACCTAACGTTCGTTCTAGCCTCTATACTAATCCGAAGATTAATTACAATAATCCTAGACTATAAGAGAATTTCTAGAATGAGAAAGTGGAAATGGAAAAGGAGTATGTGAGTGTATTAGAATGTAGGAGTGTATTTGAGTGTGTGTTCAAATGAGGTCTAAGGGCTGCTATTTATAGGTGAAAAGTGGCTCACGTTAGCATCGCTAGACTCACATTAGAAAAAGGGTGAAAGGTGGTGCACCGGGTAAGAAAAAGTAGCGAAAGGTGGTGCACCGGGTACCAAAAGTAGCGAAAGGTGGTGCACCCGGTACACGCAAGGACGGAAAAGCGGAAAAGAGATGGGGGGAGGGAGGTCGGCGCCGCCCACCACCTGGCCGGCGGCGGCTGGCTGCCACCCGCCCCAGTCCGTCGTCTTTCGTTGCGTTGCTTAATTCGCGCGTATCTTATTCGTTATGCATCCATTTGCGTTGATTCTTTTTGCATTGGATTCGTAATTCAAAAATGAAGACTTTGATGTAAAGATATCCCAAAAATATATCTCTCATCTTTGGATGTCTCGTACGAATCTTTTGGATCTTCCGGCGTACGTAGAATCTTCATTCTTCGTCCGTTTATGTTGATTCTTCTTCTGTTGGATTTGTAATTTGAAAACAAAAATCTTGGATGAGATGGATGTTGATGATGGGCACTTTTGTCTTGAAATCTCGTTTTGATGCCTTGAATCTTCAAACGTGTGTGGAATCTTCGTTTTTCATCCGTTTTGCTTGATTTTTATCGTGCAACCTTGTTTTGACCATCTTGGGATAATATCATTGATTTGTATTGGTTTTAAGTTTAAAATTCTAAGAATCATTCTAGAATGAGAGAGATATCGGTAGTAAAAAATGACTTTTTACGCGATATCAATGATGATTATGAATATGGATCATGATATGAGTATGTAAATTGTGAAATGAAAAACGATTTAAGTAAGTATTATAATCAGTATTGTGTTTGAAATGAAATTAAAATTTTCATGTGTAACTACGATTTATGTATTTTTATCATACACATTGATTATGAATTTTGAATTATATGAAAGTAAAAAATATCATTGTTTATGAATTTAAATTAATTATATTGGAGCATAATTAACCCATACATTACAAGAACAATAATTGTGAAAATTAGTAACTATTTACTTTAATACTAATTAACTAATTAAATGCTACTAATTAATTAAGGGTAAATATCCTTAATCGTTAAGGGTATTTGGGTATTTTGCATATCATCCATTTTGCTATTTAGGTAGTCAATGTTGGAGAAGGAAATCAATGGACTATATTAATTGCCCTCATTCATCTAATGGTCATGATTAATTTATAATGATTTATTTTTGGAAGAGCAACAAATATATGGTTTTCTTTTAATATATTAAAGAGAAGAGATTCTCCATCTCTGGCTCTCTGGTTTCAAATTTTGCTAAAAGTTGATCTCAGATGCTTATTCGATCGTTATTATTGACTAGACATGATATAAACTTTAGGGTTATTATATTTTAATTGCTACGTACTATACATTTTTGTTTCGAGGTAAGTAACATTTAACTTTTATTACTAAGGTATGTAATTAAATGACAATACTTGTGTTGAAGTAGGCAATATGGTAACTAGTAACCGGGATCACAGGTAAAAATAATTATGTGAACATTTTTGTTTTAAATAAGTACGTGGATAATATCTAGCTTACGTGTAGCAAGTTTACAAGTGGCAAAATGAATGTAACACCCACTTTTATGGCCCAAGGGTAATCCGGTAATTTTCCATTACTTAGATATATTATTTGTTATATTATAAATATTGTGTGTTTTATATGTTTTGATTTATAATTAGTAAGTTTGGTCAAAGGACAAATAGTGACTAGTGAATTATTACTCGTTTTAAATAGTTATAGTTCACGGGAAAATAAAATAGTTTTCTAGCAATTGGTATTTAGGTTCTAGACAATAGAATTAGAACGGGTATAATAATTATAATAATTGGGTCGGTTTTGTTGGTGAGGAGCCGACCTATTTCTAATTTATCCCCAATTTAGTTTATCATTTGTTCATACTTTTTCATACCTAATAACACCTCAAATTGGAGATCATAAACAAAAACTCTAACAATATCAAGGATTTGTTTTTAAGATTATCATCATCATCATCTTGTTTTCTTCATATTAACTTGTAAGTATTCTAGTATCTATGAACTTAGTTGATGAAATTGGTTAAATTAGGAATTAAGTACAAAATTGAAGTGTGAGTTGTTGTGGTTTGATGATATATGATAATACTTGCTGTTTTTATAGGTTGATAAGTTAGGTTTCATGGTGTTCTTCATAGTTTTGTTGTGAAGCTTGAATAACTTAATTAGGTTATAGAGTGTGTATGTGAAATTTGTATGAAATGATGTTTTAATTAAGAATAAATGATGTTTGTAATTGTTATATGATAATATTTGAGCTATAGGATACTATAGAATTGAGTTTGTGGTGATTTTGGTTAAGAATTCGGAACTTGGGTTTATGCAGAAACGAATTGCAGGTCACCTACAACTGGGTGGTACCCGATGGGTAACCGGGTAAAAATAGCAAAATCGGGTAATGAATATACCCGACGGATAACACCCAATCCGGCGGGTAAAATGGGTTTTGGAACCGGATAAGGTTTTATACGGCGGATAACTTGGGCATGTAACTAAAGTCAGTTTCTGTCCCAAGTTTGAATCCAGGTAACCAATGGTATTGATATCGCGTAAAAAGTCATATTTTTACTACCCATATCTCTCTCATTCTAGAACGATTCTTGTCATTTTAAACTCAAAACCAATACAAATCAATGACATTATGCCAAGATGGTCAAAACAAGGTTGCACGATAAAAATCAAGCAAAACGGATGAAAAACGAAGATTCCACACACGTTTGAAGATTCAAGGCATCAAAACGAGATTTCAAGACAAAAGTGCCCATCATCAAAATCCATCTCACCCAAGATGTTCATTTTCAAAATTACAAATCCAACAGAAGAAGAATCAACAAAAACGGATAAAAAATGAAGATTCTACGCCCGTCGGAAGATCCAAATGATTCGTACGCAATATCTGGATATAGGAGACATATTTTTGGGATATCTTTACATCAAAGTCTTCTTTTTTGAATTACGAATCCAACGCAAAAAGAATCAACGCATACGGACGCATAACAAAGAAGATACACATGAATTAAGCAACGCAACGAAAGACGACGGATCGGGACGGGTGGCAGCCAGCCGCCAGCCGCTGCCGGCCAGGTGGTGGGCAGCGCCGGCCTCCCTCCCCCCGTCTCTTTTCCACTTTTCCGTCCTTGTGTGTACCCGGTGCACCACCTTTCGCTACTTTTCCGTACCCGGTGCACCACCTTTCGCTTCTTTTTCGTACCCGGTGCACTACCTTTCACTCTTTTTCTAATGTGAGCCTATGGATGTTAACGTCAGCCACATTTTATCTATAAATACAGCCCCAATTCTTCCATTTGAAAATATCCCATATGCATTAGGCATAATTCTCTCTTTACTTTCTCATTCTATTTTCTTACTTCAAAATTAGTGTTAGGCTAGTTAAGGAGCTTGTTTAAAGTAGAACGAAAGCTAGAGAACATTTTGTAATCTTTGGTGTACGCTTGGAGTTACGCTTATTAATTCAAGTCTATTCCTTCTCTCATTTTAATCCGGGTTCTTTCTATCCCATTCTATCTTAATTAAATATGTATGCTTTAATTATGCTAGAATTAGTTTGTGCCATGATTAGCGAGTAGATTACTATTGTATTTGTTGTAATGTAGTTAGCATATATAATTGTGGGATGACTTTAAATACGTCATGAAATAATATGGCGGCCCCTATTCGACTATTTACTCGGTATAGTACTCGAAATGCTTTTAAGCAAAGTACATACGTATGGAAGTCGGTAACGACCGAAGGTAGTTGTATTATGGATCGACATTATAAAACGGAAACTTTATGAATGGACTTATTTTATGATTTTAAACCTAAAACTTATATTCGCCTTTCGATTAACAAACGTGATTGTAACCCTGTAAAGAGGAGTCGCGAACCTTGATACTTGGTCAATAGTTATCTGTGTAAAAACTATGTTTTTAACTGTAACGTCATGCAAACATCAATAGTTATCTGGACTTGCCATGAGTATTGTACACTTTTGATCACAATGTACTTATCATGTGAACATGGTGAAGCAATTAAATTCACAATGGAAACATCGGTAAATGATTAAATACACTATGAATCACCATAGCATTTTCCGACATGGTCTGGGTTTAACTTTATGCAAAAAGCCGTCAGCATTTTAATTAGATTAGTTAATTTAGATTAGATTAGAGTAGGTAGGCTACAGGCTAAATAACCATTTACGAAAACCTAGGGATTTGTTAATTGTAATGAGAAAGGCAAGTTTGGAATCTAAGTTACACTAATATCTTTTCCTTAAAATATGAAACCAAAAGTAAGGTACGCAAGAACCTTGAACGTTTTCCCCTGTTTATCATCCTTAAGTTTCATTAATAGGAATTGGTTAATAAGTTCGAACATAAATTATAAGTTAATTGTTTAATGGATTTGAAATCTTTATGGTATTAAGAACGGTTAGACTTGCTAATGACCCGCTACTCTATTCCTTCACCCACGAGCGAATACGTTCAATAATACGGGTCACTGACTCCCTCATAGGAGAGTGTGGAGAGTTGAGCATCGTCTGTCTGATCAGAATCATGACACCTTAGTTCCTCGTGACATATTAGTTGATAACCGACTAATAGGGAACTTATTGGTTATACCACTGGGTGTTGAATCCACTAAACATTCCCAATTTAGATAATCATTTTCCCATAAGAGTCATCATCCCACATTATTAGCTAACGAACTCACAACAAATACTACTTTTATTATCTGATTTATTATTACACTTTTATTCGCTTTATTTAGTTTACTTAGTTAACTGAACCAAAACCCCCAACGCACTATTTTAAAACCTTTACTAGAAAAGAAAGATTGATTGGATCACCTCCGTTTCAATTCAGTTTCTCTTTAAGAACGACTCTAGGTCATACTTACCATCTACTAGCCTTTGGTTCAGTATTAGTAAGTCATACTTAGACCCCAGCAAATATAAATTTAAAACAAACCGATTGCGATCCGTACGTCGTCTTTATACGACCGTTCGGGGCGGGTAACCAAGGTTCCCGACGGGTAATCCCTTTCAGGGACGATATTTGTTTTAACAATAATACTTATTTCATATATGCATTGTATATGTATAATAAGGTATAATGAGTGTAATAAATGTTGTTATAATGTTGTGCAAGTTGAATTAAGTTATAGAAGATCGATTACTAACTTATAATCGGTTTTGATCTCAGATAAGCAGAAGACTCAGTGATATTAGACAGCTGAGTGGTGGGACTGAAGTAGACAGGTGAATAGACTTGGAACTTCAGTGTGGTTTAGTTGTGACATATTAATTACAACGGAATAAACATATTTGATTATTGATTGTTATTGTTGATATATATATATATATATATAATTGTGATGCATTGCTTTTGAGCATTTTGATTACTTGGAGGTCAACGATTTGTTGGACTGGTTGCTACAGGTTAGTCAATGTGAGATTTGTGATCATGTGTTGAGAATGGAACACATATTGACTAAAGGTAGTAACCGGTTATTGGTGAATCACTGTATTGGTCTGCAGTGATTATAAGTGTCGCTTGGTAGGCCACCGCGGACTGAGGGCACCACAAGGACCACCGATCCTCTTGATGATGTAGTGTCTGTGTGTTATTTGTTGTTAATCAGTATCGTTAGGCTAAGTCTGACTGTTGTAACAGGTTTATTCACTTAGCTTTGTGTTAATTCCGTTAATTACTCCTTGCATGTCTTGAGATGATTTTGGGTTGGGCAAGGAATGGACTGAAGAGTGTTTGACTAGGATCACTCTGATATTATTTTGATACCGTATAACATGTTTTGTTGTATAATGCCCATGATACATTTTGATAGTTTGTAAACTCTAATAACTTGTACATATAACTTATGTAACGTTTTGTAGATGACGTCAGGTCATCTATGTATATACTTATAAATGGAATTTCGCTTCCGTTATTTTTTTTTAAAAAAAAATAGTATAAAATTTTGTGGTATGTTATAAATTGGTATCAGAGCATAGGTTTGGGCTAATTGAACAATTGTAGGGTGTTCAATCCCAAATCTATGAGTTGTTGGTCAAACATTCCAGGTTGTGGGATTAGTTATAGAATGAGAATTTGTTAGTATATTAGTACTAACAATTAACGAATTGTGAGATGTGTTGTGATTACAGGTATGGCAGAGAATGAGCAACCAGACCCTACCCTTAATAATGCCTCTGAGACAGATGCACCTCCTCAGAATCAGCGTCACCAAGATACATCTAATTCAGTAGGTGGAGAGTCAAATCGAGAATATATGATGAGATTGGAGGCTGAAGTGATAGAGCATCGGAGAAGATTATCTGATTCTTCTCAGCATTATTTTTTGAGTTATCAGCATATTGAGAGTACTGCTCCACCTATTTCATCTACTTTTTGGATTCCGACATCTATTAGATATATTCCTCAGCAACAACCTTATGGTTATAATTATCAGACTTCTGTACCATTTTCCTCGTCGGGATCATCTGGTTTTCAGATGCCTATATTTCCACCATTTCAGCAGTCAACGAAGGTTTGTTCCCTCAAACCCTTTATGTCCAGTAACCCTTCTGTATATTCTAGGAGTCCTAATCCTACTATTACATTGGATTTGTTGTGTGATGTTGAGAGAAAGTTGGAAGTTTGTCATTGTGAGGAGGAAGATAAGGTACCTTACGCAGTCCAGTTGTTAAAGGGTCAAGCTATGTCTTGGTGGGATTCCATTACTTCACCATTGACCCCGTAACAGAGGAGTGTTATCCGATGGCCAGACTTTTATTCTGAGATTTGTAATCAATTCTGTTATGAGTATGATGTTTCTCGTATTAGACAAGAGTTTTTAGAACCGCAAAAGACTGAGAAGATGACCATTTATGAACTTATTAGTCAATTTTCAGAGAAATTACGATTTATACAACAGTGGGTCCCGGATGACAGAACCAAAATTGATCATTTTGTTAGAACTTTACCTCTTGATTATGTACCACCGAGAGATTGGCAGGTTCACTTCCTCAGGCTTTCACTTTAGCCCGTTCTGTGGATAGTGATATTCGGGCTAGGAACCTACTGAATAATAAAAAGTTTCTACAAAGATCGAAAAGTGACTCTTCTACTCGGGGAAAGCAGAAATGGAAAGGTACTCAGCAATATAGAAACCCTAATACTGGTGGTATTATGATTGACAGTTCTTATTGTACAAGATGTAGATCCAAACATACTGGACTTTGTACTCCTCAAACATCTAGGTGCATTAAATATGGAGTATTGGGACATCCAGATAGAGATTGTACTTATCCTAATCAGGTATGTTGAACTGTCATAAGGAGGGTCATAGAGCCGGTAATTGTCCAGAGGCAAGGCGACAGGGAATGGGTATGGGTGGTTCCTCTTCTTCAGGCCAAAAGCGGAAGAATCCGCCATCCGCTACTAGTCGCATTTTTCAGATGACAGTTGATGAGTCTGTTGTCACCGAGGACATCATTACTGGTACTTTTCTTGTTAATTCAGTACCAGCACGTGTGCTTTTTGATTCTGGAGCAAACTGTTCTTTTATATCTGTGAAATTATGTGAAAAGTTAAAATTGATTCCCTCATTGATAGTAAATCTTATTGAAGTAGAAGTGGCAAATGGTAAAATAGTTCCTGTTACCACCTCAGTAACTAGGGCTAGTATTGTGATAGAGGGTCATGACTTTCCTGTCTCCTTTCTTTCAATGCCGATTCCAAGTTTCGATGTGGTAATAGGCATGAATTGGTTGAGTCAAAATAAAGCTAATATCGAGTGTCACAAAAAGTTGATAAAAATCCCAATCTCTGAAGAGTTATACGTAGTGGCTCGAGGAGAACAGGAGAAAGGTAATATTCCTCAGATCTCTGTGATGAAAGCTAGAAATTCTCTAGCTAAAGGGTGTGGATGTTATTTGGCCTATGTTGTAGATACAAAGTTAGAAAAGAAGTGTGTGTCTAATGTTCGGGTGGTTTCTGAATACCCGGAAGTCTTCCCCGATGAGTTGCCCGGTTTACCCCATGTTAGGGAAGTTGAGTATCAGATTGATTTGATCCATAGTTCCTCCCCTGTAGCTAAATCCCCTTACAGATTAGCACCCTCTGAAATTCATGAAATGATGACTCAGATCCAAGAATTGTTAGATAAGGGTTTTATAAGGCCTAATTCTTCTCCCTGGGGTGCTCCCGTTTTGTTTGTCAAAAAGAAGGATGGTACATTACGGATGTGTATTGATTACAGGGAACTGAATAAACGAACAGTTAAAAATAAATATCCTTTACCTCGAATTGATGAATTGTTTGATCAGTTACAGGGATCTTCATATTTTTCTAAAATTGATTTGAGATCAGGATATCACCAAGTACATGTACGTGAGGAGGATATTCCTAAAACCGCCTTTCGCACCAGGTACAGCCATTATGAATTTCTGGTTATGCCGTTTGGGTTGACTAATGCCCCTGCTGTATTTATGGATTTGATGAATCGGGTTTGTAGATCATTTCTTGATAAGTTTGTGATTGTATTTATCGATGATATTCTGATTTATTTGAAATCTGAGTCTGAGCATGAACAACATTTGAGATTGGTTTTGGATACCTTGAAAAAGGAACATCTCTATGCTATATTTTCTAAATGTGAATTCTGGTTACGGGAGATACAGTTTTTGGGACATATTATTTGTAATGATGGAATAAAGGTTGATCCGTCTAAGGTTGAGGCTGTAATGAATTGGAATGCACCTAAATCCTCTTCTGAGATTAAAATTTTTCTGGGGTTAGCGGGTTATTACAGAAAGTTCATCAAATATTTTTCTAAAATTGCAGGCCCGTTGACCAAATTGACACGTAAGAATGTTAAATTTCAGTGGGATGATCAGTAGAAAACAACTTTTCAGACCTTGAAACAGTTATTATGTCAGGCTCTAGTTTTAGCTTTACCGGATGGTTCTGCTGATTTTATTGTTTGTTGTGATGCTTCGTATACTGATTTAGATGTGGTCTTAATGCAACGTGATCGGGTAATTGCTTATGTTTCTCGTCAATTGAAAACTCACGAAAAGAAATATCCTACTCACGATTTAAAGCTTGCTGCTATGGTATTTGCATTAAAAATTTGGAGGCATTACTAATTATATGGTACGAGATTTGTGATTTGTACTAACCACAAAAGTTTGCAATATATGTTCTCTCAGAAAGATTTGAATTTGCGACAAAGGCGTTAGTTGGAATTAATTAAGGAGTATGACTGTGAAATCCTTTATCATCTGAGTAAGGCTAATGTGGTGGCAGATGCATTAAGCCGAAAGATATCTTCTGATCGGGTATGTATTATGCATTTAGAAATTTCTTCAAACTTAATTTCTCAATTAAAAGTTGCACAGTCTGAAGCCTTATTGGATATTAATTTGAAATATGAAATTATGTTGAAACGAAAAGATTTGTTAATTGATGATTCTCGGGGATTGAAAACATTTCAGTCTCGGGTTTGGGTTCCATTGATTGGGGGGCTTCGGGATTTGATATTGTCAGAGGCACATAAATCTAAATTATCTGTTCATCCCGGAAGTACAAAAATGTATAATGACTTGAAACCCTTATATTGGTGGCCGACGATGAAAACTGATGTTGCCCGGGTTGTTGAAACATGTCACATATGTTCTGAAGTGAAAGCAGAACATCAAAAACTTTATGGGTCGTTGAAACAGCTTGAGATTCCTGAGTGGAAATGAGAACATATTACTATGGATTTCGTCACCAAGCTTCCCAGAACTCAGAAAGGTAATGATATGATCTGGGTGATTGTTGACAAACTGACAAAAAGTGCTCATTTTCTGGCTACTAGTGAGACTGCTTCTTTGACTCGGTTAGCTCAGTTGTATATTCATGAGATAGTTTCAAGGCATGGAATTCCATTATCGATTGTATCAGACAGGGATTCCAGGTTTGTTTCTGGGTTTTGGCAGAGTCTGCAACGAAAGTTGGGTACCAGAATTAATCTCAGTACAACATATCATCCTCAGACAGACGGACAGTCAGAGCGTACCATTCAAACTCTTGACGATATGTTGCGAGCTTGTGTATTAGAGTATGGTGGTTCTTGGGATTCTCAATTACCTTTGATAGAATTTGCTTATAATAACTCTTATCATTCCAGTATCGGCATGCCACCATACGAGATGTTATATGGGCGTCATGGCAGAACGCCTACTTGCTGGTTAGAGGCTGGGGAGAAGCAGTTTGCGGGTCTCGATATTGTACAGATTACAGGCGATAAAGTTGCTATCGCTCGTGAGAAACTCAAAGCGGCTAGAGATAGACGGAAACAGTATGCTGACCCGCACCGTCGACCCGTTACTTTTTTTGAGGGTGAATTGGTTTATCAGAAAGTATGGAAAGGTGTAATCAGGTTTGGAAAACGTGAAAAACTCGCCCCAAGGTATATTGGTCCATTTAGAATTCAAAAGGTGGTTAATGATAAGACGGTTGCCTTAGATCTCCCTTTCGAATTATCTGGTGTACACGACACTTTTAATGTATGTTATTTAAGTAAGTGTAATGTGGAGGATCAATCTCAAATCCTTCAATTACAAGACCTTAGAGTTGATTATAGTCAGAATTTGATTGAGGAACCCATTGAGTTATTGGATAGAAAGGTGACTAACTTGCGCAAGAAAGAGATTCCGATGGTTTTAGTGAAATAGAGACATAGTTTGGGGGCGAATCTCACCTGGGAGACTAAGTTGAGCATGCGGTCACGATATCCTCATCTGTTTGAGTCTAGCGAGATTTCGGAAATGAAATCTTCCTAAGAGAGAAGATTTGTAACACCCACTTTTATGGCCAAGGGTAATTCGGTAATTTCCCATTACTTAGATATTACTATTTGGGGCAAATAGGCCAAAAAGGTAACATAAAATTCAAAATTTCCCAATAAAGGGTATATCACTTTTACCTCCGCCCAAAAAGGACATGTAATTCAAATTCATGCCTGGAAAGGAGTTTTTTAAGAAAAAAGTAAAATCAAAGGAAAAATGACTTAATGGACTTTTTTTGTTATAAATATACCGGTTAAAGAATGATGTGTATACTACACATCAGCCATTCATTTAAAATGTGGCAATGACATGGCATAACAATGGTTTATAAAATCTTGAATCCCAATATTAGGGTTATAAACAATTGAGGATCGGGTGAGAGCAGACAACAACCACAACTCCTTCCAAAATTAGGGTTCACAGTGAAGATGCCGAATCATGGGTATGAAGCTTGCGCGTGTGGAGATGTTTCAAGAATGTGGACGTCGTGGACACAAAGGAACCCGGCACGTCGATTCAAGAGTTGCCCCAACTATAGGTTGGCTGTGGAGCTTCGATGCAACTATTTCAGGTGGGTTGATCCCGAGCTTCCTAATGAATGGTACAAGAAAAAGTTTGTCGACCTGAATCAAGAGAAACATGAACTAGAAGCAAAGGTGTCCAATTTGAAGTGGAATGTGATGATGCTGGTGTGTATTTTGGTGGCGGTTTTTGTGAAGTTGATGTTAGTTAAGTGATGATGAATGTTAATGGCTAGAAGGTATGTAGGTTAATGGTTAGATGGTATGTAGGTTAATGGTCTGTAATGGCTGTTGTTAATGGTCGTGGTTAATGGTTTGTGATGGTTGTAGGCTAAATGAGTATAAGAAGATCTATGCTCTCACCTTCATTTTGTGTTTTGGTGTAATGTATGCTTTTGGTGAAATTTAATGTGAAAATGGTGGTTGGACAATATATGAAAGTGTTTGGTTTAAACATTTAATGAATTTGGTTGTATCACCGGATCCAGATCTGGTATATGCACAACTCAATATATTTGCAAAGCAAGACAAAAGTTGCAATATATAAGCACAACTCAATACAACTAGTAGAATGCAATATATTAGTACAACACAATATAACTAGCAGAATTGCAATATATTAGCATAAAAGGATCAAAGTTTAACCATTACATATACATCACCAAAATACCACTATTTCACTAATACCAGGCCATTCTACATACTAGCTAGCAACAGAGTTTAAACACTAACCATTACATAGACAACCAAAGTACCAAAGTTTAACCATTACATATACATAGATATCAACAAAACACCAAAATAGAAAGTCTTCATTGTCTTCATTCCATTAAAAATGGGTTGTCTGCAGTCGTACCTTCTCCATCTTGAGTCACAACATTCTTTGATAACTTCTTCAATAAGATCCTTTCTGACTTCTTCCTAGGTGGTACAAAAGGTTTCCTTGTAGCCTTAACATGTAAATTATTAGGATCTAACATTTCATCAATCTCTGCGATCAACGGATCTTCTTGTTGGACTGCAATGTCTATCAAGTTATCAAATGGACCCCCATTTGAAACATCAATTAGAGCCACAGTGTTCAAACCAGAAACTTGAGACCTTGTTCTCACACCAGCTTGACCACCACCCATGGTTGTACCAGCTTGACCACCACCCCTGTTTGTACCAGATTGACCACCACCCCTGTTTGTACCAGATTGACCTCTTCCCCTACCCCTTCCCCTACCCCTTGCCGCATTACCACCACCATTATTCACACCAGAAGTACCCTCACCATTGTTTGGACCAACATTACCCCTCCTATCACTTCTACTAGGATTATTAACTCTTGGTCTCCCTCTTTGACTAGCCACCTTTTGTGTTACTGGAAATGGTGCATTAGTGCAAGTACTCTTATTATGTCCATATTGATAACATTTAAGACACTTCCTACTACTACTAGATCTAACTGCACCATTACCATCTACTTCAGTCCTAGCTCTTTTTCTATTAACTGGAGGTCTACCAGGCATTTTCCTAGTAATAGGAGGTAAAGGTCCTGGTTTGTCTGTCCTTGGCCATTGGATTTCACCACCCACAATCTTGATAAAGTGACTATATGCAGCAATCCACTTTGGTTTTCTTAGGCTATCACTAACTAAATCATCACAGTTTTTGCCTATGTGAATATTTGATGCAACTGCATGAGGGCAAGGAATACCACTTACTTGCCAAAATCCACAAGAGCAAGTCTTTGATAGTAGGTTGACAGTGAAGATTTCAGCATTATTGGTAGTTCGTACTTCAAACTCTTGTATTCCACTAGCCCATACCACCCAATGCCTATCAAAATATTTAGTGACATAACATAAGTTTCAAAACTTTAACACAAAAGTAGTAATTAATATGAAACATTATGGATTCAAACCTTTGAAGTCTCTTGCTCTCTTCTACCCTCATTCCAATGGCTGGACAAATCTGGTGATTCCACTTAAGGGCATCTTGCCTTTGATCCACCAGCCTAACCATCACCTTCATTCTAATTTCTTCCAACATACCAATAATGGGCTTCTTTCTTGCATCCTTGATCATACTATTCCAGCATTCACTTATCCCATTCTCTACTGCATCACAGTCAAATCCTGACCTGTAGAATGCCCTACTCCAAGTGGCTGGTCTTTTATCTGCCAGGTAATGATAAGCTTGTTCATTGATGTTTTTAATGGTCTGGAGTATAAACTCAAACTTTTCAATGTATGCACACTTTGCAGCTGCCCAAAATAGTTGTCTGAATTGGACACCGGGCCATCTTTTCATAAAGTTAGCATAGACATGTCTTGCACAATGTCTATGCTCACAACTTGGTAACACTGTCCTTACAGCCTCAAGAAGACCCTGTATAATAGCTTGGTTAATATACACTAATTAAGGCATTAGACATGTCTATAGAAAGCAATTGTAGTATTGTTAAATAGATAGCATTTGTAGTACCTTGTGTTGATCTGATAGTATGACAACTTCTTCACCATTGCCCAAAACAAGATCAGCCTTTAAGAGGTTCACAAACCATGTCCAATTGTCAGTTGTTTCAACATCAACCACTGCCCATGCAACTGGATAGACTTGGTTATTTGCATCCCTTCCAACTGCACTTAATAGTTGACCAGTTGCATTCCCTTTAAGGAAGCATCCATCCAAACCAATCACTTTCCTACAACCATAAATCCAACCCTTCTTAAGTGAGCTAAAACAAATATACAACCTTTGAAATATTGTTTGACCATTAGGGGCAGTTTGCACATCAATTACAACTGTGCTTCCTGGGTTAGTCTTCTCTATAGCAGCGCCATAATCCCAAATTTTATGATAGTGACTACTTCTGGACTGAACAACATCATATATAGCTCTGGTCTTAGCTCTACTACATTGGTTCTTATTTACCTTGACTTGGTATTTATTCATAATTATATCTTGCATCTGCCTAAGCTTAATATTTGGATTCTCTCGGATCCTGTCTGCCAACTTGTTAGCAATCCACTGATTAGTAACCAATGACCCTAGATTATAATCTCTTGAGCATATGTGGGTTTCCTCTAGAGACTTAATTTGAAATGTTCCTTCATTTCCCATATCGGATGCCCACAATCTGAAAGGGTAGTTGGGCTCAATCTTTGGAATAGAAGGATCCCTTTTATGTGGCAACCTAATCCCGCATTTCACTAAAATATGATTTCTCTTACTTTCCTCAAAATACAACCTATACCCATTTGCCACAACATAATTAACCATACATTCTTTGAATTGTTCTCTATTAGCGAACCTCTCACCTTTATGTGGCCGCATTGCCCTCCAATGAACTATTGGATCATGAAGTGGATTCTTGATGTTATACTCTTCAATAGCCTTTCTAACATCTTCATCCATCTCTTCAAATCCATCCGGATCATCAACATTTTTAAATGGTTTTATGTTGTAACGCAACTCATTTTCATCATCCACATTATCTTCATTGTTCACCTCATTTTCTGTGTTAACCTCATTTTCATTGTTAACCTCATCTTCATTGTTCACTTCACCTTCATTGTTCACCTCGTCTTCATTATTCTCAATCTCAGATTCATACACATTCTCAGCATCAGAATTAGGTTCATCTTCAATAAACTCACTCATATCCACATCATTATGATCCAAAAAAACGTCCACCGAATTTTTAATAGCAAGTGCAACCATTTTCTTAAAATCCCTGCCGGTTTTCAAATATCTGAGACCACGATCCTTTATACTGCTAGCAGGTAAACAATAATACTTGCTTTCACATACCAAATCAAGTATATCTTCGATTTTATCAGAAAACTCTGTACAAGTAGTGTTGGTAAAGTCGTAATCATTGAAAGTGAGTAACGCACCACCACTATATGTCAACGTATCCATCTTCAAATACCCATAATGATGAACCCTAACAGTACATAGTTGATCATCACTGCCGTCAGCCATGGAAGAGATACTTACCGGATAACGAAATTCAACTTCGATTCGTAAAAAGCCCTTTGAAATCCACGTCGCATGTGCAAGATTGAGATGATCGAAGTTAGGGTTTTGAGAGAAATTAGAAGTTTGATCGATGAAATGGGATTTTGTTTCCTTCAACTTCTCTCATAAAGATTTATAATGTTATCTCATTAAATTAAATATATTAATTGAGATACAAATGCCACATCAGATGTAAAATTACGGGTTACCGGATTAAATGGTTAATATTCCCCTAAATTACGCGAATTTGAATTACAGATCCTTTTTGGGCGGAGGTAAAAGTGATATACCCTTTATTGGGAAATTTTGAATTTTATGTTTCCTTTTTAGGTTATTTGCCCTATTATTTGGTATATTATAAATGTTGTGTGTTTTATATGTTTTGATTTATAATTAGTAAATTTGGTCAAATGACAAATAGTGACTAGTGAATTATTACTCGTTTTAAATAGTTATAGTTCACGGTAAAATAAAATAGTTTTCTTGCAATTGGTATTTAGGTTACAGACAATAGAATTAGGACGAATATAATAATTATAATAATTGGGTCGGTTTTGTTGGTGAGGAGCCGACCTATTTCTAATGTATCCCCCATTTAGTTTATCATTTGTTCATACATGTTCATACCTAATAGCACCTCAAATTGGAGATCATAAACAAAAACTCTAACAATATCAAGGCCGTGTTTTTAAGATTATCATCATCATCTCGTTTTCTTCATATTAACTTGTAAGTATTCTAGTATCTATGAACTTAGTTGATGAAATTGGTTAAATTAGGAATTAAGTACAAAATGGAAGTGTGAGTTGTTGTGGTTTGATGATATATGATAATACTTGTTGTTTTTATAGGTTGATAAGTTAGGTTTCATGATGTTCTTTATAGTTTTGTTGTGAAACTTGAATAACTTAATTAGATTATAGAGTGTGTATGTGAAATTTGTATGAAATAATATTTTAATTAAGAATAAATGATGTTTGTAATTGTTATGACAATATTTGAGCTATAGGATACTATAGAATTGTTATTGTGGTGATTTTGGTTAAGAATTCGGAACTTGGGTTTGTGCAGAAACGAATTGCAGGTCACCTGCAACTGGGTGGTACCCGACGGGTACTCTGTTACCCGGCGGGTAACCGGGAAAAAATAGCAAAATCAGGTAATGAATATTACCTGCGGATAACAGCCAATCCGGCGTGTAAAACGGGTTTTGGAACAGAGTAAGGTTTTATACGGCGGGTAACTTTGGCGGGTAACTAAAGTCAGTTTATGTCCCAAGTTTGGTTCCGGGTAACCAATGGTACTCGACGGGTAACCAATGGTACCCGGCGGGTAACCAAGGTACCCGACGGGTAATCCCTTTCAGGGATGATTTTTGTTTTAACAATAATACTTATTTCATATATGCATTGTATATGTATAATAAGGTATAATAAGTGTAATAAATGTTGTTTTAATGTTGTGCAAGTTGAATTAAGTTATACAAGATCGATTACTAACTTATAATCGGTATTGATCTCAGATAAACAAAAGACTCAGTGATATTAGACAGGTGAGTGGTGGGACTGAAGTAGACAGGTGAATAGACTTCGAACTTCAGTGTGGTTTAGTTGTGACATATTGGTTACAACCAATGTTAAAAAAGTTAGAAGTCGGGGGCGAGTCGGTCAGCACCTCCAAAAGACAAGTTAGGGACTAGTCGGGACTAGTCGGATTTGACTTTTGCTAACTTTATATACATTTAAATATTAAATTTCAAAACTATGTATAAATATGGATGAAAATGTGGTATATTTTAAAGATAAGGGACTAAATGTGTAAAATTCTTTTAACTTTTATTTTGAAAACTGCAATCTTTGTCATTATTGTGATTCCAAATCTGGTTTCCATCTCTCTCCATCCTCCCATTCATCTTCTTCTTCTCCAACATTCTATCTTCTTCATCTTATACCCAATTCTACCACTTTTTTGCTCGTTTTTATCTTACATTTAGCAACAAAAAATAATCAAGAAACATATCCAAGCAAAATCGAAGAATTCCGGCCCGTTGACCGGCGTTGACCAACTTATTTGAGCGACTTGGGGGTGGTCGGGTCGGAGGTCCCTGGAAACCGACTAGTCGCCGACTAGGCGGCCTGGTCGGCCGAATTTTACAACACTGGTTACAACGGAATAAACATATATGATTATTGATTGTTATTGTTGAGATATATATATAATTGTGATGCATTGCTTTTGAGCATTTTGATGACTTGGAGGTCAACAATTTGTTGGACTGGTTGCTACAGGTTAGTCAATGTGAGATTTGTGATCATGTGTTGAGAATGGAACACATATTGACTAAAGGTAGTAACCAGTTATCGGTAAATCACTGTACTGACGTGCAGTAATTATAAGTGTTGCTTGGTGGGCCACCGCGGACTGAGGGCGCCACAAGGACCACCGATCCTCTTGATGATGTAGTGTCTATGTGTTATTTGTTGTTAATCAGTATTGTTAGGCTAAATCTGACTGTTGTAACAGGTTTATTCACTTAACTTTGTGTTAATCCCGTTAATTAATCCTTGCAGGTCTGAGATGATTTTGGGCTGGGCAAGGAGTGGACTGAAGAATGTTTGACTAGGATCACTATGATATTATTTTGATACTGTATAACATGTTTTGTTGTATAATGCCCATGATACATTTTGATAGTTTGTAAACTCTAATAGCTTGTACGTATAACTTATGTAATGTTTTGTAGATAACGTCAGGTCATCTATGTATATACTTATAAATGGGATTTCGCTTTCGTTATTTAAAAAAAAAGTAGTATAGAATTTTGTGGTGTGTTATAATGAATGGGTCGGGTCACGAGTCTAGACGGGTTTGGGTCTAAATGGGTCCGGGTTTAGATGGGTCATTTAGGATGATGAGTCTAAACGGGTCCGGGTCAAATGAGTTTTGAGTTGGGTCGACCCATCGAGTTTCGACCAAACTTTTTTTATTTGAGTGATAAATGAAAAAAATGAAATGAGGTGAACAATTTTTTTTACCCTCTAGACCCGTTAATTGATTGTTATATAATTGGAGGTTATATTATATACCTATTTAGACGTATCCCAAAAATAAAGGACACTTAACAAATCTATTCCCTTAAAAATATTAAGACCCATAAATAATCATTTTTTTAAAATTGACACGTGTAAGATTTGTAGGAAGGTGGTTTGCTGCATTATTTTTGTGGCTTTTGTTTATATATAAAAAAAATTCAAATAAAAAATCGTCATGCATAACACAAAAGGCATGAGTAGCAGATCATTAAGAGCACTCGGTGTCGGAGTACGTGCCATCAAAGTTCTCCGTTGAGAACGCCGGGCGATAGCGTTCTGGCACCCCGTGCCGACGTTCTCACAGCGTTCTATGGTCATCGTTCGTATCCGGACGTCGGTTTCCGTCGGTGTTCTTTTTTTTTTGGTTTGTTTATTCACTTTTGAGTCCTTTTTCTAAAAAAAACTTATTTTGTGTGTGTTGTTTGCTGTTATACGAAGGAGAAACAGTAGAAAAAAATGAGAAGAAGATGAAGACAATAAAGAAGAAAGAGAGGAAGAAAAGAGTATAGAGCAGTTTTATCCTTTTTTTTTCTTGTGTGCCTACCTGCTATTTCCAAATTCCAACCGTGGTTTTGTTTTGTTTTTTGTTTTTTTTTTCTCCCTCAACGGATACAAGTTAAAATTATTATTTTTTTATTTTGTTTTGATGAATTTATTTGTTTTAATACATTTATTTGTCTTTAAATATCAATTAGATAATTATAATTATTTACATTAAAATACAATTATACAATTAAAATAATTAATAAAAAAGCTCCAGAACATTGTGAATTCAGTTTCACCATACCATAAAATTCTCACTTTCAACATTCTCTAGAACATTATCCAGAACACCGTGTACCACACCCTGTGCTCTAACAACAAGCAGATCATGAATCATATTCAAATTTTTTCCAATAAAAATCAAACCCACAACAAAAAATTCTTAAAACAGTATCTAACAACAATTTATGTATTTGATTTCGATCTTTAAAATCCAAAGGGTATTTAAATTTTTGACGGGTTAAGTATCTGAAATGCATCCAACTTGTTTCCAATGTCTATTGTATGTATCATACTTACGGTAGGTGTATTTAATGCATCTAACTTTCAAAAACGGTTTATTGTATGTATTTTGATGATGTGTCATCTTCTAGGGATGCCACGTGACATCATAAACGACCGACACATCATCAAAATACATACATTTCCAGATACTTAACCCTAAATTGTTTATAAACCCACTTTGAGATCACACAAAAACAACCGATCTAAATCCCAAAACAAAATAAATACATCAAAACAGTCTACAAGTTCGTCGAAGATGGTGCGATTTAAACAACAACTCACACTCGATTTTCCGGCTACAGCGGATCTAAACAACTCCGCCATGGTGATCAACTCCGCCATAATTTAAACAGTAAATCACACTCGATTTTCCATGCCGGAGTAAAACTCTCTCACGCTCGTCATAAACGGCGGCGTCACCGTGTTTTCGCCGGCCGGAATAGTAAAAAAGTCGTTAAGATCGGCCGTTAGTCGTCGTGTTATCCTTTTTTGACAGAAGAAAGTTAACTGCCATCATGATTAATGTTTAGATCTCGACTTACTGAACAAAGATTGCAAAAAGTGTTCGATTAATCCAACGAATTTGAAGAATTAGGATTTTGACAAAATTAGGGCTCGAAAGCTTATTCAAGTATATTTGTTGATTTAAAACTAATGCACTTGTGTTGTTGTTGTTAATCAGTTAATGTGTTTGAAATCGAGTTATAACCCGGATGATTTTAGCATTTGAATTGATTGATTTGATTCATATTACGAAGCATGGAAAATAGATTGAAAAAAAAAACATTTAAAATTAAAAAAAGAGAAAATTGCGTGGATCGTCCCTGTGGTTTGCCCTAAATTGAACGCCGCGTCCCTGTGGTTTTTTTTTGACCTAGCTCATCCTTGTACTATCATTTTGTTGCGCGGATCGTCCTTCTGCCTTATGAACGCAGGGATGATCCATGTCAAAAAAATGCAAGTACAGGGATGATCCATGCAACAAAGTGAAAGTACAGGGATGAGCTAGGTAAAAAAAAAGCACAAGGACGCGGCGTGCAATTTAGGGCAAATCACAGTGACGATCCACGCAATTTTCTCCTAAAAAAACAATATAATGTTGCTGACTAGTTTAAACGACGTGGCAAAATTGATTACGTGGCAGCTGATATGGTTGCTTAGTCAGCTTTTTACAAACTCAAACGGTTAAAATCTAGTTTCTCTAGATATAAACACAAAATTTGAGGTTACAAATCATATCTTAATAATGTAACATATAAACATTACTTGCCTTGGAACAAATAGGTATATCACGTATCCGATAAAATGCAATAAGTAACCCAAATTTAAAATATGTTCATGGTACAACTAATTATCTGCTGGAGTCAAAGGACTAATTTTTTTGTTTGCACGCCTAAGGGAAACTTCTGATGAGATAATAGCGGAAATAGTCACAATCGTCATGAATATGAATAATCCAATAAAACTATTAACATCCAGACTGTTTGGAAGTGATGGTTTTAACGGTGAACTATAATTAACTGTTGAAAACTTTAAGTATTTTTCCTTCATGCTTATCATAATTTGGCTTTCTGATACCATTATAACCGCCCTTGAAAAAAAGGGTAATAAACGTGATCCATGAGGGAATGCCTGAAATATTAAACATATGAGTTTAGGGAATCGCCTCTACTAAGTTTGTTGTTTTAAAAACAAATTTTAACATGGTAAGACTTAAGACGTTGGATAAACAAATAAGAAGCACGTATATAAAGTATCTAGGAGACAATATATATATATATATATATATATATATATATATATATATATATATATATATATATATATATATATATCTATATATATATATATATATATAGTAAAGTTCCAATGAGAACACATTAAAAATAAGAACTACTAAGAACACCTCATAAATGCACAACTAGCAAACAAAATTTATTAGATTCACACTCATACATCTAAAATATATGTAGAAAATTAGATACGAACTTTCGGAAATACATAAAAATCGAAAAAACGATTGATGCACAATTATAGACATAATCGTGCATCAATCGATTTTTTCGATTTTTGTACTTTTTTTTTTTTTTGCATATTTGAGACGTCCAAATGTTAATCTAACTATTTTATAAAGAGTACTTGTGCATTTGAAGCGTTATTAGCCGTTCTTATTTATAAGGTGTTCTCATTTGACTCACAATATATATATATATATATATATATATATATATATATATATATATATATATATATATATATAATGGCATGAGAAGTTAAGGATGTTGCCTAGGGTACGGTTCTGAATATTTCATGTTGAAGTTATGTTGTGATGTCCTTAAGAAAGGGTTGAGAGAACACCTTAAGAAAGAGAGATACTCACAAATGCCATTCCGGATCCCTGGTTGATTGGTCCAGAGATAAGGTAATCATCAGAGCCATACTTAGCAAGAAATAGTTCGATGTAGGGGAGCTCATCAACAATAGCATCCACACAGCCATTGGAGAAAGCACTTTTATATTCTTCAGCACTATCGAGCGACAATGAATGCTTCTCGCCAGGAATATTAAGTTGGTCTATAATATCTTTTAGAAAGGAACCCTTTTGATATCCAACATTTTCAATAGCTGAAGATTTCGGGTGCAGTTGATCTAGTGTCAACCATGAGGATAAAGTAGCTGTAAATATCTGAACTACTATGAAAATCATAGTTAGCCACGTAACAAGCACAACTTTAGAGTTCCTATTGAGTATCTTTCCTGCAAAAATAGAAATATAATTAGAAGATAGTAACTTTCATCAATATTATATTGTTCATAGAAATATATAAGCGATCACTTATTATACGTTTTTTAAGAAGGACCCTACCAATAAAATTCGGAATATCACATGGGATAGTTAACCATGTTATCTGCTAAAGTACCTTGGTACAAATATTTTGTTATGAAATAAATTTAATGAAGTATTTAAGTGAGTACCTTCATTGAAGAAGAATGTAGAAATAGGAAACCAGATGACCATTGTGGGTAACTGATAGAGTGGGACTGTAAATTTGGGATTATTGACACGATACTCCAAAATTGAAACTCCAACTCCAATAAAGATACAAGAACCAATTATGGTGATCCATAATTTCCAGGTAAATGGTTTCAAGAAAGTCAATAAGGTCTGGTTCCATTCATGTACAGCAGGAACAAGCATATACACTTCAGAATTCATATAGGGAACTGTAAAATCAACGTGTTGGGTTCTACTGGCACGAATAGTAACATCCCCTGCTACCACTTCACAAGTCTGCAAGATGCATTGAAAAGTAATTATATATCTTCAGGACTAGTATACCATGTCAAGTTTCTATATGCGCCAATTTATTTGATTCATATTGTGATAGGTGATTAGTTTTTACGCTTGTTACCAATTTTTGAGCGTGTGCATATATAGTTTTATTTAGATCTAGGTTTAGATTAATATACCTTCCCTTCAATGTATTGTACAAGTTCATCATAGGTGTCGTTATTCGCAAGGATGAAAGGTCTGAATCTAGGTTGAACATTGAAAGGTAAGAACTGTATTGCATAACAAAATGTGGCTATGGAGAATCCACCTTCAACTGTATTGTTTTCAACTTTTACTAACTCGGTGAAACCTGTTTTCTTTGGCACCCACACAACTATTGAAGGGCATGGACTTTCTCCTTGCTTGGTAATCTGCCATCCTGGTCCTATAATATCTTTTATACGCAATGACATACGAAAAATTGTGAACATAATGAATTGGATTTGACAAATATTAACATGGGGAAATTTGGCCTACAATGTGTGTTTGGGCCTAGTATTTTTTGTTTCACCTGTAATATGAGAAATCTGTAAACGAGCCGAGTCGAGTCCGAGCTTGCCTAGGCTTGAGCTCGGCTCATTTAAAATTCGGTAAGCTCGAGTTCGAGCTCGATCGGTTCGTTTAAAATCCAGTGAACTCGAGTTCGAGCTCGGGTCGTTTCGGCTCAACTCGTTTGATATTATACAAGTTCGAACTCGGCTCGGACTCGACTCGTTTATCCCATAATAATATTTTTTAATTATTATTTTATTAATATATAATATTTATTTATTTATTTCTAATTTTTAGCTATATATAATACAATTTGTCAATATAATATTGATTCTTATAGGTATATTAGTAGTATTATATAATTATATATTAAAACTACATATAAAAAAATATACATGTATATAAATGAAAAGCTAGCTCGTTTAGGCCGTGAGCTTGTTCGAGCTCGATTTAAGAAACTTGAACTCGTTTATTAAAACTATATTCAAGTTCGGGCTCGAGTTCGTTTAGGCTCGGCTCGAATCGAGCTTTTAACGAGTCGAGCCTGAGTAGCTCGCGAGCTGACTCGACTTATTTATACCCCTAAGAAATAGTGATAAGTTGAAAATATAACTAAAATTTAGAAATAGTGATAGGTATAAAATAGACCTACAAATTTGTATGGTGATACATGTTAACCATCCAAACTAATGAATGGTTGATATGTTCGTTCAGCCAATCTCTAAGCTCTACCTACATGTTTTATAGATTATGTGGCCTATATAATACAGAAATGTTTACTGAACTGTAACAGCATATATACCTGCACAAACATCATGATCATCTTTCTCCTGGATAGAGCGTCTCATGTGGCTGGATGTATCTTGGATCGTAGTACTGGTAATGGTTTTTCTAAAGCCTAGTTGGGAATATGTTTCCTCAGCTAAACTTTTCTCTACTGTTACTACAGATGCTTCGACAAATTCAACTGCGTAAAGGATCACAACAAAGAACGCTAAGGAAACAGTGTGGTATTTGTGTTCCATATTGTCAAGTTGAGACGACCAGATTCCTTTGTTAGTTTATATGGAGATTGTATGCGTGGAGGCTTCAAAATTGTTGCAGCGTAGTTGTAATGTTAAATTGAAAAGTATTTCTTTTTAATAAGAGTGTTGCAAGTAAACAGCCGGTTCCTCCAGGAAAGTGCAGAAACTTTTCCGCACATTCATTTGTTAGAAATGTAGGGCTAAAGAGTAAAGATAAGACGTACTTCAAATTCAATTGGTAGACATGTCAAGATGATTTTAGTGAATATAAGAAGATAATATGGAATTCATACGTCATATACGAAATACTGAAAGGTTAGGAATCATCAGTTGTCCACGTCAACTAAGAAATTTTGATCGGAAACGCATGACTTTTGAAATTTGAAAATCAATAGGGTATTTTTGATGTCATGACAGCTGCAAATAACTCTGGGTCTTTTAATATCAGACCATCGAAAACTTTAATATCTGGAGTTTTAGATAGTAACTTATGTATCCGATTACCCAAAACTGATGTAGTGCACGATTATGATGAATAGTTTAAACCTGTTGATTCCTAAGAATACTAGGAAAAACTCTTCCAAGCAAGTTGATTCACCAAGAATACCGTGCATGGATATGCTTTGATTCACAAAATTGGAACCTTGATTCACAAAATTGGAAGCAAAATCGAAAAACTTCAAAATTAAAACTGAATCCCAAACAAAGTACATGGAACCCTAAATAACATCCAAAATTTTAAATGGGCCTAAAAAACATAACGGACCAAACACAAAACCTAAAACAAAAGTCCAAAATGAACAGAAAATGGGGACGTATCTTCCAAACGGGGTCGTTTTTGGGCTTCGAGCATGGGCCTAACCACCTACGGTGGTTACGGGCTTGGTGGGCCTCGAACCGAGCTTCGATTCGCCTGCTCATAGGCCTGAAACGGAGCGCTGTAGCCCAAGTTATGCCCTTTTTCGTGCAGCCCTTTTAGTTACACGCTCGTGGACCTCCAGAAACACGTGGGCTCGATCTTCAATACTTGGACCTCCATCAAAAACCCAATTCGATCATGTTCTTCTTTTTGTTTATTTATATGCATTTTCAGTATCTCAAAATCAAACTTTAACATACGAAATAATCAGTTAACTAAATGGGAGATGGGATCAAGAAATACAAGTATTTTATGAAGTATAGAACAACCAATAAGATTGTGTCATTTGTACAAAAATTCATTTATCCCATCTTGTGTGTCCATGATTTGAACCATCTCTTGATCAGATAAAGTAAGTTCCTTCTTCTTGATCACATGTTTTACCCCTTTACTATCCCCATCACCATGTGAAATAGAAGCATAAGACTTATTATTTTGAGAAGATCCTACGTGTTCTACCTTTTGAGAAGGAATAAAATTAGTGAATTCTTTGATAGCGCTTCCTTCTTATCCTGCCTATTGAAACGGGCAACAGATGCGAAAAGATGATGATGTCCTATCCATGTACTAGCCAAAGAACGAACTAATTGCTCTTCATTCTTTACACCTAGAAAGCGGACAAATCCAAACCTCTTCCCTGCTTTTGATTTTTTATTAGCAATAATACGTCCATATGATTCACATTCGATCCACAATCTTTTGGCATCAACATAATCAGGAAAGTTCGTAATGTAAAAGGAAGATGCAATTTTCTCTACCTCTCTATGGAATGGATTTCTGATCGGAATTGACGATTCTTGTTTGTTATTTTTGAATGTCCAATGCCATCCATCGGTATCTTGAATCGTTGATGTGTTTCTCACCATGATCCCTCCCCCCTCCCCGTTGAAAATCTGAAAAGAAGTACGATAGTTGTCGGAAAATGTTGGTGGCGGCGATATTGAGAGAAAAAGGTTTTTTTTCCAAAACAATATAAATCCATCAAAACAGTCTACAGGCGATTTAAACAGCAACTCACACTCGATTTTCCAGCTACAGTGGATCTAATTAACAACTCCTCCATGGAGATCAACTCCGCCACGATTTAAACAGAAAATCACACTCGATTTTCCGTGCCGGAGTAAAACTCTCTCACGCTTGTCATAAACGGCATCGTCGCCGGGATTTCGCCGGCCGGAATAGTTAGTCGCCGTGTTATCCTTTTTAAAGGAAGAAAGTTAACTACCATCGTGATTAATGTTTAGAGATCTCGACTTACTGAACAAAGATTGCAAAAAGTGTTCGATTAATCCAACAAATTTGAAGAATTAGGATTTTGGCAAAATCAGGGCTCCAAAGCTTATTAAAGTATATATATGTTGATTTAAAACTAATGCACTTGTGTTGTTGTTGTTAATTAGTTAATGTGTTTGAAATCGAGTGGTAACCCATTGATTTTAGCGTTTGAATTGATTGATTTGATTATGGTTTCATATTCAAAATCATGGAAATTGAAAAAAGAATAGCATTAAAAAAAATGTTTTGATAAACATCATCCTAAAAAATAAGATGATGCGTAAGTGTAACGTCCTTAAAACCGGTCTGGTAATTTCCTTATTTTTAAATGATTATTTAATAAGTTATAAGAAAAATTAATATTATTTGCTTATGTGTAACTTATTGTGAATAGTGAAATAATATTTGTTTTAAATAGTTATAGGTGACAGTAAAATAAAATAACTATTTTCGCAATCGTTTTTTTAAGTTCCAGACTATAGGTTTAGAACGAGAATATAATTAAAAAGGATTGGGTCAGTTTTGAAGGGAGACCGACCTAAACTCCACCATTTCTTCCCCAATTTCATTTTTCCTTTCCTCTTTACACCTCTAATTTCAAGAACTTGAATCCCTAAACAAAATTGGTGATATCAATTTGTGATTCTTTACAAATAATCATCTTCTAGTTGCTAGTGTCTTGTTCATCATCAAAGTGTAAGTATTATGTTCTTTATGAACTTAAGTGTTATTAAGTCAAATAAAGAATTGATAAATTGGTTAATTAAAGTAGCTTATGTGATGATTAAATGATGATATTAGTGTATAGAAACTGAAATGTTATAATTTTAGATGTAGCATCAAGTTTTTGAAGTGTGATTTTAAGATTTAGTGAGCCAAATGGGTTCTTTGAATTTGGCATGAAATTGGTATCTTTTGATATTGTTGGGATTGACTAGTAATCTTATGATGTTTCTTTGGTGTTAAAAACGTTGTTTAAGTGATGTGGTATTTGAAATTTGTGATTTGTGGAGTTTGGCTCGGAGTTGTGAAGGAACAGCAAGTTGCAGGTCATTTTCTTCTTAAATACGCGATCTCAGCTTTTATTTCCGGATCGCGTAAGCTAGTTAAAATTCGTCACAAGTCAAAGTTAGCCTTGGATACGCGATCCCATACTCATCGCGTAAGTCAGTGCAAATCAGTTACAGAAGAAAATGAACTATGTTACGCGATCCTGTGTATGTTTTCTGGATCGCGTAAGCTAGTGTAATTTAGTAACAGAAATTTTATAACTGAGCTACGCGATCCGGCTTGGATTTTCTGGATCGCGTATGCAAGAGTAAATTTGAATATTGGATTAAATTCTAATATTTTGATTATAGTTAATAGCTTAATGTGATTATAAACAAAATTATTTATTGTTTAATTACTCAGTATTAAGTTTATATTAAACGAAATAAGTGAGTTATTAACTTGTTGACTTTGTATTCTCAGATCAACAGAAGACTCAGTGATATAGAAATCCTGAGTGTGGAGACGACAGAGGTATCGGTGAGTGGATTTAGAACTCACTTTTTGATTTAGTTGTAATTACTTTGTCGCAACGAGTAATAGTTGACATGTTGATAGAGCTATTTACTTAGTGTTATTGATTGAAATTTTATATGCTAGTTGACATGTGAATATAAGTTGTTTTGAGGTCAACACGTTGGTTGGGCTAGTTGGTTGTTGTGTGAATTATACGTAGTCTTACTTCATTTGTTGTGTGTAAGACTTGTGTTTGAGTACAATAACCACTAGCTATCGGTCTATTCCGTATTGACCATACGGATTGTCGGATAAATGTTCTTGAGAGCCACCGCGACAGTAGGGTTTCTCAAGAACCACCGATCCTCATAGTTGAATTATTGATTGTTGATATAAATGTATACCATTGTTTGGTATATACAAGTGATTATACTAAGTTAATTAGTGTGTGATGAATTCATTCACTTAGCTTAGTGCTAATCCCTCAATCTACTTTTTGCAGGTGTTATTTTGATATGTGGGTTGCAAGAAGGGAACGAAGAATGTTTGATATTAGCAACTCTGATATAGTTTATATGAAACCATGTTGTGTACAATATAATACCCCGTTTGAATTAAGTAAATGATGGTTTTGTAAATAGTAAACTTATGATGCATGTTAATATTATAAGTTTATAAAATAATGTTTTATTTAAATACGCTTTCGTAGTTGAAAATGATAAATTAATATATTTAGAAAGAGGGGTGTTATAATAAGCATTCAATGTATAAAATTAAATAAATATAACTATTTCTATAATTATAACATCACCTTCCATTTATATATCATTGATTAATTATTAATATAGAAATGTTCAAGTTTTATTATTGTCAAAATTTATATATGGAATGCTTATGCATCACCCTAAAGGTGATGTTTATCAAAATCATATATATATATATGTTTTGGTTCAAATAAAAAGAAACTTAAAGTAAAAAGGGTAAGAAAATATGATATAGTGACACGTATCCCTTACAAATAGCATTCAATTATATTAAATGAAGATATAATCATGTATCAAACCACTATGTATCAAAATCACAATGTATCTAACTACAATCGAATATGTATCATTTTTAAGGTATATCGAGAATATGTATCATTCTTTAAATTAAATTGTATCAACTTGGTGAAATATGCTTGTACAAGTTTAATATATGTTTCTTCACTTTGTATTGATCCACATGAACCATTTTCTTTAAAGCAAATATGAAATCTAACATTTTTTCAACCCTTTTTACTTTAAATATCTTTTTACAATAACCACACCCTATATATATATATATATATATATATATATGACGTTGCTGACTAGTTTAAACAATGTGGCAAAATTGATTACATGACAACTAATATGGTTGCTTAGTCAGCTTTTTACAAACTCAAACGGTCAAAATTTAGTTTCTCAAGATATAAACACAAATTTTTGAGTTACATAGCATACCTTAAGAATAACGTATAAACATTGCTTACCTTGGAACAAATAGGTATACTACGTAGCCGATAAAATGCAAGCAATAACCCAAATTTGAAATATATTCATGATACAACTAATTATCTGCTGGAGTCAGATGACTGATTTTTTTGTTTGCGCGCCAAATAGAAACTTCTGACGAGATAATAGCAGAAATAGTCACAATCCCCATGAATATGAATAATCCAATAAAACTCTTAACATCCAGACTGTTTGGAAGCGGTTGTTTTGACGGTGAACTATAATTAATTGTAGAAAACCCAAGGTATTTTTTCTTCATGTTCATCATAATTTGGCTTTCTGATACCATCATGACCGCCTTTGAAAAAAAGGGTAACAAACGTGATCCGTGAGGGAATGCCTGAAATATTAAACATATGAGTTTAGGAATCGCCTCTACTAGGTTTGTTGTTCTAAAAACAAATTTTAATATGGTAAGAGGTTAGATAAACAAATAAGAAGCACATAATAAGGTACCCAGGAGACAATATATATAATGGCATGAGAAGTTAACGATGTTGCCTAGGGTACGGTTCTGAATATTTCACGTCGTAATTATGTTCTAATGCCCTTAATAAAGGGTTGAGAGAAAGAGAGAGACTCACAAATGCCATTCCAGATCCCTGGTTGAGTGGTCCAAACATAAGGTAATCATCAGAGCCATACTTAGCAAGAAATAGTTCGATGTAGGGGAGCTCATCAACAATAGCATCCACACCGCCATTGGAGAAAGCACTTTTATATTCTTCAGCGCTATTGAGCTGCAATGAATTCTTCTTTCCAGGAATATTTTGTTGCTTTAAAATATCTTTTAGAAAGGAAACTTGATATCCAACATTTTCAATAGCTGAAGATTTTGGGTGCAGTTGATCTAGTGTCAACCATGAGGATAAAGTAGCTGTAAATATCTGAACTACTATGAAAATCATAGTTAGCCACGTAACAAGCACAACTTTAGAGTTCCTATTGAGTATCTTTCCTGCAAAAATAAAAATATAATAAAAAGATAGCTAACAGTTGTTTCATCAATATTGGTCATAAAAATATACTGTACTGTATGTTTTTTAAGGACCCTACCTGTAAAATTCGGAATATCACATGGGATAGTTAACCATGTTATCTGCTAAAGTACCTTAGTACAAATATTTTGTTATGAAATAAATTTAATGAAGTATTTAAGTGAGTACCTTCATTGAAGAAGAATATAGAAATAGGAAACCAGATGACCATTGTGGGTAACTGATAGAGTGGGGTGCTAAATTTGGGATTATTGACACGATACTCCAAAATTGCGACTCCAACTCCAGTAAAGATACAAGAACCAATTATGGTGATCCATAATTTCCAGGTAAATGGTTTTAAGAAAGTCAATAAGGTCTGGTTCCATTCATGTACAGCAGGAACAAGCATATACACTTCAGAACTCATATAGGGAACTGTAAAATCAATGTTTTGGGCTCTATTGGCACGAATAGTAACATCCCCTGCTACCGATTCACAAGTCTGCAAGATGCATTGAAAAGTAATTATATATCTTCATGACCAGCATACCTTGTCAAGTTTTTAAATGCGCCAATTTATGTGATTCAATGTGATAGGTGATCAATTTTTACGCTTGTTACCAATTTTTGAACGTGTGCAGATATAGTTTTATTTAGATCTAGATTTAGATTAATATACCTTCCCTTCAATGTGTTGTACAAGTTCATCATAGGTGATGTTACTTTCCCCCTTCGCATTGATGAAATGTTTAAATATAGGTTGAACATTGAAAGGTAAGAACTGTATTGCATAACAAAATATGGCTATGGAGAATCCACCTTCAACTGTATTGTTTACAACTTTTACTAACTCGGTGAAACCTGTTTTCTTCGGCACCCACACAACTAGTGTTGGGCATGGACTTTCTCCTTGCTTGGTCATCTGCCATCCTGGTCCTATAATATCTTTTATACGCAATGACATATAAAAAATTGTGAACATAGATGAATTGGATTTGACAAATATTAACATGGGAAAATTTGGCCTACAATGTGTGGTAGGGCCTAGTATTTTTTGTTTCACCTATAATATGAGAAATTAGGGTCGTAAATGAGCCGAGTCGAGTCCGAGCTTGCCTAGGCTCGAGCTTGGCTCATATAAAATTTGAGCTCGGACCTTTTCGAACCTGGTATATAAGGCTCAAGCTCGGCTCGTTTGATATTATACAAGTTCGAGCTCGGCTCGGGCTCAACTAGTTTATCCCATAATAATATTTTTTTAAATTATTATTTTATTAACATATACTGTAATATTTATTTAATGTTTTCTAATTTTTAGATATAAATGATACAATTTGTCAATATTATACTGATTCTTATATAGGTATATTAGTAGTATTATATAATTATATATTAAAATTACCCAAATATAGACTCGGGAGTTTGTTCGAGCTTGATTTAAGAAACTCGAGCTTGAGCTTGTTTATTAAACAAGCTCGGGCTCGAGCTCGTTTAGGCTTGGCTCGAATCGAGCTTTTAATGAGTCGAGCTCGAGTAGCTCGCGAGCTGACTTGACTCATTTACACCCCTAGAAATAGTGATAAATTGAAAATAGAACTAAAAAGTAGAAATAGTGAAAGGTATAAACTAGACCTACAAATCTGTATGATGATATATTTTAACCATCCAAACTAATGAATGGTTGACATGTTGGTTCAGCCAATCTCTAAGCTCTACATGTTTTATAAATTATGTGGCCTATATAATACAGAAATGTTTACTGAACTGTAACAGCATATCTACCTGCACAAACATCATGATCATCTTTCTCCTGGATAGAGCGTCTCATGTGGCTGGATGTATCTTGGATCGTAGTACTGGTAATGGTTTTTCTAAAGCCTAGTTGGGAATATGTTTCCTCAGCTAAACTTTTCTCTACTGTTACTACAGATGCTTTAACAAAATCAACCGCACAAAGGATCACAACAAAAAACGCTAAGGAAACAGTGTGGTATTTGTGTTCCATATTGTCAAGTTGAGACGATCAGATTCCTTTGTTAGTTTACATGGAGATTGTATGCGTGGAGGCTTCAAAATTGTTGCAGCGTAGTTGTAATGTTAAATTGTTAAATGTAGGGCTAAAGATAAGACGTACTTCAAATTCGGTTGGTAAACATATATGTCAAGATGATTTTAGTGAATATAAGTGTTGGGTTAATCGGTTTCTGTTTGTTAGTTCATGTGATTAGTTTGTATGGCTGGAAACCTTGATTAGTAGTGTGAATTGGGATTGCAGTTTATTAGTAGTGTGAATTGGGATTGTAGTTTGACCAAGTTCCATGCATAGGGGAGGAGAGTGGGTCGAGTAGCTGGATGTTAGGATGAAAATGTGGTTATTGCCTTATCAGTTGTCCACGTCAACATTAAATTCTAATCGGAACCCATGACTTTTGAAAATCAACAAGGTTTGAATTGCCCGTCGTATACGACGGGATGGTTAAAATTATTAATTTTCAGTTAAGTGGAAAATTTTACCACTTAACTCACATCAAAAAGGCGATTTTGCCATCTAAATTTTCAAAGACTAATAATTTTTGGAGTTATTGCAGATTTTTCATTCAACGCTACTTACATTGTACTATTTTTGAAACAAATTATGGAGTAATAAACTAATTGTCTAAAAATGTTCCGACGCCTAAACCCTAAACTCTAAACCCTAACCCCTAAATGATTTACGAAACTCTAAACCCTAAATCATAATAAACCCTAAACCCTTCTAAACCCTGCTAAACTCTAAACACTAACCCTAACCGCAAATCAAATGTACAACAAATCACTAACACGTGTGTCACTAATTTATAAAACCCACAAAAAAATGAAGGAAAAAAAAACTCGTCGAAAGTATAGCTTGTTAGATCCTAAATCGAAGAGGAGAAAACGTTGAATTTTATGGTGCAATTTTCATAATTTATCGACTTAACGTTTGTGAGATATTTAAGTTTTAAAAACATAAAGGAAATGAGTATTTGATAAAAATGAGTGGTTAAGATTGATTCCTCTATTTCTACATAAAGTTATTGTAGTCATTTGAACATAACTCTATTTTGGTTATATACTAGTTTTAAGACCCGTGCCAACACGTATTTGACAAAAAATCAAGTTATAAGATTATATGATTATTTTTGTGAACTACCATACATATTCATATATGTTTTACAAAACATAGGTGGTGTATTGTATCGTTCTGTATCGTGTTTGGTGATATTTTATATATATATTTACTCGTCATGTAAACATTCCAATTCTATCGTATTGTGTATATATTATAATTTAACGTATTGTGTAAAGTTAACTCAACCGATACATTGTATATGTTGGGTTTATACATCAAACTACTATAAATTTGATTTGCTACATAGGTTCTAGTAAAATTTTGAAATATTAAATATCTTAAAATGGAATGAGATAACTAAACAACAAAGCATGAAATTTAAACCAATCGAAATGTTTCATTGTAGACTGTTTGGCTTGATTTGCATTGGAATAAGTACATGCTTTTCTCCGTATGATAGCATGTAACTTTTAGAGAAAGGAGCAATTTCTTTATGCTTATCGGACCAAATCTACCCTACCATACATTAAGATACAATTCTATATATCTCTTAGCATCTACCATCGACTTACTAATATCTACTTTCAATTACATGTATGACCATATAATCAAAACTTTCTTTATCACAACTTATTGATCCTAAATGACACACCAAACTTACATACCATATCAATTTTAGACCACCTACTCAATAGTCCACATTCCAACACCCCAAAAAATTTATGTTACCCATTTTTGGATCTCCACCTAATTAACTCTCTCTTCAAGTCTGTTAAATATGCGATCACTTGGGCATATGTGGTGGCATAACATCATATTTAAGTGTCTTCACCACCATCTACATTGTGGGCCGATTGTCCAGACTCGAGATATGTTAAACTGCAACGAAGATTACATTTTAGAGTTTTTACCTCGACACCCTCACAGTTTTCATCAACCCTTTGATCATGGAAATGTTACTATCGTTGGTTGTGATAGCAAATGTCATGAGCTGCAGATTAAGTTAAATACACAATTAGCACAGTCAACACTATATAAAATTTCCAAATTTGAACACCGGCCTTAACAAAACCATAATTTACAGATTTTCTCTGAATTTATATTATAGAGGTGGCAATTTCATCCCATTACGTATAAATACAGGGATTAAAAAGGTGAACTTGAACCTCAACTACCTGTTAACTTATCTATGGCATTAGATATAATAAAAGAGAAATACTATGAGGGTTCGCTAAGACTATACCATGTATTAATATATAGCGTTAAATATGAATGGAGCTTACTGAAGTAATGGCATTAACAAACTTTGTATTGACAGCAAAAAACACAACTATTTATTATCTCAGAATTGCATATCCCTGTCCATCTGAATACCGATCTTTCAGCAGCCCCGATAAAAATTAAAGCATAATCATATGTTAAGACATACAAACCTTTGGTTTATAGCACGAATAACTTACCAGACTGCTTTCTTCAAAATGTAGTCATACTTAAATTTTTTTAATAGAAAAAGCAAAACATTTGATATTGTCAAACTCAAAATTTTGTGCTCATGTATTTACAGACACATGGTCAATTGGCCACACACATCAGCAGACATATACACATAGTACAGTAGCCAACTCCAAATTACGCCCATATTAATATGTACAGTAAGTCCAAATTGTTTCCATTCTCACGCCTAGCTAGTCTTATAACTCCAAAAAATTAAGTCAATACTTTGGCCCTGTGATATCCACTGACATATGCTACTCTTCACACCCAGCCACTATTACCAAATCTCCAGTTATAACTTCCTGAAATAATCCCTATGACATGGAAAATATTTTGCAAAAGCACGTTTAGAAGATTAATCCAACAGTTATAATTTGGCTCCAAAATATTCTTCGGAGCTCGATCAATGATAATATATAATAGATATGGCACCGTCAACAATCCAATCGAATTGTAATACAACCAAACATGAAAACTTTAAAACGAATACCCCGTATAAACTATAAATAATCATTCCAAGAATTAGTAAAGTTCGTATCTTTGTATTATAAATCAGATATGGCACCACCACCAAGACTACTAAACTGACTGTTACTTCTCCAGCCACTGGATCAAGTCACTCATTCACACAATAATAGTGATCTCATATTTCTCCCAAATGCTCGTGTGAAACCTGAGATTGAGTTATAATCATGTCTTTCCTTGGAGAACCTGGGAGATTTCTTCAGCACTTGACTGGATGCGGTTAAAGAATTCGATACGAAAAACCATTATTGGAAATAAAAAAGGAGTTTCTTTAATATGCACGTAACAACAGTAGCTTTATGTTCAAGTACATTGAAGGTTTCTTTAATTTACAAACTCACAAAAAAGCCACTTTATCATCCATCTTTATGTCTTTAAATTCACCCATCATAAACCATAATAAACCCAGTTACAAATCAAACCATATTATAAAATAAACCCAGCTATAAAAAGAAGAAGCTTGAGATTTTAATTTGGAGGTCAACATAAAACGATATAACTAAACCTTCATTAAAGTTTATTACCCATCTTTATATCATCTGTCGCTTTTACTGGTTCTTCGTCTCCCTCAGCCTTTGAAAATAATAACAAAACCAAAATTGAATAAGAGCAACAAATTAGCAGACACTGAAATAAAATATATTGATGAAAAACCAAAATTGAAATCGTTACAGTTGTATAAACCCAATAATCGCTGTGAAACTCAAAAAACTATTAAGATAATCAAGAATCAATACACCCAATTGGATCAAACCGATCTGTCCAAACTCCAAAGCCAAAGTTTAAAATCCCAATCGATATTTAAAAAAATTAACAAACATACCTATTAGCCTTAAGCAAACAGGAGCAGAGAATTGTTGCTGCAAATACAGTGTCAAAACAACATTTACAAAAAAACTTCTAACAAAGATATTCTAGAAGCCATAAACACAAAGCTTACATCAAACAACCTGTGTTTATCTCTCAAAATATTCCTATACAATCAGAATCCATAATCTGCATATCAAATTAAGGAAACAAAACACTGGAAATCAGAATATTAAAATTGAAACCCGCAAAATGGTGATGTAGAACCCCAGAAAGTGTGAAACCAATATAACTGGTTTAAAACAAACAAAGGAAGATAAATCAGTGTAGGAGAGATAGAAAAAAGATGATGCGAGGTACCTGTGAAGAAGAGAAGAAAGATTAATGGGTTTACATCAAGTCATCAACTTTAAAAATAACCAAAATACAGAATCATTTATGAACTATCATGTATTTGTTAATTGGTATTGTTGTTCATCGAATTATTCAGTACAAAAGACTTCAATATATAGAAACATGAAACCCTAATCTAAGATAATGGGCCAAACCCAATCAAAGCCCGATGGGCTAAAATATCCGCTAACACTTCCCCGCATTTGGAGCGGGATCTCTTCGAACGCTCAAACTGGATCAAAACTCGAAGAACAAGAACGAAGGAAGCCCTTTGGTGAAGATATCTACATACATACTTACTGATAACGAGACGGGACATGAAGAACACGAACCTGTCATGTGGCCACTTTGTCACGATCGAAATGGATAATAATCTCAATATGTTTCGTACGTTGATGTTGCACCGGATTAGAAGACATGTATATGGCACTAACATTGTCACAATACACTAAAGTGGCAGTGAATAGTGGTGCATGAAGCTCTCGAAGAAGGTTACGAATCCAGGCTTAGCAACGGCATTAGCGACTCCACCATACTCAGCTTCAGCACTTGAGCGAGAAATAGTGTGTTGTCTTTTAGAGACCAAGATAAAAGATTGTCACCAAGAAACACACAATAGCCTGAGGTGGACCTGCATGTACTAGGACAACCAGCCCAATCGACATCATAGTAAGGCGTAAGTTGGGTGGTGCGTGACACGTATAACTGAAGACCATGATCAATCGAACCACGAACATAGCGAAGAACACGCTTTAAAGCGGTAAAATGAGGTTCGCGTGGATCATGCATAAAGAGACATAGCTGTTGTACTACATAGGTCAAGTCCGGTCTAGTAAAAGTAAGGTACTGAAGAGCCCCTGCAAGGCTGTGGTACAACGTGGGGTCAGTAACTAGGGGACCATCTGGGCTAAGTTTCATCTCGGTATCTATCGGAGTCCTACACCGGTTGCAATTGAGCATATGAGCCCGCTCAAGTAATTCTGTAGCATATTTTTTCTGAGAGAGAAACATCCCGGTATTGTTGCGAATAACAGAAATTACCAAAATATAGTTTAGAGGACCGAGGTCTGTCATAGCAAAATCTTGATGAAGAGAATATATAACCTATCGTAAAAGAGCTGTAGAAGAAGCTATAAGAACAATATCGTCCACATAAAGTAATAGGTAAGCAATCTCTGCCCCATGTCTGAAAATAAATAAAGAGGAGTCACATCTGCTATGTTGAAAACCAACACGAGTGGCATAACTTGTAAAGCGCCGGAACCATGCACGTGGGGCTTGCTTAAGACCATATAGAGAATTCTGCAAAAGGCAAACATGATTAGGGTGTCGGGGATCTGAGAACCTGGGTGGCTGATGCATATAAACTGTTTCAGATAAGTGACCATTAAGAAAAGCATTTTTCACATCCAATTGATGAACAGGCCACTGTCGAGATACAACAAGACCAAGAACCGTACGGATAGGGGCTGGTTTAACAACTGGACTAAAAGTCTCATCACAATCAATACCCTATTGTTGACTGCGACCATTAGCAACAAGTCGCACTTTATAGCAACTCAATGAACCATCAGCATGATATTTATGCTTATACAACCACATGGATCGGATGATGTTGGCATTTGGAGGACGCGAAACAAGAACCCAAGTGTTATTTTGAATGAGAGCATTATATTCATCATACATAGCATGCTTCCGATTGGTCTTTTAAAGCATGAAGAGGAGAGAGGGGGATAGGAGAAACAATGCTTACATGAAGATTGAGTCTTTCAATATGTTTAACCGTTCCAACTTTCGAATGTGTGACCATGGGGTGTGAAGGCACAACGTTGTTGGTTGGAGGTAGTGTTGGTGGTGGAGTTGGAGGAGGAGGAGGAGGTGGTGGTGGTGGAGTTGTAGGCGGTGGTGAAACTGGAGTTTGGGTTGTTGATTGAGTTTGAGGTGGTGGTTGTTAAGAATGATTAGGAGTGGTGAGAAGGCGTAAAGCGATGGGAGAGGGGTCGTAATTAATGTCTAAGAATTGGTAAGAAGGGGATTTAGTAGAGGTCGTGGAACCGAAAGGAAAGATAGTCTCGTCAAAGGTGACATGATGAGAATAATGATTTTATTGATGTTCAGATCAAGGCACCGATAACCACGATGGTCAGGAGGGTACCCAAGAAATATAGATGGAGTGGTGTGAGGAGCAAGTTTGTGTGGTGGAAAAGAATAAGGATAACAAAGGCATCCAAATGTGCGAAGGTGGGAGTAAGTGGTTGGTTTCTTGAACAATTTGGTGTATGAGATAGCATTATTGATAGAGGTAGAGGGTAAGAGGTTAAGTAGGGTTATAGCCATAAGAAGTGCTTCAACCCTATATTCCGGTGGAAGACGGGTTTGAAATAGAAGGGAACGCACAACGTTATTAATGGTACGGATCATGCGTTCGGCTTTGCCAATTTGTTGAGACGTAAGTGGGCATGAGAAATGAAAATGAATGGGATGTTTGGCAAACAGATCGTGTAGGTTGTTGTTGTCAAATTCCACACCATGATCGCATTGGAAGGATTTGATTTCACAATTGAATGGAGTATTGACAAACGCACAAAAATGTAAAAACTTAGACCGAGCATCATATTTTCTACGTAGTGGATAGAGCCAGAGAAAGTGGGAGAAGTGGTCTAGGAAAAGCACATAGTACTTGAATCCACTTATACTGGAATGTCCAAATATCGGAATGAACAATCTCAAAAGGAGATGTGACTACAAATGTAGATCGATAGAAAGTATAACACCCCTCATTTGAATATAACAATATTATATTATTTGCTCGGAAGCGAGTTTATAAAAAACATATTTTCTTAATATACATTATAAAATGTACACAACCCTTTCACATTATTTATACAACATTTTAACAACTGGTAACAATACTGATTACTTATTACAAATGGGGTATTATTTAATACAAAACATAGTTTATAACAAACTATATCAGAGTAGCACGGTCAGTCAAACGTTCCTTGCTCCACAACCATTAGCTTCCTGCTACCCACATCCCAAAATAAACCTACAGGAAGTAAAAAGGAGGGATTAGCACGAAGCTAAGTGAATGAATTTATCACACCAACTAAATTAGCTTAACTACTTGTTTACACCAAACAACCGTAAACACACAAGTCAACTAATCAAAAATTCAATAATGAGGATCGGTGGTTCTGGGGGAATACCATAATACCCGGGTGGCTCCCCAAAACACTTATCCAACCATATCCGTATGGCCATAACGGGCGAGACCGATAGTTAGTGGCTATTATACTCAAACACAGGTTCTATAAACACAACAAATGAAGTAAGACCCTGTGTAATTTACATAATATCCAACTAACTCAACCAACCAGCTCAACTCGTTGACCTCATTAACAATTGATGCCCGAAGGCCAATTAGCACATATAGTCATAATCAACAACATTAATCAAATATTATAACAACATATCTACGTTCACCTGTTGCAACCAAATAGTTACAACTAAGTTAAAAGATGAGTTCTAAATCCACTCACCGATACCTCAGGAGTCACCACACTCAGCTTTTAATCACTGAGTCTTTGGGGTATCTGAAACATCACACAACGCACAAGTTAGTAACTTGTTATCAATAATTAGTACTTATGTAGATGGACACCTTACACAAGTAATCATAATATCAAACATAAATAACAATACTATATATATATATATAGTATACACCTGAATTCACAAGTTAACACAATCACCAAAATATACAGACAAACGCGATCCGGGTATAATAGGTGGGATCGCGTTCCCGTTTAGAAAAGTTTATGTTATCGATTTACACTAAGCAACGCGATCCGGATCGCGTTCATCAGTAGAAAACATTCTATAACCAAAATGCACTGAGCAACGCGATCCGGGCAAAGGCTTGGGATCGCGTTCCTAAGCAAAAAATCCGTTTAACCCAGGTTTTAACTAACAAACGCGATCCTGGCTTGAGTTTTGGGATCGCGTTTGAGCTTTTTACAGCTCAAGTACAGACCTGCAAATGTTCATCTCGAAGCCTAACTCTAATATCACCATTTCAACTCAACTATTTCAGTTTGTAAACTACCAAACACTCAAATATGAGTATATACATACACTACAACTTCATTCGAGCTTCAAATTCACATATAATTCAATAATTTACATAATCAAATTTAAAACTCATTTTCTTATGTACAAGAACACTTACAAGTTCAACTCAAAGCAAAGATTCAACTGATGATGATGATTGTAATGAAGTAATCACAGCTTTTGTAAACTTAATAAAATTTTTATTTGAGAGTTTAAGATCTTAGGGTTTGATGCTTATGAAATGAAAAAGAAGAAATGATTTATCAGGGGAAAAGGGTAAATTAGGTCGACTCATCAACCAACTTCACATATTAATTGGTATGATTTATACCTGTTCAAAATCTATTGTTTGGAACCTAAATACCAATTGTGAGAAACTGACTTTATTTTACCGTCAACTATAGTAAATTAAAACAAACAACAATTTACTATCCACAATAAGTCTTGGGACTTATTCATCTAAGTTTCGCAATTAAACAATTAATATCAAGTAATTCCTAAAACAATTAAATAATCACTTTAAAATTAGAATTTACCAGACCGGTAAGGAGGATGTTACAAATCTCCCCCCCTTAGGAAGATTTCGTCCCCTAAATCTCATCAAGGTCAAAAAATCCTGGATATCTGGATCTCATACTCTCCTCAATTTCCCAAGTTAGGTTTGAACCTAAACTATGCTTCCATTTTACTAAGACCATAGGTATATGTTTCTTCCTAAGTTTGGTAACTTTTATATCAAGAAGTTCAACCGGTTCTTCAACTAACTTCTGACTTCTATCAACCCGCATATCTTGCAAAGGGAGAACCTGAGACTGGTCTTCAACGTCACATTTCCTCAAATAACAAATGTTAAACGTGTCATGAATACCCGCAAGTTCTGTAGGAAGATCCAATGAAACTGACTGATCATTAACAACCTGTCGAATTCTGAACGGTCCAATATATCGGGGAGCCAATTTACCACGTTTTCCAAACCGAATAACCCCCTTCTACGGAGAAACTTTAAGATAAACAAACTCACATTCAGAAAATGACACTGGCCATCTACGTGGATCTGCATACTGCTTCTATCTATCACGTGCAGCTTTCAATTTCTCACGGGCAATCGCTACTTTGTCAGCTCTTATATGCACAATGTTGGGTCCAGCAAACTGTTTCTCACCAGCTTCTAACCAACACGTAGGCGTTCTACACCGACGTCCATACAACATCTCATAAGGTGGCATACCAATGCTGGAATGATAAAAATTATTATATGTAAATTGAATCAACGGTAAATGAGAATCCCAAGAACCCTCATATTCCAGAACACAAGCCCTCAACATTTCATCAAGCGTTTGAATTGTACGTTCTGACTGACCATCTGTTTGAGGATGATAGGCTGTACTAAGATTCACTCTGGTGCCCAACTCTTGTTGTAAACTCTACCAGAAATGAGAAATGAACTGAGAATCTCTATCTGACACAATCGACAAAGGAATACCATGTCTCGAAACAATTTCATTGACATACAACCGTGCAAGCTTACTAAGAGACGTAGTTTCACTAGTAGCCAGAAAATGTGCACTTTTGATCAATCGATCAACAATAACCTAAATCATGTCATTCCCTCAAGATGTACGTGGAAGTTTAGTCACAAAATCCATAGTTAGGTGTTCCCACTTCCATTCTGGAATTTCTAATTGTTTCAGTGACCCGTATGGCTTCTGGTGTTCAGCTTTGACTTGAGCACAAATATAACAAGTACCAACAACTTGTGCTATATCAGTTTTCATCATGGGCCACCAATACAAAGGCTTTAAGTCATTATACATTCGGGTACTGCCGGGATAAACAGATAATTATGACTTAAGGGCTTCAGACAAAATCATATCCCGAATACCACCAATAAGAGGAATCCATACGCGAGACTGAAAAGTCTTCAATCCTCTAGAATCGTCGACCAACAACTCTTTCCTTTTCAACATAATTTCTGACTTTAGATTATGATCTAATAAAGCTTCCAATTGTGCATCTTTAATTTTATCCACTAAGTCAGAAGAAACATCCACCTTCAAATAATAAACTCGGTCAGAGATACCTTTTTGGCTTAACGCATCAGCAACCACATTAGCTTTGCCTGGATGGTAACGAATTTCACAATCATAATCTTTGATTAACTCTAACCATCGTCTCTGACGCATATTCAACTCTTTCTGAGAAAATACATACCGAAGACTTATGATCTGTACAGATAATACACTTTGTACCATAAAGATAATGTCTTCAGATTTTCAAGGCAAATACAACTGCTTCCAACTCTAAATCGTGATTAGGATAGTTTTTTTCATGTTGTTTCAACTATCGTGAAACATAGGCAATAAATCTATCTCTTTGCATAAGAACACCACCCAAACCCGAATAAGAAGCATCACAGTAAACAACAAAATCCTCAGACCCTTCAGGTAATGGTAAAACTGGTGCCTGACACAATAACTGTTTTAAGGTTTGAAAAGCTATCTCCTGTTGATCAGTCCACACAAATTTCTCATCCTTACGGGTCAATTTAGTCAACGGACCAACGATTTTAGAAAAATCTTTAATGAACTTCCGGTAATAACCCGCCAAGCCAAGAAAACTCTTTATCTCTGAAGCACATTTTGGAGCTTTCCAATTCATCACAGCTTCAATTTTAGAAGGATCAACTTTAACACCATTACTACAGATAATATGACCCACAAATTGCACATCTCGAATCCAGAATTCACATTTAGAAAATTTTGCATATAAGTGTTCTCTTTTCAAAGTTTCCAACACTATTCTCAAATGCATTTCATGTTCTGACTCGGATTTAGAATACACCAAAATATTATCAATAAACACAATTACAAATTTATCGAGAAAAGGCCGGCAAACCCGATTCATCAAATCCATAAAAACTGTTGGAGCATTTGTTAAACCGAATGGCATAACCAGGAATTCAAAATGACCATACCTGGTACGAAAAGCACTTTTAGGAATATCCTGTTCACGAACGCGAACTTGGTGATAACCCGACCTCAAGTCAATTTTCGAATAAAACGAAGATCCCTGCAATTGATCAAACAAATCATCTATTCGAGGCAGAGGATATTTATTCTTTATTGTTCGATTATTCAATTCCCGATAGTCAATACATATTCTAAAAGACTCATCCTTCTTTTTTACAAACAAAACCGGTGCACCCCAAGGAGAAGAACTAGGTCTAATGAATCCTTTATCCAATAACTCATGTATCTGATTCATCATTTCACGTATTTCAGAAGGAGCTAGTCTATAGGGAGCTTTGGCTACAGGCGACGATCCAGGAACAAGATCAATATGATATTCCATTTCCCTAACCGGTGGCAAACCAGGCAACTCATCGGGAAATACTTCAAGATATTCAGAAACAACCGAAACATCAGAAATGGATTTCTTTTCTAATTTAGCATCAATCACATAGGCTAGGTAAGATTCACAACCTTTAGACAACGACTTCCTGGCTTTCATCATAGAAATCAAAGGTATACACCCATTATCCCTTTCTCCTCGAGCCACAACGCATGACTCTTCAGAAATTAGGATTCTAATCAACTTATTATAGCAATCTATACTTGCTTTATATTGACTTAACCAATCCATGCCAATAATCACATCAAAACTAGGAATTGGCATCAACAGAAATGAAATTGGGAAAGTCTGGCCGTCTATCACAATACTAGTTACAGTCACCGAGGTGGTAACGGGAACTAGGTTGCCACTAACAATTTCTACTTCCACAGGTTTAGTTATCACAGTAGGGATCAGTTTTAACTTATCACAGAAACACACAGATATGAAAGAAAAATTTGCTCCATAATCAAATAAAACACGCGCTGGTACAGAGTTTATAAGAAAAGTACCAGTAATAACATCCTCTGTGTGCACAGCCTCATCTACTGTAATCTGAAATGCCCTACTCGCAACTGGCGGCGGATTCTTCCGCTTTTGCCCGGAAGATGACGAACTCCCGACCGAACTAGAACCCTGTCTCCCCGCCTCAGGACACTGACCAACCCGATGACCTTCCTTCTTACACGTCCAACACATAAAATTTGGATACCTGCAGTTCTTTATTTCGTGCCCAAGTTCACCACATTTAAGACATTTATTTGTCTGAGTTGTACACTGAACAGAATGCCTTGACTTACACGAATTACACCAGTTGGAACTCCCAGATGCACCACTCTTACTACCAGATCTTTGACCCTGTCGATTACTCTGCCATCTCGACTTTCCTTTTCCTGAAGAATCAGTCCTGAACCTCGAAAAGGTAACATTTTTAGATTGAATACCTTGAGCTCTCATATCACTGTCAACTGAGCGTGCAAGAATGAATGCTTGAGATAAAGAACCAGCCAATCTCACAGTGGTACGGTAACTCAGAGGTAGAGTTTCAACAAACTATTCAACTTTAGTTTTCTCATCCGGCACCCATTGTTGAACTACCTCAACTTATCAGAAAACTGAGATATCAACTCATCGATCGTCATCTTATCAGTCAATTAAAAATTCATAAACTCCCTTCTAATACGTGCCATATCAAAATCTGAACAATACTGATTACACAACACATTACGAAATTCAGTCCACCGAATAGACTCCTTTTGTTGTTGTGTCAAATGACAAGTGATCGAATCCCACCAAACCATTGCTTCATCCTTCATACATTGAATTGCATACAACACTTTTAATTCTTCTTCACACCGAGTCACATCAAACTTTCTTTCCATGTCTCTCAACCAATTCAAAGTTACCATCGGATTTGTACTACCATGAAACTCCGATGGTTTACTTGACATAAATGTTTTGAAAGAACATATTTTACTTGACTGAGGTGGTGGAACAATACCAGAAACTGGTGCTTGCTGTTGAGAATATTGTTGAGATGATCCCGCCTCAGTTTGTCTTTTAAATTCTCTGTGTTAATTACTTCATCTTCTAATTGAAAAAGAAAACCATCTCTATTTGATTCTTCATGAACCGGAATAGAAGTACCTTCATGATCATACCTCTCATTATGAGTATCCGAAGGAGGAACAGCGATCCTAGAGGCATTATTAGGGTTGGTGGTCGGTTGCTCGTTATCTGCCATATCTGTATTCATCACAACAACTCAACATTTGTTAATCGTTAGCACCTATCTATTAAACGATTTCCATCCTATGCTAAATCCCATACTAAGGAATGTTTGACATAACACCATCTAGATTAGGGATTGAACACTTTACAATGCTCAATTCGCCCAAACCTAGGCTTTGATACCAACTTATAACACCCATCATTTGAATATAACAATATTATATTATTTGCTCGTAAGCGAGTTTATAAAAAAACATATTTTCTTAATATACATTATAAAATGTACACAACCTTTTCACATTATTTATATAACATTTTAACAACTGGTAACAATACTGATTACTTATTACAAACGGGGTATTATTTAATACAAAACATAGTTTATAACAAACTATATCATAGTAGAACGGTCGGTCAAACGTTCCTTGCTCCACAACCATTAGCTTCCTGCTACCCACATCCCAAAATAAACCTACAGGAAGTAAAAAGGAGGGATTAGCACGAAGCTAAGTGAATGAATTTATCACACACCAACTAACTTAGCTTAACTACTTGTTTACACCAAACAACCGTAAACACACAAGTCAACTAATCAACAATTCAATAATGAGGATCGGTGGTTCTGGGGGAATACCATAATACCCGGGTGGCTCCCCAAAACACTTATCCAACCATATCCATAAGGCCATAATGGACGAGACTGATAGTTAGTGGCTATTATACTCAAACACAGGTTCTATACACACAACAAATGAAGTAAGACCCTGTGTAATTTACATAATACCCAACTAACTCAACCAACCAGCTCAACTCATTGACCTCATTAACAACTGATGCCCGAAGGCCAATTAGCACATATAGTCACAATCAACAACATTAATCAAATAATATAACAACATATCTACGTTCACCTGTTGCAACCAAATAGTTACAACTAAATTAAAAGATGAGTTCTAAATCCACTCACCGATACTTCAGGAGTCACCACACTCAGCTTTTAATCACTGAGTCTTTGGGGTATCTGAAACATCACACAACGCACAAGTTAGTAACTTGTTATCAATAATTAGTACTTATGTAGATGGACACCTTACACAAGTAATCATAATATCAAACATAAATAACAATACTATATATATATATATATATATATATATAGTATACACCTTAATTCACAAGTTAACACAATCACCAAAATTATACAGACAAACGCGATCCGGGTATAATAAGTGGGATCGCGTTCCCCTTAAGAAAAATTTCTGTTATCGATTTACACTAAGCAATGCGATCCGGAAGCAAGAGCTGGATCGCGTTCATCAGTAGAAAACATTCTATAACCAAAATGCACTGAGCAACGCGATCCGGGCAAAGTCTTGGGATCGCATTCCTAAGCACAAAATCCGTTTAACCCAGGTTTTAACTAACAAACGCGATCCTGGCTTGAGTTTTGGGATCGCGTTTGAGATTTTTACAGCTCAAGTACAGACCTGCAAATGTTCAGCTCGAACCCTAACTCTAATATCACCATCTCAACTCAACTATTTCAGTTTGTAAACTACCAAACACTCAAATATGAGTATATACATACACTACAACTTCATTCAAGCTTCAAATTCATATATAATTCAATAATTTACGTAATCAAATTTAAAACTGTCGCACCCCTAAATTCGGGTTGCGGAAGCAAATCGGGTCGGGCGCGACAAATCAATAATCACAGCACAAAGATATATATATGCGTCGTTTTACAACTTGTATTGATAAAATCAAAGTTTATATCAAAATATAGTTTACATTAGCTCAGTTTGAAATTGAGAGATTTACATACATAATTAACTTATACAAAATATAATAATGCAGCTAAATCTCTGAATGTTTGCATGTTGACACGAGGTAATGATTCCTGAATTGGGCAGTCCAACCTACTGCTGAGTACCTGTGATACATGCTAAAATGGGTCAGTGAAACGCTGGTGAGCTCACAGGTTTGTATGTCAACACATATTGTATGAACCGCAAGATTTAATTGAATTTAAATTGCAGTTAAGCAAAATAAAAGTTTTACAGCCATGAGCACATAGTCTGAGCTTAACTCGAGGTGTCAGGTCCACATTTAAGGTATCCTGGACGAGGAGGTGCCTCCTACGAGTGCCTAATCTACACTCGCCTGAACAAATATTAGTACATCCGTTTACCCAGTTAGTGCATGCTAACCTGGACGAGGAGGGTCAATCCTATGTGGTACAATATACTAATATTCACGCTGCAACGTATTACCAAACTATGCTGAGGAGGGCTTTGAAAGATTAGTGAGATAACTCATGTAGTAATTGTTTATTTTCGTACTTGCGTTCATATAGTTAAAATAAAACGAGCAATGATATCACACCCCTTAGTAAAACAGTAGATAGGGGCTATGAGACTCACCTGAGTTTTGGAGTGTTTAACTTAATAAACTTATGCTGATTAGCCGAGAATCGATGTCCGAAGACTGGTAACCTGAGGGTGTCCACAACACGCGATGGTTATAAACGTGAGTAGGTATCTATAAAGACTACCTTTGTAGTTGTTCGTCCAACTAGAATGTCCAAATTACTACGATTTGGTTGATTTGATTATGTTTTGAAAACGTGTACGCCCCGTTGGTGATTGTTTGTAATAATAATCTTCAACAATATTATTTTGATTTCGAAGTGTTATACTTAAAAAGTATTTACAAACTTTAGGTGACGGGGGTTCGGGGACAGCACCCCTGGTTAGCGGGGTCCCAGGGGTGGCAACCCCTGGCGGGGTCCAAGGGGCAGAGCCCCTGGCTGGGGTCGAGATGTTAAAATTTCAGGTCTCGACACTAAGTAAAATCTGAGTTTTCTAGGTTATGTTATCTGCGACATTAGGTGTAGTGTCGCAGGCCGTGACTGCGACACTGATTATGGCGTCGCTAAGTGCGACATCCGCAATTCAATGCGACATAGGGTGTTGTGTCGCTACATGCGACGTTATTCGTTCTTACGACGTAGAGGTCGGTGTCGCTATATGCGACGTTAGAAATTTAATGCGACTTTGTGGCCGACGTCGCACCATGCGACATCGAGGGATGTGTTGCTACATAGATGCTGATGTCGCAATTGGCCTGGGCTAAAAGCGACATCAGCGTCTGATACGATTCCGGTGGCCAGAAACATGGCCGGACGACTTTGCTTTGGTCCAAAACTTTTACTCAACCCTTATTTGGACATTATAAGCTTATATAAACCACTTTTACGAAAAATAAATGAAATCTGAGGGTTTTCGAGAATTGTCGGAAACTTACGAATCGTCGCGATAGAAATCCGAAAAGATAGGATTGTAGATCGTGATGTGGTGAACGTTTTTCTTCAAGTGGCCCGAGTGATTTGAGGTGGTTTGAGGGTGTTTTTAGGTGGTCAAAGGGTGGTGGTGGTGGTGGAAGTATTAGAGGTCGGTGTCGCTATATGCGACGTTAGAAATTTAATGCGACTTTGTGGCCGACGTCGCACCATGCGACATCGAGGGATGTGTTGCTACATAGATGCTGATGTCGCAATTGGCCTGGGCTAAAAGCGACATCGGCGTCTGATACGATTCCGGTGGCCAGAAACATGGCCGAACGACTTTGCTTTGGTCCAAAACTTTTACTCAACCCTTATTTGGACATTATAAGCTTATGTAAACCACTTTTACGAAAAATAAATGAAATCTGAGGGTTTTCGAGAATTGTCGGAAACTTACGAATCGTCGCGATAGAAATCCGAAAAGATAGGATTGTAGATCGTGATGTGGTGAACGTTTTTCTTCAAATGGCCCGAGTGATTTGAGGTGGTTTGAGGGTGTTTTTAGGAGGTCAAAGGGTGGTGGTGGTGGTGGAAGTATTAGAGAGAAAAAGAGTAGAGAGAGTGTGTGTGTGTTGGGAATGATAAAAATGAAAGAGAGAGGGGGTGGGGGGCCGGTTTTGGGGAGGTCACCTAGTGTGGCCTCTCCAACTTTTTAATCCTCTGCGTTTGCGCTCCGTGCGGTGCTCGTTTTCTCGGTTGTTTAAACGTTAAATAATTTTAAATATAAGTTTTTAAAATATGAATATTTATAAGATATTTTTTTTGAAGTATTTCATTAAATACTTTATAATTGAGTTAAAAATACAACTTAGGTGTGTTTCGATTATTTTGCGCGTTTAGTATTTAATCACGTAGACATTGTTTGTACGATACGAATTGTGTATGAAATATTATTAAAATAATATTTTGGATATAATAGCGTTATTAAATAATGTTATATTATTTAATAAAATTGTTCCCCAACGTCCGTATTAATTGAATCGAATTACATTCGATTTGAATTGCGTACGATTTAATCAAATCGCATAATTGTATATATTCGACAATATATATTCCGATACATTAATTAGCCTAACACAAAACTAATTACATGTATTAACAGTTGATTAGGCACTAATTACTAGTCCTAATTTGGCGGGTGTCACAAAAACTCATTTTCTTATGTACAAGAACACTTACAAGTTCAACTCAAAGCAAAGATTCAACTGTTGATGATGATTGTAATGAAGTAATCGCAGCTTTTGTAAACTCAATAAAATTTTTATTTGAGAGTTTAAGATCTTAGGGTTTGATGCTTATGAAATGAAAAAGAAGAAATGAGTTATCAGGGGAAAATGGTAAATTAGGTCGACTCATCAACCAACTTCACATATTAAGTGGTATGATTTATACTTGTTCAAAATCTATTGTTTGGAACCTAAATATCAATTGCGAGAAACTGACTTTATTTTACCGTCAACTATAGTAAATTAAAACAAACAACAATTTACTATCCACAATAAGTCCTGAGAATTATTCATCTAAGTTTCGCAATTAAACAATTAATATAAGGTGATTCCTAAAACAATTAAATAATCACTTTAAAATTAGAATTTACCAGACCGGTAAGGAGGATGTTATAGAAAGGTAGTCTAGTTTGTTTACCTAACCGACAAGCATGACACAAGAGAGGTGTGTTCTGTTTATTATATGAAATGAGACCTTGAGAAGTGAGAATCAGAAGGACTGAGTCACCAGTGTGACTAAGTCTTTGGTGCCAGAGAGAATAACTATTAGAAATTGACACAAATGCAGAGGCTGCAACATGTAGCGGATATAAATCACCAGTGCTATCACAAGCATAAGAATTTGACGAGTATGATAATCTCGCACAGTGAAACCATTAGGGTCAAATTCAATTGACCATTTATTATCAACAGTATACTTACGAACTGAAATAAGGTTTTTGATTATATTTGAAGTGACAAGTACATTTTTAAGATGTAAAGGATGATAGGGATTTGGAATTTGTGTATGACTAGAATGGGTATCGGGTATACAAGATCCATCACCTACAATAACTGAACGAAAATTTTGATTAAGAAGAGAAGATTGGAGATTACCTATATTTGAGGAAAGATGAGAAGTAGCACCTTAGTCCATGTACCATTGAGCATCTCGTGAAGCCATTATAAGATTAATACAATAAATTTGAAAGCGCAATCTGTCATAATACTTCTTCGATGAGAATGACAAACCAAAAACTAATATTATTCTGGTAATAGCAATTTAACCAAAACAATATTCTTGTAGACCATGAAATTCAACAAAAGTATAAATGATCAATTGGATAATATCGGCGGCGATTCAGAGTATCAGAAAGTGATGAAGGGTTAATTTGGGGAGGTGCATCGATATATTCACACTAATTGGAGAGAATGAAAAGCGCGATAATATTTGTAGTGAACTCAATCAACAATATGAAAGTGTGTATTAAAAGCTTTAGAGTACCAATGTAAATGGGTGGGCTCTAGGAAAACCAACAAACATTTTTCAAATTATTTTGCAGGAGATTTATATTTATTAATTAAAATAAAGTTAAACAATATTTAATTAACATATTTAAATTTTAGATTGATGACATCACTATTTTAATCTTAGTTTGACACGTCAGCATCCAAACATACCTCATGACTCATCAAATTAAATTTATATCATCAATTGAACTCCCCTTTAGTAGATAAGATAGATAGTGATAGATAATCAATTGATGATTCGATAAAAGTTGACAAAACTTTGTTGAAGTGAAACTGAACTATTACCCAACTTCAGAATGGGACACATTGACTATTTGGATTTTGGAATATCAAATTTGATTATACTAGTTCGTAAATTGCCAGGAAATTGGAGCTGGTTTTATCATGTTTGTTATTTACATTCGTAAATTGCCAGGAAATGTGCATGTTTATTTTCTTTAAACATTTGTTTCACTCAAAGTGTTCACTTTGATTATTCATACAATTTAAAAAATCTCCGGCAACTATACTCTTTACCAATTAAATTACATAATAAGAGTGAGTTTGATAAAACTATCTGTTACTAGTAGTAGCTTTAAGTAATGTGTAGTAAATTAGTTGTAGCTATAATAAACAATATAAACTAACAAATAAGCACAGTAATAAGAAACTGAATGTTGACAATGTTTTTATTTAGGTTTTTACTAGCGGGGTTTTTTTTTTTTCTTTCGATGATGCATGAGTAATTTAATATAGCAAGAGCTCACATTTGAGAGCTTTCTGTCAAACATTAAAAGCTTAAAGCTTCTTAACCAAACAAAACTTTAATATTAATAGAAGCTTTATAAAACTAAAAATCAAAAGCTCTTAAAAGTTCTAACCAAACATATTCCATATATATATGAAGCTTTAGTGAAGCAAAACACAACACTGTGAAAAGTTAACCTAATTAACATTATTGCTTACATTGACCCAGGTGTCAACTTTGTTGTATTTTCAGAGCTACATGGCAACGAGTCTATAGTGTTTGCAACATTTGTGTGCCACGGGGGCATACATAAGTAAAACCCTCGTTCTCATTATCTTATTAGCGCCATAATTGTTAATAGCTAAATATCGGCTATATTCACATTCAAGCCAGACAACGAGCCCTCATTACAAATTAGCTTGATAGTCGTAGCATGGATATAGCGATGAGAAAATTCTCGCTGTCCAAATTTAATACCAAAAAACGCAAAAACAAAAGAAATATAAAATAAAAAGACAACTGAAACTACCAAAAATGGTTTTTTAAATCACAGATGGCCATTAATTTGTTTCTCAACATTGTACAATATATGGACACATTTGATGCAGAACTTATAACAATCAAGGGGGTTCCTGCATAGTGTGAGCTCAATTTAGCCGCCAATAGCATTATAAACACCGCGAGTGACATCATATATACCTTATTTCAATATTAATTTTCAAGGGGAACGGCGGCATCAAGCCTGACTTTGTTTAATCGGACCGTTCCAAGAATATACTCGGGTAATTCTTTTTCCTCCCTTCCCTGCAATTTGCAAGTTAGACAACGATAAATCATCGCACTAAATTTTCAAAACAAATGGAATAACAAATTAAACAAACCTCAATTAAGATGGCAAGATCAACCACGAGGCTTGTTACATATCCAAGAACAAGACCTATCACACTCCTTGCAACCGATGATGATCCAATATCTACATCAATCTGCACAGCAAATCACGTAATGGAAAGGTTTAACCATTTGTCAAATATCTCAAGTGCCTCTGGATACAACATGTAAGAATCTTGTGGATGTACGGTAAGTGATTTTTGCATGGATATACAATCTAGGGGTGTTTGAAACTATTATCCGCCTTCAGTGTTTAATGTTAATGGAAAAACATATTCTGGTTGTGGTTGACTGGTTGTGGTCAAATAATTAGTACTGGATTTTATGTTTCATACCAGTCGCAACATAACTCTTTTTACAAGGATAAAATATCATTACTGATTAACCCCTTATTTTAACTTCTGAAATATTTTTACTTTCTTTTCACAAGTTGCCTCTTTTTTCTACAAAAATGTCGGTTGTGTCATTTTATCGTTTGGTTCAACTTATAAAGACTTTGCCAAATACTCAAGCTTCTTACTATTAATATCGCTATAACTTCAAATGGCAGAAACAACTCCAAATACTATTATTACTACCTGTTTACCAATAGCTAATAATCAGGTTTTGACTATTATATATCACTTTAAAAAATAGATAACCCACTTGCCAAAAACAAAAGTATTGCATTTATATTAGAAGAGCCAAATATAGATGTTGCATTTAGATTGTGCATTTATCATTTGAAAGTAAAATATCGCCTCTTTCTAATTAATATGGAAATGAAAGTCGTATAGTGTATACCTCCAAAAAGTTGTCTTGTCTTAGATAGTTACAAGTTACCGCTTTTCCCAATAGGCAAGCTTTTGTCCCTACTGCACGCTTAACCATCCAGTATCCCTGTTAAACACCAAATTGTTGCTCAATACAACAATACAAACTTAAACCAAGTAAAATAGACATTTGAAGATGATGAATTATACCTGTACAATGCTTGGAATCAATTTGAATCTTGCATCACGAAACGCATCACTCCCATCAACAAATTTGCCGAGCAATGAATTGTTTTTTACAGGCCTGTCCGCAGCATAGTAGAGAACTAGGCCGTAATTTGGTTTAGCCGGAACCTTTAACAAGGGTAATGGTAAATTCACACCTCAAGTGGCAATATATGAAATTCAAGAACTCAGAAAATAAGTAGATAATAAAGCTATATTATTCACTCTGTATGCAAACTATTTAGGTGAACAAGTTCATGTTCAGAACTTCAATTACTTATTCACATAAAAAGTAGAATCTTCGTTCTGATTTCTGAATATTCATTATGCTAAATAAGATGGTATGTAAGCATCCAGTGTTTATGTTTAATGTTAGTGTTGCCTATTCAATATAAAACAAGGTAATGCAATATACATCAAAATATATGTGATATGTATCATAACAGTTGTATATACAAGTATCAAAGTTAATGCATACCTGCAGGTTCACCACAAGGATGAATGGAAGTTTTTTCCCAGCTTCCGACTGTAACAAGAAAACAGAATTAATGTGACCACCAATATTAAAGAAAATACACTGACAGTAGGTCAAATTGTAAAAAGCTAACAGAATCGCTAAAAAAGACACCCCTATTCTTCTACAGTTATATATTTCACATAAAGTATTTTAGAGAACGTTAATTCCCTATTCTTCACTTTGGTCACAGTTCACAGCTCATAGAACTTATATAACGATTCTCAGTTTGATAATTTTGATCTAAGAACGAGCAATAGACCCACATTTTCAAATTGTGAATCATGTTTCTTCTTGTAGCATAATAAGAGAAAAAACTTGATGAGAAAACTTTAAGATACCTGAACAAGGCATTTGGGATGTAAAGCCACTTTACTTCTGGAAGTTTCGAGTTTAAACCAATCAACAGCAATAAGCTTTAGAAGGGGATCCCCTCCGGCTACCTGATATTATAAAAATTTGACACTTATTTGTTACCATCACCAGATACTAATAACAAACCCTACACCAATTGGTATAATTAACTTATTGATAGCCACCAACTTAAAAAACATTGTCACATAGCGTTGACAATGTCTTCAAGTAATTTGACCAAAAAATAATGTGGCATCATACACAAGTTACGGAAATCAATGTGGCAATCTACTCACACTAAGAAGTTCCACCATTTCATATAGTATAAAAATATATAATAAAAAATTAGCTTAAAAGGAAACAGGTCAAGAGTCTCTCAAGGTCTGTATTTGATGCATAGCACCTCCTAAATCGCAATTTTTTTAAAAAAACTAGATTATTTTTGTTGATATAAAAATAACTTTCTAGGCATACTTGATAGTTAATATACTAATTCTTTGTGAAAAAAATTGAAGACTTTGGACAATAACTGTTTTTGGGTCAACCCAACCTTCTTTGTACAACACGATCATATGCAAGTATGCACTAAAAAGAAAACCAGAAACCTCACCTTAGTACTATCTTTCAAGTAAGACTTTCCTCGAATCTTAAATCCAGCACCGCTTGGAGATGACCAACAATTGGCATCAGACTCGCCCTTCCCTTTGTGCATCGAACCATGAAAGAGACTAGGATCAACACTAACTGGATCTACTTTTGTATCTAACTCATTGTTGGTATCCGTTGCTCCTGATCAGACAATAGAAACTATATATTGAGCATGATCAAACAAACTGCAAAACTGTTAACATTGCAACTATAAAACCAACTTAAGGCTGGCTACCTTTTTTCGCCTTTAGAGCCAAGCGGGCAATAGCCCACGAAACATTTTTCAGCTTCACTCTTTGCCCCTAATAAAGTTAGAGAAATAATTACAGCTTACCATTTATATTTAATTCTGCTTTTCTTTAAACAGTCATCATCGTATTATCAAAATTGCGGAGGAAGCAAACCTTGCTGTCAAGTTGAGCATCACCGTCTTCTTCTTCATCATCGTCTGATGATGATGATGATGAATCAGCTGCAATTGCATCATAAAACTCCTCAGCCGTTTCTGCATCATCAAACTCACTAATGCTCCCAGAAACATCAGAGGTTTTTGTATCCACAAGTGTGGTGGATGATGCACATGTAAGTGCAGGGTTCGCACCAATGTACGCCTTCAAACCTGAAACAATTTTAGAATTTCCTAAAACATTTTATTCATAGATATATTTTTTTTTTTAAATCATCATGTGAAAGAAATAACTTTCCAATCATATCAAACACTACTTACTGATAAATTGTTTCACGCAAAAAATGCTTAGGCGTTGGACCCATAAAAAAAGTTACCCGTTTTGCCACCTTTAGTAACTTTTATTGTTTTAAGTGATCATAATTCATAAACTGGTCTAACAATAAAAGGAATATCGAAAATCACTAACCTGACACTTGGTTCAACAAGGCATATGGAATTGACTTTTCAAACTTTGAGCGTTGATCACGCTTCCATTTAAACCATCCTCCTGAATCTATCTCTAACATATGTGTTACAAGACTTTTGTCACCATTTGATCCTGCTGATGCTGCTCTTAGATTCCTGATTTCCCAAGAAGAAGCTACAATGCAAAACAATTGAAAGTTTGATAATGACATATATGAAATTCTCTTATCGTACTTTAAAACAACGTATTGTCATAAGGAGAAGTTTCTTACGATTTATTTTTATTCGTCGATATCCTGATTTCGTGGGTCGCTTCTTGTGAATTGCAGGAAACTGCAAGATTGCTGCATCATAAAGCACAACTAGGTAAGTTTAACTCATAAAGGGGCCTTCTTCTCCACTATACAATACAAATAAGTCCACGAAACCAATAAAATTTTTTGATTTCGAACTACTCACGGGAAGAAATAGATAAGAGTAGATTTACTTACTGTATGTTCCATCTTGTCCACGAAACCATTGTCTTGAAAATATAAAATCGCACTTAGACTGCCACCTATAAGAATAGCACATCAGTTTTCGACTGATGAGATATTACAAAAGAGATGAGTTAAAGGATAAAATAATATTAAGAGTATACAAGATTCAAGCAAAATACAATAAAAGAAACAAAATGGTCATCAATTTGCTGCAGTTCATCCATATAATCTCATCCAAAAAGACTTATATTTTAATAACATATATGTCATCAAAAAAGGGGGTAAATAGAGAAATAACACCTCAGCTGGAGAATGACGCACCTACTTAAGCATCTGGGATCATAAGATCCATAAACAACGTCAGAATGTCCATTTAAGGAATCTATAAGTTCCAAGTCACCAGTCAATGCATCCCATCTGTGATTTTATGTGTTAGTGAACATATAAAAGTTGTATAACCACAAAAAGATGCACATAATTTGATCATCATACTCATATCTCCGATGCCTATCAAGGTTCAGCACCACCTCAAAAACAGTGTCGGGACTTGCATCCACAACACCAACGGCTTTCACAAGGACAGTTTTGCTGCGCAGCTAACATTTTAAACACAAGAGTCAAATACTTGTATAAAACTATTAATGTATATGTGTATATGTGTATGCATTTTGAAAGTACCTTATGGTCAGACACATCCTCAAAGATTCTGACACCTGAATCCAACATATGATTAATGAAAAAATACATCATTATGCTTACAATCTCCACATAAGCAGGTACATATGTTAAAAACAATAACTCAAAAATGAGGAATTTTCTTAAGAAAATCTATCTGGCAAACTCTTCATTCCCACATTTTTTGGATCCAGTGTCAGGACTGACGTTCGAAAAATGGAAGTGCATATATACTTGCTTTGATGGATTTATGGCCTAAAAACTAGGGGAAAAAACCAGCTTAACTATCCGACTAATAAGTGAGGTCAAGGTTTTAAAACACGGAATACAAAACTTCTAAACACACCTTTTAGTATTCTTTTTATTCTATTGAACATGTAATATTATTGATTATTCTGAAACAGCTTTTAATTTTGTAATTGATAGTAAGTTGGAATAACATTTACACAACAAAAGATGTAATTAGAAGACAGGAAACATAAGTTTACCAAACACCTAAGCTATAAACTAATAGGTGGCAATATCAACCCGTTTACCTATAAATTCTATAAATGAGTCGATTGGCTTATGTTTATCTCTAACACGTTAAAAGGGTTCTATTGAGAAACATCCTTACAAGGGAATGGGCCAAAATCACCCAAAAATGTATTCAAAAGCATAAACCGGTTAAAGTGCTTTATTAAGGAAAGTAAAATTATTTTTTGTTATAACATAGTTTTATAAACCATTTATTAACACATAAACTATAAAATTCCAAAAATAACAAAAAGATAAAGAGATATGTGCTATCCCGGCCCAACCTACCCATTTTGACTCGCACTAGATAATCACACATTCTGACAAGAAGCAGTCATACACGACAGCACAAGTGTAAAATGAATATAATACCATTGACTGTGCGAACACATCTCCACTCATGAACTTCGACAACATCTTCAGCATCACCTCCCATAAACTCACTAGACCTATGACGACCCAAGTTTGATGCTCTTTTGACAAGTGTCTCTGGACCTACAGATAACCAAGTGATGATACGAAGCAGCCAGTTAGTTTTTTTTTCAAATTCATGAACATAACTAGCAGTTGCTGACATTATGTACACAATGACTTTATTCAGAAAATTTTAAAATAAACATTGCAATTAGTTATATGTAAAATAAATTTAAAGCATAAATTTTTCAAACAATACAAAGCATGACAGCATTTTATCTAAAACTTGATGACGTATGGGCGTAGAATTAGTATCTGTACCACCTTACCATGTCCTATTCTTATCAGCTTCTTTAGATCATGTGCATATCGCCTTACCCTAGGCCGACGTCCTTCAAGATCAATCCTTCCAGAAAAAATGGTACAATAAGACCACAAATATAAAGATATACGCAATATAGTTTCAAAGATACTACATATAAACCAAACAGTGATATGTTTTAAACGTATAACTTAGAAACTAATTTAATATTAGAAATATATTTACAATATCAAAACTGCGGATAAAGTGGTAACATACTCATTCTCTAAGCTCAATCTGTTTCTGGTAGAACCCTGAGAAAGCTCAAACTCGCCTTGTTGTTTTGCTTGATCAAATGCCTCCATCCACTTTCGAGTTTCTCCAGCTGTAGCACAAGCAATCTTGCAACAACATAATAATCAAAATAAGAAACGAAACCGTGTGTTCATTAAGTAGTGAAATTTAGTTATTTACTACGTATCAGAACTTACTTCTCCTTTTTTCTCTTCATCCAACCGGTTATAGAACCTTAGAACATAAAGATCCTACACAGCATGAAACAATTCAACCAAACAAAGTCAAATCCTTTTTCTCTACGTATTCCGATCTTCATAATAACTTTTCACTCATTACATTTAACTGCAAATTAAAACGATCTTTAAAATAACAGCAACATTAGAGCTAAAGTGATCTTACACCATCATTAACTTTTCTTCTTCCTAGCTCCTCCACCATAAGTGTATTCCCAACAATTCCCCTCCTTAATGGTTTCTGCATCAACCATGGTAATATAAATACAACCGAAATCGTACAGTATTAAATCATCACACTACATCATCCCTCTAAAAATACTAGTAGTTACTAAAAATAAAAACTGTAGCACTAAACAGTTAATGTGTACTAATCATTAGTCACACAAAACATAACCTCATTGTATCAGCATAAAACTATACATCTATAGTTATACAATGATGATACAATATAATATAACAACTTGTGGGTGGATAAGAGATTAAACCATACAATGCCAGAGTTTTCATGAGGATCACGTTTATACATCATAACATATTTGCCACGAATATACAGAAACCGAAGATGACAGAATTCGCGCCCAATTGAGTTGGTACCCAAATGATAAACCCACCCGAAATATTCAAACCGGGTCCGACTACACCCCTTTTCGTCCGCCCCACTTTCCGATCCACCACTTTCCGATGACCCACCGCCCTTTTTCATCACCGGCGGCGATTCCATTCCACCAAAAAAATCGAACCTTTATTTCTCAAAAGCTAATTTTAAAGAACAAGAAACAGAGACTGTTGTAACCCTAATTGTTGAATAATTTTAGGGTCCCTATTTTATGTTCGATTCTATTGGGATTCTGGGTTGATGAAAAAGATGGAAGGAAATAATGATATGACAGATGGAAGATGGTGTCTGTATTTGAATTTTATAGGGTTGGTTTTGACAAGTTGGGGATTTCAAGAGGGTGGTTTTGAAACTTAGTCAAAGTTGTTTTAAGACTTCGTTGACTTGTGGGGTTAAGGTTTGATTAAAGAAGCAAAGTATATTGGACATCTCTCAACGATGAGATTATAACAAAGATATCCTAATTTTTGTCAGTTATATCCTTCCTAATTATATTAAAAAAAGTTGTTTAGTTTAGGAGCAGTTGTAGGTGACACATAAATTATATATACTAGCGTATTACCCGCACAATGCAACGGATTTTAGTGTTTCAATATATTCGGATTACCTGTGATTGTGAGTTGATAACCCTAGTTTTTGCGTATGTAGATTTTGTGATTTGAGATACACTCGGTGCGAAATGAAAAAAATATATATATGTGAAAACGATGGGTTATGTTGTAAAATATTAAAATGAGAATGATAATTAAATAACTAAATATGAAATTTTAATTTTAAAAATTTTTATCATTAAAGTACTGTGATGCTTTATATATTAGTATTGATAGTAGTTAGATTTCTCAAGATAAAGTATATTCTTATATTATTTGGTGATACTTACTATGAGACATTTAATGAATAATGAAGTTATTGTTATGCTTTATATCAATTATTAGCAAAAAAATAAACTCATAACATTCGTCTAATCGATGTTTACACTTACATCACAATAAACAGATAGATAATTGCAAATTTAGCAATCAAACAAGTAGATAAGATAAATACGAACAATACAAAATAAGGAAGTAACGTGGTTATATTCGATCTCCAATGCAAAAATCGGTTTAATCCATGGGTAAAGGGAGATATTTTACTTTTTTATTTTTGTTCCAATGGTTTACAATACATAGGGGTTACAATATAAATAAATGCAAAACCTGCAAAACAATAAATCCTAGCCGGCACAAGTTCACGTTGTGAAGTCCTATATCGTGTCACGATCCACTATTCCTAGGTGACTCAACTTATTCTTTATTTGCACATATTCTAATCAGGTGTAGAATGCTCTAAAAGAGGTCTTGAAGTTACGAACATTTGAGAACTTGCTTAAAGATATAATTACAACTTAACACTTCAAAGTAGCACTAGTAAGAAATCGATATGGAACATAGTGAGGCATATCGTTGATGCTATTGTCTATGATATCTCGAGAGAATGCAACTAGCGAATTTTCAAGAAGAAACATCATCCAAGTAGTGTTGTTATATTCATCAAGAACCCGATTGAAAGTCATGTCGATCAGGCTTAAGAACAACCAAAATATATATACAAAGGCTATCTGCGACATATAGAGAATTACCTTTCTGAGTCCGGATTAGATTACCTTGTCTTATTGTTTTAGTTGTTTTATTGGAGCTTGATGAGTCTTTCGTCTTTGTTATAATGATTAGATTACCATTTTCGTCATATATATCCAAACTAACCATCATAACATGTTGATCCAGATCCATCGGAATCGTTTTGAGGTAAGGATGGTGGGTGGTTATAACACCCCTCTGTTAACAAAACCATTGTTATATGATTTTACCTGCCGGAAGCGTATATTTAAAAATTTCATCATTACTATACATTACTGAAAATGTACATAAACTTTGTCCAACTTTAAACATTAACATTAATAAACATATTACCTAACAGTTCTAAACTATTTACTATTAAGTATTCAAAACACTAGGTGTTATATCGTTACATTATCCAAAAATATATATCAGAGTTAAGAGCGTGTCAAGCATTTCCTCAAAACATAACTTCCTGCCCGCCCTTCTATCAAACATAACCTGCAGGAAGTAAAGGGATTGGGATTAGCACGAAGCTAAGTGAGTGAATAATCAACTACAATTCGACTTAACATAACAAGTCTGTTCACAATCAATAATGTAAACAAATAATCTCAAGAGAAACGGTGGTTCCTAAGGACTCTATGCCGGGTGACCCTCTCAGAACACTTAAACCAACTGCAGGCCAAAACAGTGGTTAACCTTTAACTTATTACTAATCTTCATCAACACATGTACACAACCCTATGTTGATCAACAATAGTAATTAAGTTCAACATTCCATCAAGTTGACCTCTGAATTATATATACTAGCCCAATGGCCCAAGTTATCACACAACCAAATCACAATGGCGCATTATCTCACATTAACATGCTATCAATAGTAATACTACAATTACTAATTGAAATCAAACTGTCATAATCAAATCAAACCGTGAGTCTCAAATCTACTCACCTGATTGTCTCAGTTCACTTACTCAGCTATCTTATCTTGCTGAGTCCTCTGCTGATCTGAGAATAACAATCAAATATAAGTTGGTCATATTATCTATAAAAACATAACTTATAGTCTTATATACTTCAATAATTAAGTACAAGATTGCTAATACATAACAATTAACACATGTGTTGAAGCTAATACAAAAGTCACACAATTCATGCCCTACCCGTCGAGTAGCCCTAGTACCCGCCGGGTACTAGGCTTACCAGCCGGGTCAAACCCAAATCGTCCGGGTGAATTAAGGTTTCATGGTTAAGAACAAAATCGTGTTTTAAAGGCTTGAGAAGCCGCCGGGTTCCGGTTTACTCGCCAGGTTCCCTCATTTGGTTCATTACCCGCCGGGTACGGGCTCTACCCGCCGGGTACCCACCCCTGTATCATCACTTTCGCCCAGCAAACACCATAACCTGATTTTTGTATCCAAATTCACCAAATCAGTTTCTATGGTCAATTTAACACTTCTCATAACAACTATAACAGTTTATAACCTTCATACATCAACATATATCAACACATAACATCAATCTTTATGAATCACATATATGATTTCAATCAAAATCAAAGTAACTCAAATCACTACAATTCAAAGGTAACTTACTATTTGATCCTGATGAACTAAGGAAGATGATGATATTCAATCTAGTTCACAGCTCCACTTGATTTCTAGTTGTTTTTCTTGTAGCTTAGTTTTAGGTTTTTAGCTTTTAGGTTTCTAGGTTTTTTTAGTTTTAGAAGGAAAGTGACAAACTTTCCTTTTAAGGAAAGTTATAAACAAGTCGGTCCAACTTTTACCCGACTCCGTATCCACTTAAAACAATCCCCTTCTAAACATATTGTCTGGAACCTAAAAAAACCATTTGCGATAACAATTACTTTATTTTACCGTCAACTGTAACAATTTAAAACAGGTAATATTTTACTATTCACAATCAAACAATGATATCAAATAATTTCTAACACATTTAAATAACTAATTTAAATAAGAAATTACCAGGCTCATAGAGAGGATGTTACAGTGGTGTCAGAATGACGATTGTATGGGCTTGTGTAACACCCCGAAATTTCACTGTTTGGCGGGAGCAAGTTTTGGGATGCTACTAATCAAATATCAACAGCACAAAGATAAAGCAAACGACATCTATATGCAACGTTTGTAAAATAGTTACATTTCATAGATACAATATTTGAAAATATAGTGTTTTCGGTTACAAAAATGTAGTTCTCTAGAGTCCACGCGTGTAGCGGAAGATTCTATTACATAATCATAATATACAAAAGATAATGCTAAGAATCTCCGTTAAATGCAATGTAGAAATCATGCGACTCTAGCTAGTATCCAAGGGAAATCCTACTCCGTCTGTGTACCTGAGATACAAAGCTAAAAAGGGTCAACCAAAAAGGTTGGTGAATCTTACAAGTTTAGTAATAAGTAATCGTTATGAACCACAAGTATGTACCAGTGTTGCTATCAAGCAAAGTAAGTAAACCAGTAAGTCAACACAGTTGTCATGAGCTCATAAGTTGAAGCTTAACAGTGTGTAAGTATAAATCAATTAAGAATCATATAAAGTACCCCCGTAAGTGCTATCCCGACACTCATATGTAACAAATACTAATATGCCTGTTTCTACGGTGAAATCCGTGATAGCGCTACTACCCCAGGCAAGGATTGTCAGTCCCAAATGGATCCATTTACTAGAACTCGCCCTTAAGTCCATAACTAACAACTTATGATAGGAGGCTTTCAGTAGATAAAAAGTACTCATGCAATGTGTGTAAAAAGTAGTAAAGTCAGTCCAGTACTCGTGTTCATGCGTAAAACAGTAAACTAAGTATCTCACCTCATGTAGAAAACAGTAAAAAGTGGGGCTGTAAAACTCACCTGAGTCTAGCAAGTATGTTTGGGAAATCAAACAAGTAGAGCGGATGTAAGTCCGTAAGGGTGTCGGGTGTAATCTCGTATGTTGGTTCTTGAACCCTGCAACCTTCTGGCGTCCGAAAAGCATTAGGTTGTAAGTAAACAAGTAAATAAGTTGGTGTCTTAAAAGATCACCCATGCTAGTTGTCCACTCAACTAGGAATTGTCCAAGTGTTTGTTTAGTAATCCGTTTGTAGTCTGAAAACAAGTATGGCCCGTTGGTGACGGTTTATAATAATAATCCAAAAGTGTTATTATTATATGTATGATTATATGAGGTTTCATTATTTGTAAGTGTTCGACACTTAGTGTAAAAAGTATTTACAAGTTCCTAGATGATGGGGGTCCGGGGGCAGCGCCCCTGGTAGCGGGGTCCAAGGGGCAGAGCCCCTGGTTGGCGGTCGAGCTGCCAGGTCAGCTTGAAATTTTTTTTATTTCTACTACATTGCTTTGGTGAAAATCGCATTTGGAATTTAAAATCGGGAAAATTGACCTATTCTGGCTGCGGGCTGAAAAGGTGTTGCGAACCGAGTTCGCGGTGCGAGCTGAGTTTGGGCTCGCAAAGCAGGGTAGGCTGCGAACCGTGTTCGGTTCGCAGAACAAGGTTCAGCTCGCAAAAACTTGACTCGCAGGTCAGTTCGCAGGTCGACTCGGAAGTCAGTTCGCAGGTCGACTCGCAAGTCAGTTCGCAAGTCGACTCGCAAGTCAGTTCGGTTCGCAGTTTGGCTTCGCTAGTCAAAGTCAACTCACAAAACTCAGTTCGTAGATCAGGGTTGCGAACTGAGTTGGATCTCGGTTCGCAGAACGAGTTGTTCGCTAATTTTGTGTGGATTTCGGTTTTTAAAGCATTTTCAAGGGGATTTTTGGACATAATCTTGTTGAGTAAACGTTCTAGCATGTAAATCAAAGTCTTACAAGTGATTTAAAGGGTTAAAAGTTTCTTACCAAGAAAATGAAAATCGAAGAAGATGAAGATGATGATGATCCTTGTGCTTGTGTCTTGATGATGATGATGAACGATTATGGTGATGATGTTCATGTTATCTCAGTTTTTAGAGAGAGAGAGAGATATAGAGAGTTGGTAGAGAGAGAGATGAGAGAAAGTAGGTGTTGGTGTGTAATATTAAAATGAATAAAAAAATAAGTTAAGGGTAATTTAGTCATTTAAGTTGGATAAGGACCGAACTCGCAACAAACTTTAGCTTTTTGGACTGCTCATGCAAAAAGTTAGTATAGGGACAATGTATGCTAGTGTGTGTAAACCACAAGGACCAACCATGCAATTAACTCTAATTTTTTTCAAAAGGGATATCCTTTTTCCCAAAAAGAAATAAAAATACCTCAATAATTAGACTATAATCAACTACTTAATTTATTTAATGAATTTTGATTGTTTGGGACAACTTACCCTGTTTGGTTCGCAGAATATTTTTGAAGGAATTGAAATCTGTCAAATGAATTTGAATGTGAATGAATTTGAATATGAAAGAATTAGAATCTGATGTAATTGGAATATGAATGTTTTGGAATCTGTCACGTTTGGTTGACAAGAATTGAAATGGAATTCGAGTTAATAATAATAAATGTATAAATAAATAGGTATAATATTAATATACAATTAATTAAATTATATAATATAAAATACTAATAAATTATTAATTATATATTAAAATATTGTTATAATCTTCTTTAATATTTTATAACATAAAATATAAATATAAAATTAACATTGAAATAATATTTAATTAATAAAAAAATATAAAAGAATATATATTTAACATTAAAATAATATTTATATAATAGCATTATTAATAAAAAAAATTAATAAAATAATATTTTAATCAGCAATCTAAATTCCAATAAAATTGTAACTATTCTATCAAATTTGCTAAGGAATCGAAATTCCTTTGTTTGAGGGAGTTCAAAGGATTTCAATTCCTTTCAATTCTGACGCAATGTATTGAAATCTGAAGTCCATTCTGCCAAACGAATTATCGGATGTAATTTAAATTCCATCAGCTTAACATGCCCTTAAGTGGGTGTTTGGCGGAGCTTATTTTATGGGCTTATTTGCTTATTTGCTTATTGTGATAGAATAAGCTTCAAATTTTGTGTTTGGATGGGCTTATTTGGTTAGCTTATTTGCTTATTTGTGAGGGAGAATTTATAAGCTCAAATAAGCTAAGATTTTTGGGCTTATTTGCTTATAAGCAATAAGCAAATAAGCTACAAAATAAGCTCCTTCAAACATCCCTAAAAGTATAAATAAAACACAAAACATATAGGAAAAGGTACGGATGTCTCAAAGCCACATCACCACCAAATTTTCAATGCATTTATTTTCATATTTTTTGGATTGGATCGCATGTGTCGACATATATATTTCAAAAATTGATATACTCAAAAGTCCAAGACATTAAAGCATAATAAAAAATGATCATGCTGTGAAGTTGTCTGGTTGTAATTCTAGCTTTACAAGTGGCCAGGGAACCAAACGGTAGCTGACAATTCAATATTTTTTTTCGAAGTTACAATTTATTTATATTATAATTATATGAAAGATGTTGATAAAACTTATAATTTTGGTATGGTGCAATTTCGCAACATTAGGTCGGTAGATGTCTATATTGAATTGATAAAAAGGTCTTTCATGAAAATGATAGAACGTAAATTATTTGTACATAAATTTAATCTATATAATTCATTCAACTACATATTTGTTGTCGATCAAATATCAATTTTGACCGTACCTAGAGCGTGATATATACCAATAGACTAGATCGCTTTAATACGTAAACGTATGAATTTTTTCCAGTTCAGGGCAAAATCACTTTAATGTATCAAAACAAGAAACAACTATGTATGAAAATTATAGATTGGTAAATTTCTTATCATATATCATTAGTGGATAAGACCAACTAATTAATAAGGGTAATTGGGGATCTAGATCATCATTGTCCAGTAGTATTTCAGTTCCCAAAAGTTCAAGTAATTTGTTAATAATCAAGTTGGCAAATAAAACTTTTACGTACTTTAATTTGCTTTAAGCCTTTAAACCTTTTGATTCCAAGTTGAGCACACAGTTTACAAAGCTAAGATGCTAAAGTTTTGTGATAACTAAAGGTAGTTTGGTCATATTTTCATAAAACTGAACACCCATCATACCAAACTAGGAATATTTTATCGAGACGTACACTTTATTGTTTACACTAGATTTTATTATTATTATTATCATCTAGCTAGTTGGTGATGATATAAAATATTTTATTAAATAGAAACGTCGAAAAAAATTGACAATTTTTTACACTAAACCAAGTGACAATGCTAAAACTTCGGTTTTAATTAATTTTTTTTGCATAGTGTACATGGATGGTTTATTTTTGTTTTGTTTTTTTATTAAGTTGCTTACATTTTTTTAAGAAAAATAATATCTTAAAATTTAATTTAAGGACTTACAATGTTTGAAATGAAGATTGATATATTTATAAATGAATGAGTGATTATTATATAGTTATGCCCTACTAAATGTCTTTAAGGTATTGTACATTACAATATTTTATATGTTTAATAGTGTATGACTAAAAAGTAATGATGAAAGATTAAGGCAATATGAAATTTTAATCATTCTTAGAATTTACTTTTAAAATTTACTTTTAAGACAAATAAAAGAAAAGATGATTTAAACTTTTAAAGATAGTTAAGATAAGATAAATTAATTGAAACTTGTAGTCTTTTTTACTACCGCTTGCATATCACAGCGCCTAAGGGATTGACAACTTCAGAGTGTTCCAAAAATCCTCGATACATGTTCATATAATTAGGAACATATAGTTGCATATTTTGTTTTATATATATGTTCGTGTTATACATGTGACACGAACAAAGTCTATTTTTCCCCTTGTCACAATTTTTGTGCCTTGTTGGTAATTAACGACACGACACGACATGCCATAATCACTGTACTAGAGTTTTAATATGGTAAAATGACTAAAATCAATTGATAGCATCTACGTCAAACCAAACTACTATTTTGTTAACAAAGTTACTTTAATCCAAGGCATCTAATCAACTTGTTCATGTGATTTAAGTGATCGATTCTTTAAAATATGGGAAATAATCATAGGTGGAGTTAGGAATTTTTAGAACTGGGGGCAATTTTTTTTTCTTTTCTTTCTATCACTTTAGGGGGTCAAAGTAGTATAATAAATAGATTTCATATATTAATTATTAATTGTAATAAAATACGAAGAATAAAGATTAAGATTAAGATTATATTTATTTATTACTTTACTTATTTAAAGTTGAATCCTCCTTATGCAATTATCCTAATGAAATTAGGAACCTAAAATAAAAATACTTATATTGATAAATTAATATAAAAATATATTTTAATACAAATATGTATTTATGACATCATCTCATCCTAAATTTAAGCTAATTCGATAAAATTAAAGAATTTAATTGATTAATTGAGATTTTGATGATGCCATCATCCGCTTCTTATATATAATTTAATTTAAGATTGTGTCCGTAATTAACAGATTTTTTCCTTTGTTTGTATTAATGATTAAAAATCAATAATATACAGAATATATTTACTTTTACGTTAGTTAATATCCAATTATTATTTATGTGTATCAAAAGAATTTATGGTTAAATGTTATGCAGATGATAATTTCTTTGGAATAAAATCGTTTTAATTAATAATAGATTTTCTATTCACACTATATTGTATTCAACCAAGCATTGTCAAACATAATGATAATACTTCTTTTTTCATTCCTATGTATTTCCATTACCATTCTGATGCAAATGACGATGATGATCAACACAGTAGGAAAAGAGCGAATCAAATAAGAATTATTTTGAGACAGAGAAAACCCTCTATTTGTTTTTCTTACAAATATGAATATGCTTCAAGAATAATCATCCTCCCCATCGTAAGTGAGAAGCTTTATTTACAACCAAAATAAACATAAAAATAGAAATAAAATCCTAGCCATACAAAGGACATAAAATCCATGCAAAAATAGTTGACCAATATCTTGAGCAGTAAATGTCCGAATCATGACATAAAATTCGTGCATTTAAAATTCTAATGATTCCATGCGATATCCATGCCATCATACTCCCCTGCTAGAAAAAGATTCGTCCTCGAATCTTGATGGACATTCCCGATGACTTCAAGTTCACTACTTTCCTCATCAGTAACGTAAGGAGACAAATCTGCTACGTTGAAGGTTGCCGATACGTTGTACTCACCTGGCAAATCGATCTTGTAGGCGTTATCGTTAATCCTTTTTAGTACTTTAAATGGTCCATCTGCGCGTGGTTGTAACTTGCCAAACCTACCAGATGGGAAACGCTCCTTTCCAAGTCGAATCCACACCAAGTCTCCCTCCTTATATATGACTTTCTTGCGACGCTTATCCACCCGTTCCTTATACTTTGTGTTTTGTTTTTCAATGTGCTCTCGGACTCGTTCATGCAACTGTTGGATCTGTTGAGCATGTTGTTCACCAGCAGAACTGAAATGTTCATGGGTTAGTAATGGTGTGAGGTCGAGAGGGGTGATGGGATTCACGCCGTTCACCACTTCAAATGGTGTCTTTCCAGTGGTTCGACTACGTGACTGGATTATATGCAAATTCGGGTTGTGGTAACACCAAGTCCCACTGCTGTGGATTTTCTCCAACTAAACTTCTAAGCAAATTGCTCAAACTTCTGTTCACAACTTCAGTCTGTCCATCTGTTTGTGGATGATGTGACGAACTAAACTGGAGTTGTGTTCCCATCTTGCGCCATAAAGTGCACCAAAAATGACTCACGAACTTTACATCGCGGTCAAATGTGATTGTTTTAGGTACCCCATGCAATCTCACAATTTCTTGCAAAAATAAATGAGCTACTTGCAATGCATCAAAAGTCTTATTACAAGGAATGAAATGCGCCATTTTTGAGAAACGATCCACTACCACCATAATTGAATCTTTATTCCTTTGGGTTCGGGGTAGCCCTAAAACAAAATCAAGACTCACATCCACCCATGGGGCCACTGGTACAGGTAATGGTTGGTACAAACCTGCATTGGTACTTCGGGTTTTAGCCACTCGGCACACACGACATCTTTCTACAAATCTTGCAATGTCACGCTCCATTCGTGGCCAATAGAAATTCTCACTCAACCAAGAAACCGTCTTATCTACTCCAAAATGGCCCGCTAGACCCCCAACATGACCCTCCATTATAATCGAATCCCGTAAAGAACATTTGGGAATATAAAGTCGATTATCCCTAAAAGGAAATCCATCTTGCATGACAAATCTTTGGTAGGGCTGACCTTGACAATTCTCCCATATAACAGCAAAGTCAGGATCATCTCTATAAAGTTCCTTAAATTTTCGAACCCCACAATCTGGACCTGCATTGTCGAAAGTAGCGCACGCTTTCGACTTAAGGCATTAGCTACCTTGTTGAGAGCTCCTGCTTTATGCCGAATAGAAAAACTATAGGCTTGCAAGAACTCAACCTACTTAGCATGTCTCGGTTTTAACTTATGTTGCCCGTTAATGTATTTTAGCGCTTCATGATCAGAATATAAAATAAACTCCTTGGAGACTAGATAATGGCGCCAATATTCTAGGCTACGGATGATTGCATAAAATTCTTTGACGTACGTAGAGTACTTACGCCTTGTCTCATTCAACTTTTCGCTAAAAAATGCTATGGGCCGACTCTTTTGACTGAGTACACCAATGCCTACTCCCGAGGGATCACAATGAACTTCAAACACTTCCTCAAAATCGGGTAGTATCAATACCGGAGCTTAAGTTACTTTTTTTTTTAATAACCCGAAGGCTTCTTCGGCTTCTTGAGACCAACTAAACTTGCCCCCTTTTATGCACTCAGTAATTGGTGCAATAATGGTGCTGAAGTTATGAATAAACCATCGGTAAAATGACGCTAAACCATGAAAACTACGGATTTCATGAATGTTTGTTGGTGTCTTCCAATCGACAATGGTGCTGATTTTTGCAGGGTCCATTCGAATGCCTTGTTTAGAAACAATATATCCCAAAAACAACACCTCACTGGTAAGAAAATGGCACTTCTTGATGTTAGCATATAACTTTTGGTTCCTTAAAATATGAAACACCTGTCGCAAATGACACAAATGGTGCTCGACTGTAGCACTAAAGACCAAAATATCATCAAAGTAAACAACCACGAATTTGCCAATAAAAGATCGAAAAACCTGATTCATTAGTCGCATGAAGGTGCTTGGTGCATTGGACAACCCAAAAGGCATCACCATACATTCATATAAACCATCACGAGTTTTAAACGCTGTCTTCCACTCGTCTCCGGGTCGAACTCGAATCTGATGATACCCGCTACGTAGATCAATCTTTGAGAAGATCTTCGCCCCATGCAAGTGATCAACTAGATCATCAAACCGTGGAATCAGAAACTAATATTTAATTGTTCTTTTATTAACTGCTCGACTATCAATACACATTCTCCACGACCCGTCTTTCTTAGGAACCAATAGAGCCGGTATCGCGCACGGGCTCATGCTTTCACGAATGGAACCCTTCTCTAACAACTCTTGCACTTGTCGCTGCAATTCATCATGTTCTCGAGGGTTCATGCGATATGCGGCTTTGTGAGGTATGGTAGCACCAAGTACAAAGTCAATGCAATGTTGGATGTCCCTCATGGGAGGTAGACCAGATGGTAAATCTTCCGGCACCACATCAGCAAACTCTTCAAGTATCGGTATCACCTGTAATGGAACCTGGCATTCATCTTGATTTGACTCCACCACGACCAGAGCAAACACATCAAATGCTCCCGGTATCACAGTCATAAATTCTACTCGAAGAAGTGATTACTCATTTCCTTTCTAAGATCAGAAGGACCAAGGATAATGGTGACTCCATCTTTTTGAAAGGTGTAGGTATTTTTAAATCCATCATGCTTAGTTTTAAGATCAAATTGCCATGGCCTACCGAGTAACATATGACACGCATCCATGGGAACCACGTCGCACCAAACCTCGTCGTTATATTTTTTTCCGATAGAGAATTTCACTAAACACCTTTTTGTTACTTTCACTCCATTCCCTTTCTTGAACCATGACAACGTATAAGGTTGAGGATGCTCTTCCGTTGTCAAACCCAATTTACTGACCATTGTTGCATAAATTACATTTTCACAACTACCCCCGTCAATAATGACGTTACAAATTTTACCTTGACAAGTGCACTTTGTATAAAAATATTATGCCTTAACCACAGTTCATCATCTTTTACCACTGCACGCATGGCTCGCCTAATTACTAACGCTTCACCAGAATCGGCATACGTTATCTCTTCTGCATCTGAAACATTCTTCTCAGACTCATTATCATACTCATCAAACACGGGTCCAAGATCATTTTCTGCCAAAGTAACAATTTGACGATTTGGGCAATCGTTTGCGAAATGCCCAAGGCCTTGGCACTTATAGCACCGTTTCGTCAATGAATCTCCTCCCCTGCTAGAAGTAGGAATAGAAGCTGTAATAGAACTAGTGTTTTGAGTTTGGTTCGAGCTTTGATTTTCAACTTTCTTTCCCGTGTCAGTTCCCGTAAAACGGTCGGAAAAACGAGAACTACTACTACTATTACCGCTGACCTTCTTCTTTTGTTGTGATTCAACCTTTCGAGCTAAACGACATACATCATTATATGACCAATATTGTTGGAGGTGAACAATATCAGAGATTTCAGGTTTTAATGCTGCCAAATAACGAGCAATTGTTTCTTCCTCCTCCTCGACCACATCACAACGTAGCCTCAAACGAACAAACTCACTAGTGAATTCTTCAACTAACATACTTCCTTGTTTAAAACTATGGTACTCGATGAAGGCTTCTTGTCGATATTGTACAGGTAAAAACTTGGCTCTTAACTTATTTTCATCTTATCCCAACTCACAATCTTTGATTTCCCTTCTCTTGTACGTTGCTTTATAACGTGTTCCTGTTGGAATAGTGTCCAATATCATAACTAATTGGTAAGTACATCATTAAAAGTGGAGTCCTTTTTGGGTCGCCCTCAATGAACAGTAAGAGAAATAAATGGAGAGATAATATTAATTGGAATTAATATTACATTTAGTTTGTTAATTGAATATTAATTGAAACTAAAAGAAAAAGAGAATTCTGGAAAATCAATCCATACGCCGTATGGAAGTTCCATACGTCGTATGGATGAAAAACATGATTGTCCCACATCGGCTGGGATATGAATCCCATGCCCTCATCCTCCCCTACAAATAGGGGCCTACCCCTTAGGTTTTCCTTGCACCTTTGAATTGAATTGTTTTCAATTCCTTTTCTCTCTTTCTTACTCCTGCTCCTTGTAAGAGTTTTACGACTAAGAGTCGTGACCGTAGGAGACTTGGGAATTTCTCTTGGTTTGTGGGTGTGAAGCATTAGAGGTGTTCTAGTTTGGGCACTCGCCACCAAGCAAGAAGGTTTTGATTGTTAGTCTACGCGTGAGAAATTGGTTTTCTCAAAGGTTAGTAATTTCTTATTTATTTTATTGCTTTTATTTATTCAAGTTAAGATCCCTTAGGGTTTAGTTTCCTAATTGCCTTAGATTAATTATTTTGTTATATTCCGTTGCGCATATTAATCTAGTTAGGGAATAGAAAACCCAACAGTTCCCACCAAATAGAAGCATTCTTTTTTAACTTGATCGCAACTAACTTAACCTTTTGTTCATCACTTAAATTTTTAATATCGAATACCCGCTCAACATTATATAACCAATCAATAAACTCATCTGGATGAGACTTACCTTCAAATTCAGGGATGTCAACTTTCACACCAAGGTTTCGAGAAGTATCGTAATGACCCGTCCTGAAACGGCGATCTCTCTCGGGCCGGTTAACCCCCCACGGGTTTTCGTCTTCTTCACTGTTACTCTCGGTTGATTCCACGCCTGATCCCTCACTTTCTTCATCATCGCGATCACCATCGCGGACATCGTCCAATCTTGCTTGCGCAAGTAGACGCTCAAACTCTCGGATACGTCTTCCCTGAGCTGCGATCTCGAGATCCCGCTTGTCACTACGATTGGGTCTTGGAGCATCCTCATTGGCACCTTGACGAGGTTGCCTATGCACATATCCACCTCGACGCCTTCGACGACCACGGGGTTGTTCATCCGCCATCGATACGATTCAAAGCAACCTAAATGCTCTGATACCAATATGATGCAAATGACGATGATCAACACAGTAGGAAAAGAGCGAATCAAACAAGAATTATTTTGAGACAGAGAAAATCCTCTGTTTGTTTTTCTTACAAATATGAATATGCTTCAAGAATAATCCTCCTCCCCATCGTAGGTGAGAAGCTTTATTTACAACCAAAATAAACATAAAAATGGAAATAAAATCCTAGCCATACAAAGGACATAAAATCCATGCAAAAATAGTTGACCAATATCTTGAGCAGTAAATGACCGAATCACGACATAAAATACGTGCATTTAAAATTCTAATGATTCCATGCGATATCCATGCCATCACATTCCCTTTCCTATTACCTAGAACGAACCAAGCACCCCAAAAAGAAAGTAATCATTGAATAACGTAATGTATAGTACATGACCTACAATTTCAATGATTATGTTCACTGAAATACTTTCTACGAGTGATTTTTGTAATTTACTTTTTTCTAAAGACATATTGATTGAATTCAACAATATATTACCAATGTCAAATTTCTTGATCTATGTCCTTTTAGTATAAAGAAACATTAAATTATTGACATATTATGTGACTAAAAGGATAACTTATCACAAAATGGTCACAAATCTGCAGAGCCGACAAATGAATTCGGGAGATCCCGTGCGATATAAAAAAAAGGCCCCAAATAGACAAAAAAGATTCAAATATATATAGAAAAATGCATTGATATTACGAAAATTATATAAAGATACAAAAATACAAATCATTATCTAGCGAGTTCAGAAAAACTAACCATTTTCATTCTTCATTAAAAAGAGCTATTCTTGGAGGATTCTTCGAAACAAAATTTTTTACATTAAACCTCTAATAATGAATACTTTCTAGTAAGATTATTATCAATTGCTATAATTGCCAATTCGTCAAGCTTCTCTTGAAACACTCTAGAGTGCATAAATAACTTCACCAACTTAAGCATGAAAAACTTATTTCCATAGTTGCTATAGTTATAGAAATAGTCAAGAATACTCTATAATCAATAATCTTATTAGGAAAGCATTCATCTCATAAAGATAATATAGAATATCGGTCCCATATGAGTATAAGGCAATATATGATATCGCTCATTTTGGATATATGAATCTCTCGCGATATCATTTATTTTGCACTTGTTTCCAGTCAATTTCATGAACTTTCGGTACTTATTTAGTTTGAATTTGATTTTGTGTGTTAAGGTTAATGATCGAGGAAGAAAAGATGGAGGATTTTGCTGATTTGGCTATTTTGCACCATTTTGGCCATATCTCCCTCATACGAACTCAGATTGAGGTGATTCAAGCGCCCAAACGTTCGTATTTCAGAGCACTACAAATCCCCAAGAGATGATCTGCTGGAAATTATAGAGAATCTGTAACACCCGCCAAATTTGGGCTCGTCATTAGGTCCAAATCATTTTGTAGTAAGTGTAATTAGTGTTGTATTAGGCTAATTGTATGTATTCTTACGTATATAAATATATATATGTATCTACGCGATTGAATTAAATCGTGCATTTTATTATATCGGCCGAATTCCGATACACTCATACGGACGTTGGTGAACATCGTTTTATTAAATAATATTAAATTATTGATAAGCCTAATTATTTTCAAGTATTATTTCAATAATATTTTATAAGTATCTCGTATCACATTGAAAGCCCTACGCGACCGAAACGCGCGAAACGCGCTCGACAACCAAATAAAGACCAGAATATATCTCATAAGTTTAAAATATATCATTTTATGTGAGGACATTATTTAAGTTTTAGTATTTTAAATTAATAACTAAAACGTTTTATAAAAACGTCACATCTTATTTATAAGCGAAACCCGAACCGGTAAACATGACCAACGCATTTACAAATCATTTTAATAAATGTTTCGAGTATTAACAATTAAGATTTCAAATTAAAAATATTAAAGATTTAGTTTATATTTATTTAAAAACGTATGTAAAATAATTAATTAACATCACAAATAAATGTTTAAACGACCGGAGAAACGAACACCGCACGGAACAAGGTTTGGGACACACCCACATAGGGGTGGGGCCCACAAAAATCTGCCCAAAAGGGAGGGAGATCCCCTTCCCATCCTTCATTTCCACTATCTCTCTCTCTCTCTTCATCATCTTTCTTTCTTTCCTCTCAAAACACCCACCACCACCACAACACTTCCACCACCAAAATCCACCATCAAACGACCTCGGCTCATCTTGCCTCTTTGAAGAAAAACGTTCACCTCGCGATGATCTACCTTCCTATCTTTTCGAAATCTTCACGCGTCAACTTGTAAGTTTCCGACAAAATCTCGAAACTCCTCGATTTCAAGTGTTTTTAACATGTTGTTGTTTATTTAAGCTTGAAATGTCCAGCTAAGGGTTGGGTAAAAGAATAGGACCAAACGGAAACCGGAAAACTCGTTTTTGGCTCAAAATCCGTCGAACAGACATAAGTGTCGCATAGGCCAGACCAGTATAGTGTCACTTCGTGCGTCACTTAAGTGCCGCATAAAACCCTAAATTTGCGTCACTTGCCTAAGTGCCGCATAAAACCCCTTTTTCCCGACACTTACATCCGTCACTTGTCCAGTGACGCCTAACACTACTTACCGACACTTCTAGCGTCACTTGCCTAAGTGACGCCTATAACATAATTCTGATTTGTACCGTCACTTGCCTAGTGATGCTTAACACCTTTACCCGACACTCACACCCGACACTTGATTAAGTGTCGCATCTCATGCGTCACTTCCTCAAGTGACGCTAGTACCCCAGAATTTCTCATTTTATGCGACACTTTCTGAGTGTCGCATAGACCTTAAGTGTCGCTATAAGTGTCGTATGAAACAGAACCCATATTTTTACTAAGTGTCGAGACCTAAAATTTTACCACTTGATTTCACCTAAATTCAAATCTCAGATGCGTTTTTCACTATAACAATAAGCTAGGGGCCAGCCCCTTGGACCCCGCCAGGGGTTGCCACCCCTGGGACCCCGCTAACCAGGGGCGCTGCCCCCGGACCTCCATCACCTAAAGTCTGTGAATCCTTTTTAAGTATAACACTCCAAAAATCGTAACAATATTAATGAGATTATTATTACAACCAGTCACCAACGGGTCGTACACATTTTCAAAACTCGAACTTACCAATCAAATCAAATCATTGGACATTACTAGTTGAATGAACAACTAGCATAGGTTATCATTTTAAGATACCTACTTATTTTATTTAAACTTGCACGTTATAAACGCCCGACAGGTTACAGTCTTCGGACACCCCATTTTACTTCACCACATTTGCTTCATTGCAACTCTTCAGGCTCAGGTGAGTCTCATAGCCCCAACTTTTTACTATTTTTACTCCCTGGGTGGGAATACATGCTACACGTGAACACGAGTACAAAACTCGCTATATTCTGCATGAGCTATTTTCTAATCACTTTTAAGTCCTCTACGATCATAGTTCTGGTAATACTTCATGTAGCGCAAATGTTAGTGTATGGTACCATATAGGACTGACCATCCTCGTCCGGGTCAGCAAGCACTGACTGGTTAAACGGACGCATTAACTTTTGTTCATACGAGTGTGGATTAGACACTCGCCCGGAGGCACCCTCGATCAGGCACTTTATTGTGATCCTGACACCCACGTTAAGCGCAGACTATGACCTCATGACAGACATATACATTATTTGATTCATTTCAAACGGTTATCATTAAATCTTGTGGTTCACACTTACATATTTATTATGCAAACCTGTGAGCTCACCAACGTTAGCTGACCTTTTTAGCATGTGTTCTCAGGTACCCAACACCAGTAGGACCTATTCACTCAGGATGCCCATAGCTCGAGTCAGCATACACATCTAGAGATTATTTTGCATTACTACATTTTGTAACTAAGTTATGCCGATTAATCTCTAAACATTGTAATTATTGGGCTTTTCTAAACATTTATACATTGTAAAACTTTATATTATCAATGTATCTGTAAAATGACGCATATAGAGTCGTTCATTATATGCCTTGTGTGTTTTGATTATTGATTAGTAGCACCCCAAAGCTTGCTTCCGCTAAACAGTAAATTTGGGGGTGTTACAGAATCAACCAGGTTCTATTGGAATCGGCCGGGCTCTTTATAAAAAACCTTAACAGAAAGAAACGTCCATTTAAAGCCTTGAGAATCAGCCGGGTCATGGTGAGGCAGCCGGGTTCTATACCCAATCAGCCTGATTTTCAATGAATCATCCGGGTTCTATGTGTTTTGACAAACAGTTGGGTTCTTCATTGAATCAGCCGGATAGTAGTGTCGGCAATAGACTTTTTGACAAACACCTTTTCTTCCTCATCTCTCACCTAACTTCTTCCTCCCGATTTGGGCAGACCCCATGGGGGATTTTTAGGGTTTTTGAGTTATTTTCCTCACTTTGAAGATCTCTCATCATCCTAAGTCATTCGGTTACGAAGAATCATCATCCAAACATTGTAATCACTCGGTATTGCATTTTTATTCAAATATAACTATGTTTCATTTGATTTCAATGATTATATGTGTTTGTGTTGATATGATTGTGATTGTTGGCTAGACTTCTTATACTTGCTTGGATGAATTAGTTAGTGACTAGGGGTGTTATATTTTGGTGTGAGATTTATGCTTTGAGTTTAGAATTCCTCCATGAATTTATATGTTTTTAGCTCAAATAATTTATGAAATTTGTTGGTAATTCTAACTAGCAATTATAGCGAATGTTTGTTGTTAGTTGGAATTATTTTTGTTTGTATGTCGATGTACAAATGAACCTTTGTTTGCGGATGCGAAAATTGGTATAAGTAACACGAATGAGCTATAATATATAAGTTAGCGAATGTGGCGAACGTCTTTCGTGTGGATGAATTGTAAACTCAATAAATTTGACTCTATGTTTAATCGTGAACCTTGTGCATTTGAGTTTAGTTTGATTGTTTTAACTTGTTTGGTGATTTACTAGTGGATATAGCGAACGTTTTTCACTTGATATTTCATTATCAATTATTTGTCTATAATTAATTGAACAAACATTGCGAACGTAGTTTCGGAATGGGTTAGGATAATTAGAGCTCAAATGTGCAAGACGGTAACCATGGGGAATGTCCGTTACTTGATTAAATCATTAGGCCATGAATTAAAGTTGAACATTAGGTGATGACGAATGTTAAGACTTTGTTCAAATGATATTCACTTTTGCATAATTCAAACCGGTTTTAACCCTTCACCCCGAAATCACTAGTGACCTAGTCCAAACAAGTATCGTTTTACTATAAGAAAGTTTCAACAAATCACTTTGACTCTTAAGAGTTCACTTGCCTAGTTTAATTCAAAATTGTAGTTTTTAAGTAAAATGACAACTCGGTCACACAAACCCCACTTTTATTTTATTTTCCAAATTACTCACACTTAACTTAATTCATCTAAAAATTAAGTTCCTTGTGTTCGAACCCGAACTTACCCAACTATACTACTACACGATAGGGTCCACTGTCCGGTTGTGTTTGGTCTAGCAAAGTACTTTTTTATTCATATTTTAACGATAAATTTTATAACTAGATTTCACACATCAATATATTGTAAAGCAACTTTAGCTCCAAATAGATTTCATTTGCATCAATATCCTGTTGTCCACTATTCGTGAGAGCTTTATTGTTAAGATGACTACAACGGGAAGTAAGATTTTTATCATAAAAGGAGAGTAACTTGTTAGAAGTAAACAATAAACCAAAAGTCTTGTCATACTGTATGTATTTTTTCAATTTTATTAAAAGAAACAATTGCTTTATCAACATCGCACAATAAATAATTCACCTTAAATGACTTCTCGACAAAAAACAAAATATCCACTTCATCGGTTGAATTCTCATCAAAATGTTTTTTTCTACAAAGTGCACACTTTTATTTTTCTTCTTTAAGTATTACAATAGTTTGTATTTTCCGCATTGAACCTATATACTGGTATATAACAGTTCTTGTAAATTTTGGGACCCCTAAATTTTTAGTGACCCTATGCGCTGGCACATACATCACTTGCAAATACAAATCTATAAATTCTTGGCATGTTATGTGACATTAGGGGTGTGCACGGGTCGGTTTGGGTCGGTTATCACCCAAAACCAAAACTGAACCGCTAAAGTCGGTTAACCATATTTAGAAACCGATCAATTTCGGTTAATTACGGGTCGGTTAATCAATTAATCCGGGTCGGTTAATCGGTTAATCGTCGGTTTTGAGAGAAAAAAGAAACATAGGTTGGTTTGTCGATTATATCCTAAGCCATTTTTTTAGTTATTGGATTCGCAAAGAAATATGAAAAACACGAGTCTAAGGCCAACCTCGTTTACTGCTACGTTGTAATATACTTATATTGATAAATAATAGTAATATTTGTTTACATAACGTCATGAGAAATTACTACCGGCTTAACATAAATACAATAATGATATATTAAAATAAATGGATGCATAATATAAATCATTATCGTAGCATAAAAGATAAACAATATAAAAAATGGATATCGTAGCATATATGTATATATATATAGATATATAATGGCGGTTAATGTCGGTTAATTTGGGTCGGTTAATTTACGTTAACCGTAACCGACCCAAGTTAGTCGGTTAATTCAAAATTTATAACCGGACTGTCGGTTAATAAATTGGGTTGGTTTAAATGGTTCGGTTAAGTCAGTTAATATCGGTTATAGGTCGGTTTCGATTTTTGTTGCTCACCCCTATTGTGACTAAGCGATTCGGAGTCTACCCCACATTCGAAAAATTCGTTCACTGAAGCAGGGCCATATAAAGTTCATTCAAAGTTATGTTGACTTTGCCGATATATCATATACAAGTCACCAAAAAAAAAAAAAAACCCGGCAAGTAAACAAGTCATTTAAAGCTATTTCCGGCCTCTTGATATAACAAATTGCACACATGATATTTCCATTTTCCATTGAAGATCAAAGACGAGAAGCACTTTGAAATTAAGTATTAATAATTACTATATTATGAAAAAAATTATAGTATACATCTAATCTATATAACGCTTCTATTGTATGTATCAAATGTGCATTTTGATGATGTGACATTCACACATTATGTAAACGTAAATTGACATCGGACTTTTACGTGGTTAACTGGTTATATCAAATCTGGGTGATTGGTTTACTCACGACTAACTAGAGAGAATTTTTGAGTTATTTTGGTAGCCAGCTAGCGTTAGGGTTTGCATATGATAGGGTTAATTACAACATATATATAATTCCAACACAAGGAAACTAAGCAGAAAATTTAGATCTAACCTATTTAGATTATAAAAGAAGTGTTGATGTATAGGCTATCTGTTGATTTGAAATACTGATCTACTAGTTTAGCATATTAGGCTTGAAGCCTTGAATTTCATTATTGTCCAAATTGTGATTCCATGAATGCTTTGTTAGCAATTAAGTTGGCTTGTAACACACTACATATAAACATCTTGGTTGGTAATAACGTGCATGTGAGACAATATTCATAAAAATTTAGGTAAGGCAGGAAAATGATCCAGCATCATAATGTCTTGGTGTTTCATTACAAACTATCACAAAACAGAACATCTCTCGCGAAAATTGTAAGAAGTATATCAAAGAAGTACGTCCCTAGGCCCTAGCCTTAATGCCAGACAACATAAGAACTATCTTTGCAAAGAAATAAGTGAACAATGGCTCCAAAGAAGCCTTTTTGTGTTTCATGGTGGCCTTTGCATCTCTTACGTACGTAATGTAAAGGATCTTCTTTGAATCCAATATCGAATGGAAGTAATACAGAGCCTACTTGTTTGCCCACTGAAATCCTAAACACACATATACAAGTTGTTAGAAAGAGACTTAAACTCTAGGGTTTGTTTAGTAAATTTGGTTTTAGTATTAGAGTATGTTTAGAACCTGTTAGATTATATTTTGTGTTTGAGTCAAATTAGGATTAGTCATAGGTCATTTAATTAGTTTAGTCTGTAAATGGATATTAGTAACTTTAGAATTATTTGTACCATCGAATTTGATTTGTTTTAGTTTCGTTTAATACCTTCGAATTTGAATTTGTTAATTTGTTTGGTATCTTTGAATTTGATGGCTTCCGCTTCCGCTTTGTATTTGTTTTTGTTTTGTTCTTTGTATCCGTTTTATATATCTCTAAGACACTAAGACAAGTGATTAAGAAGTGTATACTATAAAGTTCGTATATTTTAAAATTTTTGATACATGCACATGCTAGTGGTTCTAGATATATCATACTCACATCAACCCCTCAAAGTGGCTCGAAGAAAAAGATTGTAAACAAGTGAATGTTATCAGGATTATCCACAAGCTTTTTGTCTATGATACGTAGTTTAAAACATGAATCATGAAGCTAATCGGTGCACATACAAATTAAATTAAACTCTGTACTTACTATCTTCTATGTTGGTAGTGATAGATTCCAGCTAGTGTGACTCCGAGTATTACGTCGTTCACACTTCACATTCCCAAAAAGATATGATGGCAAATTTATGGGTAAAAATAGGCCGCTCTGACGCTCTCACCAATTTTTAAAGCTACTAAAAAGTAAATTTTCAAGGTAGAAAAGAAATATTTTGCATGTACAAACAGAAATTAAGAAAAAACCTACCACGTCCGTAGCGTTTTGTACCAACTTGTCAACTTTTCTCAAATCAACCAAGAACACACATAGTTATGAATAATAATTCAATAAAACCAAACCGGGCAAATACCCAAAAACAAGACAAACCTCACACAGACTCAAAACCCTCTATGATTCAACACCGATAGGTGGAGATCATACACAATCACTCAAAACTAAACCTAAATGTGAGAACTTCTAAAATCTGAGTAAAGAAGATGATGCATCTATATTGAGAGAGAGTAATAACCCTCCGTACATAATATAAAAAACAGAACCAAAATAAAAAAGTTCCATAAAAGCCCCTGCCAGTTACATAACTTCAAATAAGCCCCTTGCACTTTTAGACTTTAACACTTCAAACATGAACCTTCATTGCACTTTCCAAAGAACCCCTGAACTTACCTGAAAATGACAAAATGACACTAAACAAGAATTAACTAGACTAAGTGAGTCTAGATTATACAATTTAACAATTAGTCACATTACAAAAGTTAAGATTGATATAAAATACTTTATATTTTTAACATCCCCTCAATCTTAACTTTTAAAAGATCCTAACAATTTTAACTTTTAAGCTTTCAATAATAATCTTCTAAATCCAAATAGTTGCAACTAAAATTTCATGGGAACTATAGCTCACTTCCCATTTTCTTAATTACAACAACAAATGGAAAGCATGAGCAAACAGGTTGTAAATGCTAGACTAGACAAATGAAGGATGACTTATATTTGCTAAACATGCTCAAAAAAAGTTATTCACCCTAAGACAAGCAGTAAAACTATATTAAGTTCCCAACAAATAACAAGTAGTATTCATGTCAAAAAACTTGACCATTGTATTTTAGCTTAACTGCAACTCATATTTGCAACATTTCACAATGGAATAGAATTGTGTGTTTTTTCAGTTTGTAAAGGAACCAAAACTCAAGTTTTGAAATAATTCAACAAAAAAAAAAAAAAAAACATAAATGATAGAAGCAATACTATTGCACAACTACAAGTTAAGAGAGATGAACTACTTCCCTAGTTCTGCACCTTCACTTTATCCACACGTATTCATTTACCCAACTTTAGTCCATCGAGTTGATGAGCTCTGTATACCTACATTTGCTTCACTATTTCCATACTCCAGGAGTCCATAGAGACCTTTAAAAAACAAAGAAACGAGAAAAAGAAAAGAAAAAAAAACACGAATCCAAAAGTACAAATCATGGCATGCCACAATACACTAAAACTAAAAACAAACATGAGTAAAAGCAACCATGAATAACAACGTCTAAATAACAAAAAATTGAACGTGGATTGGCACTAGTAGATCACAAACCCAGTAGCCATGCAAAATCTTTAAGCTTACCATATCCGTTTAAACACATATTTAATACTGTACCTCCTATTGGACTATTTCCACTCTAAAACACACTCCAAATAATTTGTAAGACTAGCACAAAAAACAAAAAGAAGATGAATATGACCTAAAGCACTAAAGCATCAAACAATATTTTATTTTTTATTTTTATTTTTTCAACTTTACCAATATGTAGCTTATAATTTGAAATGCAATGATACTCAAAAACTAAAATTGTAAATTTACTATGGCCCCTGAATCTAAGGTATAGATTACATACTAAAAAACTACAACTTAAACCTATTAAAAAAACATTTTACTCTCCATAAGCATAACCCTCTTTCATGCTAAAAGCTCAATAACAATTTTAACCCGAAGACTGTATAAAGTTTATCAATAATTCACCCCTCAATCTGGGGTTCAACTAAGCCAATGTTCTAACATACACAAACCAAATTTGAATCTTAGTTCACAAATCAAAAACCTAAGCTTTGAACTTAATGGTCAAATTAGCTTATACCCGTCATCATTCAAACAATTAATGCTCACCAAATGACTACAAAACATATAATTCAAGACCTCCAAAAATAATTTTATGAAATACCATATAAAGGAAACTTTTTTGAGCACCATCGGTCTAGACTGTGTAGGAGCATGAGCTCGAAAAAACCTGAAACAAACTCACCAAGACTGCTAGATAATGATACTTCAATGAAACAAAATACGACATGTGTGATGATAAAGCAAAATTAAGTGCAGATAATAATTTCATAATTTGAGAAACCGTAAAAATACCATAAGCACCACCAGGCACCAGTCCAGATGGTGTAAGATCTCTCGATACAGTTCGGACAGAAACCTAAATTATGACTTCCCACTAATAAAGCAAAGCTATGGCAGATAATGTTTTGACAAATATGATAAAAAAAACTATATCCCGTAGATATCACATAAAAAAAATTCTAAATGAATACAGGACTTTATATCCATAATCAAATAGAATCAGATCAGAAGGCATATTTGCCAGATAAAAAATAACGACTTTCTGCAAAATACAAGAAAACATGTTAGAAAACATATTCTGACTAAACTGAGAATCACTTGATTCTCCAAACATATAACTTTATGTAACAAATGCAGAAAACATACCAGAAAGCATAGAACAAGAATCACAAGATTCATAAAACATACCAGAAATATATTTTGAACAAGACATCAATCACACGATTGAATAAGACTTTGAAAATAATCAGATTAAGATAGTGAATCACACGAATTCAATAAGACATATCAGAAAACTTGATCTGGAAAAGACATGAATCATAAGATTCAACAACATATATCAGAATACATATTCTGATTAAACACATACCGAGAATCACATGATTCTAAACAAAGAAATACAAGATACACATCTCACTAAACATAGAACCACACGATATTACATACATATCATCAACACATTCAGTTAAACAATGAATCACAATATTCTATAACATACGAGCTGTTATAAAAAACTTTAGAATCACAAGATTCCAATAAGACATATAAGATATTTTATATTATGATCAGAACATAGACGAAGAATCAAACGATTCTAAACAACATAATTTGATTAAGATGTTAACAACACAATTATATAAGACGTAAAATTATTCTGACCAAGATGAGAATCATGTAATTGTATAAGACATGAGAATCATAAGATCCTCCAAGACATCAGATAATCAGAAACAAACAATATACAGCCAAGACAACATCTGGAATTATAAGGATCAAACGATCCTCTAACGAGGAAAATACTTCTCAATGGAGAATACAAAAGAGACAGAAGACACATTCATATAACAATAGAAATTTTCTGATTGGATAATTTTATTCAACTAGAAAACAAACGAAAAACCGCTAGAAACGCCAACAAACTCTTACAAAAAAAAAATACAATCACAGAACCGTATATTGTGGGGTCCCACAATAACACTTGTTGACACAAATGTATTGACACAAGCTAAGAATTCTTAATAAGCAGTTTGCAGAATAACACTTGCCAAGTAGGAAGATTTATGTTACTTGTAATGTAATTGAAATAGATTTGTAAACAATACAAGAACACAACTGATTCAATAGCCAAAAGCCTCAATATTATTATTGAAATAATACGGATACACAAATGTATCAGGGTTACAAAGAAACCTTGAAGCTTGGTTACAACTTGACTAGAGACTTACAAATTTCAAGTACTTGGATACACACAGATACTTAGACACACACTTCTAACAATGACTCAAGTACATACTTATAGACTAAACAACTTGTATAAAATCTATACAAAATCTACTTTTCTAAGACAAGTTTTCTAGGAAACACGCCTGCATTAAATGCATTATCATTCCTTGTCTGCAGCGTGCACTATTCCTCAAAAGCATGTCTGCAGTAGGTGTACTTGTGTTGCAGAGTTGGTAGAAAGCAGACCCACTAAGCAGCATTAACAAAAACATGAGCATAACTAACTCTTTGAACTGACAGAACTAATCTTTGCAAATTGTGGCTCTTGGCAGAACTAACTTTGTAAAACCTTGGCAGAACTAACATTGAAAGACTAGCAGAACTAACTCTGGAAAACTTTGTTTTCAATAAATGAACAGAGCTAACTTCCACCAGCAGAACTAAGTCTTCATTGCACCAGCAGTACTAACTTTGAATAGACTAAACACTTAGAATAATTTAGCATTTGATCTCCAGTAGAATTTAGCCCAACAATCTCCCCCTAAACTTGATCTTTCCCTGAATAGATTCAAGTTTTCTACTTCAAGCTCTTCTCAAATTGTTTTCTGATCTCTGCAGCTCTTTTCTTTCTTATTTTCTCACTCTGAGCAGCATGTTTTTCAAGTGCTTTCTTATAATATTGTTGAACTTCATGCAATAGAGAAGCAGCTGTATCTAGATCATCACATTTCATTGTAAGAGAGAGCATAGAGCTTAAATGTCCAACATTCCAAGAATATTCAGTACCAATGAAAAAGTAGGCAAACACTCCACTGTGTAGCTGCACCAAATGTACTCCATTATGAGAATAGCAGTACCATGCCTTTACTCTTGACATATCCTTATAGAAGTCATTCTCAGGATCCATCTCATACAGAATAGAGAGACTGTTGTAGACAATGTGCTCATCACTATGCTTTTGAGCATTTTGATATTTTCTAACTGCAATACTCCACATGTCATCTAAGTCATCTCTGGATAAATTTTTTATGCATCTGTAGAAGGACTGATATTTCTCCTCTGTGTTCCCTGCCCTCACAATCTTTAAACACTTTTTCATCTGCCCATTAGTTTCCCACACCCAATCAATAATAGGAAAATGTATAGCAATGGGTACCTTAGGGTTCTCAACCTCAACCATAGATCTGATCCGTGTCCAATCAACCACCTCTTCCTCAGCAGGCTTTGTAGACTCAGATGTAGAAGATACCACAGCAGGTACTGCTATTTCACTTTCATCTTTGTCATTTCTAGCCATCCTTTTCCTCCTTTTGAGATGAAGGGTTTCTTTTGGAATTTTCTTTTTGAGAGCATCAAGATCATCTTTTTCTTTTCTCTCCAATTCTATCATTGCCCTTGCCATTTCTGCCTTTCTTTGTTGCAGTTCTTTCTCTGCAGCAGTTGGAATTTTAACCTTTGAAGCAACTGCACTTTTGGATTTCTCTTCTAGGGCTCTTTTTGTACTCTCTTCTATGTCCCTTTGAATTTTCAAGTAAATCCTTTCCAACTCATAGAAATCCATAGCCATAAGTTCTTTTAGAGTTCTCCCAGTTGTGTTCTTTACTACTCTGGCATATTGGTCTTTTAATTGCCTCTGAGTAGGTGCCCTTTTCCTCTTCTCCTCCATTCTCTTTTGGGCCTCATGCTTCCTCCTCTGCTCCAATATGTCCAAATACCATATTAGCCTCTGGTCAGGAGTGAACTCTTCCATCTGTGCATTGTGAGTTCCATCTACTAATAGGTGATCAAAGAAAATCTGCTCATCTGGGGTCATCATAATTTTAACATCATCCCTCATGTCTACTTCCACAAATCTGCTCCTACCCTCCTCATTAAACTGGGCTTGCAGATTCCTAGCAACCCTTTCACTTATAGCCTCTAGCTCCTTCCTTTTTAAGGGTTTCACAGGTTCAACCATTTTCTCCTTACCTTTTCCCTTGGCCAAATCAATTTCTTTTTGCTTTAAGGCCTCATCCACAACAGTTGAGCTTTTCCCTTGTGTTGTGCTCTTAGCAACCTTCAACAGTGCATCTGCAGCAATCTTTTCAACATCTGTCATAGCAGCAGCACTAACCCTTTCCTTAGGACTGGCAGATTTAACCATTTCTGGTTCATTAAGCTCAGCAGAACTATCTAATCCACTAGCAGCACTAACATTTGTACTAGCAGCACTAGATTCTGCATCTACCATCCTAGCAGCACTAACATCTGTACCAGCAGCACTATCTAACATATCTTTGGCACTTTTCTTTGCAGCCTCAGATATATCTTCATCTAATACTTCTATAATCAGACTACCAACAACATTCCCTAGCTGTTCTGCACTCACATCATCATGAATGCTTTCATCAATCTCCACCACATCATCTGCAGGCTTTTCAAGATCTTCAAGATCCTTTTCATATTGCTTTTTCTGCTCTTCTTCAGCCAGAATTAAATTTGCATGTTCCTCATATATGTCTACCTTTTCTGTTTCCCCTGCACCAGTGAACTCAAATTGATCTGCATTATCCTCATCACTAGTACTTCCATCAACAAGCATTCTTTTCAGTCCAGTGGACTTACTCTTAGCCATGCTTTTATATCCATCCCTCTCCTTCATCAATAGGTCCACCATCTCCCTCAATTTGGCAATTTCTGCCTTTTGATCCTCCACTTCCTTTGACAGTTTTGTACAGATAGCCGTTAATTCTTTTAAAGTTAAGCTATCCTCACCATTGCCAGAAGTGTTACCCTCCTTTAATGGATCATTGGAAGATTTAGCTAGTGTCTTAGACCTAGTCTGAGCATTACTAGCCCCCATTGTGGTTTCTTGGCACCTGGGACCACTGGATATATTGATATCCACTGGATCCTTAGTAATAGAGGAATCCAATGGCATCTATACATCTTGTGTTGCCATGGATTGGGTCCTAGTTCCAGTACCACTGTCATGTTCTCCTAGTGAGGTAGCAACAGTAGTGGCAGCCCTTTCCATATGGTCTCTCTTCTCCTTAGTGACCACCTCATTACCATTTTTGGACTTAGACATCCGAGGAAGAGGAGCCTCAGTTGCCTGTTTCTTAGCCTTTTTGGCTTTAGGTTTGGTAGGCTTTGGGTCCCTTGTTCACTTTGTTTTAGTAACTGTGCCACTTGGTTGAGAAGTAGTGGGAGTTTCTACTTCCTGTGTGGCACAGTGGAAGGCACATTCAACATATGATCTGTCAAATTGGTCACCTTCTCAGAAAATTCTTTCCCTTTGACCATTCCATTCCTCCTCATGTTAGAAAAAGTTTTCTTTGAAAGATTTGAGAGGATTAATCTACCACCTTCCCTGGGTAGATCTTGGATTTCCTGGTCAAAAATGTGTTGTAAAAATCTTGGATACATTAAAATTTTGTCCTTTGGTTTCTCAAGATTATTTACCATTCCATTAAAAATTAATTTGGAAAAATTAAATTTCTCATTATTGGCAAGACAAATTAAAGCAGAAGCTATGTTACTGCTAAATTGCTCCCAAGATGTTTTCTTTTGAGAAATACAGTGTTGTAGGGTATGGATTAAAAATTTCCATTGTGGAGAGAAGAGTTGTTTGTAATATGTTAATTTTTCTGTCCTCTCCCCCTCATACCCATACAACACTAGTTGGTCATGTATCTGAGAAGTAGCATAGCATTCCATACCATCTGCATCATCTAAGAAAATATGAGCACGTATGGAAGCTTCAGTGATAATGATACGCTTCTCATTTACTGTTGTCGTTATATTTTTAACCCCATCTACTTCGGACACCACAGCCGATGTCCAGAAGTCGTTAATATGTGAAATAAAAATTGTGGGATTAACAGTAAGTGCAAACCTTAAAGAGGTGCACTTCAAGAAATCAATGATTTCATGGTAATCATCTAATCCTTGTGGCTTGAGAAGGAAGCCGCAGACATTGTGTTGATCACCAGTGTCGAGTGCTTTGGAAGAAGAAGATGAAGATGCCATTTTTTAATGTTAGGTTTGAGAGGTTTTGGGAGGTTTTTGTGAAGGTAATTTCAATTTTCGATAAAAAGTGCAAGTGAATTGAAAAAGTGTAGTGTTTGGCAGATTAAATACCCTTTTAAAGTGAACAGTACTTTCAAGCCCTAAAATAACACTAGCAGAATTAAAGTTGGAAAAAGTTACTGGCAGAATTAACTTTAGCAGAATTAACTCCAGCAGAAGTAATTCTAGCAGAAGTAATTCCAACCTTTCTTCACACTTGGACAATTCCACGTCACCCTTTATATTAATAGTGCTGGCAGAACTAATTTGTGCTAGCAGAATTAATTTTGTTGAAAGTTGAGTTAGCAGAACTAACAACCTTTGAGCTTTTAATCCTGCACTGTTAGCTTAAAGACACAATATAACTAGCAGAATTAAATTGTACTAGCAGAACTAAATAAGATAATCACTATCTATACTAGCAGAACTAAGTCATGGAAGTATTGAATATTGAGAATCTTATAATATCTGCAGTAACAAGCTAAAGTATCAAGTATAACCCCATGTGAAAAACATTTTAAAATTAGATAATGATTATAATGAGCTATTCATCATACCTATACCGGTAACCAAAAATGTAAACCTTCCAACATCAAATGCTTTTGTGAACAGGTCTGCAAGTTGGTTATCCGTATGTATTTTAAAATTTTGAATTAATCTCTTCTCATTACAATCCCTAATGAAATGATATCTAATTTCAATATGCTTTGTTTTAGAATGCTTCACAGGGTTATTAATGATACTTATAGCAGTAGTATTATCAATATATATGGGAGTATTTAGAAAAGTCAAACCATAGTCTAGCATTTGATTCTGAATCCATAGAATCTGAGCACAGCAGCTTGATGCAGCAACATATTTTGCTTCTGCTGTAGAGGTAGATACAGTGGTTTGCTTTTTGCATTGCCAAGATACTAGTCTATCTCCCAAGAATTGACAGCCTCCAGAAGTTGACTTTCTGTCCAGATTGTTACCCCCATAATCACTGTCAGAATATGCCACCAGATTGAAGGAAGAATTCTTTGGATACCATAGGCCCAATTTTGGTTGACCTTTTAGGTATTTAAAAATTCTCTTCACAGCATGAAGATGAGACAACTTAGGATTTGTTTGAAACCTTGCACACACACATACTGCAAACATGATATCTGGTCTACTGGATGTGAGATACATCAGTGAACCTATCATGGATCTATAGAGATGTTCACTTGAAGACCCAAAAAGAAAGTCAATTCTCCCATTGAACTCATCTGGAATTTCTGATGCATAAGAGATTCAAATTCTTTGCACAAACCGTCCCTTGTTGAACCAAAAATAATATCATCTACATTAATTTGTACTAGTAGGATATCACTTTCAATTCTTTTGATAAACAAGGTCTTGTCTATAGCACCTCTTTTGAATCCATTATCCAACAGATACACAGACAAAGTATCATACCAAGCTCTAGGAGCTTGATGCAGTCCATAAAGTGCTTTGTCCAATCTGAGCACTTTATCTGGATGTTTGGGATCCTCAAACCCTGGTGGTTGGCATACATACACATCTTCATCTATCTTTCCATTTAAGAATGCACTCTTTACATCCATCTGGTATACCTTAAAGTTCTTGAAAGAAGCATAAGCCAAGAACAATCTAATAGCCTCAATTCTTGTCACAGGTGCAAATACCTCATCATAATCAATTCCCTCTTCTTGTGAGTATCCCTGTGCAACCAATCTAGCTTTGTTCTTAATTACTATGCCCCTCTCATCCTTTTTGTTCATGTATACCCATCTGGTACCAATTGCCCGTTTTCCTTTGGGTAGATCCATCAAAGTCCACACATTTTGAATTTTGAATTGAAGTAGCTCCTCTTGCATAGCTTCAACCCAGCTTGGATCTTTCAAAGCTTCAATAGCTTTCTTCGGCTCTATCTGTGATAGAAAACAAGCAAACAAAGAGAAATTTGCATTTTCATCAAGAGTTTTAGATGACCTTCTTGTTTGCATAGGAGCATCAATTGCTCCAATGACATTGTCCAATGGCATGTAGCTTTTATGAGCTTGATACTGTGGACCAGCTGCCATTTCTATCCCAGATTCCAAATTGGTAAAGTTTTGATCCAGATTTGTGTCTTCTTGAATCATTTGACCACTTGATTCTGACACCTCCATCTTTGATGGTTGTTGCTCCTCCTGTGCACCTTCATTTGATGCTTCTTCTCGTTGAGAGCAATCTGGATTTGATGATGTATTTCCATCATCATATGCACCATTATCATCCAAGTTTGATGAAATGAGTTCTGAACTCTGTTGTTGATCAGGGGTGGAAGATTCAAGTACTGCAGGTGGGTCGGGTAGCCATGTTGGAAACAAAACAAATTGTTGTGATTTGTTTGTTTGGTGACCTGCATTTGTACCTACATTTACACTTGTACTTGTACCTGCAATTGATGACTCGTGTATATATATAAAAGATTTGGTTAATGCATCAATGTCAAACAGGTGAGCTGGACCTGTTCCTAAAGTATTAGGTGTGTGTTCAGTAAAGGTCACATCTAAGGTCTCTTCCACAATTCTTGTTCTACTGTTGAATACTCTGTATGCTTTTCTTTGAAAAGAGTAACCAACAAAGAATCCCTTATCAGCTTTACTTTGAAACTTGCCTAATTGATCCTTGGTATTTAAGATAGTAACAGGACATCCAAATGGTTTAAGAAAGCTAACCAAAGGTTTGCTATTTAAAAATAACTCATAAGGTGTCTTGTTGTGAGGCTTAACAACTAATACCCTGTTCTGAACATAACAAGCAGTGCTAATTGCTTCTGCCCAGAAGGTCATTGGTAGTTTAGCATCTGCTAACATGGTTCTAGCAGCCTCAATAAGTGTCCTATTTTCCCTTTCTGCTACTCCATTCTATTGGGGAGTTCTAGGAACACTGTATTGTCTATCTATACCTTTTGATTCACAGAATTTATCCATCTCTTGATTTCTAAACTCTGTTCCATTGTCACTTCTAATGATCTTAATCTTTCTGTTGGTTTGGTTTTCAATCTTAATGATGAATGACCTTAGTATGTCTCCAGTCTCATTTTTGGTTCTAAGAAAGAATACCCAACTAAATCTGCTATAATCATCAGTGAATACTAGGCAATATGAATTCTTACCTATACTACTCACATTTGTTGGTCCAAATAAATCCATGTGCAGTAAATGTAAAGGTGAGTCAATAGAGTTCAGTGTCTTGGCCTTATAAGAGGATTTGTGTTGCTTGCCTTTTTGACATGCAACACAGTGGTCATCACATGAATATGTTTTCTCTGGTAAACCTCTGACAAGTTTTCCTTTAACAAGTTTGTTTATTGTTTTAAAATTCATGTGACACATCCTTCTATGCCAAAGGTCAGATTCATTGACAGTTGCTCTTGAAATGAGACAACTCAACTCAGGTTTAGGTACAAACTTAGCCAATTCACAGCTATACATGTTGTTCTTTCTGGGAATTTTCATTAGAATCATTTTAGGGTCAAGAACAAATTTCTCAGAAAGAATACAGCATTCTGTGTCATTAAAGAACACTGGGTTCTTTTTCTCTGTTATTTGGCTAACACTTAATAAATTGTACCTCAGTTGTTCAACAAAGTATACATCATTGAAGTTCATCTTGTCACTGTTGACATTTCCCATTCCTGTAATCCTTCCTCCTCTAGGATTACCTCCAAAAGCAACAGGACCTCCATTAATAACTTTGAAGTCCTCCAGTCTACTTCTATCTCCTGTCATGTGCCTAGAGCATCCACTATCAATATGCCATAAGCTTTTCTTCTTGCTCTGCATATACAAATGACAAAAGATCAGTTTCTCTTGGGAACCCAAACCATTTTGGTTGTGGGTGTCCCTTTCTGATCAACAACATCAACTCTTTTGAAAGTAATTGATGCTGGTGACAGTGCAGTTGGTTTCCAAACCCAACTAATATTTGACTTGACAGCATTAAGTGGCCTGGCAGAATTAACTTCTGAAACCACTTAAATTTTGCCTGGCAGAACTAAATTTGGTTAACTTTGGCTTAGCAGAATTAACCTTGTAGTTTTGCTTGGCAGAATTAAAATTTGTCTTTGTCATTTTAGTTCTGTTGGCCTTATTCTTGGTCAACACTCCTGCACTTCCTTTTGGTGCAGCAGAGTTAACTTTTGCCTTTGACTAAGACTAAACTGGCAGAGTTAACTTTTGTTTTGAAATTTTGATGGTTAATTCTGTCAGTAGTAGTCCAGGATGATTGTTTAACCCGTTGAAGTTTTGGGTTATAATAACAATCCTTTTGAAGATGATTGAATCTTCCACAGATAAAACAAGCTTTCTCATCAACTCTTTTGAAATTAGATCCAAGCTTTTGAGAAACCATTTGATTCCAATTTCTTTGGTTTCCTCTTGAATCTTTCTTTGATTTTGAAATTGGTGATGAGTTAGCAGAACAATTACACTTAGTACATTTAACAACAATAATTTTATCATTTTCTGGTGTGTTAACAGATGTACTAACACCCTTCTTTTTCAGATTATTCAAGTTCATCCTAGCCTTTTCTTGAAACAGTTTCTTACCCTCTGCCAGTTTCTTAGCTTTTAACTTAGATACTAGCCCAGTAACAGAAGTAGGTTTTAATTGAACTCTCTCCTTCCTTAGATTCAACTTCATCATCTGAAATCCACTCAGATATCTCAACCTTTTTCAGATCATTTGCATTTTCATTCAATGCAGCAATAGGATCTGCTTGTTTAACCTCTTCTACCATTTTCTCCTTAAGCTTACTTATGTCTAAGTCAGTTTTAGGAGGCATGTAGGTGTTGTAAGGTAGAGGCACACTGTTAAGATTATAACCTAAGCCAGTTTTAATCTTATCATGGATTTGGTTCTTTATCAGATTGAACACTCTCAGAAGCATTCTCTAACTCAACCACTGTAAGTTTGATACTTTCTTTCTCAGCAGTGACTTCAGCTAGTTTCTTAATTAAATCATCAACCTTATTCTGCAACATATCTTTTTCAAATTGAGCATACTTAAGATCATAATCATATTGTTCTTCATTTTTCTTGTATGCTTTTATTTGTTTTTCTAGATCTTCTATTGCTAAGGTTGTGTGTTGGCTTCTAATGTCCCAGTCCCTAAGTTCTTTGCAAATATTAGCATTATGATCCCTGTAGTGTTTAACAGTTTTCCTACATACACTAGAACATAATTTTGCTTGTACCTCATAGAGGACTCATCTGAAGTGTTTTCCTCTCCAACAGCCATCAAGGCATGATTCTGTGGTTCCATTTCTGCTTGATCACTCCAGTCATACCCTATACCATCTTGTGATACAAGAGCATTTGGTGTAGACTCTTGAACAACAATGGTCCTTTTCTGTGATCCATTGTAAGCAGCATTATAACCCCCAGATCTTTGTCCACTCACTTTCTGCCTAGGAGCTCTGCATTCTCTGGCAAAATGACCCAACTTGTGGCAGTTATAGCATTCCACTTTGCTTTTATCAAACCCCACATTATCATCTCTCTTTCCTGCAAAGTTGTTCCTTCCTGTTCTTTGCAAGAACCTTTTCACCCTCATGGTAATCATATCCATTTGCCATTTGATGTCCATCTCCTCCAGATCATCAGGATTCACCTACTCTAGCTCTTCATTAGTCAGTGAAGAGTTCACATGACTAGCAAAGAATGCCTCTACTACTTGATCTGTAGACTTTTCTTGTGCTACAGATGATGAACTGGATCCTACATCTTTCAAAGTAGATACAGATCCATAACCTTTTGAATCTGCTTTGGCTCTCCCCATGGACATAAATGCAGTATTCTGTGAGCTCTGTGCTTCACCAACATTCTCCTTCCTGCTTTCCACTTCAGGCTCAAAAGCTATGAGATCATTGTACAGATCATTTAGCTCTTTATCATCCAAATCACTCCTTTGTCTTAGACCTACAGTATATATAGTCCATTCTTCACCTAAAGATCTTAAAAACTTCCTATTAAGATCATCCTTGTCTATGACAACTTTGTGATTCTTTAGCTCACCAACTAGCTTTCTGTATCTGTTAAAAACTTCAGTCAAGGTTTCAGATTTAACAGAACTAAAGTTCTCAAACTGTTGTTTGAGCATTGACCTCTTGTTCTTCTTGGTGCTCTCATTCCCTGCAAATCTCTTATCTAGTTCTTCTATAAGCACCTTTGCATCATCAACCTGCTCAAACTCACTTTGATATTCATTAGGAATGGAAAGTAACAAAGTGCTTAGAGCTTTAAGTTCAGTAGCTCTTTCCCTTCTTTCTTGTTCAGTTGTTGGTGTACCCCTTGGCAGTCTTACACCATTTGCATCAGTTTTGTACTTGGGATCATTTTCCACAATGTCCCATAACTGATAGTCTGTAAGCAACATGTGTTGCTTAATTCTATTTCTCCACATGTTATATTCATCTGGTCTAAGAATAGGAATTCTAGACACTTGAACACCTTCTACAAATTCTGATGCCATTTTAATAATATCATGAACTAAACCTTAAATGATCACAGCTCTTTCCCAGATCTTCCTGAATTCAAAGCTTACACTTGCTCTGATACCAATTGTGGGATCCCACAATAACACTTGTTGACACAAATGTATTGACACAAGCTAAGAATTCTTAACAAGCAGTTTGCAGAATAACACTTGTCAAGTAGGAAGATTTATGTTACTTGTAATGTAATTGAAATAGATTTGTAAACAATGCAAGAACACAACTGATTCAATAGCCAAAAGCCTCAATATTATTATTGAAATAATACGGATACACAAATGTATCAGGGTTACAAAGAAACCTTGAAGCTTGGTTACAACTTGACTAGAGACTTACAAATTTCAAGTACTTGGATACACACAGATACTTAGACACACACTTCTAACAATGACTCAAGTACATACTTATAGACTAAACAACTTGTATAAAATCTATACAAAATCTACTTTTCTAAGACAAGTTTTCTAGGAAACACGCCTGCATTAAATGCATTATCATTCCTTGTCTGCAGCGTGCACTATTCCTCAAAAGCATGTCTGCAGTAGGTGTACTTGTGTTGCAGAGTTGGTAGAAAGCAGACCCACTAAGCAGCATTAACAAAAACATGAGCATAACTAACTCTTTGAACTGACAGAACTAATCTTTGCAAATTGTGGCTCTTGGCAGAACTAACTTTGTAAAACCTTGGCAGAACTAACATTGAAAGACTAGCAGAACTAACTCTGGAAAACTTTGTTTTCAATAAATGAACAGAGCTAACTTCCACCAGCAGAACTAAGTCTTCATTGCACCAGCAGTACTAACTTTGAATAGACTAAACACTTAGAATAATTTAGCATTTGATCTCCAGTAGAATTTAGCCTAACATATATCAATAACAATAGCGGTACATACAAGAACAGTTTAGTTAGAATTATTTCTAACAAAATGAACAAAAAACTATCTAGTTCGACAAGACAATTTGCTATGAAAAACAAGACATGAAATATGAACACATTTCTTAGGGAAATCATGTGAATAGGATCAATATGTTGCTTAACTAAACATAAACCTGATGAGACAAAATTTTAGATCAATAGACAACTTACCTACAACATATAACACGTCCTGACAACCAAAAAGTATTTATCTCTATCAATAGATGTCAAGTTTTGTAACCTGTAACATTACAGGGGATATTTTGTTCAACGCAAAATACAAATAACAAAAAACTTGCTCAATGGTCTATTAATCATAAAATTACCAAATATAAGATACATAAGAGAACAAACGATAGAGGAAAGGCATCTAGACAAACGAAAATCACATTTTTACTTCAAAAATAAAAAAATATTTTTTTTACTAGTTGTAAAACCAATTTAGAAACAAAAGACTTCAAGATTACAAAAAAACACCATATAACTACTTTCCTCAAAATAATTCACAAACTAGAGAAAAAAATATACGTTAGAAAAAGATGAAACACAAAATTCTTTTCACACACCAAAACCACATACAAATATAAAATGTTGTTACTATAACATAGTAGTTATGCTAAGAGAGATTGAAGCTTTTCATGTATCAATTATAACAAAGAGAACACACCAAACATGTAATTTATGATAAAAAATAACCCTCTAAAAAACGATTACATCGCCTAACAAAGACCTATAAAGAACTTGATTAGTGACATGATTTAAGAAAGAACTTACTTCTCTAATTTTAGAAGCAGATTGCTAATAACAACAGAAATATAAGAACATAGTAACAGAACAAATAAGCTCATATTAGTCAATATCCATGATTTTATAGCCTTCTAAACACAGGGTTCGACAGAGTTGAGTAAGTAAAAAGTTTCTTACAGCGGATCTCCAGATGGTGTAACAACATACAATTAGCAGTGGAATATCATCAAGCGTCGATCCTGGAACAACCAATGATGAACATCAACTTGTTACCAATTCGGGTTTTAAACCATAAATTCAGAAATTAGGCGTTTGAGATGAATACACCCTAATCAACCAGAAATGAGCCCTAGACAACCCACTGTTACCAATCGGAACCCAAACAGACCAAGAAACGCATCAAGACTCAAGAGTCAGTAACCCTAACCCTAGACACGAAATACCATACACAAACACGAAACCCTAACCCTAAACGAGTCGGAATCAATCGCAAGAATGAAGAATAGATCAAAGATCGAGCCGAAGCTCTGATACCATGTCAATTTTTCTCAAATCAACCAAGAACACACATAGTTATGAATAATAATTCAATAAAACCAAACCGGGTAAATACCCAAAAACAAGACAAACCTCACACAGACTCAAAACCCTCTATGATTCAACACCGATAGGTGGAGATCATACACAATCACTCAAAACTAAACCTAAATGTGAGAACTTCTAAAATCTGAGTAAAGAAGATGATGCATCTATATTGAGAGAGTAATAACCCTCTGTACATAATATAAAAAACAAAACCAAAATAAAAAAGTTCCATAAAAGCCCCTGCCAGTTACATAGCTTCAAATAAGCCCCTTGCACTTTTAGACTTTAACACTTCAAACATGAACCTTCATTGCACTTGCCAAAGAACCTCTGAACTTACCTGAAAATGACACAATGACACTAAACAAGAATTAACTAGACTAAGTGAGTCTAGATTATACAATTTAACAATTAGTCACATTACAAAAGTTAAGATTGATATAAAATACTTTATATTTTTAACACAACTTAATATATCAAGGCTTACAAGTCTAATGACAGATCTTCTAGGCCTGTGTTCTGCACCGTATGAGCCTTTCATTGGTAGTTTTGTGTCTTCAAGGAAAAACGGAGTGAACACAAACATCAAAAGAGCAACAAAGAGCTTCCTTGTTTTAAATGTACGAACTGGGAAGGACTAAAGGGGCTCGCCATACCTGCTAACTTCAACAAAGGTTCTAGACAAAGTCGTTTTCGTGGAGGTGCTGCAGCAACCTTAGCAAGTGCATCAACATGACCACCATATATGTAATCAACTATATGGTCGAATAGCTCGTTCTTACTTCTTACCACCTCTTAGAGGATCCTGTGCAGTTAGAAAATGTCACCAAATCATTACGTACATGACCTTCAGTTCCCTCTCTATCTCAAGAAAATTGAACTTATTTTGGTAGGAAAAATGTCACATTTGTTTAGCCAGTTTTTAATAAAGTATTAGTGTGCACTGTGCAGTGTTTGGAGTGTTACTAACTCTTATGTTGTTACTGATTAATGATATTTGTTTATTAGTAAGTATAACCAAATCTATCTGCTAATAAACATTAGCAATTTCTTTTTTACGTAATTTCATTTTTCGTGAAGAGGCAGCTGCTCCATTTTAGATCGGCCCCTCAATTCGGTCATATGTGTACCTGTGTCTTTGTATTGTGTTTGGCATATATGTAAGGTAGTAGATACTGTTTACTTTCGCCAAATGCTCTAGTGACATAACCTTTGAATTGGTAAATGCAAAGCCCATGAATTTTTTAGTATTTTATTTATTTTCTTACACTTTTGTTGATGTTGATTAAATTAGAAAACAGCCAATTTTGTCAAACTGTTTGTATCGGAAAACTTATTTTTGAGAATGCAGACACATGTAAGGTATTTTATATTATGAAAAAATTACACGGGTCATCCTGTTATTTGTCTCAAATTTCACCCGTCGTCCCTTTCACTTTTTTTTACACTGGTCATCCTTGTGGTTGGAAGATCTTGCACTCGTAGTCCTTTTCCCAAACGGGCATTACTCAAGTCCGTTAAACGGTAGCAGGATGTACGGACATATATGAATTTACCTGTATACCCTCACATGTCAACACCTGTCAGGATTTAACACACTTGAATAACGGCCATTTGGGAAAAGGACTACGAGTGCAAGATCTTGCAACCACGAGGATGACCAATGTCAAAGAAAAAAGTGCAAGGGACGACAAGTGAAATTTGAGACAAACCATATCGTGTAGTTTTTTCTTATTTTATTTCTTTTTGATTTGGTTGCATTGACAAGTAGAAACATTGTTTAGGAGAGATAATAGAGAGGAAGAGAATACAAAGATAAATGGTAGGTTTATTTACGGAAACTAGTCATGCTAATCGAAAAAATTTCCAAGAAAATAGAAAAATTAACAAATATGTCCAAGTTTTTCTTTTCTTTTAAACCCTAGAATTTAAAATTTCTAGCACATCTACTTTTCTATTCTTTTTTTTTTTTTTTAATTTTTGCATAATTTAAAAAAGGGAGTTAATAAATACAACAAGGCATTTTGGAATAAAGAGTGATTATGTATACAGATCTACAGCAATTAAAAACATACATACATTCAACAATCTTGCTGAAATAATGCTTTTATCATTGCGGCCCAAAACATACAAGGACACTGAGTATAGGTTCAAGATCTCTTTCGAAATGATATTATTTTAGCATTTTTAAGTACAAACAGGAAACAAAATGACATAATTAATTACGCTTTGGAACCCAAACCTCTGGATTTGGGCAGCCTACTTGCAACCAATGGCTGCACTATGCCCTGTGAATCTCGCCCAAGACCCATCCCTTCAACGAACCCCATTTTCGCCATCATCTTCGACCCAAACCCTTTCGTGTGCTTTTCAAACGACCCAAACTGACCATTTCCAGATTTGCTCTTACTTTCACTACTTCTTGAACTTTGACCAACAAACCTTTTTGGTTTCTGTGGTAGTGGGGTTGTTACTTTCATGGGCTCTGTTGTGTTACTAGTTTCAGGGGCTGTTGCTCCTAATCCCAGTGATTTGGGCCGTTGGATTGCTTCAATCGGCTCTGCTATTCCACTACCATCTTTACCTAATCCAGCTCCATCTACATACCCCATTTTTGCCAGCATTCTTGAACCAAAACCAGTTGTGTGCATCTCAAACGCCCCATAACTTGATGAGTTAGCAACGGGCTTGCTGTTGCTGAAAGTCTGGTCAACCTCATTAGTCTTTGCAGGCTCAGAAATCATGTTACCACTTGAGATAAATGATACAGGCTGTGCAGCATATGAGCCTGTTTTGTCTTTATCTCTCCTATTCTTCTTGCTCGATTCACCAGAAACTTTGCTTTTAGCAGATTTTGAGTCCAGTGGGCTTACACCAGCCTTCTTTGTTCGGTTTGAAGGTGTCTTACTTGGTGTTATATTGTTAGCTTCATCATCATCTATTCCCAGCAGCTGAAAGATGGAAACTTATAGTCAGAATATCAAATTTTGGACATATTTCACTTCGCATATGATCAAAGGATGTTTTGTTTACCTTCTCGAGGCGAACTTTGTCACTTGATGAAGGCATACTCGTGTGTTGTGTTCGTGTCACAGTTACAAACCTGAACAAAATGATGTTAGCCACTAAAAGTTCCCGATAATATCAAGTCAAAATTGGGGGGGAAAAAAACTGTTCAAAGCTGTGGGAAAAAACGAAACAGGGTGTTCATAACAATTAAGATGTAAAGTGGGAACAGAAGTCTACCAGTTGCAACTTCGACCCATCAGCTTATAGATGGGTCAATTTGGGTTGTAATTATATCTCAAACGGGTCAAATGGTTGAAATATACAAGAATTAGCTAGTTGGGAAACACATCAAAAGGGTCGTACAATTGAGAGTTGCCAAAATTGAAATTTTAACTCATAGAACCTCCTAGATAATTTATTCACAGATTTAGACATAGTGTTATAATATTGTTTTTATCATAACTAACGCAATAAATATTTTTATAATTAAGTGTTTGAGGTTAACCCAACCTGACCAGCTCATTTCAACCGACACTAAAAGTGACCCGTTTCAACCATAAACCATTATCCAATCTGCCTGACACACCCATCTTGCCACCTATACAGAACACCAACGACTACTTTTGCTTGGTTTCTATGAAAAGATGGTAGGGTGTAGATTCGAACCCAAGAACACATTAGAAAGAGGGAAAAGTATTAGAATATGCATTACCTTTTTCTGCCCGAACCTTGAATGCCACTTCGTAGACGATAAATTGCCGCTAGCCTTTGAACCTACAGAAATCCCAGTGCTTATAAAGTGTAATAATCATGTATATGATGCTTAAATTTTTTACAAAACAAAGAAACTGAATTTGGAACCTGGGAACAATCCCGGGAGTGCGTGACTGGAAACGACGTCATATCACCCTTGTTCTTCACCATCTGCTCTAGTTTCTGCATTTATTACCAAACAAATGCTCATAAGTCTTGATACAGCAAGACCACATCTAATTGTAGCTCAAAGAAGCAATTAAACTATTTACTAGGGAAAATTGTTTTGCCCTTACATAATTTATTTTCTCAAGATCAACACCACGATTTATCATTCGCTCCCTACGTTTAGAAGCAATCTTATCTTGACGCATTTTCTTCTTCTCACCTGGAATGAGAGAGAACTAGTCAATCAATTACCAATCATATTTATAATCGTAAAGAATAAAAGAGACAGAGCATCTACTACATAACGATCAAAAGAGTTCACCAGTTATCACATAAAGACTGAAAAGATGCATACTTTACCTGAAAATCTTCGAAAATTTGTACTCTTTTCAGCTTTAGATGGCCAGGATTGAGGAAGTTTAGCAGCATGCTTCTTTTTTCCATACAGAGATCTTGAATTCTTTACAAGCATAAGGCCATCAATGGCAGACCAATCATCAATATCAGCTCCAGATTTTTTAGGCTTTGCTCGGCTTTTGTTCTTTGAAGGAGGTTTCTTCAAGCCATATTCCCTTGATGCATCTTGAAGTGCAATCCCACCTACCCCCTTTAACATTCTATTAAAACGCCCATCATCAATATCATCATCTTCATCATCATCATCTGAGCTATCAAGAACTTGCCCTATTAATCTATCAACATTCGCACTTTTGTAACTTCCACCAATCCCTTCAAAGTAATCTTTTGCAATCTCATCATTTATATCCGAATCACTGTTGTACGCTCCATCACTATCAGACGAATTAGAAGAATCTTCAGATTCTGACGAGTCTAAGCTTTCTTCAATGTCATTCCTACCATCATCATCTTCTTCATCGTCATCATCATCATCATCACAAGATATATCCTGGGTGTACAATTTCATCCCTCCGATTGACAAGAATCCAGAATTTGTCACCGGAGATGATGATGCATCCACATCTGACACTTCATCATCATCATCATCCATCATATCCGTTTCCATTTCGTGTGAGGATGTTGAATCAAAACGGGAACATTCTTTCGTTTCAATGACTGGAGTTGCTTCGAGAACACTAGGGTCTTCTTCTGGTTCATCATGAAACCCTAATCCTATATGAGAAGTATCATCTGCCTCAAAACTAGCACCATAATCATAATTATATTTCACAGTTTCAGTCTCCGTAACTGGTGCTTCGTCTATGTAAGCAATAATCTTTGATTCTTTAGAATCAAGCAAAACAATAGGGTTTGATTCACCCAATTTGTGGCCATTGCCCCCTTCATCTACAAATGAACTCACCTGTAAAACCTCAAAAGCCGTTAAGGCCAAGTCGACAAATTTACTTGTAATACAGATATTTCAGGCATGCATATCATCTTTCGTCAAGTTTTCATCCTCATTATCAGACAAGAAGATACAATTTTACATATTAAAGAAGTTGTACGGTTATACTTGCATTTAGCCTGATATTTAGAAAAGAAAAAAAACCATATATATCTACTAGGCAAACTAAATTTTTTTGCAAAAGAAGTCTACAATATCAGCAGTTTTTTCCTTCAAGCTAAAGCTCAAGTTATTGAGTTCCGAAAACACAATGTACTTTCTTTTAGGATCATCACAACCAGAATGGTTTTGTCATACATGTCAAAGCCAATTATAACCTTTACCAAATATCTTTCACTCGGTAGTCGGTACTTAAAGTAACGCCAAACAATACATGACTAGATGACAAATATGTAGTCAGTTTATCATTATCAGCATCTTAAATCCCATTCTTTTTAAGTCAAAACCGAAATTATGTTTGCAACATAGTTACCATTCAACAACCAAGCATTAGACCTAAAATCCCAAGGCTACTAATTTCCCCCAAATCAAAAGTAGAGTTTATAAAATATCAAGATCACCTGAGGATATTGGTAAGCAAAGGCATTCTTCTTTTTTGGTTTCTGGGATTCAATTGTTCTTGAATTAGAGGTAGAAGCTTTGGATTTAGTCCCAGATGTATTACCAATCTCAAATTTCACCGCAGATTTGTTCTTTGATTTATTCCCAGTACTGTTGGAATAATTACTATTTCCTACAATAACAAATAATAAAACAAAACATTGAGATTAAAATTTAATCCCATATATAGAGCATGATTGATTGATGTATAATTTAGATATAGAAGATCTATATACCTCTGGAAGGGGGACAAGTGATGATGGGAGACCAATCGGATAATAAACCACCTTCAACGAATAAAGATGATGATGATGATGATGGTTTTGTGGGTTTTCGAGATTTTAATTTATTGAATTTTTTTCTGTTATTATTAGAACCTCCGGCCATGTTCAGGATCTACAGATGTCCGATGAACGTATTCTTTCTTGTTAGGTTTTCTATTTCCCTGTTTTGGTCGGGCACGATGGGTAATCTTGTAATTGTGTGTGACGGTGGTTTACCTTTTTTTTTCCTTTTTTTTTTTGACCTCAAAATATATAAATACTAATACGTACTAAAATTAAACCTATGCTCCAGCATAAATAAATATATACAGTATAATGCTTGAACTTGAATCGACTAAAGTTTGTTTGTGTATTCAAAATTCGAATATATCAAGATGTTGGGTTTTTATGGGTTTTAAAGTATGTGGATGATTTAAATGGCGACAATAATATATTCAGTCTTGTACGTTGGAGATTATTTTATAGTAGATCATAATAGTCAATTTTTACACAAAAGTAAAAAAATATATATATAGACTTTGTACATTTCTGATTTTGAGTACATCAGCACACAAAACTATCAATTTTTTGAAGATAGACTTTGTACATTTCTGATTTTGAGCACATTAGCACACAAAACTATCAATTTTTTGAAGATATAACGGTATGATTGTCACCATTTTTATATGTGTTCCCAACATATGCGCCAACATTTTGAACTGTTGAAATTGTCTCCATGAGTCTGGAGCTCGACTTATTGCATCTGGCACAGAAGGTAGTTTTTTAGGTGATAGAACTCATCCTTTGTCCTTGTATTGATTCCGTAATTGTTGATATTATAGTTCTAAGAGTATGATTATAATTGTATGGCTCTAGTGTATTTAGAGAAGACTCGTTGTATTCAGTGGCAAATCCAGGATTTTAAGTGACCTGTAGCAATGGTATCCCATTTTTATAAACCCGTAGCACAAACAATAAATGCAACTAAATATGTTATTTTTTTAAGATATTACACTGCATATAAGAATGAACTCGTAGCAACTACTACCCCTATCTTTACATGGCTCCGCCCCTGATTGTATTGCTCTCTTTCGGTGTTAGTTAATTTTAGTGGCCTACAGGTCTAATGATATTTACTCTCGTCTTTGCCTATAATGTATTTTATTCATGCATTAGTGTATTTTAGGTTGACAATCCAAGATGTAGCTTCTCCCTGCTCTATCATATGAGGCCGCCGTATGAGCTTTGGTTTATTATGATCGACATTACCATCGGTGCTTCATCTAGGATTGTCAATTGAGTACCATCAAGATCAGGGTTTGTCGTATGTAAAAATCAACACGATGATTATTGGTGCAATCAATACTACACGCCATTATAGGAAAACAAAAAACAAAACAAGGCCAAGATCTATCTAATATTTGAGTTAGTTATTTTGGTTAATTTCTAACGATTATGGATGTGTAATGCTACTTTGTTTGTTCATATAATCATACGTCTTATTTTTATGTGTTTCGGCTTATGGACCAAATAAAACGGGCTAAGTTGCGAAAAGCCCATGCATGTATTCTCAGATACATTAAGGCCCAATTGAACATATATATAAACCGCCCTCAACTGGCCTCAAGTAGTCAAGTTTGCCTCTATAAGCTTTTGGAACATCGAATGTTATGAATCTAAAACAACCAAATTAATCATTTACAAGATAGTTAATTATGCTGCTTTAATCAACAATTTAAAATTATAAGACAACCAACACAAACTGTATAGGTCGATGCCACCCAATAAAGTCTAATAAACCGAAAGAGAAGATACTTAACTACCAACTACCATTATCACAAACTCTCCAATTAAATGATAGGTTGACAACTCATAAATACATTCTTATATATATATACTGTTTTTCAACCTCATACATCATTGGAAGATTCCATTAGTCTTGTATTAGTAGCCATAATTACAGCAACACAAAAAAAATACCCAAAGAAATGATCGCAGGGTTAGCATTTGGAGAAGGGTTATTCATGGTGGCCACCTATTCGAAGGATGTATCACTTCTAACGATGTAGAGATATCAAGACGGCCTTATCATCGTAACTGCAACTGTCCCCTTCACAAAGTTAGTGAAAATTGCCCTCACGCATCATCTATGACCAACACTTCATACCGTACTGGACAGGCTCGTTGTGAAGGCTCTATGATTATAATGACTTCCTTAAACGGTTCGTCAACTTCTCCTTTGTCTCCTGTCCACATGGCTAAGAAAGCATTTAGCAATAGAAGGCCGTGTTATGGTTTGTTTGAAAATAATCGCGAATATAGTTGACCACTAATCAAGAACATGAGATTTGTGTTACTTCAATTTTCTTTTCGTTAAATTATAAATGATCGTGGTTTTCGTTATGTATATATGTGTAAATCACAAGCCCTTGAAATAATTATAATTATATGGGTCATACGAAATGCAAGACTAATAATCTTGTGACGTTAACCCAAATATTTAAAATTACTTTCCATATATTTTTCATGATTTGGTATGAAATGCTCGACTATAATTCTATGCTAGCAACATTTTGTAACAAATTTTACGTGACGACCCTTTTAAAACTGTGTTAATTATTTGGGAGAAATACTATACTCACACATATTTTATAAATTAACATTCCCTACGTGTCAAAAATTACTGTCATAAAACACACAGTTTAAGAAAAAAATTATTGAATTGGTTGCTTTTGATGGAGAACAATTATTTTGAAACATACCAAAATAGAAATGTGGACAAATAAATTGAGACGGATGGAATATTTACGAAATGACATGCGATCGTTATTGGTCCAATTAACCTTTTTTTTACTGTTTCCTCTTTTATAAATTTTCTGATCTAGTTCAATTGGTTCAACTCAGAATTTCATTACGTTAACATTGAGGCGAACCCTAACATATTTCTTTATTAATTCACGTCGATTAAGTGAACTACGGAGTAGTAGATAAACTATTAAGCATGTTATAACGATTATCGTAAATTGATGCTAAACCACGTACAATCACATGACAATTCGGTTATGCTGTCGCAAACACGAATTAATATGACTATTCTTTAATCAAGGCTAGCCAAGTTTAGGTAAAAATAACGCTAAACAAACGATGGCACATTCACACACGAAGCTTCGTATACATAAATGGCATGAAAAATGAAGAGTACGTATCACGTGATTGGTTTTGTTTTGTATGTTAGAGATGTCATGTGTTATGTTTAATTGAGGTTCGTACTTCGTAGCAGACCCAAAAGGTGGGATCACCACATGTCACATGTCACATTTCAGAGAAAAAGATTCGGTCCCTCGCAAGTCCATGATACCATACATCAATATTTCCAACAAAATTCTGGCTCAAGAAGAGTAGGTGAATGCAATGGATGCTCAACGTTAAATATTATCTGTTTTATTTCTTTCCTTTTTTTCCTTGTTTCACCCACACATACACACATTGAGTTTAAAAAGTAAAAAATAACTTTTGATTTGTACCTTCATTTTTTGCCTATAGTTTTCTCATATTACACTGTTTTTAATTACAGTGTCACAACACCTCGTACTCAAAATAAAAGCAGAGAATACACCTCGTACTCAAAATAAAAGCAGAGAATACACCTCGTACTCAAAATAAAAGCAGAGAATATATAAAGGGACACATATATATTAGTTAATAACAATAATGCAATGTATAAAGAAGGAACAAGTTTGTTTAGAACGCCAACATTACAATATATTCGTATATAGATATAAATTATTTATACAAGCGCGCACACACATATATATTTACACTAAACTTGTTAAAACTAAAATAACAATTCCAAAATAATCTAAGACGCAAGTTGTTAATGTCTGTTGGGAAACGGAACATAATAACACATGTAGGAGCGGAGTTAGGAAATCTAAATGAAAGGGGCAAAATAATACTATTTTGTTTTTTTTGTAGTTTTGAAATTGTAAAATTCTAAACTTGTCGTTAATACCTTACATAATTTATTTTAATGTAATTTCAAATTTTATGTAGGGAAAGCTACCCTATTATAGACTCGCCCCAAATAAAATATGGGAGTAGTACAATATAATAAAGGTACGGTTCAGAGAGGCAGGAGGGGCAACCAACTCTCTAACATTCCTGATTCAGTGCATATTGAATTCACTGCATAAACGTACGATAAAATGCAATGAATTAGATATAAAATTTAGTGAATCTGCAACATCATTGATTAAAAAAATTAATGGCTTAAAACTTTTACGCCCCTCTAAGTCCTAACCCTCATATAGGAGGACGCTCACATTACATAAAGTATGAGAGTTTTGTGGCCAACTTTGAGAAAGAGCGTTTAGTGCGTGTTACAAATGTGTTGAACAAATAACAAACACGTTAAAGTATATAAAAATAGTACGCTTGACTTGTGATAAAAATTAATTGTAAGCTCAATACACTATAATTAAGCTTTTATAATTAGATAAATACAACTGGAAAATCTTTAAAAGAATGCGTTTAATTACTTACAAATATGTATATACTTTTTCCATATTGTAATAGAGTTTATGGAGTATTAAATTCGTGATTCCTTAAGTTTATAAAGTCGTCAAATAAACTTCAATTCTTGGTACGTATATATAAACGTTCATACATAAGATTTTAAAAACATCACACGACAACTTTTGTGTAATTGTAATAGAAACAAACATTTCTTGTTATCAATGTCGTTAACCAAACTTTTGAACAAGAACAATGTGAGTAGAGACAAGGTAACATGCCAAAAGTAGCAAAGTTTGAATGGTGAACCCTTTTCCAAAGAAATAGACAATTGGACATTTGGACCTACAATATACTTTTCATATAAAATATCCTTCATTGTTAACTTTTACTATGTTGAAACTTAATTAAAATACAACTAGAAATGTCCTAATGATGAACAACTTAGATTTTATACCTACTTCCATAGGAAGTGAACCCTGCATAAATGGATATGATATGACTATATGAGTACTTAATGGATATATATTCCACAACTTCTATAAAGGTTGCATAGACCAACTGTAATTAAGATGTTGATTTTTATCTAATTAGAGAAGTTGTATAAATTATTGTTAAATTATTGAGGTATTCCCTTAAAAAAATAACTTCATTGAAAAGATTCTGCGACTTACTTCAAGATTCTATGACTTATCATGTTAATATGGGGTTGGTTTGGTTAGATTTTTTTTTGTTTGTTTTAGTGGCTGTACTTGTACTATGTTTTCATTGTTTAGTTATGGTATTCTGCATTTTCCAAAAAAAAAAAATATCCGTATAACTTTGGACATAAAAATAAGAAACACAATGGTCATTCATGTACTTGTAATTGTATGTGCATCGTGATAATATATTCCATTCATCGTAATCAAAATGTCTACTTTAACTTTACACACGGTTTTAAAATGTACGTTTGACACACATTTGAGAAATTGAACTTAATTTTTTCAAAATATCAAGCTAGTAGCTTTGTTTGTATAACAAAAATTATAGAGCTAATTAAAAAAATAATAGCTAGAAAACGCGAGATGCTAAATTATATAAATATTAACAGTTATATAATTATTTATCATGTATCTTTTTGTACTTTTAAGTAATGCTCAGCTATAAGCTTTAGCTACATATATTTTGCCAGACACCTGCATAGAAAATAATAAGTTTCAGCCTCAAGTTTTAAAAATATGCTTAAACTATATGTTTAGAGTTCTACGAGTAATATCTATCTAGTATATTCTATACACCTTTTTACTGATTTTTTTATTTTACTTTCCAAAACCATATTTACGTTAAAAATATCTGAATAATACACGTGAAAAAAATATCGACCGTAGAATAAAAAATACAAAAATAAAAGTGAAGTGAATGTAACACTTGAAATTGTTGCACGTAATGAACACGACCTTCCATGGTCAACACGTAGTAACTTCACAGACTATATATACACCCTCCAGCCCACCATTTCCAATTAACCTTTTCTCTACAGATCTCTCCCAGATCTAACAGAGGCAAGGCACACAAAACCCCCTCACATAAACCAAATCATCACATTAGGGTTCCAATTTCCAGTTTCAACAAACAGATGGCATCAGGAGCTGCCGGCGACGGAATATTCGGAAACGTATTCGGCGGAAGCATTTCCAGCGACGACATCGGTATACAACGACGACCGTACCACCGTAACTGCAACTGCGCGCTTCATAAATCCGGCGAGAATCACTGCTCTCACGCTTCGTCACTTCCGAAAGTTTCGTATCCGATCAGGCGATCGTGGAGTGAAGGTTGTTTGGTGGCGATGATGTCGGCATCTGCGCCGTCTCCTGGTTCTTCTCCGTGCTGTCCTTCTTCACCGGCGCCGGCGCCGGCGTCTTCTGGTACGGCGAGATTGCCGCCGCATGTTCCGAATCATCAATTACATCATTAGGTTTTTGTATTTATTGATTTTTGGTGTGGTTTTGAAGTTTGGAGATCTGTTAGGGTTTGTTTGTGTTTTAGGGGTGGATTGATGGTATTAATTGGGGAAATATCAAATGGGGTCTTATCGAATCGGAAATCATGTACATCCTTTTATCATATCTTTAGTGTATCCAGTTTTCCTAGTAATAATAATCATAGTGTTTTAGTGTATTTATTTATATTTCCAGTATTATGTGGCATTAAAATTGGAAAACTAAACCGAAAATCCGTTGAATCGAACTGAATTTGGATTAATCGAGTAGATTATTTTTTTTGTATCTCAATTTCTGCTAACTGAATCAAATCTTTTTGGCTTGATTTCGGTTCATGATTTTGAGGTTCACATGGTAAACGGTAACCGAAAAATTTATATAGAGTTTTAAACATACTATATATATATATATATTGTATATATATATAGTAGATATTTATGATAAAATCATTTACACTGTATTTTCGAGATTTTTTAGTGGAAAAGAATGGGATGGAAAAGAAAAGATAAAAAATAATAGAAAATAATGTAATAGAAAAGATAAAAAATAATAGAAAATAATGTAATATAAAATAATTTATATGTATTCTCGAGTTAGAACGAAAACAAAAGAAAAAAAATGAAAGTAATGAAAGTAATTATTTGTATTTTGAGTTGTATGGAAAAGAAAGGAAAATAATTAATAATTTATTTCCGTTTATGTATCTTCCTCCTTCCCAACTAATTACAGTCAATATATAATCTTGTAATTAGTTGTATTTAAACCAATCTGATCACATCTACAAGACTACAAATCAAAAGTTTGATGTGTAAATTAAGTTCCATTATCCATATTACTGTCACTGATTCTAAGTATGCAATTAAAAACATGTACAGCAGCTTCGTGACGTGTAGGAATTCTGTATTCCAATTATTTCCAAATGATGATTTCATACAAACGATATACACAACACAATTAGAAACGCATTTGACGTAACATATTATTCAATGCTTAGACCCCATTTGAGATCTCACACGGTAAAATCCTTTTCTAACCTTTATGTTTACACACATCAGAAACCGACAATTTAATCTCGAACTGTAAAAGGAGAAATGTAGGAGAATGCAACTTTTTTTCTTGTGCCGTATGCATAAATTATAAGCTAGTTATAATAATAGGGTTATTAGATAAATAGTTGTTAGTATATGAATAGATGGATTGTTTTCTGTTGTAATCACCTCAAAATTGGACGGAAAAGATTTATACTAGAAAGTCCACCCAAATACATTCCTCTCCATTCCTTTCTTCTCTGTAAAAAAACTCGAGAATAACTTTTTATCATTTTATCGGTTGATTTCCTTTCCTTTCCAAAAAAAAGAACTTGAAAATGCAGTGTTAGATTTCCCCCCACTTATTTTAGTAGAGTATAATTTATTAGCTTAATTTCGATCGAATATAGTGACTATTATTACTTGGTTTTAAATTATAAATTATATTCGAACAATTAATATGCATATAATATAAATACACAATTAAAAAGAGTGAAATACTTATTGTTTGATATCTCTATTATTAAAATATTTTAAATATAATATATATATATATATATATATATTAATGAATATGTATTTGCATGTTATTAAATCCTTTTTAATAAGGATTAGTAATAGTAATAAATGGTTAATTAGAAATATAAAACCGTATAATCAATTATGAGTTAGCTAAAAAATTTTGGTTTAGGTTCACGAATATGCAGAATCAAAATTCCAATTAACCGGAAAGTTTTCGATTAACCAAATCTCTGATTAACCTTGCATGAACACCCTATTTAGAAGTGTTATTTTTGAGCTTGAATAGATATAATTTTTGGATAAAAAGGTGATCATTATGCAAACTGAACATATTTAATTCAGTGCCAGATTCGGATTTGGAGTTACCATGACATTAATATCTCAATTTTTGCGTATTATGATAATACAAATAAAGAATTTAATGAATACTTTTATTTCTTTTTATGGTATAGGAGGACATATGACATGTAACAGTAGATATCCTGCCTATGAATGTTTAAACTTTAGGAACTGATTTTGGCAAGTAATTTTTTACTTGTTACAAGCAAATAGTACAACTGTTTATACCTACAATACAATTATTTATGCAACTGTTTTCTTGTAACAAGTAAAAGAATACTTGCTAAAATCAACTCCCTTAAACTTTAAATGGTTGTTCCTGTAACATTTTATTGATCTTACTTTCAAAAAATTAGAAATCGTATCATATTCTATTTAATTTGATCCATGTTTGCCAACTCACAAGTGGAAAGTGTATATAAAGGTGAGTACCGTGAACAAGTTTTAATTTAAAAAAGCAGATCCAGTCCAGCGTAAACCACCTCGACCTCTCCGCGTCTTGGGCTGTGTACGACTGTCACCCGTTACTAGAAATTAAATACTCCGTATTAAATATAAACATAAACATACTAAAAATAATGCACTACTATATTTAGCTATTTAGTTTCCCGACTTATCAAAATATAATACTCGTGTAATACTTTCTCCGTCTTATCGCAAATATTCACATTACTATTTTTTGCTATGTTAAATAAGTATCAACTTTCATATTTCAATAAATCGAAGGAAACTTTGGTGGGTAGATATGTAAATTGATTGGTGAAAAATGTAGATAATGAAAAATCTCAAAATTGTATACAAAGCTAAAATGTACACTTTGACCGGGACGGATGGAGTAATAATTATTACTAAATTATTAAAACTTAAATCAAATAATAAGTCAGTTAGTTGAAAAATATTTTTTTTAGCAGATGAAAGCCTAAACCTAGGGGTGTTCGTGATTTGCCTGAAACCATTTAAACCGGCCAAGCGAAGTGATTGGGTCGGTTTGACCGGTTTTATTGTTAATTATTACTTTAGTGGTTTAGGTTTTTTCAAAACCGTCATATACAATTTGGTTTGCAGTTACAAGACTCAAATCGACCGTATAAACCGTATCATATTTCCTTATGTTGTTCATTATTATGTACGTATATTTAATTTAAAAGATTTTTTTTTCTTTCTATGGTACCCAGATAGTTCATTTGAAAAGTTACCAACTTATACAATTAATTAAATTCAAAACTAAAGATCGTAAAATAAAACTTTCGATTATGTAACAATGCTATGAAAGACAATGGAGTATCATTTAAATGATACTGTTGATAACATTTTTGACCAATGCTAAATTATGTATTTATATCTTTAAAAAATTTCTAAGATAATCAAGTTGCACTACTGTTTGTATCATCTAACTTAGATGTTAGTTAACTATATTTTTATTAAAAATAAATATAAAAACTAAATTGGTTCAGACCGTCAAAACGGTCGAACCAAATCGGATTCAATTGTTTGTGTTGATTTGATTTGACATAATAAATTGGACGGTTTGATCTGAAAAAAACTTCAAACCATAATTATTGATTTAGTTTAAATTTTAAGCTCAAATCGAACAAATATGACCATGAACACCCATGCCTAAAACAGACGCATCTGGTGTGTTGGATTCGTTGGCTGGGGCATGGTTTTTGATGAATTTCCATTATTTCAAGTTCATTATATTTTGTTTTATGTAATAAATAAAATAATAATAATAAATAATTGTTTGAGATGTTCAGAACTTCAGATAGCGGCGAATAAAATCTTTTTTGTCAAGAGAAATTATGATCGAATGAAACATCTAATGAATATATTTTCTGGCTACGGTTGTAGAAATTTATAGTATAGGGGTACGTTGTTATTTCTAAATGAATTTAGTATTCGAGTTATATGATATGATTAGTTGGATGTTAATTATAAATTTTAATTAGCTATAGGTTGGATATTAATTTTTATTAGCGATCCGTTGGTCTTTAATTATTGTAAAAAAAACTATATTTCTATATTTTTATTTGTAATTGATATAAAGTACAGTAAGGTTTGACAAAAAATCAGAGAACCAATAAGATTTTATCACGTGTCATAAAACCTATTTTTCCTCACGTTTTTAAAAATTAAATATCTCACAAATGATAAGTCGAAAAATTATAAAAGTTGTACCGTAAAAATTAACGTTTTTTCCTCTTCGATTAGAGATCTCACAACTAATATATAACACCCCATATTTTCACAAACATATTATATTATTAAACAACGGAAGCGAGTTCCAAAACCTAAACTTAACCATATTCATATTTACATCCATAAGTACAAAATCTTTAAAATTCTAAAACATTGCATTTATACAAACTTATATAATTACAAAACATTTACTTAACAGCCGGGTGTTATATTAGCTTCCAAAACATTAATTTCCCAAAAGATCAGAGTAGGCGCGGTCATAGTTAAACATCAAATCAAGTATCCACAAGTCCAATCCATAACTTAACCAAAACCTGCAAAATGTTAAATATGGTGAGATTAACTCACAACTAAGTGAATGGAACTGTATCCGACAGTTCAATCCAGAAATAACAAATTTGCAAAATCTGCAAAATGTTAAATATGGTGGGATTAGCTCACAGCTGAGTTTACATTTCATTTACACTTACGCGTTTTCCTAATTTGCAAAATAATATTTTAAAATTTCAGTTCGCAACGTCTCAATTCGCACAGTCAACTCGGTTTGCAGAATTTCAGTTCGCAACTCAACTCGCAGCGCTCAAATCTGCTCGCAGAGCTCAACTCGTAGAACTTGGTTCGGTTCGCAGAACCCAACTCAGTTCGCAGAGCTCAACTAGCTTCGCAAGACGAACTCAGCTCGCAAGACGAACTGGGTTTTGTGAGTTTCGCTGATGTTACCGATTTTACGCACCAAATCTCACTAAAACTTCAAAAACTCGGTTTCTAGAGTTTCTAATACCTCAACTAACATCAAGGAACATCTATTAACCTTATATCAAGCCTCAATCCTCACTCATATCAATTCACATATACTTTAACTCAAGAGAACCTTTAAGACTATCATTAAAGAATTTGACTTACAAATGAGAGTAGCAAGATGATGAGGATGAATATGAATTCTGAAATTGATAAATCCACAGCTTGGTTTATATTCCTAATGATTCTATCTTAATTTCTTGGTTGTTAGGTTTTCTAAGTATAAATGAAATATAAACTCAATTTTGGGGAAATTGATAAAGATATAGGTCGGCTCCTCTAAACCGCCCTCACTAATATTAGTATAATTTTAATCCCCTTTTAAATTCATTGTCTGGAACCTAGAAACCATTTGCGAAAATAATATTTTATTCAACTTTAACAATTTAAAACAAGTACAATTATATTAGTCATAATAAATCCCGTAATTCTTTTATTTGCACAGTCAACTCGGTTCGCAGAATTTCGGTTCGCAACTCAACTTGCAGCGCTCAAATCAGCTTGCAGAGCTCAACTCGTAGAAGAAAAAACAAATAAAATTTATTTTTCGTTTTCTTTAAATAATCTTTTAATATCTTATTAAAATACTATTTACTTCTAAACCCAGAAATAGGATGTTACATAATACTTTCGGAGATTTTTTTTTTTATAATTTTACAATAATAATATCACATGTGTTACTATCTGATATCACATGTGTTACTAGCTGGTGACACAAGTGTTATTAGCTGGTAACCCATGTTTTAGTTGTTTCAAAACAAAAAAAAAGTTCGTTGAAAGTATACCTTGTGAAATCTCTAATCGAAGAGAAAAACACGTTGAATTTTATGGTACATTTTTTTTTTCAACTTACCTGAAACGCCCCAATTTTTTATTTTATTTTTTTATAACATATTCACATCATAACCTTAACAATTAAATTCTTTTACACTAGTCCCATATGAAAATTCACAACACTTAAATACAAAACTCAGCTTAGAAATTTCTCTTTTAATGACACTTGATACTAAACCATATTAAATCTTGAGCGAATTATACAATTGTCATCATTACGATAATTTAAAAGAATAGAAGCTTGTCTTACCCTAAAGCAAGCTCCAATCCACGTTATCCTCGTACAATCATAACCACCCGTTATGCACCTTTAGTTCAACCGAATCATTAACCTACAGCATAAAACAACTAAAAGGGGTAAGCATTAAGCTTAGTGAGTATACAAGCAATTAAATAAATGATAAACCAAAAGCACTGTGACACCCCGCAAATTTGAATACAATTAAGTACAGTAAACACATGCATTATTAAGTCTAATTCTCTGCATTAGTGAATTCACAACTATTTTAGGAGATAAGTCTAGCAAAGCCCAACCATTTAGTACATGAGGTACTACCTATTTTGTAATTATTAGTTATTACACGCAAATCAATCAGAGCAAGTCCGACAAAATAAAATGTACGTGGTGATACAAAACTTATAAATAACGTAAACTATATTTATAGTAGTTATTTACACAAAAGTAACACTCTAAACGATATTGCATAACGATAAAATGTAAACGATTATACGTTTTATAATAAACGTAACAAATGCTACAAAAATAAATAAAACGAACCCGGCAATCAAACTAGTCTAAAATAATATCTTTGAAACTCATTATTAAGTATTTGGAATAATACTACGAAAATTTTTATCGCAAAATAACGTCAACCAACTAAACGATTTAAAATACGTTTTAACGTATAACGATCTGGTAAACGAACACGAGTTAAATACCAAATACTTAACATCAATAATTGAGGGGACAAAAACCAACTTGGGACATGCCTCCTTTGACCAATTGATCGGCCATACTCCCCACCCCCATGATGTTTTGATTTCATCTACACACTAACACTACACACATAAGTCAATCCTTATACTACCAACTCTCCGATCTTTTGAAACACCCGTCATTTTCAACAACATATTTTATAATATTATCCATGTGGAATCGTTGTCCCAAAACATATTTACTGTAACTAAACGTTTATAGATTCTCAAAACATAACACTTATACTAAATATTTACATAACCATATTAACAAGACCGGGTGTTATGAAAACTATCCAAAACATTATATTAACAAAAAAGTCAGAGCGCGCGATAACTCAGTCAAACATCCAGTCAACCACCATATCCTGATCTACATCAAAAGCTAACCAAAATCTGCAAAACATTCAACAACGAGGGATTAGCTCATGCTAAGTGAATGGAACCGTAACCGACGATTCAATCCAATCATAACAAGTTTGACAACAACTGATAAACTAAATCACATAAGCACATGACTACAAGAGGATCGGTGGTTCCTGGTATACTATTACAGTCACCTGCAATCACTGATATACTATCACAGTGATTTACCGATAGCCTGAATACTACCTTCACAGAATTGGTTAGTTCTCAACTATATGTATCAAAGTAACCAAGACAGCTACAGAGTAGTAACCAGACCCAACCATTGTTGACCTATCTCCAAATCATCTGAGCAACTAGTCACATAAAGGCATAGTCTGTATGCAGTTATGGAACAACAACTGAACACTGAACAACTGGTACAACTATATCAATCAAACTGAATCAATCAATCAATCAATCGGAAATAATATACAATAACTATAACTGAACATAACTAAATCTATCCTGGATTACCCATTGTAACCGAACCCGTTACAACTAAGTTGAACCGAGAATTACAGTATCCACCAAGATGACCAATCCTTCAACCCAGTGATCTTATATTACTGAGTTGCCGCCTGCTTATCTGAGAACACAATAATAACAAATTAGTATCTCGTTCCATAACTTATTTCATAACATAAATAATAACATTATTCAAAACATGTATTCTTAAGATTAACATCATCTATACTAATCATATTATAAATGTAATATACTATCAATTATCACAAGTATATGTGATCAAAATTCATAAAATAAATTTCTGTCTAACAAAGGAATCCGTCGGATTCACCATGAATCCGCCGGATTCAAATTGACCAGAAAAATTTTAACGAATCCGCCCCGTGAATCCGCCGGATTTAACCTGAATCCGGTACCCAAAATTGGCCGGAATCCGCCGGATTCCCTTGAATCCGCCGGATTCCCTTGGTCGTTCAGACCTGCACAATTCTGTTCAAACACAGCTCCGAACCAAAACCCAATTTTACAAAACTACAGCTTCAACATACGAATTTACTCAGTAAATGACCACAAACTTCAAACACTAACATAATATAACAATAAACAAACTATCTATCTTCAATCTCAAGCATGCATTATCATCAAATCCACAAATTCATCAAACCCTAACTCTAACATTCAAACTTGAAGAACACCAACTAATTCTAACAATATATCTTCATACAATCATCAAATATCATTGAATAATCATCATATAATCAATAAACCATGACTTCAAAGCTTTAATTCATACAAAACACTTATATTCATCATTTACCTAATTTCTATAAAAATAGGTTCAAGAACCCTAGAATACTTACAATCAAGTGATGAGCAAGATAATGATGATAGGGATAATCTGATTTCCTTAGCAAGATTTAATCACTAATTGTTTTTCTTGATTTTTCTTTGAAATGGTGAAGAGAGGTGAGAAAGAGTTTAGCAGAGAAGAAGAAATGGGAAATGTTAGGTAAAGAGAATGAGTAGGCCTAATCCCCCACCGCCCCCAATTCTATCTGTTTTAATTTTATCCCCTCTAATTCTATTATCTGGAACCTCAAAATACCCGCGAAGTAAAATATTTTATTTTACCGTCAACTTTATTAATTTAAAACAATTAATATTTTACTAGTCACAATAAAACCTGAGGCTCTTTTACTTGTTTATTTTCAAATAAACCATTTTAAAACATATTAAAATACTATTTAATTCCAGACCCGAAAACTGGGTGTTACATCTTTGCTCTCTTCTTTTTCTTCATCAAAAACGGCAGCAACCAACTGCAAGATCATCATCATTAATTTACCTAAAATAATAATAATAATAATAATAATGAAGGTCTAGCAAAAAGGTGGAACAAAAACAAGTAAATATTATCATCATCATCATCCTCTCGGTTCTTCTTCATCAAGCTTTGTAAGATCCACTTTTCTTCCACTAATCTTACTTATATTTAACTTATAAACATGTTATGTAGTTCATCTAGCCTAGAAATGTCCAAATTTAAAGCTTAAACTCGTTTTTCATATGTACATATATTAAGACAGTTTCTGTCCCGATAAAACCATCACACAAAATCGTCCATATCTCGAGTTCTAGGTTGAATCAATGCGTCAAAATTACGCCAAAATCTTCGTATGGAAACCCTCTACAAAAAGTCCTTCTTTAGCTTGACCTGAAAATACACCGAATTTGTTACAAAATTCAATTTATGAACGCATATACACAGGGACTGATTTTGACACGTTTTAAAAATCGACACTTCGGGTTAACCCCGACACGAACCGACAATTTTTATAAACTTTATGAACCATTTTAAGGTTTGGGTAAAAGTTTCGGGTCAAACCGAGGTCGTTGACCACGTTTTCGAACAAGTCTAGAGCTGCTTAGGATCAAGTGTCGCACTAACCTCTAATTTTATGCGACACTCACTCGAGTGTCGCCAATATGCCTGGAAACTGTTATTAGCGACACTTAACCTTAGTGTCGCTACACTCGAATGTCGCCCCACTACGACACTAACCCTAAGTGATGCCTCTTAAGCGACACTTCACCAAGTGTCGCCAATAACTCAAAGTTTACATATTATGCGACACTTGCCTTAGTGTCGCCAATAATTCTTGAGTGTCGCTACGACTGTCGCCTAAAACTATTAACTCAAAACTAGTTTTTACAAGTGTCGAATAACGTGTGACCAATATACTTATAATATACAACTCAGTAACATATGGAATATACTTTATAAGTATAACATTTCAACGTTATAATAATAATACTTGGAGATTATTATTACAAAAACTCATCAACGAGCCGTATACGCTTTACAAACTTCAAACGTAAACACATAACTTTGGACATTATCTAGTTAAGTGAACACTAGCATGGATAGTCTATAGAGATATCCACTTACTCATAATCTCATACGTTTAGGACATTAGATGATTACCGACTATGAGTATACTTGGGCTTAAGCTTTGCTAGCACTCACGCATTTAGCTCACGAGGTGAGTTCATAGCCCCTACTTTTACTGTTTTACTGCTTTTAAACTAGGGGTGAAAAACATAGACAATATTTTGCTATAACATGCAAACAACTATATAAATGCTTTTATGCTTTTTACAAACTATTTATGATTATGTTTATACTATTATGGGAACATGACAACGAATCCTTGTACGGACTTAGTTTTACATGTTGTAGTGCACAGATTCCTCGTGCTTGCAAACTATAATCATTAGCTAGGTGACACTAGCCACTGAATATACGGATAGTACTATCATGATGACCTACCTTCAACTAAGAGCGGAGCGTATATTTACCTAGTCCTAGAGGCAAAAATTATACATTTGGATGTTTATCCAACAAGGTTGTGGTTTGGTTAATAGGATTAAGTGCCGTTACTTTAACTTATAAGGTCTAGCTAACCTTTGAGGGATCACCGTCTATGCTCTCGTACAATTACATAAAATTTGGAAATGATGTTTTCCAAATTTGGAACTAATTATGTTTTCAACAATTTACAAATGAGGTATAACCATAACTAATTATAAAACCTGTGAATTCACTCAACCATGTGTTGACTTTTACTGTGTTTTTCAGAGAATTAGCGCACAAGTAAAAATGCATGCATAGGGAACTACACGACCCAGATGAAGTAGAATGACATCCTACTGTTCAGCAATAATCATATGCTCTGATCTACATGAGTGTCCAAAGTTGACGTCAGCACCCCCGCTCAATCTAATGCTTCCGCTAATCACTTGATAATCACCATCAACGAATTTGGGGGTGCGACAAGCACCAATATGAAACAATTATCAAATAACCACTTATCTCCTTAAGTAGATACTATTGAGCAACTATAAAGATTTTATCCATATTTTGTACGAATCCACGGTCCAATAGATACAAGTAAGCATGACACCAAATCACATCGAAATGAATACCAAGCTTAATAGTTACCAATTAGTGCCAAACACTTATTTCGTAACAATCAATCTCTACAATACTAAATTCACATAATCCATATTAATTCCAAATAACTCAACAACTAGCAACAATTAACAATCATGGTCAACAACAAATATCAACTCAAGATTCAAGATAGGATACAACATGAGAGCAATTATAAGAAACAAGTATAAGAACCAAACATAATCCACTTGATTGTATGAATCTCTTGTTCTTAAGCAATCTGATACATATAACCATTACTCATTTAATCCTCGTACACTCACCTTTGCTTTTAGGCAATAGTATGATTTCACATTCGATTAGCAAAGCCACCACTCGCGATCACCTATCACATAGCATTCCACATAACAACACATTCAACAACTAATAATCATCATAACCAATAAATCATTATCATCAATCCATCACCTCTTTAGATTGATCATTCTTGAGTTAAACACTCAATCACTAGAATTACTATTTAATCATGATTAAATATCATGATTAACTCTTTTCAATTATAATTCAATTAAATGATCACTAATCTATAACAATTCATCATTAATCACTTTTAACCTCACTAATTCATATAAATTCCTCAAGTTCATCATTTTCATCACTTTATTAATAAGACCATAATCATTCTCATGATCATCTTTAATTCCAATGTTTAACAACTTGATTCACTAATTCAATCTTTACTAGTAACACTCTAACAACACTTCTAACTACCAATGAAGGTAAATTAACACTAACTCATTATCATTTACACAATACCCATTTTAATCACTAGATACACAATTTGAATCATCCACTTTTAGGTTGAATTAGTGTTAACAATACTCTTTACAACACTAACTAATGTCAACTTAAACATATATAAGCCCTAATTTCGGATTAAAATCACTAACTAACCAAAACCCACTAAAAACTAGGGGTGTATGTTGTTCGGATAAACTGTTCGGCTTTCGGGTTATTCAGATCGGATTATTCGGATTTTTCAAGTTTATAATTTATCCGTTAACCAAACCGATAAGATTTGAATTATTCGGTTTCGGATTTGATTGGTTTGGATTCGGATATTACGTTTTTATCCAAATAAAATAATATCTTAAACTTCCACGTCTTTAATATAATCTAAACTTTACAAAATAATACTAATAACTTTATATAAATCATTATAAGTTATGTATATGTTGATTTTATATAAATATACTCATATAAATAAAAAATAACATATATATAAAATTATATTTCTATATTTAGTAACTTCTTCGGGTTATTCGGATTATCCAGATCAACCAAATTCAAAATTATTTATCCGTTATCCAATCCAAATAAGATTCGGATTATTCGGATATGGGTTATTTGGATTCAATTAACCGAATAGTCCAATCCGATTTATCAAAATCCAATTAAAATCGGGTCGGATTTTCAGATTCAGACATTTTCAACACCCCTACTAAAAACCCATTTATAGGTTAAAGTTAATCAAGAACAAGGATTACCTCATATTAGGGAGAATCAATCAGTGTTGAATTCATGTTTTCAAGCTTCAATTTGATGTTTTGGAAGTGATTTAGTTTAGGGTTTATGATTCCTACGGGTTTTCTTTTATTCGTGAAGCTTATGGGTTTGTTGGAATAATAACAATGATATATGATACGTACGTCTGCATATAATAGATATATATGTGTTTTAATTTCACTCCCGTGATTATCATTGTCTAGAACTTTAAAACCATTCACAGTGATTACTATTTTATTATTCACCTAAAGTAATAATAATTTAAAACTACTATTACATTATTCACAATAATATTTTCGGATTTTGGGGTGTTACATTACCGTTTGTAAGATATTTAATTTTATAAAACGTGAGGAAAAATAGGTTTTGTGACACGTGTTCTTGTTAATTCATCAATTCCCACCTTAAGTTACTGTACTTTTTTGAATCCTACTCATTCAATGTATGATATCCCAGATATTTTGTTAAAAGATCGAGTAATTTCTTTGGGAATGAAGGCTTTCTAAGGATTCATTTGGGAAGTGTAGAAAAGTTAGATTCCATATATGGTCGTGGGACGAAGCGGGAGTCTCACGTACGGTTCTGCGAGAAGGGAGTGGTAACCTACTAGAGCTTCGACAAATAATCATCGGTCAATTCCGTTTTAGGGCCACCCCTTACTCTATCATTATTATAGATTCTTTTCTGTTTATTCCATAATAGTTTTAGGATTTCATCAATATTTTAGTTTATTCTCAGAGTTAGAAAATCGATTCGTTGTTCCTTCAGGTTGATATCTGTTAATTTGGATATAGTCGTTCTACTATTTAGCATTTTGTCAAGACTAATTCCATTATTATGACTAAAGAGATTATAGCCTAGCGTTATGTGCATAACCTATTAATCAAAGAGTTGTAAGTTCAAGACTCATTAAAGACGATATGTATATATGCATGGTTTGTATATACAATGTGAGATGTATTGTGTTACTTCCTTTATAAAATTAAAATTAAAATAAATTATGATTACAGAACTCATTACTACAAAACATATTACTCGTATAGTAACGTAGTTGTCTCAAGCATATAATAAGTAATAACTTCTCAATTTCTTATTAGTTTATGGTCATGCAAGTTCAATACCAAATGTTTGCTGCTGATTTTTTATAAAACTTTACTTCTTGGTTAGTACATCTTCTTTTCGTTCATTTTTCTTGTTCCTTTTATAATATCTTCCGTTCTCATAGATATAACTAGTTGTACGAAAGATACATGAAGGTTCAATTTAGATCCAATCACATATGTAGAAGTTCCTAACTCATGTATTTGGATCTATACTAAGAAATTAATTAAGAATCTATTTACATTTGTAATAATTCCAACTTATTTTTGGATCTTAAAGTTCTTAAACCGATCTTGTACTTTATGCTTGTATTTTTTTCTTCTTCCATTAATATATTAGTTTTTGTACCATAGTAAACGAGACAACCAGAAAACCGATGGGGTACCATTTGCAAATATTGGATGTCTATATTGGTCATGTTGGGGATTGGGCTTTATGTCACTCTCAAAGCCTTTAATTATGGGGCCTTTATGGTTCAAAATATCAATAGGTTAGCCTCTTTTCTAGTTTTCTTGGTAGATTTTGGAGAACATTTATTAGCAAACGGATTAGCCTTTTTAGTAAATGGGTGGAACGTATTAGGTTTCACGTGTTCACGTTATGACTTATATGGATTAGTTTTTCAGTGGATGAATCATTTATTCTTCTATCCCAATTTATTTGTCTATAAATAAATACACACACTTTTAAAAGAAAAAGAAACGTACAAATATGACAGTGGCAGATTTATATATTAAAGTGATCGGTAACAGGATTTTTTTTCAAATCATTAAATAAATAATTTTTTTTATAAACTGTACAATTTCGTAAGAAAAATAATCTAACTAATAGTTTCAGATAAATAACATATAATACGGGCTAATCGTTTGTTAAACCGGTAGCACAACTCATTTGAACCCGTAGCACCGCTAATAAAATTATTTACTTTTAATAAAATTTATAATTAGCATGTTAAACGGACACATAACGAGTGTTACCCCTATCTTGTATGTGGCTCAGCTACTACAAACACCCAATATTGGTCAACATTCTCAAGATCACACTTGTTATATTCACAATTTAGAGTTCTTTTGACTTTTGTTTGTGTTGAGGTTAAGGATGAGTTAATCAAATATATTTCTTCTTTCTTCTTTGAGTTATATGATTGTTTTCTTGCAATTATTAATTTTGTATAAACTAGTCTAGAACATATTACATTATATTATTATTATCATCATCATTAGTTTGAAATGATACCTATACCATATTATAGATGGTTTACATCTTATGCTTAATTCCTTAAATCAAAGATTAAAACTTATTGATATGCCCTTCCATTGACTAAATAAAATTCAATCAATCAATTATAGTCATAACAAAAACTAAATGGTATCTACACACTTTCGTATTTTAGATCACATAGTTGAGCTTAAGATTAGGATAGGGTTCAGAGAAGAAGACATGTTATGAGGAGAAGTGAGGAGAAGAAAATTAACCAATAAAAATGTGACATGTGTCACTATAATATTTCATTTATATCCCTCCACCTTATTAATATTATATATCCACCCCTCTCACTTCCTCATTCACATTTTTCATCACCACCACCACCCACCACCTTCTGTCCCTTCCGGCCGCCGTCAGTCACCGACCGATCATCGAATTCCGGCGACATAACGTAAAATGCAGCTGTGTAAAATGCAGTAACTTTAAAATGCAGTATTTTTTTTTGTTTAACATTTTTTTAAATATCTAAATGTAAAATACAGTAAATTTTTTTTTGTTTTGCTTTGACTTTCTTTATTCAATGTGAATGTAAAATGCAGTAAATTTCATATGAATTGCACTTAAAATGCAGTAGTGTTCTTTTTGTTTTCAATTTTTTTTAATATATGAATGTAAAATGTAACATAGTTCATATGAATTGAAATTAAAATGTACTAATGTAAAAATGCAGTGGAATTAACTACAAAAATATTTGTTATAAAGTGAAAAAAGTAAAATGTAGTAAACTAACTGCATCTTATACTACTGCATTTTACGTCACTGCATTTTACAATACTTGTCACACCCTCAAATTCGGGTTGCGGAAGCGGTCGGGTCGGGGCGTGACTAATCAATAATCAAAGCATAAGATACATAGTAAACGACCTCTAAATGAGACGTTTGAAAAGCAGTTGTTACATTTCCAAAATAAATGTTTACATTGTTGCGAGTTCGCGAAAATAATTCCAAATACATAAGTTGTAGTACAAAAGTTATGCAAGGAAAATCCAAGTGTTTGAAATCATGCGACTCGAGCTAGCATATCTTGTAGCAATCCTAGTCCTCCTGGGCACCTGAGAACACATGCTAAAACGAGTCAGCTATAAAGCTGGTGAGTTCATAGGATTGTTAGTTGAAAACATAAAGTATAAACATTGTATGTTCTGAAAAGTAATTCAAAATCCACGATTTTGATTCGTATTGTTATAGTGTTGTAACACCAATGTGTATACATCTAACGAGGTATCTCATACCTAAGTACCTCGAGAATATGGCATTCCATGCCTAGATACCTATTAGGTATCAGTATGTCTACAACCATGAGGCACTACATGCCTAAGTACAATCGAGTAAGTGTATGATCGTGTCATATTGGGGGTGTGACAATCCATGCCTAGAATACCTATCCGGTATGAGTAAATCTACCAATGTGAGGCAATACATGCCTAAGTACGAATTGAGTAAGTGTATGACCAAGTCATATGATAACAAGTAATAGACTAGTATGCCACCTGACATGGTGTGTTGCCTCCAACAACATGTAAGTGTAGTCCCGCAGAACTATAAGTAAGTATTTATCGAGTCAACGATTTCGAGTGTAAGCTCGCCGATCCCTTGATGAGTGCGTGTAAGCTCGCTGATTCCATCACTGAGTGCGAATCTCGAGTGAAAGCTCGCCGATTCCGTGTTTTGTATCGCTTTATCGCGATATCATTTTGTATCACTCTAACCGTATTTATCCAAGTACTGAGTCAACGATCTCGAGTGTAAGCTCGCCGATCCGTTGATGAGTGCGAATCTCGAGTGTAAGCTCGCCGATTCCGTCACTAAGTGCGAATCTCGAGTGTAAGCTCACCGATTCCATGTTTTGTATCGCTTTACCGCGATATCGTTTTGTATCACTCTAACCGTATTTATCCAAGTAATGAGTCAACGATCTCGAGTGTAAGCTCACCGATCCGTTGATGAGTTCGAATCTCGAGTGTAAGCTCGCCGATTCCGTCACTGAGTGCAAATCTCGAGTGTAAGCTCGCCGATTCCATGTTTTGTATCGCTTTACCGCGATATCGTTTTGTATCACTCTAACCGTGATATCGTTTTGTGCCCACTTTACCGTGGCATCGAACTGTGTTGCTCGCAAGCAATGCATGTAATTGAGAGCCGACAGTACTACGACATGCCCGACTAAGTAATTGAAAGCCGACAGTACTACGACATGCCCGACTAAGTATTTACATTTGTATCAGTGTATGTATATCAATATACATAAGTAAATATTAGATAGCATCACATGCTTGAGATTTTGTACAAGTATATGTATATATGTATATATATATATATTAGTATTATTCAACAACATATCTAACGGGGTATCATGTAACACATAAAAGTGGTTTAGTGTATCTAGGTATGTATATACAATACTTAGATATTAAGTGTAGCACAAGGAACTTTGGTATGTATAACCATCACCTAGCTATTTTGTACTAGTATAAAGGGCTATACTAACGTACGTTACTAACGTATACTTCTAGCCTCAGCCTAGCAAGTATATTGAGGTCCGTGGTTAATGTTTATTTAAGTGCAAATCCATTCTAGTAACAATGGAATGCAAAGGCAGTCTTAGTTCCTAAAAGGAACACTAATTCTGTGACAACCTAGTTGTTGTCCAGCATAGGTAGAACTAACCAGTTCTAATATATTTGATAGTATTGTCCCGCGACAATATGGCCAATATGTAGTGATAACTTAAGCAAGTTATGTAATGGTAATGGTGTTTCAACGATAAAATAGTGTACAGTGGTAACCTATCCAGGTTAAGCTATGGTATTGTCCTACAATAATATAGTGGGTGTAATTCCTACGTATTACACATTTTGTATTACATACAGTAATATAGTCAAGTATGAATTATAAAAGTTTATCATTATAATTCGAAAACAGTAATTGTGCATGTGTCTCACCCCGAAAATAGTAAAACAGTTGAAAGAGTGGGGCTATGAACTCACCTGTGAGCTGTCAGCGATCCTACGATACGTGTGTTGTCCGAATGGTAACCTCCTAGTGTCCTAAACACGTGAGGGTATATAAGTAAGAGACAAATCAGTTTGTCTAAGCGAGTTGTGTAAACATTCATTTGTTGTTCAGGTTTGGAAACTGTGTACGGGGGTCCGGGGGCAGCGCCCCTGGTAGCGGGGTCCAAGGGGTGGCAACCCCTGACGGGGTCCAAGGGGCAGAGCCCCTGGCTGGGGTCGAGCTGCCAGGTCAGCTTGAAAATTTTTTATTTCTGCTTATGTTGCTTTAACAAAAACGTATTGGAAATTCAAATTCGGAAAATATTTGAGTTGAATTTCAAGTGTTGCAAAAGTTTGACCAAAGTTGACTGCGAAGTGAGTTTTGAGTTCGCTGCGAACTGAGTTTTAGTTCGCTTCACAGTTCATTTCGCGGGTTGGTTTCGGTTCGCATCTCAGTTCGCAAAGTCAACTCGCAAGTTGACTTCGCAGTTTCGGTTCGCAAGGCAGTAGGCTGCGAACCGAGTTGGGTTCGCATCACAAGGTTCGGCTCGCAAGTCAACTCGCAAGTCGGCTCGCATCTCAACTCGCAAGTCAGTTCGGTCCGCAGCTTCAGTTCGCCTCGCAGGACGAACTGCATCTCGGATCTCGGTTCGCATGACGAAGTGAGGCGAAGGCTGAGATGGGTTTCACGTTTAAAAACGTTTTTAGCAAGTTTCTTGGACATAATCAGTTGATCGAACACTTATACTTGACGTTTTAAGCATTTCTAACACGAAAAATTAAAGGAGGAGTGAGGGCCCCTCACCGGGATAAAAAGTGACGGATCAAGATGATGAAGATGAATCGTGATGAAGATGATGAAGATGGTGATGATTCCTGGTTGCTGTTGATTTTCGGTTGCGAGATCAAACCGAGAGGGAGAGAGAGATAGATGGGTGTGTTTGGTGTTTGTGATAAAATGGGGGAAGTGGAGATTTGGGGATTTTATAAAAGGGGGAGGGCTGGGTTCGCAGCCTACGGGCCGACCCATTCGGGTCTCGTTTTCGTGTTATTTCGTTACCCGATCGTATAAAAATGTATTATTTTCGATTCTAAGAATTTATTAATATTCTTTCGAAATGTTATCGAGTCGAAACACTTTATAAAAATAAAATGTTTGTGTTAAAATTTTATAACTTATTTTTGCACTGTTTCCATATAGTAAAACACATTTTTAAATGAAACGAAACGTGTTTAAATATTTTTCGAGTAAATAAATATCGTTCGCATTATATATATCTACATATATAATTTTGAATATTTTGGTTTTAGATGCGTACAAAGTACGAATGTTTAAAGTTTAAATTGGGCGCGAAAATTGACCTTTTTGACCGGGTGTTACATTCTCCTCCTGTTAAGAAAATTTCGTCCCGAAATTTCATGTGAAGTTGCGTGTGGTTCGGGGAGAAGTGTATGTATGAGAAGTTCATCGAGTAGATAGTAGACATACGATGCCTATGTCGAGTTTGAAAGCAGTCCATCCATGACTGTGTCGTGGTTCATCATGGAAGTCAGACCACTGACTATTTCGTTCGTTCAGATTGTTGTTAAGTCGTGGTTACAAGTAACCATTTAAGTGGTAGTACATCCAGGACTAGATAGTTGTCACTAGGTGAGGTGACTGTTTACAGAGTAGTCCTATCAGGACTAAGTGGTTGTTGAACGTTCAGTTGACCAGTCTGTTGACAACAAACTTTGAGTTTTACGTGGGCCTAGGTTAACTAGCCCTATGCTGCACTCGGCATTAATAGGGGGAAGTAAAAAGTACACGCGTAGTGTAAATCAAAATCGAAGGGTTGTGTTTTCGAGGAAGGATGTACCTACATCATTTTCGAAGATTTGTTCGGTTCATTCAGAGCCGATCAGGTAAATTTTGCATTTCATTATTGGGCAATCCTTCTTGTAATGCCCGGGTTCACCGCACTTAAAGCATGTCCTTTGTGAGTAGGGATTGGCAGGAACTCTGCAATTCCAGATTTTGTGTCCGAATCGTTGGCATCTTTCACAGGGTAAACCACATGAACCATCATGGTGACGTTTACAGCCGTGGCAAAATGGTTTATTACCCGCATAGCCTCGTTTTTCGTTGGGTTCAGTGGCGTACGACCTCAAGGGTTCGGGTTGATCTGTTGGGTTATGACTAGTACTGGAATCTCCATTCCATTTTCCTTGGTTGTTTTCGGTTGTAGGTGTTCAGCGTCGGACCACCTGTGCCATGAGTTTGTGAGTCATGCGAATAGCATCGTGAATAGTGGAGGATTTGGAGGCTGTGACCATTCCCTCAATTTGCATCGGGAGTCCTCTGTAACACCCCCAAATTCTGTGTTTAGCGGAAGCAAGCTTTGGAGTGTTACTAATCAAATATCAACAGCACAAAGATAAAGCAAACGACATCTATATGCAACGTTTGAAAAATAGTTACATTTCATAGATACAAAGTTTGAAAACATAGTGTTTTCAGTTACAAAATGTAGTTCCCTAGAGTCCACGCGTGTAGCGGAAGATTCTATTACATAATCAAAGTATACAAAAGATAATGCTAAGAATCTCCATTAAATGCAGTGTAGAAAATCATGCGATTCTAACTAGTGTCCAGAGACTCTAGCTAGTGTCGAGCGAGTGATCCTCAATCTAAGATTAATACATTTGATTGTTCATAAAAATATGCTTTACAATGATTTAAAGATAATATAAGAATCCTCTATTTACACAATTAAAATTAATGTTAGGTTAAAAACATCATGATAAAGTTAGAAAATGTTAAGCAAAAATGAATCACTTATGGTACACCATTGCTAATGTCTGCTACCTATATCGACTTTAAAAAATTGGCAACTAACGCTAACAACTATCATTACTTCTTCCATGCATACTACCCCAACTATTATTGTCCCTAAATTTTATTATATTCTCAGTTATGACCGCTGTAAAGTATGGTAAATTTACTAGTCTATCTATAATTCATATCGACATTGTCAAATCTAAAAACTTAAAAACATAATTTAAAATTAAATTACGTTCATTCCCTCTTTAATAACTATCTAAAATTTACAACATTATTGCAAGTCATTTATATTTAATAGTTCCAACCTATACATCATAAAGTATCAAGTATATATATAGAACATTACAACCAAATTAAATTATAATTTTTTGAGAACGTTCGGTTATAACACTTCTTAGGATAGGAATGAACATTTTTTAGTTTTAACTTTAAAATTAAATATTTTTTTATAACAATATTATATCAAAATTATTAGAATTATATGCTATTTATTATAAGATAATATTTTAAAAAAACATGTGATACACATCGTAAAAAATATCACACATAAAAGTTGTGATACACAACTTTAATTTGTGTATCATATGTTTTGTATTTTTTTTTAAATCGATTTAATATTAAAGATGATAAAATCTTAATAATTTTGGCATACTTATATCTTACAAAAGGCATACATGTATTTAAATTAAAAGTGAAAATAGTAGTTCATACGGCTCCTACAACAAGGATTGATTCTAAAATAACTCTTCCTTTTTGTTTAGTAAGTATATATAATCACACTCATCTCTTTGAACTTTAAAAATTCAAAGATATATATATCTGTAATTGAACCTCAAAAACTAAAACATTTATAACCCTAATCAACATACATCACTACTACAAAAAGTATTTTATAGAACGACTTATTTAGAACGATTTTAGAGAAGTGGTCTATTTAATACATTTATAGATCGGTTCATAGAATGCGAGCTAGTTGATTATTTTTTGGAACACTTGGTTTATAACCAATCTATTTGATATTTTATAGATCGACCCGTTTGAACCGTGCTATATCTGTATGTTTTCATAAAAATCACTTAATTATAATTATAATAATTATAATTTATATTTATAATGATGATGAAGATTACGAATCGCTAAAAAGTGATCACGTATAAAACTTTTTGACGGTCATCCCCATGAAGCTTATTTCTCCTCAATTTCGCTTGTAGAAAGCACAATAACCACTCAAAAAACCACCAAAATTATACACCCCGTCTTTTAAATCTTCCATAGTTGAGTACCCTAAAACACATTATCAACCCTTAGAAATCAAATATCTTCAGCAAAATCATTCAAGTTCATATTTAGGGAGAAAATTAGGGCTTTTAATTTAAATTTCTTCCCGCAATCTCGACTGTAAGTATTCTTACAGTTTTATTGATGTTATAAAATACTCCCTCCGTCCCATAATAAGTGTCTCACTTACTATTTTGGGATGTCCCAAAATAAGTGTCCAGATTCCCTTTCAGCCAATCAGAAAAGACTTTAGTGGGTAAAGATAAGATATTATTGGTAGATAGTGACTTTTCTTAAACTGTGTGCATTTTGACACGAGACACTTATTTTGGGACGGAGGGAGTAGTATTTTCATATATCTCTATCGATTCTTACTTTTAATGAAAAAAAAGATGTTTAGTTTGTATGTGTATTATTTTAAGTTGGATAATACTTTTGTAAGAAGTTTATACCCATTTAAACCTTATAGAGATCAGTTTATATATGGGTGCTTCTGTTTTGTTTTTGTGTTTGTGGTAGGGTTGTATCCAATGGGTTTTATCAGTGTTAAAACATTGTATCTGTAGTGTGCTTTGGTTGGCGTTTTATGTTTCTGTAGGTGAGTTTAATTTTCTGTATTGTAGTTGCTGGTCACAAGTGTGTTGGTTAGTTGCATTTTTTCTATGTAGTGTTCTGTTGGGTGTGTTGTCCTACCATATTACTTCTTGTAATTTGGTGGTGTTATCTGTGTTGTTTTTGTATTTGTATCCTTGATGTTTTCTTCATGGTAATGGTATTTTGTCTATCTCTTTCAAAATTTGATGTGGTTGTTGTAGTGGTGTAATAATAATTTGCTTTTGAATTAGTGTAACTAACAACGAGCGAGTTGGGAATGTGATACTACGTTATGAAGTGGATATGTGATATGTTATTTGTCAAACAACATAAGTTCCCAAACGATGTAAGTTTTTGTATAATATTTCTACAATTTGTTTATTGGACTAAAGTATCTTATTTGTGGGATAATTAACTCTTAGTTAATTGGTTATAGATTTGAAATAATACAAGAAATGTGTCGAATGAAGAATTAGATGAATGGGTATCTCAATCGGGAAAGGCGCTTCATGAAAATCATGTTAAGCACATCGGTTCAAATTAAAGTATCTATTTATGCCCAATATGTTACAAAAATGAACATATAAAATTTGTTGATCATGAAGTTATTGTTTTATTGAAATGCTATCGTTTTCCTTGTCATAATTAATTAGATACTATTGCAAACCATTTTTGAATCCCGGTTTTGTACTTTCTTTGTGTGTTTGCTAGTTACAATCTTTGCTATTACTAAGGTGTAACTATTTAAAATATTGTTACTATTTTGCACTCACTGTTTTTGTGATCTAGATTCACTCGAAGAGTCACTTTTTGCAGATAATGGTTTAACGTATCCTATAGCTCATTTGATCACAAATGATTAGTACTTCAACAATATGGCTAATCATAATGTATCGAACACTTTAAAATGTTTAGTCCATATAGTGCTATTTAGTTTGTCTGGTATCTACTTGTCTATTTCTTGATGTGATGCAACTAGATCGGTCTAGATTTAAATGTTGAACCTTCAAAGTAGCAATATAGAAACGGGACCGAGTAAGAAATGTCATTTGATGCATCATACCTTGTAATTTTAAGTTGGTATATGCCTGTAAATAGATTAATATGATATGATTATACTTTTAGCTATAACCAACATTAGCACTCTCTAATATTAATGATGTTAATGCGTGATTCCTATTTATATTATCTATTAGGTTAAACCTCTTCAAAAAGTTGTTATAGACCAAAAATATATAGTGAGTCTGTGTCTTATACTTTTTTAATCTTAAAGTGTTGATGTTTTTGGATGCAGTGTTCGTAGCTACATCAGATTGGTTTTCAATGGAGTGGGCAAGGTGAATCAGTTGTAATGGCTCTTCATGGATGGATATGTAGTCACTGTTTTGTATTTACCATGTGGCATGGGTAGGTTTCTTAATTTGATGGTGAATTCTAGTTACGTAGTCACTTTTTTGTATTAAACTCCTACACTATGTATTTGAGTTACATATCTCATGTTTATTTGGAGATTTGAAAGAGAAATGTGATTTCATCTTTGCTTTGTTGTGTACAGGGCCGGAGGTTGGGAGGTGTCCAATGGGCTGCTGCATAGGGCCTCCAAAAATGATGGGCCTCCAAATTTCTAGTAAACCTTATATATGTATGTTTAATTATAAGCCCAGTTTGCATTACCTTTTACAATTCAATTGGGCCTCTCAATATTTTAATCTTGTAATAAAAAACAGCCCAAAAAATGATCCATTAGCTCAATCCCATTATTACTCAATACTCACTTTGGATTTTTATTTTTTTTGATGTACGCATCGTTCTACGAAGTACGAAATAGATCTAAGATATAAATATTAACTGCATTATGATTACTAATACTAAACCTAAAAAAAGTATGCATATGATTTCGCTGTGTGGGAATTGATTTCATTCTCGATTTTAGTCTTCTTGATCTTCATTATTCAGGTAATACTTCAAAAAATTATTTATTTATATTGATGAAAGTTTAGATTATTCACTTTCTAGGGTTTGTATCTAATGAATTTAGGGGGTGCTTGGTTTGGTTGAAGGTTTTTTTTTGTTATAAGGAATGAGATTGTATTTATATTGAGTATTTGAGTGGTTTTATAAATTTCATGTATGTTATGATTATTTAAATAATTAAATTGTATATCTCACCGATTAGATCTTGCATATGAGTGATCAGTGATTGCTATTGTGTTAGGATAAATTAAATGAACCATATTATTAATCGTATAATTACAGGGCTATTGTTTTGCTTCAATTCATGTTTGAATTTAGTATAACTTGTTATTTTGATCATGGTGTGTAAACCTACTTGTTATCACTTATTAGATATATAAAATCTACAAAAAATTAACTAAGCAGCATTCATTATGTTTAAAAATTTTATATGTATCTTATTTTAGTATTGGGTCGGTAATTAAACATTCTTTGACTTTATATGTAAACAGCTTTTATAATAGTTGTTACACTTTTGAATTTATATGTTTATAACAATTTCGTAGTAGTGATAAATATTTTTTATGTCATATTTAAAAGGGCCTCTCTTTTTTCGTGGCACTGGACCTTCGTATTTCAAGCTCCGGGCCTGGTTGTGTATATATTATATATTATGATGGTTGTATATATCTCTTTGTTACTGGGTTTGAAAAAAAAGAGAATGATCGATCTAAGATCGGTCGTGATATAAAACATATTAAAAATAATATATATATATATATATATATATATATATATATATATATATATATATATATAGGCCTGTAAGCGAACTGAACGTTCGACGAACTATTCGTGAACCATTCGGCGGGAAGTTCATTTATGTTCGTTCGTTTTATTATATGAACGAAGATGAACAAATTTTTATGTTCATATAATTATATGAACGAACATGAACACATGTCTTGTTCGTTCATTTACGTTCGTGAACGTTCGATAATATGTTCGTGAACGTTCGGTTAATTGTTCTTTTATTAACTAACAGTTTAATTAAATTAATACATATTTGTATATCTTATTTTGATTTAAGCTAATTCTATATATAATATTATTAAATATTTAGATATATTCATTTAAAAATATTAGATATCTAGATATTTTTACCTCACATTTTCTTCTCATATTTCCCTCCACTCTAAATACACATCTACTCTCTCCATTTACTAGTTCCATATATGCCGGTTTTACCTACGATCAGACCAAGCAAAGTAGTTTATCTTCATATTGTGATCGTTTTGTAATGTTAAATATGCATTGCAAAGTTTCAAGTTCTATAATATATATATATATATATATATGTCAATATGTGTATATATACGTTCGTTTATGTTTGTTGAGGTTGGTTTAAGGTATTAACGAAGAAATGTATTAAATTATGTGTTTGTTCATGTACGTTTGTTTGTGTTCGTGAACAAACAAATATTCTTAGTGAACGAACATGAACAACAAAATCTGTTCGCTTATCCGTTCGTGTTCGTTCGTTTGTTCGTCAAAACCTTAATGAACGAACATGAACAGACTCCGTTCGTGTTCGTTCGGTTCGTTTACAGGCATATATATATATACACATATATATATATGCTTGTTTATGATTTTTTGGATCGTTTGTTCGCGATGTTATAGAAAAATACATTTATGATTTTTGAAATGATAGTAGATCGGTTATGAGAAGCCGTCATATCGATTAAACAACCGCGATAAAAATAATAATATTTTAGCACACTGTTATTTAGATCGATTCCAAAACCGCTAAAAATCCTTTTTAACCGATCTAAAACCCTCTGCATGGAGTAGTGCATCTACATATGTTATCTAAATAATCATTTTATATTTTGAAATGAAACAATAAATCTACTTGCTACACTGTACGAACACTATGCTTGTTGTGCACTAAACATAACAATTATCACATTGAGTTTCTTGTGATACTTGAAAAAAACAATAACATGCACATCTTGTTACCATATTATTTCAATTGCGTTTGGTTTGCCAAATTTTTTCTATGAAATCTATTTTCATCAAATCAACTGAATTATAAGAAATGTGAATTATAGAATTTATTGAATACGATTCAGTTCACTTTTAAATCAAATACCCTAAACAAAATCTCACCAAATTATTGTTGATACGTAGTCTAATGTTCTATTTGACGCCTGACAATGACTTTGACAAACTCTGCAAGAAATTATAGACATACAAATTACTTAATAAATATTGACACTGAGCAAGTGGGTCAATGCTTATTAATTACTAATTAAAATTAAAAATTCATACGAGAAGATGAATAAGCCCACGTTACATGTATGATTTGGGGTCATCGGACATATGAACATGCTACTGTCTTCCAGTCTAATTAATATCCTTCCAATTAATCATTTGAATCTTCAAGCTGGCAAAGATGCCCATCTACATTCTTTTACTTCCATTACAACGCTAATATATATTTTAATCGACATTTTTCATTAAAAAAAATCTTTATTTTTTGTCCTTCTAAAAAATTTCATCAAAATTAAACCTGTATTAATATACGTCTTGTGATTTTAAGGGTTAATACATAAATATATAGGTCACTGTACTTTGCGAAAATGTTCATCTGAATTATTAAACTTTAAAAATATTTAATTTTCATACGGTACTTTCAAAAAATGTTCAATTAGGTTACCAAACTTTTGACATATTTCAATTAGGTTATTGTACTTGTAAAAATGTACTTAACAATGTGCAATTGAGTCACTAAACTCTTAACCAAAATTAAGCAAAAATAGGCGGGATGACACTTTTTGAAAGTACAGTATGAAATTGAACATTTTTAAAGTTTAGTAAACAGACAAACATTTTTACAAAGTAACGTGACCTATTTGTGTATTGACCCTGATTTTAAATATTGAAGTATGAGAATAGGGTGGTAAAGAACATGCTCATATATTGTCAATTTCTTGAAAGGAATAAAATCTCCATAAAATCTTTGTTATACAGACAAAAAATTAATTGCATGAACTGTATACAAAAGTCCAATTTGGCACTTATAATGCTAAAAGTTCATAATTCTTAATGTTATTTTGGAAGCAAGTTGGTTTGGTTATTATTTAGAAGAAAGAGAAATTTTGGATCTACAAATTATTGTGTTTTTCTCATTCCATTGCCTAAGTTTGTAACATAGTCTCAAAGCTAGAAAATGGGGAAGACAGGCAAATGGATCAAGAACTTGTTAGCTGGAAAGAAAGACAAACAGACCGTCAATGAAACACTAACACTGCCCACTTCCGCCGCACCAACAACCCCGAAAGAGAAGCGTAGATGGAGCTTCCGGCGGTCAGCCGCCACTCCAACCACCACCACCACATCCAGTTCCATAGACGTAGTAACCTCCATTGCACCACCTTCATCCATGCATGAACAAGAAAATTATGAGCAGAAAAAGCATGCTATGGAGGTGGCTCTTGCAAATGCGGCTGTAGCAAATGCAGCAGCCGCAGCTGCAGCAGCCATCGTGGAACACGCGGCCGCCACAAAGATTCAGTCCCTTTTTCGGTCGTACTTAGCACGAAAGGCTTTGTTTGCTTTGAAAGGACTAGTGAAGCTACAAGCGCTTGTGCGGGGTCATTTGGTGAGGAAACGGGCTACCACAACATTGCGGTGCATGCAGGCTTTAGTAACAGTTCAAGCTCGAGCTTGTGCTCGACGTAGGCGTAGTAACGATGGAATTAACTCATCTTATGGGTGGCCAGAGTCCCACCCAGAATCAGAATTCGATCATGGGATCAGAGCTTTTGATGGGTCACTGCTAGAAGAAAATATCAAGATAGTGGAAATGGACACTAGGAGTACTAGAAAAAGCTATTCCAAAGAACGAGGTTCAGTACCGGTCTCACCGGCACCATCTGAACCAGGATATGGTCATCATTATGAGGACTTTTCATTCGTGAACCCTCAACGTAGTCCTAGCTCGAAACCAGACTATGCTGAATCGCTATACGAATTCCCTAGTTATATGGCGAACACTCAATCATCAAGGGCAAAAGCACGGTCCCATAGCGCACCAAAGCAGCGGCCAGCTGATCATTGTAACTCGGTTTATGAGAGGCAGTCTTCGAGTGTTTCTAGACGACGTCCTTCGATAGAAGGAAGGAACGTCCCACGGGCCGTGAAGATGCAGCGATCATCGTCTCATTTGGGCTCGAATGGTCAGAACAATCATTATCCATGGTCATCAGTAAAGCTTGATAGATCAACTGTTTCTCTAATAGGTAGTGAATGTGGGTCAACGAGTACTGTGTTGACTAATGTTAACTACTGCCAATCACTCGTTGGATTTGATACTCATCATCGAAACGAATACTGACCCGATGATTATCGATCACTTGATCAGGAGGTGACATTAAACTCATTATATTGTATCTTGTTCATTTATAGGGTTTTAATCATCTTTTCCTTATAAATTAACCGTATCATGCAGAAGTTCCTGCACTACATACTAAGGTGTCGGTGGTCCTTCGAATATATAAGTGAATGTTCAGTGTGGATTGTTTTCCTTTGACGAACATGTATTATAATTACTAGTATTTATATTTATTTTTGGTATTTAAAGCAGTGTTAAATTTCGTTGGATTCATAATTATATGGAGTACATACATACATATGTAAGTTATTCTATTTTAAAAATTTGTATCGTTATATTCTTGCCAGTTACACAGAAAATGTAATGGGAAATCAATTTTACGTCGAATTCAAGTTAGAACCGACTAAGTTATACGAACGTTGTTTCTTCATTTGCATTTTTGCGAATAACGCTAGAAACCCAAGGAAACAAAATGCTGTATGAAAAATCTAAAACCAAGAACTGATCAACTCAATATAGCTGGTTCTAATTCCGCTTGTTTGCTCCGGTCCCAATCAATCCTTCGGCTGGGACCAAGTTTTCCTCAACTCGTGTTATCACGCTAACGAAGACACTGATGAAACCATAGAAATAAGCAAAGTGGATTTTGTTCTAGAATTAGACTCTACGTAAAACTCACACACAACCAACAAAAGCTTTCAGGACATGTAATGAGAGACACACGAGGACACATAATAAGGCCCAATTGACATACAGCTGATGAGCCAAATGGTTGCTATTATTGTTTTCATAATGATAATTATATACATATAATTTTTACATATTTGTAAGTTTGTACATATCTCTAATTATTTATTTTGCAGTTAAAGATGCAGATACTAATCCTTGTTGTAAATAAGCATTAAGACCATCTATCTACTAAATTAATCAAACACTAAAAATAAAAAGTGGTACTAGGTAGGGTAACAAACTCAATTACACACACCAGAAACATAGTTTAATAATATTCAGTACTTGAACTTAACTTTTCTGATGAATTGTAATGCCATGAGCCAAGTAATTTATCAAGTCAAACCAAAGTATGGGACAAATTAAGTTCTAAACTCCTACTGACCTATCAAGGCCACTCCAAACTAAACTGAAACTAAACTACACTTTTTCCAGTTGGCAACGACACGAAAAGTCCAATAACTAAGTGTTCATTGTTAGTAATCAGTATCTACTTCTTGGAGAAGCATTCGAGCCATATTTTTCTTGAATTCAACGCGATAACAGCCTGTTCGTCCCTTGATAACTTCTTCCACAGTACCCGACTCTCAATTTTCCAATACTATAAATATAAACAGGGACAAGAAAAGTTTTAACAAGTTAGTGTCACAAAGTCATTAGTTATATATGGGCAGTGGAGCTGCCGATTTTATTTTTCAAGGTTCCTTTCATGGAAGCCTATCAATGGCCGAAATTCATAAGGATCGAAGACCTTACCATAAAAACTGCACGTGTGCATTGCATAAGCCAAATGATGCACTTCCAAATGTATGTCTCCAGCACAACAGAATCTCGTATGCAACCAACTTGACAAAGAATAATCGTTCATTGTCCATAAAAGCGTTCTCAAGCTCTTCGGATGGGAAGACACCAAAGAGGTAACGAATGCTACCCGCCTTTTTAGGGAATTGGTAGGTGTGTTGAATCTGTTATCGTCTCTACAAGTTTGATGATATGGAAGTATCATAATTGGAAGATTCATTCATGAAAAAAATCAGAGATTTCGCTCTTGTATTTTTTCTGGATCAATTGCAGATGCAAAAAGGTGGTGTCTGGAGTGGTCTAGGTGGTTGAGTAATCCGATTGAAGCGTGAACAAATTTACACTCGGTGAACCTGCGACATGTTTCTTACTTTTGTTTTGTTTCTATTAAAACTTTTATTCTTTGTTAAGTTGTAATGTATACCGGATGTTTATCAAGCTTCTCATCACTAGTTGGTGGTGTATTTCCTAATAAAAAAATCAGCTATTCAACTATATATCTAACTATGCCGCTGCGCCCTGATTAATGTCTATTATGGTGATATGGCACATCTTTGAGTTCTTGCTCTTATGCAGAGACTACCTATATTTTGTATAATAGATGCATGGTTTAAATTTTGAACAAAACATGGCCTTGGACACCTAAGTATTAATCTTGTGGCGGATAATACTATATATACATTATCGCGATATATTGATGCAAGCATCATTTTTTATGTATTATTGCACAAATTTGATGAATAACCATAAAGTATAATGCTGTTGGATTGATAGTTTATTAGCATTGTAGGTGCTCTAAGGGTAAAACTGTCATTTCATGTAGAGTTGATGCGTATGAATCAAAAGGTGTTGTGTATGTATCATCCCCTATTTCTCACTATTAAGTACCATCTTGATATGATGTTATTAAGTTAATTTAGATTACCCTGTATTTCATGGATTGGATGGATCATGAACCAAAGGGGATGCAGCACAATTCAGTTTTTCTTTGTTGTGATCTAATTTTGGGTGCTGGTGCTCCGCCTTGGAGCCCATTCTACTTCGAGCTGTCCCTTTACTTGAGCCTTGCATTTCTAAGAAAAGCTTAAATTATAGCGTCAACTTTCACAGGCAGATTAATAATAATAATAATAATAACGAACTTTGTGGCTTTAGCCACTAGTTATTATCATCTAATATCAAACGAGATACACTTATCAATAGTAAATTTTATTTTGTCTTTTATGACATATATATATATATATATATATATATATATATATATATATATATATATATATATATATGTGGTTAAGTTCATTTGAGAACCACCCAAAGGTAGAGAATCTTAAGAACCAACTTCTAACCATTGGATCATGTGGATCAATGGATGTAACAAGTAGGGCAAAACTGTAAATATGTGGATAGCATTTTACTCATAAAAACACAAAAGGGTATTATTGTCTGTTCACATTCTTGGTTTCAGAAACGTACATGATTAAATCGCTGCGAATACGGGATACCAAATTTCAAATTACATGGCGGTGGAGATCAGGGATTCGATTTAATGATCAATTTAATTTTACTTTCAGTATAAAATTCACACACCCTTACTTAGGGTTTGTAATGAAAGGCTACACAAAAAGCATCCGTGAAGAACTAGTGGAAGAATGAAAATGACAGAATACGTGAACAAAGGTATTTTTAGGTTTTGAATGATTTTTCAATTTCGTTTGTTCTATGTTTTGTTAGTGCTTAATTATTGATTACAAGTTTTGTAGCTCAGAACACATTTCAACATTTTTTTTGATGCAGAATTGATTGACAATGATGATTTTGCTCCTATCAGATTTGATCATTTGAAGAAGAGATGAATGGAAATGAATGTAGCAGGTAATTGTTTGTTCACAAGTGATCGTGATTAATAATTAAAAGCAAACATGGATTCAATGTGGTATTGTATAATATGCATATGAATACATGAACATAACAACCAATAAAAAAATATGATTGACTGTTCAAAAGTCCTTTGTCTAATGAATGTATGACTGATGTTACAATGTGAACATTTAGGAGTACAATTTCTTGTTTCCCCTATAATATGTTTTGTACTTTGAAATAATGACATTAATTGGGTATGTGCCATACTTACAAACAAGTATGGCTATATAGCCCGTGTTATTAATATTGTGCACATATGAACAATAGTTGTGAAAATTGTGTATTCAATGTCTTACATTGATTAATACTACTGAAAACTTGTAAAAGTGTGATGTTAGAACTAAAACACATGTAGAAGACAGGCTATAGTTATGTGCATTTGAGTTGTATTTTATTTTCAGGTGTCAAGGAGCGGATGCCAACGTCAAATAGCACAGCTGCAACAACAAAGAAGGTGAATACGCTTTGTGGTATCACTGACTTTTTAGTACATAAACATGTGTTTAAGAAATGCCAATAAATACAAATCTCCTCTATATAGGATATGTTAACGCGTGTAAAAAATTTGTTGTATTTGATATGTACGACGTTTCATAATGAACACTAATCCGTGTTGTTTTCAGGTGTGGATGTGTGTAACCCAAAGACTAACATAGCACGAAAAAGGAAAGAAGTAGACTCAGATAGGGTTGATGGAAAACATACAACAAAGAAGGTAAATAATCAAAGGAACGCAAAGTGTACAAAGATCAAGAAGGTGGTTGTTTCTAGGACTAAAAGGCGTAGGCATAAGGTTCCTGTTAATGAGAGGGTAAGCTATTCTGAGTCAACTGGAGATGACAACATGCTGCACGCATCGATATGAACCAGGACCTCTCCAACCCCTTTGTTTGTTGCATTGCATTCACTGAGCACAGACCAGAGGATATGGTTGAAGGCAATGGGTTTTGGTAAAATGTTTAATTTCAACATAGACCGTATACCTGGAAAATTAGGTTACTATGTTGTTGACCACTTAGATGATAAAGAAATGGAAATTCACATTGAGACAGGAGTAATAAAGGTTACTAAAGAAACGATTCATGATATGACCGGTGTACCACTCAGAGGAGTTGAGTTGCAGTTGTTAGATGATGGAAAACTGGGTGATAGTATAACAACTGAATGATTTGAACAATACAATAAGAAGGAAATCAGCCCGGTGGAAATTAAGGAAAAAATAGTTCAATCTGATGTGGTAGATTGGAATTTCAAACTAAACTTTCTGATTTTGTTCACAAACATACTTGGAGGTTGCAAGTCAAGGGGAACATGTAAGCTGGGACTTTTAGCATATATCCGGGAAGAAACTGCCATTGAAAATATCGATTGGTGTAGGTACCTGTATGCGTGCATGAAGTCATGCAAGACAGGATGGAAGAGACATGATGCCGGGAACTATTTTGCTGGACCAATAACTCTTTTAACGGTATGTGTCATCTATAAATACAGTCATATAGTTAGTAGCTTAGTTAGCACTTATATAATAAATTTGTGGAAACCAAAGGAATGTGTTAACCTAGAATTGAATTCTTATATGCACATGTATACGTGTGAACATGTTTATATAGTTTATATTTATCAGTTCTGTATTACAAATTGCAGCTGATATATGTGGATGCCATAAGGTGTGAGTACGTAAATGTTGTGCGGCACAGACCCGTTGCAAGATATTGGAATTTTGAGTATTTGAAGCAAAGGGAGAAGATGGAAATTAAATATGGAGGGTTTGGTTTAGGGGATGTTCTACCGGCGGTTGAGGCGACAACACCAGAAGAAGTTGATGCAAGTGATGAAGAAAATACCTACATAGGAGATATGTATTGTTCGTCGCCAACTGATCTGAAGGTACTAAAGGTTATTAGTTTTATAATACTTGATTTTATGTGCACATGTGAATATACGTAAATGTAGTGTGATGCTATTTGTGCACATGTGGATAACTGTAAGAAATCTGTGAAGTTAGATGTACGCATGTGAACATATAAAAAAATGCTTAATATTATGGATATAATATTTGTAGAATCATACTTACACAGGGGTATGTTCGAAAAATGGAGAGTTTGTACCGTATGATTGGGAAGATTTTGGTTAATCTTAATTCAATGTCAAAGGAGACAATGTCAAAATTTCCTGGTGATAAGTAGGCTGAAGAATGGCAGGTGAAAGTTGGTAGCTTGATGGGAAAATTAATGAACAGTGACGTAGATGTTGGTGAGGAACCAAAAAATGAAGAAATCAACGTCAGTGAGCCTTGCAAAGTGGATGATGCGGCCAAGAATATGATTGGTGACTCACCAGGGTTAAGTTTGTGCACACCGTTAGCTACCAAAGTGTCAAAAGGGGAAGTCAACATCAGTTTAAACCAGCCAATGGATATTTTTGTTGATACAGAAGAAAAATGTTTGCAAACACCCTTGCCTTCAAAAACGTCCAAGGCCGAAATACTTGATGATGAGTTGGCATTGAGCCAATTTTGGTGCGATCCTTTAGTGCTTGAGGAATTGGAGAGAAGCATACAAAGTATTAACAACAGATCAAACCAGAATTACCAGAACATTCGGTACATGCAAGATGATAGCATTCCCGGGTTTAGTCTTGGACTAACACAAGAGTTTGAAAATGCTGCTTCAGAAGCTAACGAGTTGACTCAAAATAAGAGCACTCATGAAACAATCATTAATGCGAAACCATTACAGATGAGGCATCCATCAAGCGGCACTCGTGGGGCACGAAAGGTCAGAGGTACACGTATTGCAAAGCCGTCTGCTATCGGGAGGTCGCCATTTTTTTTACGTGTCACTGAGCTAAGGGGACATATGACAATAGAAGAAAGCAATGTTTGGAAATACATAAGATCACAATCGGGGAACCACACGTAACTTATCATATTTCATTAGTATTGGCTATGGGTATTAACTGTAAATATATTGGTTAAGATTATTTGTTAGATGTAATATATGTAGATGTATGTTAACAGGTGAACATAGTGAAATTATAATGAACATGTAAGCTTATTGTGTGAACGAGTGCCGACTTATATTATTATCTCACATTATTTGGCAGAGAAATAGTGTTTGCAACAACAACTGGCCAAGAAACAATTCTGGATACAATTGAAACGCTAGTGCCTGGTGTGTTAGTAAGTGCACATATCATTGATTGTTGGGCCTTCTTGCTGAATATTGATGAAGGAAAAAGAAGCACAAACATAGTATCTAGACTGTTTTTCCACACTGGAATGATGGTACATATTTGTTATTTCATAAGCTAATACAATGAAGTAGTGAAAAAAGCAAAGTAATATTGATTAAATGATGTGATAAATAGAAGGAAAATATGTTGAAGGCTAGAATGAGTGATGAAGATCGATTGCGGATGTTTATATCGAAGGTTCAGGAAGTGTTCATTGGTGATCAAGATCTGATGACGTTGAACGATATCGATCTGGTATGTATCATACTGTGGGATCGATATATATATATATATATATATATATATATGTTTCAGTATTTTGTGTTCGATTCATAAGCATTGTGTGTGGGATGTTTGTATCATACAGGTGTTCTTCCCAATCATTTTCTATTTGGTTTGTTTCAAGTTGAAGATTGCCGTTTTTGAGGTTATAGATAACATGTATGACCTGATTCCATTTAAAAAAAAATACAAGGGTATCCCAGAGAAGCTGGTAATGTTTGACTTGACCTACCCGATATATTAAGTTTGTGCATTATCAAATTTTAGTTTATACGAGACTTACACAAATTATATTAACAAAAAATTAATTTTTTGTAAATGCAGCAAAAAGTATTCTCTGATTACTTGAAGTTTGTTGGACATGTGAAAGCTGAGCGAATACTAAAAGCAAATCCAGTGAGACTTGCTATGAAATGGCGTACTGTGAAAAACTTCGAGGACTGTGGCATTTTTATTATGAGGCACATGGAGACCTATAAGGGAGATCCACTGAGTAAATGGGATTGTGGTATGGACAGAGAGGGTGTTAAGCAAAAGAGACGGCCGAATCAACTGAGGAAAAAATACACATTGAAGATACTGCTTTCTGAACATAACTTACACAAGCTAAAAGTGCTGAGCTGCGCAGATGCATTTGCAAAATCCAAAATAAACAGCGGACCAAATGATGATATGAATGAATGAGCAGGTGTTGAGCTACTCAGTTTGAGACGTTGCATTTTCCTTTCTTCTTTTTTTAGTTGAACAATGATTTTCTTGGGATCTAAGACGTTTATGCGCTGATATTAATTATGTGATGTTTACTTTTGTGCAAACATGACTATGTGCACAAAATTTGGATTTCTAAGTTGAAATAAAATTATTTAGTTGGTTTTGAACACACATGTTTATCTAGTTCTTAATTATGTACATATGTGACTTGTTGATCAAAAGGGACGGCTGAAATGACTCTGCCAAAAAAACCACGACCCTTTTTTATTATTGTTTCTTGACCCTTGATTACTGGAGTTTTCTGTTTTTCGGCTGCATTTTGCTGTCGTTTGGATTGATGAATTTTTGTTGTATTTTGTTATGCATTCTTTGTTGTTTTTACTGACGTATATGTGTTGTGAATGTTTTTGTGTGCACATCTTTAAAAATTCCGTGATCTTGGAAGTGCACATATGAACACATATACCTAATTTTTATTATCAATATAATATTTGTACAATCATACTTACCAACAGGTATAGGTGAAGAATAGTATAAACTAATGAATATCTCCAATCTGTGTTTGTGCTCTATTTATATTATTGTTACTTGGCCATTGAGTGCTGGACTTTTCTTGTTTTTCAGCTGCATTTTGGTGCTGTTTGGATGGATGACTTTATGTTATATTTTGTTATGCATTCTTTGGTGTTTTTACTGATGTAAATGTAATGTTATTTTGTTTGTGCACAAGTGCACATTTTTTTAAAAGCCTTTGTTATTGGATGTGCACACGTGAACATATATATCTACTTTTTATTATTAATCTAATATTCGTACAATCATACTTACACAGGGGTATATTTGAAGAATGGAGAGTTAGTATAGTAGGATTATATTTGGATTTGGTTCATCTTAATTTAACATCAATAAGGGTCTTGTAAAAATTCCATGGTCTTGATCAGCAGGCCGTAGAGCTTGTTTCTAATGCATTTTTGCTGTTTTGATTTTTGTTGCCCAGAATATTACTAAACTTTTGATGTTTTACTGCTAACCGGGTCAATAAGTTCAACAAGACGAACTGTAGCCAGACAACCAGCTGATACACCCACATACCTAATTTTCAAACACTTAAATAAATATACACAGAGAGAAATATGGTGATGAGCTTCCATGTTTCTTTATTCTTAAACAATCCTCTAAATATGTTGGATCCAAGACTTTGTTTAAAAGATGTAATTTTGGGATGTCTGACTTGTGTACATATGCACATATACATTTGGTGAATATCATAGACGTGATTTTCAAAATTAGAAAAATATACAACAAATGATAATAACCTAAATGTTCTTTATTGTTTAAAATTCATTTACTTAGTTATATCGGAGTCAAGACTTTTTACTCCTACTATAATTTAGGATGCCTGAATTGTGTGCATTTGTGAACGTGCATTTGGTCATTTTACAAACTAATAAAAGGTATGTGATCCTGAATCAATCCGAAAAAATATATATAATGCATAAAACATAGGTTTGTTCGGAAAACAAATTGAATCATAGGTTTATTCCAGACATAGTTCATTGCAAATGAAAAATCACAAATTCCAAACTGCATTAAGATAGAGGTTTTGACGAACGAAAACACAAAAGAAAAGGAAATAACACAAACATAAGACAATCAAGCCCTACTCTGACTCGCTGGAGTCTTCTTCAGCCGAGCCACTATAAGACTCTTTGTCCTCATCTTCAACAGCACCGACTTTTTTTGGACAGTTGCAAGAATCATGGTAAGCTTTCTTGCCACAAGTTTTACACATTCTCTTTCTACGTTTGCTCTTATTTGCCGCCTTCTCACGAGGCCCAATCGTTCTCTTTCCTGATCCACATCCTTTGTTCCTTGCCCCCTTCGAAACTTTGACTTCAACCACTTCCGGTGGAGACACCTCAAGTAGTCTGTTGAAAACTTCCTCCTTTTGCTTGCGTGGATCGTAATTTGGAAGTTCAGCTTCAAGTTCACTCCTAAGCTTGTGAACCTTGTCAACAAAAATAGACAATTTTTCAAAGTCATATCTCAAACGAGTAATACAATAATCCAGAGAGTCGTAGGCGTCGTTCACAAGTTTTTCACTAGGATCATTGGTATGATTGTATCTGTGGTGACTGTTCATCAATTCCCGTGGTAACATATCTCTTTGCCAATGTCTTAGGACGTACTGATCAGGTATCTGTAGAATATTGTACTCACTCAACACACAGAAAATATGGCGGCATAACACCCCATGGCGTACAAAATGCTTGCAGCCACATACGATACTACCTTCAGTTTGATTAAAAACAACCTGTACAACACGCCAATTTTGGTAAGGAAAAGGTAACGTTAAATATAAGTAGATGATTAAAAACAACATGTACCTCATATTCCGCAATAACTTGAGAGTTTTTGTCTTTATGTTTGATAGTACATATCTCACTTGCACCTTCAGACAAAACACTCTTTTGAGAGCAAAACCAAACTCCTTTGAAAATCTCCTTCTGGACCATTAAAAAAATCTCACGTGTATATACCATAGCTGCATGCCTTTCAATTTTTAAATGAGTCAGAAAAGTTGGTGATGTTGATGATGTGGCATGATCAAGGAGACGTTGGGTATGCCTCTGTTTCTCCATGGAAGACTCAAAACAAATCATAAACTGAACCAGGTTATTTCCACGATGTGAGTATGTTCGAAAAAATGAATTTGAACTTTCCGAGCGAGATGTGGTTTTCATCAACCCACACATTGGCACTTCCTTAAAATAGCCTGGAATCCAACTCACCCTTATATTTCACAAGTCTGTGAACCACCTGCTTCCGGAGAGATTGAAATCATTGATAAAAGAGATCCAACGAGTCTCAAACTCCGCCGGATCAATATGAACATTCCAGACTAGCTTGTGAAATCGCTTTCGTAAATCGGTGTTTTTCAACGTGTCAGCAGATACCTGTTTTCAATGTGCACGGGTGAACACTTACATTAAGAAATAAAAAAGTCATTTGGTGTAAGGAAGTATGCAAGTGGATGTAATTATTTTGTACATTAGAAACAGATGAGGAGCAACAATGTCTTTCTTTAACTTTATGTTGTCAAGTAAACTTTATGTTGTCAAGTATGCGCAGGTGATTAATAGAAGTCAAATTCAATTTCTTAACATAAATTTATAATTTTAACGGAGATTATACCTTGATTGGCAACTTGTTTCTGATATGCCACATGCATAGTCTATGTTGTGCCTCAGTGAAAACAGTAGGAATTGCTTGCTTCATTGCCGGGTCCTGGTCTGTTACAACAAGTCTCAGTTGCTTAGCATGTGCTTTCATGAAAGCCTCCAACAACCAAGTGTAATTTTTGATAGTCTCAGAGATAAGCAAACCGAAACCAAATGTAACACATCTATAATGATTATCCACACCGGTGAAGGGGACGAATACCATACAGTACCTAAGATATGGAAAACATGTATAAGGTTTATTGGATCATAAAAAAAAAGAAACAAGAAAGAAAGATTTCATTACTTACTTATTGGTACGGAAAGTGGCTTCAAAAGCGAGGATACTACCAAACTCGGTATAATTGCACTTAGAAGTCTCATCATCCCAAAACATACAAGTTTGTTGATGCATTTTAGTTTATCTGTCAGTTGGTCTATTGAGTTGTAAAAGTGTCGTTAGTCGTTTAATAGAAATATAGATTTTGTATGATACGACACTTAAGTTTAGTTTAGGCGACACTTGCCTTAGTGACGCATAGCGACACTTAGGTAAGTGACGCATGAAGGCGGCCACATGCGTTACTGTCCAAGTGACGCATGTCTGCCGATTGTGTTTTAGTATAAATAGAACCTACGGGTTTTTGGCTAAGGTTGACGAAACCTTAGCACCATTTGTCGACTAAACTCATCTGTAATCAAGTTCCAATATGTTATTCAATCTAATAAAATCGTTTACTTTGTTCAATTGATCGTTTCGGTTTAGGTTTATTAGTGATTTGTGTAATTGATTGTTTCCGCCATTCAATTGCTGTCGATCATCACTTAGATCCATCGCATAGGGCACTTACAACTGGTATCAGAGCAACTAGGTGATTAGATTGACGTTTTGAAGACGTTTTGGATTGATTTCGGTTTCGTTCGGATAAAGAATCGAGAATAACTACGGATTTCAAGTTGATAAGGTGCTTTCCAGACGATTTTCATCATTTACTACAGGTTTCGTTCGTTAGGGTTTGAGGAATTTTCGTTAGGTTTACGAAAATTTGATTTTTAGGGTTTTTGGGATTTTACAGCCGTTTCTGCGACACTCGCTGCGTCACTTGAACGCGTCACTTAGAGCGGCACTTCGTAATTCCAAATTAGGGTTTTACCGTCACTTGAACGCGTCACTTGGAGCATCATTTGGGGTTCATACGACACTTAACTTAAGTGTCATCTATTTTAATTCACCGTCACTCACGTGCGTCACTTTAGCACGTCACTTGAGTGCCAAGCATCACTTCAGCTAGTGACGCCTGTTTGATTCCTTGCATCACTTCTGTTAGTGATGCATTTTGATTTCTTGCGTCACTTTTACTAGTGACGCCTGTTTATTTTATTGCGTCACTCAAGTACGACACTTGGGTGCGTCACTTGCTAGATTGAGCGACACTTGCTTACAGTGTCCTCAGTCACTTCATCCGTCACTTGATAGCGTCACTTATCAAGTGCCGCTAGTCGTTGCGACACTTGAGTGCGTCACTTACCAAGTGACGCCTTTGGTACTAATTAGTTTGCAAGTTCTTGTTTTTGAGTTAATTTTCAGGTTAATCTTTAATGGCTGCTGCTTCTGATAAAGCGGTTATTCGGGGAATCAGGGATATGATTAAACAAAATCATGATGTCGGTTCTATTAATAAACCTCCTCTATTCACCGCTGATATGGATTACGCATATTGGCGTGATCGATTTGAACTATACGTAGATTTCCACTGTCCGGAGCTCTGGGGTCCGCTCAGAGAAAGATATGAAGCTCCAGTAGCTGAGGGAGACTATCGTGGTATCCCTCCATCCAAAACTTACAAAGCCATGTCTCCTGAAGAGAAGAAGGAGTACGATATTGAAAGAAAGGCTCATTCGGCCATCTGTATGTGCCTTACTAAAGACGTCTTACGCCTCTTCAAAACACATGACATAACATACGATCTTTGGAAGGCTATTGAGACAAGATGTGGTGGAAATCAGAAGTACAAGGAGGCTAAATTAGAACTGATCAAGAAACAGTATGATCTGTTTGATTCTCTTCCTAATGAAACAGCTTCGGGTGTGTTTACAAGATACTCACAGTTAGTTAGTGAGTTGACCGAGGGAGGCTACAATTTCCCTCAGATTGAAATAAATAAGAAGCTGTAGGACGTTCTACCGAGTAGTTGGGACGTTAAAGTGCAATTTTTAAAAGAGAGTCAAGAATTAGCTACAATGAACTTGGATTAGCTAATTGGTGTTCTTCAAGCTCATGCGATGGAGTTAAAGAAGAAGGAATGCAAATCGGGTGGTTTTATTCAAGACCCGACATTATATGGAGGAAAAGTCAACACCGAAAAGACTTATGGTGGAATGGCTTTCGTTTCTTCTATGAGTTCTCCATTACAACCTTCATTGCAATCTACCGGTGTTCATCATCCGGTGTATGCTTCTGGACCCTCACAAGGGTCACAACAGCAAGTTCCAGTTTCCCCTGCTATTCAAGAACAGGCTGCTATCTATACAGCCTTTCTTAGCTCCTACAAGGATTTGGTTTCACAACCGAATTTCACTTTAGAACTTGCTAAAGAAGATTTTGCTCAATTAGATGACGATGATCTTGAGCAAATGGACTTAAACTGGAATATTGCCATGATATCAAGGAGAGTTCAGAAATTCTTGCAACGGACTGGTCGCAAGAGTTTGGAAGGAGATGGCAAAACCCGTTTTGGTTTTGATAAGAGCAAGGTTCGCTGTTATAACTGTCAGAATTTGGGACATTTTGCGAGAGAGTGTGAAAAACCCAAGTTCCTCCATCGGGTTTCACGAAGCCTGATGCTCCCAGAACTCCTGAGAAAGATGAAGTGAAACAAGCAACAACTGATGCACTAGTTGTTTTGAGCCTACCAACACCGACTGGAGCATGTATGCTGATAAGTATCAACAGTGTCTCATGGCTCACATTTCTAATGAGGTACGCAATGAACCAGAAGAACCTTTGAACTGTATTTCGTGCATTAAGTTAACTGAATCTTTAAAGTGCTTTCAAGAAGATAACGTAGACTTAAGAAAAAAGGTTGAAAAACTTAATGAGTCAAATAAGTACCTAAAGGCCAATGAACAATTGTATGATAAGAAAATTGAGGCTTATCAACAGGACACTCTTAGGTATAAATCTAAGGTTTTTAGTCAACAGGATGCTATTAATAGCTATCTTGCTGAAATAGAACTTTTGAGAAAGGAACTATCTGATCTGAAAGTTGAATATGACAAATATAAAAGTAAGATTCTAGGTTCCTCTTCTTCTACGGTTGCCTTCAGCGAAATCCTTAACAAGCAAAGGACAAATAATAGAACTAAAACAGGACTAGGTTATACTGTAGTCCCGCCTCCCACTAAGTACTGTCCTATGCCCGTTAAGGAAGGCACCGAAGAGATTCCAGTTGACTATGCATTGTTATATGGGGTCAAGTCAAAGGTCAATAATCAAAACAAACAGGCAAAGGAGAAAACCAAGCGGCCAGAGTATCCTTCGCCTCAGTTTGTTAAGTCTAAATGTGAATCTCCAGTTAGTATTGAGGAGATTGTTGAGATTGAGGATATCACTGATCAGGAGTATCCTGAATTTAAAAAGAAGGTTGAAGTAAAATCTGAAAATGTGGTTTTAAATACAAAATCTCAAACTTTACAGTCACCTGTAAAGATTTTGCAACAACTTACTCACAACTTGCTGAGCGTTTCACAAGTCTGTGATAAGGACTTTACCACTGCTTTCACAAAGACGGAATGTGTGATACTGAAGCCTGGTTTCGTTATCCCTGAAGAATGGGTGCTTATGAGGGCGCCACGGAGAAACGACACCTATGTAATGAATATGCGAATTGTGGAGACTACAGATGAGTACACCTGTCTCCTGTCAAAGGCTTCGGAAAAGGAATCATTACTTTGGCATAGACGAATGTGACACATTCACTTTCGCAAGATGAATTTCTAATAAACGGTGATTTAGTAAATGGAGTCCCAAAATAGTCATTTGCCCTAAAAGATGACTGCATTGCATGCCATAAAGGGAAACTCCACAAGAAGTCCCATAAGTCGAAGGTAGTGAATTCCATTGCTGCACCACTAGAGCTCTTACATATGGATCTGTTTGGTCCTATTTCAACTAAAAGCATCGGTGGTAGATCTTACTGCTTAGTAGTCACCGATGACTACTCGAGATTTTCATGGGTATATTTTCTAGGTGCGAAAAGTGAAACACCAGATATCTTGGTGTATCTGTTGGATAAGTTGGCAAATCTGTGCAACTTAAAGGTGAAGAGACTGAGAAGTGACAATGGAACTGAATTCAAGAACTCAACTCTTGAGTTATACTGTGCCACGAAAGGTATTGATCATCAGTTCAGTGCCCCAAGAACTCCTTAACAAAATGGAGTTGCAGAGCGTAAGAATAGGACTATTATCGAGACAGCTCGGACTATGCTGGCCGATTCTAAGCTTCCTATTATATTTTGGGCAGAAGCAGTCAGTACTGCTTGTTACGTTCTGAATCGCGTGCTCACGGTTAAGAAGAAGAACAAGACCTGTTATGAACTTTTCAATAACCGTAAGCCCACTTTGCAGTTTCTAGAGCCATTTGGGTGTCCGTGTTTGATTATGATCTCAAAAGAAAAGGTCTCGAAGTTTGGAGCTAAAGCTGTTGAAGGAATTTTCCTTGGCTATTCAGTCAACTCTCCGAACAAAAGAGTCTACATTAAATCAACACACCAGGTGGAAGAGCATTTTGAGGTAAAATGCCTGCGTTACAGGGATCCTCCTCAAGGAACGGGTCTGGAATGGTTGTTTAATTATAAGGATGTGTTTAATTCGTTTGACATACCCGAAGAAGATGATGAAGAGGAGGAGTTAGTTACCTTACTTCATGACATCAGTTTGTGTCAAGACACATCTACCTCAAAACCTACATCCACACCTACTCCAACACCCACACCATCACCTCCAACACCTACTCCAACACCCACACCACTACCTACTACATCCACACCATCTCCTACTATCCCACCTTCGGATGTTCCTTCGACTTCAGGAATGACTAATGCAATAGAACATCCTGATGATCCCAATATGCCACCTTTAGAGGAAGACGAGGAAGAAGAAGAATTGGTTTATTCTCACCTCTTCTCTAATGAAGATGATACGGAACTTCAACCACCAGTGCAATCTGAAAGTTCTACTGCTCCTGCGACTAACACTGTTCCCGTTAGTGAAGGGGATATGAACAATTTGGAGTTAGTACTTGCACCGGATTTAATCCCAGTCACACGTGTACACAGGGATCACCCCATCGATAATATTATCGGTGATCCTAATGCTGCTGTTCAAACAAGGCAACAAGTGAAGCAAAATCCAAATCAAGAAATGTTAAATTTGGTTGCTCAGATAAATTCTTGTCATTTATCCCAAATTGAACCTAAGAAAGTTGATGAGGCCTTAAAAGATCCATCCTGGGTCGAGGCCATGCAAGAAGAGTTGCAGCAGTTCAACAAGCTGCATGTTTGGGATATAGTTCCGTTACCCAAAGGTGCTCATTTAACAGGCACTTGATGGGTATTTCGAAATAAGATGGATGATCGGGGTATAGTGATTCGGAATAAAGCTCGATTGGTTGTTCAAGGTTTTAGTCAGATCGAGGGCTTGGAATATGATGAAGTCTTCGCTCCTGTGGCACGACTTGAGTCTATTCGTGTCACACCCCCAATTTCATGATTTGCGGAAGCAGCAATTTTGGGTGTGACTAATCAATAATCAAACACAGAGGTTACAAGCAAACGACTCTACATGAGACGTTTATAAACATATTACAAAAGTAGTACAAAGTTTTAAGTCATAAGTTATAAGTTTACAATAATAGCGAGTTCACATTTGATTTCTGAAGATTTTAATACATAACCATTAATACAAAACATAATGCAAGAAAATCTTCATGTCCAAATAGATGCATGCGACTCGTAAGTAGATAGCTTATCCTGAGGGCCATCCTACTATTACTGATCACCTGAGAATACAACACTAAAAGGTCAGCTATAAAGCTGGTGAATCTCACAGGTTTAACATAAACATTGATGTGATCAACATGATTATCCAACGATTTAATACCGATAAAGATTAAATAATACAACCGAACAATGATAAACCAATTAAGGTTTCCGAACAATGATTAAACCATTAAGGTTACCGAACTATGATTAACCAATTAAGGTTACCGACTAGATTTACCGACAATGACATTTGTATTGCATTAAGCCATGGTTCGAGGCCTAACCCGATTTGTGCCTCCCGAACGGTATCAACACCCATAACAATTACTAAAATGCCCGTTTGTACATGGTTGTAGCTAGCAACCCGGACGGGGACGTCACTCCCATGATAGATCTATCTTTTAGTAATCGCGCCTTATTAAGTTAACGAACCATGCAATGATGAGGACTTTCCCGTATTAAAACACTCATGCAATACCCGAACAATGAAAATCAAGACCGACAATGATAACCAACATGTTAATAGAGTTAATAATTAAATTAACTAACCGAATAACAGTGATCATGAAAACAAGTAAGCATTGTATCTCACCCCAATATTTAAAAACAGTAAAAATGGGGCTGTGAGACTCACCTGTGGGTGCTAGCGTTCCTAACCGCAAGTAATATCCAATCCGTATCCTCCTAATCGTCCTAAATGTAAGAGATACGTTCATATAAGTATTTGACAGCTCGTCAAAACATACAAATAACTTAATTGTTTTGAAGGGTCGTTTGAGTTGAATTATGTACGATTCGTTGTCGTTTCTTGAATTAAAAATATTTGTATTCCTCAAGTTGGATCATTTGCTAGGTGTATGTATATCCACATATATACATATATTATATATATATATTTATATTTATATATATAATTGTTTAAGTTCCTTGTATACTTAAAAAGTATATATAGTTATAACATACGAGTTGTATCGTATAAAGGTATATGTAGTTTATTTCATCGTTTATATTTAGTCATTTGAACGTAATTATATGGTCCATTTACAACCCCTGTCCAGCCCAAATACTACGGCCCAGTATACACTGGCCCAATTATTTAATGACAAAACAATAGGTCTTGGCCCAATAAAAGTTTTAACCCAAAAATGATTCGACCCAGTTAATAAACCAATCTGGCCCAACTTTTCCTGATCCATCCGGTCCAATAACCACTGTAGCCCATTAACTAAATAGTGGTTTGGCCCAGTTGCTAAAGAAATGAAATTTAATCAAAAAGTAGGTAACGAGACTCGAACCCGTGACCTGTGACTTCAAACCACTCTCTCTAACCAACAGGCTATCATTTGACTTTGCTAATGTAATGGTAAGTATATTTATTTATGTATTAGTAAAATTTGTGGGTTTCATGCCATTTTAATCACCTCATCGTGAGAGTATAACCAAGCAACCCACTGTGATTTCGAAAACCAGTTTTTAACTTTTAAACTTGACATGGCAACAATCATAACACTAAATCATAACAATTACAAGTTTTCTAATTCGGAATAATTATAGAAAATGGAAAGATCGCTCACAGTGGGGTGAAGCCGAGAGTGATGGTGACGATGATATGACGGTGACGATGGTGCTGAGTTACTACTGGTGCTGCTCGTTGATAATGATTCCCGAATGATGGTGATGCTCGGTGGTGATTCCGGTTGGTGGTGGCTCGGGTGGTGATGGTGAGCCGAGAGTGATAAAGAGATGATGATACTTGATGAAAAAAAGAAGAAGAATGGATGAAGACGATGGCGAAGTTTTGCTTGGTTGTTCTACTTCTACTCTACTACTGCTGCTTCTCCTTAATGCTTCCCGTCGAAGAAAACACAGAGAAAAGAATTTAGGTGTGGTGAATTATTGTAGTTTGGTACACTGATATGTGAGGGAGGGATTATATATTAGTTTAAATTTGTCAAGTGGGAGTATGGTGTAGTACCAAAGATGTCGACATATATTTAGGGTGTGTTACTTGTCTGTGTATTTAACCCGTTAATTTCGGGTACGGGTCCAATTATTGTACATATACATTAAATAATTGAGATTTTTATTTTGAAGTATTATTTCAAATACTTAATCCAAATTTATAAACGTATAAATTTGATTATTTTCGTTAAATGTTTATGTTTATGATGTGGACAATGTGTATGGTCCACTTGTGTGCCAAATTTCATTCAAATTTCGCGATAATATTTTGAGGTAATTCTCCAAATACTTTATTATGAAGGAGAAAAATAATACTTTTATTATTTTTGACCTTTGGTTACATTTTGTATTTGTTTCTGTTCACGTACGATACGTTATATATACAAAACGTATAAATATTTTTGTTTCACTTTTATTTATCTTTGTTCACATAATATTTTCAAATAAATAATTATTCAAAAATATTTTCGCGTTCATTCAGATTTGATGGTATGTGATTACTAAATAATCATTTTAATGTTATATATATATTTATATATATAATATCCGAAAATTATTGTTTAATCACGTATTGAGTACAAATGATATAGGTTTAAATTAGGGGCTAATTTTGGCCCTTTTTGACCGGGTGTCACAATTCGGATCTTTCTTGCGTTCGCTTCTTTCAAAGAGTTTCGTGTTAACCAACTCGATGTTAAAAGCGCCTTTCTATATGGACAAGTGGACACGGATGTGTATGTTAAACAGCCTCCAGGTTTTGAAGACCCTGAGCATCCAGAATACGTCTGCAAGCTGAACAAGGCGTTATATGGTCTTCATCAAGCTCCGCGGATTTGGTATGAGAGGCTTACTACCCACTTAATCAAACATGGTTTTGTTCGCGGGAATATCGATAGTACTCTGTTCATCCGTAAAGAACGGACTGGCGATCAAGAAGATATGTTACTTGTGCAGGTGTATGTGGACGACATTATCTTTGGCTCTACAAATGAAGCAATGTGCAAGCATTTTAAGGAGATTATGAAATCTGAGTTTGAGATGAGTGCGATGGGGGAGCTCAAATTCTTTTTAGGTGTACAAGTTGAGCAGTCTCAAAAAGGTATTTATATTCATCAGTCAAAGTATGTCAAAGACATGTTGACTCGATATGACCTGCTCAATTGTAAAACCTATGGGACTCCTATCGAACTTAATCACAATCTTAGACTTGCTGAAGATGAGGAAGATTGCAAAGAAAAGGACTATCGATCAATGATAGGTTCTTTGATGTATTTGACTGCCTCTCGACCGGATATTGTGTTTGCGGTATCCGTCTGCTCATGCTTTCAAGCCAAACCCAAGGTGTCTCACATGAAGGCGGTAAAGCGAATCTTTGGTTATCTCAAACATAGACCCAATCTTGGTCTATGGTATTCAAACGAGAAATCATTCGCTCTCTCTGCCTATTCGGATTCGGATCATGGCGGCTGCAGCATAGTCAAGAAATCTACCACTGGTGGATGCCAATTCCTCGGATCTCGATTGGTCTCATGGCAATGCAAGAAACAGACTACAGTTTCTCTTTCAACGGCAGAAACTGAGTATGTTGCTGCTGCGAGTTGCTGCTCTCAGGTTCTATGGATTCAGCATCAACTGCGTGATTACGGGTTACTTCTTTCTATGACTCCTATTCACATAGATAATACTGCTGCTATTTCTATCACACGTAATCCCGTACAACACTCTAAGACTAAACACATTGAACTTAGGTTCCACTTTATACGGGATTGCTATAAAAAACAACTGATAGACCTTGTCCACATAGACACCCTAAAGCAGAATGCCGACCTTTTCACAAAAGCTTTTTCGCGTACTCGATTTGATGAACTAATCAACATTATTGGTTTAAGGTTCTTTATCGCCAAAAAGTAATTTGTAACTTGGAACGTAATTTATTTCTTTTATGTGTGTTAAAAAAAAAAATTGGATGTGTCACTCTTTATATTTTTTAGTATTAAAGAAATGCACCGTTGCTACATTTTTAAATAGACGTTGAAGTTGTGTCTATAAACAACTTGGGATATGATAGTACATCGGGTGACATGCATAAAATGGAATTTTAAGATTTATCTTGGATATGTCAGTAGATTTATCTGACGTGTTAACAACAGTTTTTATAAACATTGTCTTCATCATACGATATATTAGTAGGCATGTTATGCAAAACTCTTTGAGATCTCTTAAGAAGCCTAATAGTTAATTGTCTATTTCAAGTGGTACAACATCATTAGATGTATGACAAAAGTCTTAATTTCTTACTTATACTAGACATGTTTTCGTTGAAAGAAGTTTATTTGATATCATTTGGGGGTATATATTGACAGTTTCCTCTGTTATACGTAAGTATAAACCTGGTTTCTGTTAATATATACTTAAAAATTAAGCAAACACAAGTCAAAGTACTTGCAAAGTCTTTAAAATTAAGATACCTTACAAGGTCGCCAAAATGGTTTGACCAAGTCTGGTTTTGCTTAAACCTGAATCAAGCTATGTCGCTCTGTTGTACGTAAGTACAGACCTGTCACCGCTGACTTGATTCTTAAATTTGATTTTCTTATATTCTCTCTCTAAATGGAAACATGGTCTATGTCTTAAGTTAAGAGGTATATCTATGGTGGGGACCACAGCGAAATGTACATACCAATAATAATAAAATTACCTCCTAGATGTGAGTGTAACTTGTTTAAAGTGGACAAATATACTACTAATCGTTTTGAAATAATTTTTATAAAAAGTGTTCTTAGCATGTCAAGTAAATTTAAAGTGGACAAATATACTGATGATCGAAATAACACTTACTGTTCCTAATAAATGCATGTTACTCCGATATGATCCCTAACAAGATTATATCAACTCCGTCACCAAAAAGAATGTGTTAATTTTCTATTTGTAAATTTGCATTCCTTTATGTGTTCTTATATTTTCTATAAGTTAGTTTAATTTTAGATTTTATCCAAGTTACAGTTACCTTTTCAAATTTGAGTACCGAAATCACAACGCAAAAATCGATAAAATCGCAAACTTTTCACTAAAAGTGACCAGTTGCGTCACTTCATAAGTGACGCTACTAGTGACGCATACGATATTGCGTCACTTCCACTAGTGACGCTTTAAGTGTCGGTGTAAGCTACGCTACAAGTGCCGGGTTGAGTGACGCATACTAGGGTTTTAGTATAAATACCCTTTCCAACGACACTCAACTTCACCACTTTTCAAATTCACATGGCGTCACTTTCTCTGACATACCGTCACTCATTGTGTTCGTGATTTATCAAGTTTGGTTGCGCATTCCATCGTCATATTCTTGTTCCCCTCATTCACACGACTAGTTTGGTACTAATTTTAACCTCTATCTTTCTGTATTCATGTTTTAATTACAAATTAGGGTTACGGGATTTGGGTTTCTTCGAAATCTCACGATTTGGGGTTTAATTTGTTAATGTTTTTCGTTAATACTTGGTGTGTTACACTCGTTTTTATCATGGGTACATTGTGGTAACTTCGATTTTCAAAACCCCCAAATTTGGTTTCTGGGTATGAACAGTGACACGATGATCTTCATCGTTGCGTCACTTCATGCGTCACTTACCTCAAGTGACGCTACTTGGTAATTTAGAACCCATACCGTCACTTCATCAGTGACGCTTATTATTGCGTCACTTCTTAAGTGACTCTCTAAGTGACGCATGTGCATCTAATATTAGTTAGCCCGTCACTCATTTAAGTGACGCCTATTTATGCGTGACTCTCTTAAGTGACTCACTTAGTGACTCTCTTGTCTATCACGACACTTATATCGTCACTTCCTAAGTGACTCACTTAGGATACCGTCACTTTGTTAAATGCCGCATAACTTTGACCCGACACTTCTTAAGCGTCGTATATAATGACACATGCTTTGGCAACATCACTTACACCAGTGACGCCTGATAGCGTCACTTACCATAAGTGACGCTATACTTACTTTCTGATTTTGAGCACTGTTTTCTGCGACACTTCCTAAGTGTCGGTAGTGGTTATGCGTCACTTCCTAAGTGACGCCTAAATCAGAATTTCGTTTTTAAGGTTATGCGTGTTCGTGCTAATTCTATAACGTTTGTTGTTATTTTTGTTTCGTATTTTAGCTTACAGATGGCTGATTTACAAAACTATTACCACCGCACCAACACTCGTCACAATATCACAGCGTTCTTGGAGTCTACGCATGCCAACTCGGCTCCTTTTCGACCTATGATAGAGTTTCTCCGACGCTCAAGGATTCATTATGGTATTACTGCATCTACTCCGGTTTATATGAATCAGGTTGAGGAGTTCTACGATCATGCGTTCATACGGACTCAGGGTGATGTCCCGAGGATTGTCTCAAAGATGTTTGGTGAAGAAATCTAGATCACCGAGAACTCTATTCGACGGGTTCTCCAGTTCAATGAAAATGATACGATGCCGACTATGTTCCCAACAACGTTTATCTACGGGGGACTTCAACGCATGGGCTATCCGGCGAATCAGCTTTCTGATTTTCGCAAGCAATATCTGTGCAGGGTTTGGAGGTATTTATGTCATATTGTAATTGTTTGCTTATCTCCGAGGAAGGGAGGATACGACGCCGCCAGTCATCTAACGTTATCTCTTATGTTGGCCCTAATCTACAACAAGCCGTATAACTTCAGCGGCTATATATTTGGCAACATGGTTGAGAATATCCGAGCTGGTAAGGATAAGTGGCTGCAGTATCCAAGGTTTGTGCAGCTATTATTAAATGATTTGAATCTCGAGATTGCCCCTTATCAACGTTCCCTCTTGGTGCCAACACCAATGCTTCTTCGAGTCTTCAACGACTGCAAAATAGCGCCAAAGGGTGAACAAATTTTGGCTGACCGTGAACTATTCGGGCACATAGTCAATGAAAACTATGTTGCGCCGATCAATGATGGTTTTGAGGATGATGTGATTCCTCCGGTCAATGAGGATGACCTGGTTGACACTGAGATAGCTCAGGATTTGGACGACATTGATCGTGTTGATGATGATTCTGATGATGGTGGGCCCACTCCACCCGATTCTGAGGGTGACGTGCCCCCACAAACTGCTTTGGACGGGATTCAACTTGCCGATCCTCGACGCTTTAAGCGTATCTTGAGACGGATTTCTGCTGGCAGGGTCCACGTCCCGAGGAATCCAGGAAAACGTCCTGCTGGGTCTTCTCCTTCATATGCTGATTTACCTCTTCGAAGACGCCAGAGGACCGCTGTTGTGATCGAGGAACCAACTCCGCATACTTCTTAGCGACCACAACCTCCACCACAGTCTGACATGCCATCGATTCAGATGCTACTTGCTCAGATGGAGCTTTTGTCGAAACGATTTGACGATCAACAGGCTATTATTGCAGCTCAGGCTTCCTAGATAAAGGATTTGGAGCTCAAAGCTGCTGAGATTGACAATCTCCTGCTTTAAGTGACGAATCTGTCATCTAGGGTTTTAGAATTGGAGTCAGTCACAATTGTTTCGGGGGAGGATAATCCCAGGGAGTTAGAAACAAATGTAACTCCTCCCCTAGAACCAGAAAATGTACAAACTTCAGATATTAATGAAAATATTGCTTTAGATTACTTCGTTGATGTTCCGGGACAACCGACTCCGATTGCAGCCGATTATTCAAATGTCAATCTGACATATCTGTATAGTTTGGTTAATCAATTTGATGAAGTAGATAGATCTTTTGATCCCGATGATATAGAAATGGACGCAGAGGTTCCAGGGTCGGATGAGGAATATATGGATAATCCAAATCAAGAACCGGCACCTGAACGTGAACCGGAGCCAGTGTTACGACAACCTGCTCAAGCATATAATTTTGATGCTCCGGTTATTGAGACAGATTCTTCTGAGGATGAGGCAGAACCTGCAATGGAACAACCTACTGATGAATCAGTTCCTGTGTCTACATCTTCAGGAAGTTCAAAACCACAAGTGGTATACAAATCAATTGCACCTGATTTGAAGATTTGTAAAACTTATCTAGTTAAAGGTGAATTGACTGGTTTGATCAGAAGCTGGAAATTTGATGTTGATAACTTTCTTATTTTGATCAAGAGAAGTGATGGCGTGCAATACTTCAAGCCTAGATTCAATCATATCAGCACATTGCCAAATGTCGAACTTAATCGTCTTGCTCAGTTAAATATTGTAAATCATTCTGAAGATACTCGAGGAGTTCTTTTTCAGAAAATTTTGAGAAAAGAAATCTACAGCAAGAAATATATGTGGATTAGACCAGAGCTGGGAGTTCGATATTTGTACAAGAAAAAGATTGATCTGAGAACTCAACAACCGATTGTAAAATATCATTATCCACTAGCTGCTAGTCTCAAGACTGTTCCCTTACAAGAGTTACCACTGGATTTCTTACGAGATTTAAAGTATTGGTGGTTTGACTCTGTCACTCAAGAAGCTGTAATTGAATATTCTACCAAGACTGCTGTGGTACAAACACAGGATAAATGGGGAGAATGGCCAATCAAGGAGTTTGTGGGAAAGTCTATTTGAGTTTTTGATCCGATCAGCCTGATAAATATGACAAAGAAAGATTTGAAAGCTCTCTACAAGAATAAACTTCAGTATAATCAAGTTGAGTTAGAGGAAGCTTCAAAGTTTACAAGGGTGGTCGAGATTTGTTTGAAAGTGGGAATACATGCTGGAGGAACATTCCCAGAAGGTTGGTGCTGATTAAAGTTTTGAAGTTTAAAGATTTTGAAGACCAAGCTGAAGACACGGGGGAGTTTGTTGATGCATTTTAGTTTGTAAGTTAGTTGGTCTATTGAGTTGTAAAAGTGTCGTTAGTCGTTTAATAGAAATATAGATTTTTTATGATGCGACACTTAAGTTTAGTTTAGGCGACACTTGCCTTAGTGACGCATAGCGACACTTAGGTAAGTGACGCATGAAGGCGGCCACATGCGTCACTGGCCAAGTGACGCATGTCTGCCGATTGTGTTTTAGTATAAATAGAACCTACGGGTTTTGGCTAGGGTTGATGAAACCCTAGCACCATTTGTCGACTAAACTCATCTGTAATCAAGTTCCAATACATTATTCAATCTAATAAACTCGTTTACTTTGTTCAATTGATCGTTTCGGTTTAGGTTTATTAGTGATTTGTGTAATTGATTGTTTTCGCCATTCAATTGTTGTCGATCATCACTTAGATCCATCGCATAGGGCACTTACAAAGTTAACTCGTTGTCCTCGCACTTGTAATCAATGGAAAAGTTTGGGACATGCATCTTCCTATTATTCATCTTATCAACTAACATTTGGGCATCTCTATCTCCAACATATCTATTCATGTCCCTTCGAAACCTTTTGAAATCAGTATCATTTCCACGAACTCTATGAGCACGACCTTTCAGGCTACTTATAAGCCTATGGGCTATGGTTGGGCCAATATTCGATGTTGAAAGCCTGTGAATGAATTGTTGTTCTGGAAAGAGTAATTGCCTATGCAGCCTTGACAGGTCCTTATTTTCCTCATCATTTAGTGCGTGGTTGTGATGCTCATCGAAACAGTATAAACGCCAAGATGATGTTCCAGAGACACTTTTCACCTTCACTCGGGCTTCACATCCAGTTACCTTGAAGTTGGAATTACGTTGCTCTCTTTTAGCGGGTTTTTCTTTCTTTTGGGTGGCTTTATCATAATTTTTTTTCTTATGGCTTGTGAAATCAGCCATATCTTCCAGAGTGTTAACAGACTTCTGGATGGGTTTCCCTGCTCTACTACACACAAACCATTTATGTGTGACTTAACCATTCTTCCTTTTGTTAGAAGAGCGACGTACATCAAAACCGCCCTTTTCACCATAAGCTTCATACATAGCATATGCTGCATCAAGCGACTCATATATTGTTCCTACAATTGGTTTTTGATCATCTGGTACATTTGGAACCCATGATATACTTCCATTAGGTCCATAGGCAACGATACTATTACAAAGGGATTCATCAATTGATTGCCCTACACAAAATATATACATTACAAGTTTATAATTGCATTAACATAAACCCAACACCGAAACATTTAAGCATAAAATATTTGTCATAAGTTAAGATGATAAACATACAAACATGTTGTCATAAAGAATACGGTATACAATCCACATGTATATGAAACACATAACAATGAACAACAACAAAATAGATGTAATCGTCATCACATAAAACACTTTAACAAAATCGACAATCGACAATATTTCTTTAATATATAAGAGAAAAAAGGTGAGACGAACTAGGATATATACCTGCATCTTCACAAGAAATATGATTAATTTGATCATTTTCCAATACCGGATTTATCACGTCACTGATTGAAACAACTTCAGTGGAATTTTCTACAACTTCATCAATAGTACTAAAATCCATTGAAATTGACAACCAAGTAATGCTTTACAGCTTAAGTTTCTGTAACTTATATAGATGTTTGATTGGCTTAAGTTATGGAATACAATACGTACCAAAAGGTTATACTCTTTTAATGCTCTAATCAGAAATTAATATGAGGAGATACATGTAGTAACTAGTGGGAATGTTTTAAGGGATTTGAATTAATTGATATATATTAGTTACCGGCTTGTATAATCAAAAAGACTATTATACCCTTTCTAATATAAGTTCTCTTGGTTCTCTACCTTTGCATGGTTCTCATATGAACTCCCCCCTCTCTCTCTCTCTCTATATATATATATATATATATATATATATGTGTGTGTGTGTGTGTGTGTGTTTTGATTCTTACCCCTTAATTTCAACTAATAAACTATTATGAATATTTATTACTTTTGTCTTTTCACTACTAGAAAAACTGCCATCTCCAACAACCTAAAATCATTGCTAAATGCCCAAATTTCGTTGCTAATCGCTCTTAGCAACGACATTAGCAATGAAAGTCATTTGTTGGCAATACGCCCATTGCTATTTGCAATGTAGTTGCTAAATTTCCTAACTCGTTGCTAATTAGCAACAAAGTTTCAAATAGTTGCAAAATTCAGTTTAATGGTAAGTCGTTGCTATTTTAACAACAACCTTTAGTTCATTGCTATTTTCAGGTTCCAATAGCAACAACCAACATTGTTTCTAAACAAATTTAATATATATATATATATATATATATATATATATATATATATATATATATATTTCACTAGAATCATTTTCCATAAACCTGCATACAGCAATTAACCACAAATTTGGATCACACAATACCATTTCTACTTAAATCACGTCCATGATTAATATCAACCAATACAAATCATCTATCATATGTTCCATAATAAATTTTATACATCAAAAATTGGTAAAGTAGTTGGACTAATGAACTTAAAAAAGGAAACATCCTAAAGGTAGCTACCTAGAGTTCGAGATGATATATTATTGATCATTGAATCTCTTTAGTGTGTGCATCTCAAAGTACATTTCTTCAAGTCGGCTTTAGGCTTTATCTCCATCGTTAGATTTGTAATTCAAAATCGCTTCGTCTAAATGGACTTGTATGGCTACATATACTTTCGGCACCATCGGCAACTTTGATGTCAAATTTATCCTATACAAGTAGCCAATCATATTATTGTCAAATACATTTATGCATACAAAATGCCAAAATATCATACAAATAAGTTCAATGTAAAGGCTGAACAATATATTGTAACTTAACAGCTAGCACTTCAGTTTTCAAAAAGTGTTATGGGTTAACACGAATGTGTTCTGTTAAACAATTGCTTTAAAAAAAGATGCTAATGCACATAACTAGCTTTAACGCTATATGAAAAATATGATATGATTACTGACTTGGTTCAATTTGTATATTCAAATGTAGCGTTAACACGTTAAGCACCTCCTGCACTACATCCGTAGCATGTTTCAAGATGTGTCAAGTCATACCTAAAACAGCCAAAAGTCCAAGATGAGTTAGTGGCACTTTAGCGTGTCTACAATGACAAGAAAAATGGGGTCCACCCATGAGTGTGTCTGTACAAACAAATATTAAGAACGTAAACTAATTTCCATCTTACCATATTCTTCAACATTTCTTGCCACTGTCCTCTAAAACTATGAGCTCCGTATATATCTTCCTATCCAAGTAAGATTATGAGAGATCAACAACTATTTATTCACAATGAGAGTACTGTTATACTATTGGGAGAAAACAATAAAGCCAAGGAAATAACTTAGTCTTTGTGAGTATGTAACTATGTATTTCATTACAAAAATAGGATTCACTTAATAATAAGAATGTATCAACAAGTAACTCATAGGTTACCATAGTAATATGAATTTATCAACCACTACGGAAATAAACTTGGACATTTGCAAGCTTCGTCTATTTTAGCCTTCCATTCACACAAATACCATAAAAACAACCAAAGTTATAAACATTAAGGAAGCTAAAAAACAGTATCGTTTGACCGGCACAAACAAAGAAGCATAAAGATGATTTTGAAAAAAACAACAACTTATTAAGGTATCTGAGTGTAAGTATATATCTAATCGATCATATATGTATCATATCTGAGTGCACGCTTTGTTAGCACCAAAGGGCCTATGACTTAGCGGTATGTGAGGAACTTTTCAATCTAGTGGTTGTGGGTTCAAACCTCATGGGAGACAATTTGTAAATATTCATGGTTGTATATAATAACCGTGGGTAGCTATTGTAGGTTTGCTTCTTCTTTTTTATTTTTTTATTTATTTTTTTAAAAAGTATGGTCCGCACTATGGAATTATATATGGGCTATGTCATGTGCAGTTAGTCACATAGGCCCAAATCTGTTACTAATTCAAACTTTTAGACTTCAAATAATTTGGGCTAGGTCTTGATCTATGAAATTACTACTACTAGTGACTTCAAGGAAGCCATGATTTTTTAACTAGCAAAAAATAATTATTCCCTCTGCCTTCGGTGTCTGGTGAGTTTAAGAAATTATATTGTCTGATAGTGAAGATGACACTTTTACCTTACTTTTTTAATACAGACTCTCATGTATCAGTTTTGAGAAGAAATATATTAGGGTTCAATGCTTAAGTTAATATGATCTTTTTAGAAGTGAACATTTATTTTATAGATTGAAACTTTGATACCATAAATAACTCACTTGTGAAATATTATGATAATGCTAGTGAAGATTCTTTTGAGGCACCTAAGTCAGGCTAACTTGATTCATTGTCAATTTGTCATTATACTGTCTATTAGAATCTTTAATAGCCCATCTCTAATGACACAAAATTCCTAGAAGAAATCGCTGCTGTTAAATGAGAATATACTACAAACAAGCATCCAGGCCAAATTTCTTGTAATCATCAAGCAAATTTGTATAGAACTTTTTCGTCTTTGATTAATCTTACCAATCCCACTGCATTGTCCTATTCTAGTGCTATATAAACTCCATACACGTCAATAAGTTCACATGAACATGATACATTGATACATCACATTATAAACATAATCAAACATTGCATAAACAAGCATGCAAACTCACAATAACAAGGTCATTGTTGCAATGGAGATGATATATCACTGTATTCTGGAAGGAAGCCTATCAGTGTCAGAAATTGAGAAGAACTGGAGACCTTACCATAGAAACTGTGGTTGCGCATTGCATAAGCAAAAAATTGCAATCCCAATAGCATGTATCAAGAACAAGACGATTTCATATGCAAAAAGGCAGTCCATAACCGATTTTTCTCAATTTTCAAGTCAATGTCATTATTCACCATATAAAAACAGAAAATATGGATTTACGACTGCTTTGAAATGTGAAAGGAAGTTATCTTCTATAGTAGTGAAACATAATTAGGGGCTGAGAAAAATGTATGTTGTTGCCCACCACTTAATGCACATTCTGGTGAGTTTCAACTAAGTTCAAGCAACAATAATAGCATACTGATGTACATTGATATACTCATATAAGATAACATTTTTTATGTTCATATTTCAATTACAAACGAATCTTCTTTGGTTCATATTTACTGGATATGTGCACTTTACTAGTGTACTTAAAAGATATCTTCTTTTAAAACTCTTACTTGAAAGATAATGGTGAATCAGGGTAATTCATGTTCATTAGCTTGAAATAAAGGCAAAGAAAATGATATATCGTTACGGCATTACTTAAGGTTATAATTTGTTCTAGGCTCTTCTCTGTTTTCATCAGCATAGTTTCCAAATTATCTGCACAAAAAAATTCCTTCTAGGCTTTTATAAATCATTCAAACATGATTTGTACTAAGGAAAGTATATCAACACATAACAATGGCACGAGAGCGTGTATTATATGGTTCTCAACGGTATCCTGACATCCTGTTTTTGCCTTGGCCAATGCTCCAAGTTGTTAGAGTTAATGCTAATAAAATTACCATTTTTTGTCCAGTTTGAAATATCAAGTTTTAACACAAGATCCTTCCTAGTCCCAAGGATGGAAAACAACTAAATCCGAATTCGTTATCTTGTAATTCACTTCCATATGTTAGGTACGTATGTATGTGAAACACCCCAAAATTTTTGAACCATTTTTTTTACACACTCAATAATGTCCCGTGACTACTCTATATGTATAGTTTAACCTTAATAGTTTTTCCTAGATAAAAAAAGTTTTTTAAGACCTAAAATTTCATTTTTCACTGTCAAACGCGATCCGGGAAAGTGGGCGGGATCGCGTTCCTTAGTTATAAACCTTCTGTCACCATGATCGCCTCCCAACGGTCGGTCAAGGAATTGCTTCCCTGTCGTTACTGACTGTCCAGTCGGGTTGCAGATCAGAGGGTTTTTAAAAATTTATATTTTGCTAGGAAGCCTAAGTTACACCACTACTTGTATAAGCGGTAGGTATGACTCAGGTGTCGTTCTTAAACCACAATGGGCATGGGATCTTAGGAGGATTAATTATCTTTGGTAATTTAGCTGAGATTAAAACTTTTTGAGGGGTTTTGTTTTCTATTCTACTTAAACTAAAAACATAAAGGTAAATGAGGAGTGTAGTCGCTGAGAGATCTATAGATTACGTGAGTATTTGCTATGATGTTAGTATATGCTATTTAGGGGTAGTTATGAGGGTTAAGGCTCTAATTATAATAAATCCTAGCAGAGTTGATTTGGGGTCTCTGAACGATGTTCAACATAGTACTGTACCTACGGCCTTTTCGTGGTTTCCACGCATTTGTACTTCACCAGAGGTGGTTCCAGCGCTATACCAAGTACTGAACTGTTTTATGGTATTTCCGATGCCTCGCCCAGAGATCCTGTATCATTACTGTATATTTCCTAATGGGCCATAGCTCCTATCCTATTACTTATTTAACGTAGAGTTGTTCACAATCAAATAAATAACATGTCACATGGATAACAGATACGGAGTGTAAGCTACACCGGAAATTCTCTCAAATGTAGTACCAATTTAACCGACAACTAACCTCGAATCCTATTTCCCAGTCTCGGTCATCTGAGACGTCCGTATCGTGGCACAAAATATTGAATAAACAATAAAGTGAACATGAGTGACCCCGCGGAATAAGTTGGGAAAGTCTATTTAACGATCGGTTAAATTGTTCGACTTTATTTTATACAGATCTTTGTAATTATTCTAGCATGTTAAACTGTCGTATGTATTTATTCTCTGTTTGATAACCTAATCATAAACCCAACAACCGCAGTAGACAAACAGATACTAGCATGTAAACCCTAGAGCAACAATCAAACAAGAACATGCAGTAGTGTAACATGGATAAATATCAGTTTATTTCAGGCGGAGTTTCTAGATAAATGTTTAAGTCACGGATGCTCCGAAAGTTCTCTCAAAAGCATCTGATATATGGGATTATTTCTAATTTATCTCTAATCCTATTGTAACACCCGCCAAATTAGGGCTAGTCATTAGGTCCTAATCATTTTGTAATACATGTAATTAGTACTGTGTTAGGCTAATTTGTGTATCGAATAATATATATTGTTGAATATATATAATTACGCGATTTGGTTAAATCGCGCACATTTCAAATCGAAGGTAATTCGATTCAATTAATACAGACGTTGGTGAACAATTTTGTTAAATAATATAACATTATTTAACGAAACTATTATATCCAAAATATTATTTTGATAATATTTCAACTCAAATTTGTACCGTACAAATAACGACTCCGCGATTAAAATGTTGAACGCGTAAAATAAAACGAAACAAGTTAAAGTTACAATTTATAACTCAATTATTAAGTATTTGATGAAATACTTCAAGTATAATATTGAATAAATATTCGCATTTTAAAACTTATAATTAAACATATAAAATAATTATTTAACGTTTAAACGACCGAGAAAATGAACACCGCACGGAGCGCGAATACACGGGATTAAAAATGGAGACCCACACCTCGGTGGGCTCCCATCGAAAACAGCCAAAAAGGGGGGGGGGGGGGGGAAACCCACCCTTTTTGTGACACCCAACGATTTAGGGTTACTGATTAACCCTCTAGAAACCCTAATTACGTGTGTTTAGTTTAGTATTAGGCTAAATACTTGTAATTGCTTGTAACTATTTGTATATTTTATGTGAATATACACCTCCGTAATTGATTTATATTACGCTACGTAATTAGTTGTAATTACGCTTACGCAATTTGGTGAAATTGTGCAAAACAACCGGACGGAGTCCGACACTGTATAAAGTACGACGTTGGTGAAAACATCTTTATAAATAACTTGAATCTATGTTTTTTAGAAGTTATTTATCATATATTATTATTTTAATATAATAATACCCGAAAAACCTAGACGTTTCGATTAAAACGTCTCAAACGTAATGAAAACGCGCAGAACGCGCCCGACAATCGAACGAAAGTCAAAATAAATTTTTGAATCTAAGATATATTATTTAGTGTAAAACTATCAATTAATATATCGTGTCTTTAAACGATAATGAAAAACGTCCAAATAAAACGTTACGCGATTTAGAATCCGTACAACGAACGCGCAAATCGAGATCATTAAATTAACGAATCATTTTTATAAATGTTTTTCAAGTATTTAGAATGAATACTTCAAGTAAAAATATTGAAAATTAAATCGATACTTAAAAACGCGTATTAAACGTTTAACACCAAACCGAACAAGAAAACGAACACCGCGCGAAGCACAAATCGGATAAATGAGAAAATGACCAAAATACCCTTGAGTGGCCCCCCCTTGGCCGGCCCCCTCTCCCCCCCATAGCTGCCCATTCCACTTCCCCCTCTTACTTCTTTGACTACACCACCTCAAGCCCCCCTCCACTCACATTCCATGCATTCTTTCATTTTCACACTCAACACTCCACCATTTTCTCTCTAGATTCTCTCTACTTCCTCCTTCTCTCTAACAACTGAAAATAATAAGCCATTTTCACCACCATATCACCACCCAAAACCACCATTAAACACCACCAAGTTAAAAGAAGAAATCACAAGAAAGAAGCTAGGATCAACACCATCATCATCCTCTCTTGTTCTTCTACATCATTCTTTGTGAGAATCACTAACCCCTTCACTTATTTCACTTCATGTTACTGATTTACATGTTATAAAGCTCATCTAACAAGATTATGTCCAAATATAAGCTTAAAATACGTTTTTATGATTTATACACTAAGAGTATACAATCTGTCCAGAAAATCACAGCACACTAAAAACGTCATATCTTGAGTTCTAGGAAGAGTTAGAAGATGCATTTTTTTAAAAAAATTTGCGTATTGAAAAGATCTACAACTTTCGTGTTTTACACTTTTTCCAGAAACGTACACGTTTTTCTCTATTGGTCGATTTGTGGGACTGGTCTGGGTGAAATCAGAATCTGGGCTATGCATGGCCATTTATATTGTTTCGATATGAAGATGGGACTCAAAACTCTTAGGAAACATATTTTAGACACTAAGCACATAGAAGATCAGTTGGTAAAATTTGTGAGACTTGATTTGGACCAGAAATATGTAAGACACATGGTGAAACAAACCGACAAAAAAGTCGAAAATGTGAAATCTTGAAGATTTGGGACTTTTATAAGAACCGACACTTTGGTGAATTTGGACATGAACCGACAATATATTTGGACTCTATAAACTGATATTTGGGTTGGGGGAAAGTTTCGGGTCAAACCGAGTAAGTTTGACCAAGTCAACAAAAGTGGCTCGATTTCGAAAAACTTACTATATTTGAAAAATGGTAACAAAAATGGGTTAGGGTGACTTAGTTAGTAACTTGGACCAAAAACTAATTTTAGAAAGTTTCCCGAATGAAAAACCGACACTTAGAACACTTGGATTAAAAATTAAAAATCTGATCAGGTATAAGTGCCGCCCTACCAGCGACACTTACCCAAGTGACGCCTAATCTAGCGTCACTTACCCTTAGTGCCGCCTGAACCAAGTGCCGCCTATAGCGTCACTATCCCAAGTGACGCTGCCAATTTAAAAATCACATTTAACATCACTTGACCTAGTGCCGCTAACCAACCGAGTGTCGCCTATAGCGACACTTACTTGAGTGACACCCCTAAGTGACTCACAGAGTGACGCCCCTAAGTGACGCACAGAGTGACGCCCCTAAATGACGCCTAAAACAGAAACTTCAAAACTAGTTTCACACTAAGTGTCGAACTCACACAACTTCAATACTTGTATGCAATACAACACACGAAACATATACTTGGAAGGTATACGATGAAACAACACATAATAATATTGATTTAAGATTTTTATTTCAAACTTTCACCAATGGGTCGTATACATTTTTGATAAACAAACTTGAACTACTATTTGGACATACTAGTTGATGAACTAGCTTTAGGTGGACATAAACCCCCCACCTACCCGATTGACTTAAGTGGACATTAACCCCCACTTATACAATCGCTATAGATGGTCTTTTGAGACATCTACTTATACAACCTCACACGTTTAGGGCGTTAGGAGGTTGCACATGGGAACGAGAACACCCACTACTTGCTAATATTTGATATTGCTTGCTACCTGCTCAACTCTGGTGAGTTTCATAGCCCCTTTTACTGTTTTTCATTGGGGTGAGAATACATACAACTGTTTTATAAACTGCTTTATGATCACAAGTACTGGAAACAACTTTTTGTACGGATTGCATGTGACCTGAATAATCCACTAAAGTCCTCTACTTATCATAGTCATTAAAAATTGTGTGTGAGTATTATTGGGTGGTACCATCAGGGTTTGACAAACCTCGTCCGGGCTAGTCGCGCTAGCCAACCCACGGGCGCAGTATTACTTGTGATTTATAAGTGTATCGGATTAGTACACTTACCGTAGGCAAACAACGTTAAGCTTGACTATGAGACTCATGCAAATGGTATACTTATATTGCTGTATGCAATACTTTTACTTGTCGTTGGATAACGATACTTTTACATATCATTGACGAATGATGCAAAACTTGTGAAATCTTGTGGATCATTTTAGCAACTGATTACTTAACAAACCTATGAACTCACCAACTTTATGTTGACCTTTTAGTATGTATTTCTCAGGTAACCCGCCGCAGTAGGAAGCTTTTGGAAAGCTTAGCTCGATTCACATTGTTTTCAAAACATCAAGAGATTAGATTGCATGTAGCTGTATTTTGTAAATTCGGTAATGTATTAGAAATCTCTAAACGATTTATGCGAACTCCAGAATTATTTTGTAAACATTTGAATTATGGTAATGTAATATTTTCAAACGTCTCATATAGAGGTCGTTTGCTTTGATCTTTGTGTTGATGATATTTGACTTGGTCGGCGCCCCCGTGACACCTCCCACTTCCGCTGCCATGTGTTTTGGGGGTATCAGAGCCAAAGGTTATAGCAAACTAGGATTGCATTAGTGACCTAGACTATAACCATTAGGTTAGTATTCCTTGTTTAGTATAACTGGTTCAGCGATTGCATCATTTGAATTTAATTTAACATAGCCTGATCAACTATGTACAATTAAAGGAGAATTGATGCAAGACCTGAAATGGTTATAGTGAATGGGAATGCATTAGAAGACTTTGACCAAGGATAGAAACGGGACCAACCCTATACGTGCTTATGTGCTAGGTTATTATATTTCTATATATAACCTTAACCTCTCGTATACTAAACTCCTTGCCACAGAAATGGCATACTCCTCTAACGTATCATCAACCGGCTTGAACAACGAAACTCAAACACTGTCTACTACTAGGGGTACCACTCCTTTACCTATCCCTACGACACCAAACTCTCCTGAACCTCTTTACTACATGACCGGCGAAGCCCGGGTAGTACGAAGACGCCGAGGGAATGCCGGATCATCCCGAGCAAACCCTTACTCAAACTCCATTGCTAACACCATGACTAATACCCGCCGTTCGGCCTACGCCCGTAGATGGGACTGGCAAATCACAACTTTAAACACTTAGAGGTCTGAGGAAGCAATACAGATTCTAGCTGACCCCATGGACATCTCCCCGTACACATAAGAACCAATACACCATACTGTACCGGTGTTAGCAGCCCGACTTCATCGTCATGAAGAAAGGCTCGAAACCCTAGAACGAGATCATTATATAGTAGAAAACTACCTGTTGCACTGAACCGATGATCGCATAACACAACTTCTTCAAGAACAGGAAGGTACGAACCGTACTCTGAAAATGATTCATCAACAGGTTATAGACAACATGAGCGCTACCGACATTCTACAAGCAAGGTTGGAAGAAAGTGAACAACGTTCACGGGAAGCTGAGGAGTATGCTCGTGCACTCGAGCAGCGACTAACCTTAACTGAAGAAGGTGTCAGGCAAACAAGCAGACTTGCGGATACTATAAATCGCCTCGTTACTCTAATGTCACGAGTAAACCTGTGTCAGGACTAGATCTACTTTTCCTATTGTAACCTATTGAGGCAGGATGTACTCAACTTATTATACTTTATTATGGTATGTTCTGTGAACTTTCGAATTCAGACCGGATGTAACATTCCCGGCATCTTTTGTGGTCCTTGTGATTGTTGTCTTTTGAAATTCGTACTCTGTATTCAACTATTCAATCTAATGAATTATCTTTATCATTCGGTGCTGTTGTATATTACCTCATTATATATACACATCTGATATATTGTAACCTCGCGCAACCCTCTTATGTGTCTCATTTCATTGTTGTTCAACATCATGCCTCCAAGACGACATACTTACACCGACACCGTAATCGCTCAGGTCATTGCACAGAGCGTAGCTCAAGTCCTTACTGCCCAACAAAACCCGGGCGGAGGAGGCGCACCTGCTAACACATCTACTCCAAAACCATGTACCTACAAGGACTTCTTAAACTGCAAACCCTTGTCTTTCAAAGGATCTGAAGGAGCTATCGGTCTGATACGTTGGATCGAAAAGACAGAATCTATTTTCCGAATCTGCAATTGCGCTGAGGAAGACAAGGTTAAATTCTCCGCATGCACCCTTTCTGACGGCGCCCTCACTTGGTGGAATTCTTATGCCCAAACTGTGGGTGTTGATACCGCTTAACAACTTCCATGGGAAGACTTCAAGACCATGCTCAGCGATGAGTACTGTCCCCGTGAGCAACTGAAACAACTTGATGAAGAATTCTGGAAACTCTCTGTTCAGGGAAACGACATCACCACCTACACCACTCGATTCCACCAGCTAGCTGTCTTATGCCCATCCATGGTGGACTCCGAATACAAACGTATCGAGCAATACATTTGGGGGCTACCAGAATCAATCCAAGGAAATGTCATCTCATCCAAACCAGGGACCATCCAAAGTGCTGTCCGCATGGCACATGAACTCATGGCCCAGATTGTCCGCCGAGGGACAACCACTGAGAAAGCCATCGGGGACAACAAAAGGAAATGGTCCGGCAACAACCACAACCAACATCAGCAACAGCCAAACAAAAAGGCCGATACTGTTAAGGCCTACTCCTCTGGTTTAGGGTCGGGGGACAGGAAAGGGTACGTTGGGAACAAACCTTATTGTTCCAAGTGTACACGACACCATGATAGCCCTTGTACCTGTACCAAGTGCAAACGACAGGGACACCTAGCCAAAGATTGCAGAACCCCCAACCCAAACACCAACCCTAACGCACCAAAGGTTTGTTTCGAGTGCGGCGACACTAGCCATTTTAGAAATAATTGCCCGAAACGCAACAACAACAACAACAGGAACAACAATAACAACAACAAACCTCGCGGTTGAGCTTTTGTACTCAATGCTGGAGAGGCCCGTCAAGATCCCAACGTTGTCACTGGTATGTTCCTCCTAAATGATCTAACCGTTTCAGTATTATTCGATACCGGAGCTGATAAAAGTTTCATATCCGATAAATTCTGTCCATTACTAAACATCACACCCCTTTCCTTAGATGCTAAGTACACTGTAGAATTAGCGAATGGCAAACTGATCGAGGATAATAGTGTAATACCAAATTGCACTTTAAACCTCGCCAATGAACTGTTCCCTATAGACCTCATCCCTGTGGAAATCGGAAGCTTCGATATCATCGTAGGCATGGACTGGTTGTCCAAACACCGTGCCGAAATCGTTTGTTTCGAGAAGATCGTGCGCATACCTCTCACTACCGGTGGAACCTTGATCATACAGGGGGAGACTGGTAGGCGAAACCTGAACATCATATCTTCTATGAAAACTCAAAAGTACCTGAGGAAAGGGTACTCGGCAATCCTCGCACATGTAACCGAAAAGAAGTCGGCTGAAAAGCAACTTGAGGATGTGCCCATCGTCCGAGACTATCCAGAAGTCTTTCCCGAAGACTTGCCAGGCCTACCTCCGCCTAGACAAGTCGAATTCCAAATTGACCTTGTGCCCGGTGCTGCACCCGTGGCACGAGCCCCATACAGATTAGCCCCTTCCGAGTTGCAGGAGTTGTCCACTCAATTACAGGAACTCCTGGACAAGGGATTCATCCGACCGAGTTCTTCACCTTGGGGAGCTCTGGTCCTATTCGTTAAAAAGAAGGACGGATCCTTCAGAATGTGTATTGACTACCGCGAACTGAACAAACTTACCATCAAGAACTGATACCCGCTTCCAAGAATTGATGACCTGTTTGACCAACTTCAAGGTTCGAGCTTCTACTCGAAAATCGACCTACGGTCGGGTTATCATCAACTTCGAGTTCGAGACTCCGACATCCCAAAAACAGCTTTCAGAACCCGCTATGGGCATTACGAATTTCAAGTGATGCCTTTTGGCTTAACCAATGCTCCAGCTGTATTCATGGACCTTATGAATCGGGTGTGCAAACCCTACCTAGATAAGTTTGTCATCGTGTTCATTGACGACATCTTGATCTACTCTCGCAACGAAACCGAACATGGCCAACACCTGAAAACCATCTTGGAATTACTCAGACACGAGGAGTTATACGCCAAGTTCTCCAAGTGTGAGTTCTGGATGCGAACAGTACAATTCCTAGGGCATGTCATTGACAGTTAAGAAATATGTGTTGATCCAGCCAAGATCGAGGCCATTAAGTGCTGGGAAGCACCAACCACACCAACTGAGGTACGACAATTCTTAGGTCTCGCCGGATACTATCGACGATTCATTGAGAATTTCTCCAAAATAGCCTTACCTTTAACCTCACTGACTCAGAAAGACAAGAAATTCGATTGGACCGATAAACAGGAATCAGCCTTCCAACTTCTGAAACAGAAACTCTGCAGTGCACCAATCCTGTCCTTACCCGATGGCACCGATGATTTCGTAGTTTACTGCGACGCCTCACGCCAGGGACTAGGTTGTGTGTTAATGCAACGTGAAAAAGTCATTGCTTACGCCTCTCGACAGCTCAAAATCCATGAAAAGAATTATACCACTCATGACCTTGAACTCGGAGCTGTCGTATTCGCTCTCAAAATATGGAGACATTACGTTTATGGCACTAAGTGCACCATCTTTACCGATTACAAAAGTCTCCAACACATATTTGATCAAAAAGATCTCAACATGAGGCAACGTCGATGGGTAGAGTTGCTTACCGATTATGACTGCGAAATTAAATACCATCCGGGCAAAGCAAATGTTGTTCCCGATGCCCTCAACCGAAAAGAACGTTCAAAACCCCTTCGTGTTCGAGCCCTTGGTTTAACCATTCACAATGATCTCACCACTCAAATCCACACCGTTCAACTCGAAGCGCTCAAAAACGAAAACATCAAAAACGAGGCCTTGCGAGGCATGGATAAACAATTCAAAATCAAACCCAACGGAACCCGATACTTCTCCAACCGAATCTGGTTACCAAACTCTGGAAACCTACGAAATTTGGTGATGGATGAAGCTCACAAATCTCGATACTCTATACATCCTGGTTCCGACAAGATGTATCATGACATTAAACAACGGTATTGGTGGCCTAACATGAAAGCTGACATCGCCACCTACGTTAGCAAATGTTTAACCTGCGCTAAGGTTAAGGCCGAATACCAGAAACCCTCCGGATTGCTACAACAACCCGAAATACCTCAATGGAAATGGGAAAACATAACCATGGACTTCATCACGAAACTACCAAAAGCACCGAACGGATGCGATACAATTTGGGTGATCGTTGATCATCTCACGAAATCTGCCCATTTCCTAGCTATCAAAGAAACCGACAAGATGGAGCATCTGGCTCGCATCTACATCAAAGAGGTTGTGGCACGACATGGTATTCCCATTTCAATCATCTCAGATAGAGATAGCCGCTTCACCTCTCGATTCTGGCAAACACTTCAACGAGCCCTCGGTACTCGCTTCGATTTGAGTACTGCTTATCATCCGCAAACCGATGGTCAGAGTGAACGGACCATTCAAACCTTAGAAGACATGCTACGAGATTGCGTAGTTGACTTCGGAAACACATGGGAAAACCACCTACCCTTGAGTGAATTTTCCTACAACAACAGTTACCACACCAGCATTGATGTTGCACCGTTCGAGGCAGTTTATGGGAGAAAGTGCCGATCACCCATTTGTTACACCGAAATCGGCGATAGCCAGCTCACTGGTCCTGAAATCATCCATGAAACAACCGAGAAAATCGTGACTATTCAAAACCGGCTGAAAGCCGCACGTGATCGTCAGAAAAGCTATGCTGACGTGAGACGCAAACCACTCGAGTTCCAGGTTGGGGATCGAGTACTCTTAAAAGTATCACCTTGGAAAGGTGTTATTCATTTTGGCAAACGCGGCAAACTAAACTCCAGGTACATCGGACCTTTTGAGATTCTTGAAAGAATTGGTCCGGTGGCATATCGACTGCAGCTACCACCACAACTAAGTAGCGTGCACAACACGTTCCACATTTCTAACCTAAAGAAATGTTTGTCTGATGAGACACTTGTAATCCCGATCGAAGAAATCCACATTGATGACAAACTCCATTTCGTCGAGGAACCTATTGAAATCATGGACCGTGAGGTCAAACGCTTGAAACAGAGTCGTATTCCCATCGTTAAAGTCCGGTGGAATTCTAGGCGCGGTCCTGAATTCACGTGGGAACGGGAAGACCAAATGCGACTGAAACATCCACATCTATTCTTAGATATCTCATAGACCACAACAGCAAGCTAATTTCGGGATGAAATTCTCCTAACAGGGGGAGAATGTGACACCCGACGATTTAGGGTTACTGATTAACCCTCTAGAAACCCTAATTACGTGTGTTTAGTTTAGTATTAGGCTAAATACTTGTAATTACTTGTAACTATTTGTATATTTTATGTGAATATACACCTCCGTAATTGATTTATATTACGCTACGTAATTAGTTGTAATTACGCTTACGCAATTTGGTGAAATTGTGCAAAACAACCGGACGGAGTCCGACACTGTATAAAGTACGACGTTGGTGAAAACATCTTTATAAATAACTTGAATCTTTATAAATAACTGTATAAAGTACGACGTTGGTGAAAACATCTTACACACCTTCCACACCTTTCATATCTTTCTTATTTCTTTCTAGCTTTTATTTTCTTTTTTCTCTCTACTTTCTCTCTCTAAGTTAATTTAATCAATTTAGTGAGAGATAAGTAGGAGATTTATTATGTAGTAGTTAGTAGTAGCTAGCTTAGCAATGTAATGCTTTGGAATATTCCGAAGTAATATAAGCATCGTTTTGCTCGCAATAATTACGGGTAATATCTATCCTTGTTTTTATAAATTATTTGTAATGTTCTTATTTGATGTTTAAAATTTATTAATTAGAAATGTATATTGCCATGATATGCGAGTAGTTGCTTATATGTTTGCCATGATCTAGATAGTTATAATGGGATGGTATTAAATATTGTGAAGTAATGTGACGGCCCCTATTCGACTGTTCTCGGATATAGTGCTGGAAACGTTTTAACGGAGTACAAATGTACGGAAGTCCAAGAACGACCGAAGGTAGTTATATTACGGATCAATACTATAAATGTGCTAAATAAATTTCTGTTTATAGTTTAATTATAATATTATGAACGAATGATGGCATGTTTGGCCAACCGCTTATGACCAGACTGCCCCAACTTATTCCGGTAGGGTAAAACCTGTTTATGCGACTATTTATTCAATAGACCATGCCATGATACGGACGTCTCTGACGACCGAGATTGGGGAATAGGATTCGAGGGTATTCGTTGGCCGATGAGTTCAGTACATTTGGGAGAACTTCCGGTGTATTGTAATTGTTTGTGTTTACTATCCATGTGACATATCTTCTATCTAATTGCGGACAACTCTACGTTAGTTAGTTGATAGGATCGTAAAAACAACTCATTCCAACATAGTTTAAATTTATAAAAAGAAACTTATATGAATGGGAATTATTATACTTTGTTATTATTTAAATATATGACACTAGACCTAATTCATGGAGCATCCTTTCTAGTTATCCACGTGACTAGATCTTAGATATTAAGGAGTCATGAACCTTAATTGTGGTAAGTAGTTATCTGTGCCCATAACATGCAATAAGTAAGACACAGTGAAACCACTCGTTGTATATATTAGGTTTACATTTCTACACTGTTTTTTATTTAGTTAGTTTAGAGTGTCACTTTCACTGTCAATTACTCTTGACCGCATGTTGGATGTAAGAAGCCGTGGAACTACCATGTAAAGTACACTATTTATTACTGAAAGGTATGGTCTGCATATGAAACACGTTTTGACAAACTACGAATAATCCAGGGATGTATAACTATTTGAAAAGGAGAGGTCTAGGTCATAAATCAAAGTAAATTAGAGCTTAAGAAAAGTATTAACAAGGTCTAGAAAGGAAAGTCTTAGTGACTTAGATACATGAACCCCCTAGATCTTACATATTTGGTTCTTTAAACATAGCAAGTTAATAATTAGATACACATTTAGAAGAACGCGAGATAAGCTTAGATGTTAAGAACGGTCGGACCTATGAGACAATACGCTGCTTTATTCTTGTACCTCGATTTTTCACCAAGATAGGTTGCTTATCTTTCAACTAGGTAAGTATTGGGAGTTTAGCATATTGCTCCGATCAGAATCACGATAATCTAGTTCCTAGTGACATGCCAACGGGAATTTAATTGGTAGGGTTCTAGTGTTTACACCAAAGTCTGTTAATCTATTAATCTGAAAGTGTCCCCATCATAAACACCATCCTGGTATTATACTATCCCAAGTCATGGTGAACCACGTCTTCCCTATCCTTGATTGTTCCATACGTGCTAGCTAGCTTATTTTTAATTTCATTGTTAGTAGTTTAAATTAGATAAAAACAAAACAAAACCAACTATCTGAACCCCATCTTAAAGAATTAATTATCCAAACAAGCTCTGTTTCAAATTCGACCGTCTGGAGACGACCCTGATCATCCTTACCACGTACTAGTATCAGGTATTTGTACCCAGTACCAGTAGGTAGTTCGGAGGTTTAGGCCCCAAGCGAAATAAATTTTAAAACACCCTGATCGCCCCCTCAGTCGTTACAACAACACCAACGACACTGACGGCTGGGAGCGCATCAATAACGCTGGTGAGCTCACAGGTTTGTATATCAAATAATATTGTGTGAACCGCAAGATTTAAGTATTGAGTTGCATCCAACAAATAAAGATAATGATAATGTATACAACCATGAGCACATAGTCTAAGCTTAACTCGAGGGGTCAGGTTCACAATCAGTGCCTGAGCGAGGTGCCTCCACGAATGCCTAATCAACACTCGTCTGAACAAATATTAGTACATCCGTTTACCCAGTTAGTGCATGCTAACCCGGACGAGGAGGGTCAATCCTATATGGTACCATATACTAATATTCACGCTACAACGTATTACCAAACTATGCTGATGGAGGACTTTAAAATGATTAGTTGTGTAAAACTCATGTAGTATATGAAAATGTTTGTACTTGCGTTCACATGTTAAAAACGAGCAATGAATCACACCCCTGAGTAAAAATAGTAAAAGAGGGGCCATGAGACTCACCTGAGTCTTGAAGCGTTTAATCAATAAACGCGAGTTGATTAGCCGATTAGTGATTGTCCGAAGACTCGTAACCTGAGGGTGTCCACGACACGCGATGGTTATAAACATGATTAGGTATCTCAAAAGGTCACCCTTGTAGTTGTTCGTCCAACTAGAATGTCCAAATTACTACGATTTCGTTGATTTGTTTAAGTATTTAAAATGCGTACGACCCGTTGGTGATTGTTTGTAATAATAATCTTATCATTATGATTTCGAAGTGTTATGCTTGAAAACATGTTCCAATGTGTTTTAGAAGTCGTATCGTATAAGGGTTTGAGGTTATAGAAGTTCGACACTTAGTGTGAAAAAGAGTTGTAAACAGTCTGTTTTTAGCATCACTTGATGCGACACTTAGAGGTTTAGGCGACACTTAGGAAGTGTCGCATAAAATTGTGAAATATGAGTTTAGGGCATCACTTAGGGAAGTGACGCATGGCGAGGCGTCACTAAAGCAGTGTCGGTTATCAGTGTCGGGTAAGGGCTCTATGCGTCACTAGGTTCGAGAGTCGGATGAAATTAGAGTTCAATTGTATGCGACACTTAGACAAGTGTCGTTGGAAGTGTCGGTAAGTAGTGTTGGGCGCCACTGGACAAGTGATAGATGTAAGTGTCGGAAAAAGGGTTTTATGCGACACTTAGGCAAGTGACGCAAATTTAGGGTTTTATGTGTCACTTAATGCGGCACTTAAGTGATGCACGAAGTGACGCTATACTGGTCCGGCCTATGCGACACTTATGTCTGTTCGACGGATTTTGAGCCAAAAATGTGTTTTCCGGTTTCTGTTAGGTTCGATTCTTTTACCCAACCCTTAGATGGACATTTCAAGCTATTACAAAAAACAATCAAGGGAAAATAATGGAAATCGGAGTGTTTAGGGATTTGTCGGGAACTTACAAACTTAACGCCGGAGAAATCCGAAAAGGTAGAAATGTAGATCATGATGATGTGGTTCTTTTTCTTTAAACGAGCGAGGTGATTCAAGGATGTTTGATGGTAGTTTTTGTGGAATTAAGGTGATGGTGGTGTTGGTGATGTTTGAGAGAAAAGTGGGAAGGGAGAGAGAAAGATATGGGTGTGTGTGTGTATAATGAGAAAGAGTGAGGTGGGGGAGGTGGTGACCCTTGCCTTGGGCCGGTTTTGGTGGGGCCCACCCCTTGTGGGTGTGTCTCAAATTTTGTTCCCCGTATATGCGCTCCGTGCGGTGTTCGTTTCCCGATTGTTTAAACGTGAATTTAATTATTTTATACGTTTAAATGTACATTTTAAAATACGAATGTTTTATAAATATTTTGTTTGAAGTATTTTACCAAATACTTAGTAAGTGAATTATAAGGTATAATTTAACCTCGTTTTGATTGTTTGCGCGCTTATATTTTAATCGCGAAATCCTTGTTTGTACGATACGAATTTGAGTTGAAATATTATCTAAACAATATTTTGGATAAAATTGAGTTGTTAAATAATGTCATATTATTTAATAAATTTGGTCACCAACGTCCGTATTTATTTTATTCAAATTACATTCGATTTGAATTGCGTACTATTTAATTAAATCGCATAATCGTATATATTCATCAATATATATTTCGATACATTAATTAGCCTAAAACCGATCTAATTACATGTATTAACAATAGGCACTAATCACTAGTCCTAATATGGCGGGTGTTACAGACTGCCTCACGGATCTCAGCCATTGAATCATGATGAATGGACAATCTCTGAAAGTACGCCCAAGCAGCTGTTGGGTCTGCAGTAGTGATCCCATAATCCAAGGTCAGGATCATCCCAGATGCTGGGGCAGACTGTGGTGCAGCAGGACTCAAATGCTTTCTTGGAGTAGTCAGTACATCAATTATACTCTCATCCTGAACAACAGTCTTCTTCTTCTTGCCTCTATGGGTTCTTCCTCGCTTCTTGCTCTTCTTACTGGTTTCTGCTGGATCCATCTGAAAAACATAAACAAAACAGGTAACATTCAAGTTTATAAGAATATACAAATGCGAAAAGAACTGATGATTGTTCGTAAAATATTTTGATTTGTAAGTATCATCAGGACTTCTGCATTTGCATATTTAATAATGAAGACTTATCTCAGATTTGTAAATTTCAAAGCCTGTCAGATAAGTAGCTATCCTGTATTATTTAGTTAGGAATGATAATACTAGATAAGATTTAAGAAATCAAAAATAAAAGAAAAATTATTCTAAGATAAGCTTGGGGTGCCTCCCAAGAGCGCTTATTTAAGAAAGAGTCACTAGCTTGACTCTTGATACCTGGGAATAATTTAAGGTGGCTCGAAAATGTAGACTTCCTCATTAATGGGGAAGTCCTCAATGTAATGTTTCAAGCGTTGACCATTAACTTTAAAGTTACCTTCCGGGGCTTCGAGTTCAATTGCTCCGAAGGAAAATACCTTTGAGACTATAAATGGTTCGCTCCACCTGACTTTGAATTTTCCAGAGAACTTCCTGAAGCGTGAGTTAAAGAGAAGTACTTTATCCCCTGGTTTAAAATTTGATAGCTTGAGTCTTGCATCATGGAACATCTTGGTTCTTTCTTTGTATTTCGGGGAGCTATCGTACGCCTTATCTCTAAACTCAGCTAGTTCATTAAGCTGCATTCTCCTATGGGATCCTATGGTGGGAATGTCTAAATTACATTTCTTCAGTGCCCAGTATGCCTTATATTCTAGCTCTATCGGTAGATGACATGCTTTACCATAAACCAGACGATATGGTGTGGTTCCTAACGATGTTTTATATGTTGTTCTAAATGCCCACAACGCATCATCTAATTTATCAGACCATTTTTCCCCATGACTGAACACCGTTCGTTCTAAGATTCATTTCAAAGCCCTATTTGTCACTTCAGCTTGCCCATTGGTTTGTGGGTGATAAGCTGTTGAAATTTTGTGAGTGACGTCGTAATGTTGCAATGTTTTCATTAGGTGAATATTGCAGAAATGTGTGCCGGGATCACTGATTATGGCTCTTGGAGCTCCAAATCGACAAAATAGTTGTTTGAGAAACTTAGTGACGACCTTAGCGTCGTTTGTTGGGAGAGCTTGCGCTTCGGCCCACCTGGAAAAGTATTCAACAGCAACCAGAATGTATTCTTTACCGTTAGATTTAGGGAAGGGTCCCATAAAATCTAATCCCCAAATGTCGAAGACTTCACAAGCTTGGATGTTGGTAAGTGGCATTTCATTGCGTGCGGACACGTTACTAAATCGTTGGCAAGCATCGCAGTGTCTCACCAAGTTGTAAGAATCTTGAAAAATGGTTGGCCAACAAAATCCGGCATCGTACACTTTCCGTGCGGTCTTGTTAGCTCCACGGTGGCCTCCAGTTGGTCCATGGTGGCTCTGGTAGAGAATATGTTCGGCTTCTTTCCCGTCTAAGCATCTTCTGATGATGTGATCGGGACAGACCTTAAAGAGGAAAGGATCGTCCCAAAAATAATTCTTTGAGTCGCGAAAGAACTTTCATCTTCGAGAATTTGACATTCCTTCTGGATAATTCCTCCCACCATGAAGTTGGCAATATCAGCATACCATGGATCGTATGATGATCGAGGTCCCTGGTGGTGCTTTCCGATGTTCATGAGTTGTTCATCTGGAAACTGGTCTTGGATATCTCTTTCTTCAAGTTTCTCCAATGTTGGATTTTCTAATCAGCTGAGGTGATCTGCTGTAACATTAATAGCTCCCTTTTTATCTCTGATTTCTATGTCGAATTCTTGCAGAAGCAGAATCCAGCACAGCAGTCTTGGCTTAGCGTCTTGCTTTTTGAAGAGATACTTAAGAGCTAAATCATCTGTATAGACAATAGTTTTGGACAAAATAAGATAGGAACGAAATATATCAAAAGCAAATACTACCGCTAGCAGCTCCTTCTCAGTGGTTGTATAGTTTTATTGAGCGTCTGTGAGAGTTTTGTTGGCGTAGTAAATCGGTTGAAAGTGTCTCTCCTTCCATTGTCCTAGTACAACTCCAACTGCAAAATCACTGGCATCGCACATGATTTCAAATGGTAAACTCCAGTTGGGGGCAACCATGATCGGTGCATGCACGAGTTGTTCCTTCAAGTAGTTAAAAGCTTTAAGACAGTCATCTGTAAAGTTAAACGGAGTATCTTTTTCGAGAAGAGAAATCCTTAATAAAGCGACGATAGAATCCGGCGTGACCTAGAAAACTTCGGATGGCTTTCACAGAAGTAGGTGGTGGAAGTTTCGAGATAGTATCAACTTTAGCTTTATCGACTTCAATTCCTGCTTTAGATATCCGATGTCCTAACACTATTCCTTCCTTCACCATGAAATGACATTTTTCCCAATTCAAAATGAGGTTTGATTCTTCGCATCTAGCTAGCATCCTGTCTAGGTTGGAAAGACAAGATGTGAAGGAGTCTCCAAAGACCGAGAAATCGTCCATGAATACCTCCATACACTGTTCAATCATGTCATGGAAAACTGCCACCATGCATCTCTGGAAAGTTGCAGGTGCATTGCATAGCCCAAAAGGCATACGTCGGTAGGAGAATGTTCCATAGGGACACGTGAATGTTGTCTTTTCTTGGTCCTTCGGATCGAGAGATATTTGAAAATAGCCAGAGAATCCATCGAGGAAACAATAGAAGTCATTTCCTGACAATCTCTCAAGCATCTGATCAATAAACGGAAGAGGGAAATGATCTTTGCGAGTGGCTTCGTTCAGTTTGCGATAGTTAATGCAGAACTCCAACCGGTGATGGTCCTTGTTGGGATAAGTTCATTATGTTCGTTTGTAATCACCGTCATACCTCCTTTCTTTGGAACATCCTGTACGGGGCTAAACCATGGAGAATCAGAAATATGGTATATCAGGCCAGCATCAAGAAGTTTGATAACCTCCTTTTTGACCACGTCTTGAATCTTCGGGTTGACTCTCCTCTGTCTCTGAACTGATGGCTTAAAGTCGTTCTCCTTTAAAATCTTGTGTGTGCAGTAGTTTGGACTGATCCCTTGTATGTCACAGATTTTCCAAGCAATTGCTTTTTTATGTGACTTAAGCATTTGGATGAGCTTGGCTTTTTCCTCAGGCTTCAGATCTTTGGATATTGTAACATCCTAAATTTTCGGGTTGCGGAAGCGGTCGGGTCTGGTGTTACCAAATCAAATATCACAGCATAAGATACATAATGAACGACTCTAAATAAGACGTTTGAAAATAATTATACATTTTCCAAAGTAGAACGTTTACAACGTTGCGAGTTTAATAGAAGTTTCAATTACATAATTTGAAAATACAAAAGTAAATGCAGAGTGGTCCCCATTGTTTGAAAATATGCGACTCGAGCTAGTTTATCTTGTAGCAATCCTAATCATGCTGGGTACCTGAGAACACATGCTAAAACGAGTCAGCTATGAAGCTGGTGAGTTCATAGGATTGTTAGTGGATACATACATTATAAACCTTTTATGTTTTGAAAAGTAATTTAGAATCTGCAATTCTGATATGTATTGTTATAAAATTGTAACACCAATGTGTATACATCCTACAAGGTATCACATACCTAAATCGGTTTAGTTGTGCACCTAAGTACATAATGAAATGTGGCAATCCATGCCTAGATACCTATCAGGTAATAGTGAGTCCATAAACATGAGGCAGTACATGCCCAATAGCTATAGAGTAATGGTATGACCACTTCATATGATAATAAATATTTGTAGTTCCGCAGAACTATGATTGGTATATATAGTGCGTTGCATCCAGCAACAATTGATTGTAGACCCGCATATCTATGGTTGATTGTTTAGTGTGTCCGCTTGACCAGTTAGTGTAAGCTAACCCGTACATGATTGAGCTAACGGCCTCGCGTGGAAACTCCACCGACCCGTTAACTTTTTGCGGATCACGAGCATAAGCTCGCCCATCCGTGAATGTGTGTGGATCACGAGCATAAGCCTGCCCATCCATCGATTTGTATCTCTTTACCGCGATATCGTACTTGTGCCCACTGCAATACCGTGGCATCATTTTGTACCCATATGGCATCGACCGAATTGCTCGCAAGCAAAGTATGTAGTTGAGCCAGCAGTACTACGACATGCCCGACTAGTATGATCGTGTTCGCATAAATGTATGTATACTAATATACATATGTAATATAGTAAATAGCACCAAGTGTTCGAGATAACGTACAAGTATGTAGATATATATATATATATAGTTTCCATTCTAAGGAATCTATACTAACATATGATACTATTGTATACTTCTAGCCCTAAGCCTAGCAAGTATATTGGAGTCTCGGGAGAATGTTCACTTAAGTTCAGTTTCCATTCTAATGATCGTGGAGTATGTCGACAGTTTTAGTTCCTAAAAGGGAAACTAATCCTGTAAAAGTATAGATGTTGTCCAGTGTAGGTAGAACTAACTAGTTCTAATGTATTCGATGATATTGTCCCGCGACAATGCGGCCAATGGGTAGTGATAACTTAATCAAGTTATGTATTGGTAATTCTTTTCCAACAATCTAACAGTGTACGATTGTAACCTATCTGGGTCAGGTATTGATATTGTTCCAAATCAATGTGTTGGGTGTAATTCCTAAGTATTACACATTTGTATTACATACAGTAATACAATATAAGTAAGTGTGAATTGTTAAGGAATATTAATATAATTCGAAAACAGTTATTGAACATGCGTCTCACCCCGAAAATAGTAAAACAGTTGAAATAGTGGGGCTATGAAACTCACCTGAGAAGTTAGCAATCTTACGATATGTGCTTCGTCCGATGGGTAACCTCCTAGTGTCCTAAACACGTGAGGTTATTTGAGTATAGGACAATCAGTTTGTCTAAGCGAGTTGTGTAAGTATTCATTTGTGGTTCAGGTTTGGAAACCGTATACGGGGGTCCGGGGGCAGCGCCGCTGGTAGCGGGGTCCAAGGGGTGGCAACCCCTGGCGGGGTCCAAGGGGCAGAGCCCCTGGATGGGGTCGAGCTGCCAGGTCAGCTTGAAAAAATTTTATTTCTATTATGTTGCTATAGTGAAAAACGCTCCGAAATTCCATTTTGGAGTGAAATTGAGTGGAAAAATCTTAGGTTCGACACTTAGTGAAAATCATGTGTTTTCAAGGTTCTGTGTTTTGCGACACAGGGATTGTGTCGCTAAAAGGTTCTGCGACACCAGAATTGTGTCGCTAAAAGGTTCTGCGACACAAGGATTTGTGTCGCCAAGTGCGACACCCGTATTTTATGCGACATAAGGCTGCGACATAATCATGCGACATTAACCTGCGACACAGGCTGTGTCGCAGTACTGTTTTTGGTCCCTGCGACACAACGATCTGTTCGACGATTTTCCCCCCAAAATCAAGATCTAACCTATTTTCGGGCCAAATCTAGTTGATATAATGTTAATACATGATATATTAACTGTTTCTAACATGAAATGTCAATGAAAGAGGGTGCGAATCCTTACAATTTAAGATCGAGGGTTTGATGGTGGTGGTGAAGAACTTGATGAAGAAGATGAAGTTGAAGATGATGATGGATGCTTGTTGTTTCTCTTGTTGATGATGATTCCGAAAATAATAGTGATGATGATGATGATGTTAATTATTGTTGTTGTTGTTTGGTGGTATGAAAGAAAAGAGAAAGAGATAGAGATAGAGGTATAGATATGTGTGTTTTGTGTTTATTGAAAACAAAGAGGGGAAATGGTGGGGGGTTTGGGGTTTGGCCGACCAAGAGGGGAGGGGAGGGGATTTTATCCCACTTTGTCCCTAATTCGCAGTACAAAATACCCGTATTTTCATACCCGATTATTATACAAATTTAATATGTTAAATTTATAATTTTGTCCATACTATTTCGTAAATATTTTAAAAGAAAATATTTCACTTAAATTAAAAAAATGTAATTTGGTCTCAGCTCGTTTCAATTGTGATTATTAAATAATCCTTGTTTATTATATAGAAATATATAAAAATTTCGATCACTTGGTTGTAATGGCATACAATAATACAATTATTTAATGTTTAAATTTAGTGTGAAATTTGACTTTTTGACCTGGTGTTACAGATATGATAACTGGTAAGTGTGAAGTTCCTTCGAGAAAAGCGTATTCCAGATGAGAGGGTAGTTCCTTTAGTTCCAATTCTGGCGGTTCTTCAATTGAAGGCTTCATTCTTGCAATTTCATCTCTCTTAAGTTCATCAAACTCCGTTTGGAAGTCTGATTCTTCAAGAGGTGAATTTGATGTGTTTGCTGAAGCTATTTCAACCTATTCTGTTTTATCATAGAATGCATCCCTCCTCAGCTTGTATTTGACAGTGGATGATGTAGAAGCTGCATTTTCTCCAGTGATGATGATATCGTTGTCTTCAGTGAGTGCAAACTTCTGAGATTGAGCTGATGAAGAAGTGCTTATGGTGATTTCTGGATTTGATCTTTGTGGTTCACAACCTTCAGACAGCTGTGATTCAGGTGGTGAAAACATTGATTCCATTTCCTTGAGCATCCTTTGAACTTCTTCCCTTGAGAGAGATGAATCATGTACTTCAGGAGTAGGGTTCCTTCTCAGAAGAGTGAATGGTGTGCCTTGCCCAAGCGGAGCAGTCATAACAGTTTTGAACTGCGGGCTAGAATTCTTTAAGGGACATAGAACTTCTCTTGATGCGGTGGAAGAATCTGAGAGAGCTAAGCATAATCCTGTGCCTTCTTCACACAGTTTCCTTGTTGTGATGATACTGCTTACCGTGAGAATTTCCTCCAAATGTTCTTCAACTATTTCCTGCAAAGAATCTACAAGACCAAGATCTTCTCCCATAGGATGTTTCATTAGTTTATCAACATTGAAGGTGACTTCCTCAGTTCCAACTCGAAGTTTTAAAGATTTTTCATTAACGTCAATGACAGCCTTGGCAGTGTTTAGGAAAGTTCTGCCAAGGATGAGTGGAACATGGGCGTCTTCTTCAATATCCATAACAACAAAATCAACAGGAAAGACGAATTTATCATCACGGACCATAATATCTTCAGCAATTCCTCGAGGGAGTTTAAGTGATCTATCGGCTAACTGAATGGTCATTCGAGTTGGTAATAGTTCGCTTAATCCTAGTTTCCTAAAAAGAGAGTATGGCATAAGGTTTACATTAGCTCCTAAGTCAGCTAAGGCGTTACTTATTTGAACATCCTAAAGATAACAAGGAATAGTGAAATGGCCAGTGTCTCCTAGCTTTGGGGGTAGTCCTTGTTGCATAATCAATGAACATTCTGCATCTAAGGGTAAGTTAACTATTTGTCTAAGTTTTTCTTTATTGGATAAGAGTTCCTTAAACAATTTGGCACAACTAGGCATTTCAACTAAAACATCTAAAAGTCTAACATTTAAGTGTAAGCTTTTGAACAGTTCTAGATATTTTCCAAATTGAGCTTCTTGTTTCTCTTTCTTAAGCCTACCATGGAAAGGTATATGTGTAGGTTTAATGTTTTCTGGGGCTTTAGAAGGTTCTAGTTCAGGAGAAGTGACGGGGGTGTCAGCTTGAACTGAATCAGTAGGCAGAGAAGTAGAAGATTCAGTTGTAGGAATATCTATAGATTTCTCGTTCTTAGTCTATTTTCTCCTCTAATGACCACAAGGATGTCATCATGCTCATAGGATGAGTGATAGACATAGTTGTAGCTCGCTTCTTCTTTTTGCTTCTCCTCAACTTTTAAAAACAACTTTTTAACATTATCCTCCATGTTTTTAATTAAATCGTTTGAAATTCTAGTCAAATAATCAATTTGGTTTTGAAAATCAACAATTTTTCTATTGACATTATTTTGTTCAACAATGAAGTTTTTGAAATTTTCGTTGTTTAGACGAGAAGTCAATGGGGAAGGAGTAGAGAGAATTAAAGATTGAGAAGTGGGTTGTGTGGTAAACCGTTGAATGAAAGGTTTTAAATGAAGAGAATGATTAGGGTTTCCACTGGTTGTAAGAATTTCTTCGTTGGCCCTTCGGCTTGAGAGGAACTTTTGAGATTTCTTCTTTAGATTAGGGTTTGAAGATTCTTGCACATCCTTGACAATTTGAGTGATAGAATCGATTTGAGATCTTAATTTGTCTAAGGTTTGGTTAGAAGTACTTCTTCCTTCTGAAGTATTTTCATCTGACTCCAAGTTATGCTGATGTGTCACAATCGTCTCGATCAATTTCCAAGCTTCGTCAAAGGTATGTAGCATGAAATTTCCGGATGAAGCAGCGTCGAGCGTTTGTTTGTGTTGAGGATTCAAACTGTTGTAGAATGTACAAATCAGATTCGTTTCATCTAACTTATGGTTTTGACATCTTCCAATTAACTTCTTGTATCGTTCCCAAGCAGTGCTTAATGATTCATTAACTCCTTGATGGAAGTTAGTGATATCGTTTTTAAGCTTGGTTTGCAGGGAAGGAGGGATATTTATCTAGAAACTTAGTAGCCATCTCCTCCCATTTATGAATCGAATTGGGTTCGAATTCATAAAACCATGTTAAAGCTCGAGAGGATAAAGAATAGGGAACTAATATCGCGTAAAAAGTCACGTTTTTACTACCGATATCTCTCTCATTCTGGAACGATTCTTGGCACTTTAACTCAAAAACATTACAAATCAATAGTATTATGCCAAGATGGACAAAACAAGGTCGCACGATGAAATCAAGCAAAACGGATGTAAAACGAAGATTCCACGCACGTTTGAAGATTCAAGACATCAAAATGAGATTTCAAGACAAAAGAGCCCATCACCAACATCTATTTGACCCAATGTTCGTTTTCAAATTACGAATCCAACAGAAGAAGAATCAACTAAAACGGACGAAGAATGAAGATTCTACGCACTCCGGAAGATCCAAATGATTCGTACGACACATCTAAAGTTTAGAGACATATTTTTGGGATTTCTTTTCATCAAAAGCTTTGTTTTTTCTTTACGAATCCAACGCAAAAAGAATCAATGCAAACGGACGCATAATGAAGAAAACACGAACGAATCGAGAAACGAAGCAACGGGCAGCGGGCTGGTGCAGGTAGCAGCCAGCCGCCGCCGGCCACCACCTTGCCGCCGCCAGCCGCCACCCCCCCTACGGATTGCGCTTTTTTGTCCTTTCGCGTACCCGGTGCTAGACCTTTTCTTGCTTTTCGTACCTGGTGCCACCGCCTTTTTCACCTTTTTGTACTTGGTGCCACTACCTTTTCCACCTTTTGCTAATGTGTGCTTCCATTTGCTAAAATTCACCAAAACTCCCCTATAAATAGGAGGCATGAGGCTCATTTGAAAGACACACCAAGGGCACTAGGATACTTACATACCTAGGGACTTTCATACTTTCTTCTAGCTTTTCTTTCTTTATTTATTTTAAATTAGTATTAGGCTAGTTAAAATAGAAGCAAGGAACGTGCTTGTAATCCTTGGTGAGGAACGCATTTGTAATCGTTGGTGTACGCTTGGAGCAACTCTTATTAATTCAAGTCTACTCCTTCTCGCATTTTAATCTCGGTTATTTCTACCCTTATCTATCTTGACTAAATATGTATACTTTAATTATGCTAGAGATAGTTTATGCCATGATTAGCGAGTAGATTACTATTGTATTTGTTGTGATGTAGTTAGCATATATAATTGTGGGATGAATTTAAATACGTCGTGAAATAATATGACGGCCCCTATTCGACTGTTTACTCGGTATAGTGCTGGAAATGCTTTTAAGAAAAGTACATACGTATGGAAGCCGGTAACGACCGAAGGTAGTTGTATTATGGATCGACATTATAAAACGGAAACTTTATGAACGGACTTATCTTATGATTTTAAACCTAAAACTTACATTCGCCTTTCGTATAACAACCGTGATTGTAACCTTGTAAAGAGCAGTCGCGAACCTTACCACTTGGTCAATAGTTATCTGTGTAAAACTATGGTTTCGATTGTAACATTATGCGAGCATCATAAAATGCAGTGTGATTACGTGGAATTGCCATGAGTACTGTACACTTGAAATCACAATGTACTTATCATGTAAACATCGTGAAGCAATTGAATCCACAATGGAAACATCGGTAAACGATTAAATACATTGTGGACTACCATAGCATTTTCTGACATGGTCTGGGTTTAACTTTATGCAAAAAGCCGTTAGCATTTTAATCACTGCTTTAATTAGATTAGTTAGTTTAGATTAGATTAGGTAGGCTATAGGCTAAATAACCATTTACGAAAACCTAGGGATTTGTTAATTGTATTGAAAAAGGCAAGTTTAAAATCCAATTTAAATCGATACTCTTCCTTAACCTATGAAATATAAAGTAGGGTACATAAGAAACCTCAACACTTTCCTTTGCTTACCATGCTTAAAATTCATTAATGGGAATTGATCAACTAAGTCCGAACATATTTGCTAAGTTAGTTGTTTGCTAAACTTATAGTCTTTATGGTATTAAGAACGGTTAGACTTGTTGTAGACTTGCTACTCTATTCCTTCGCCCACGAGTAAATGTGCTCAATAACAAGGGCCACTGACTCCCTCACAGGAGAGTGTGGAGAGTTGAGCATTGTCTGTCTGATCAGAATCATGACACCGTGATTCCTCGTGACCTATTAGTTGATAACCGACTAATAGGGAATCTATCGGTTATACCATAAACTACCAAGTCTAGTGAACATTCCAAATTTAGTAAACGTTTTCCCTATAAGTCATCATCCCACATTATAAGCTAACGGACTCACAACAAATACTCCTTTTATTAACTGATTTACCATTATCTTTTATTCACTTTAATTAGTTTACTTAATTAACTGAACCAAAAACCCCCAACGCACTCTTTTAAAACCTTTACTAGAAAAGAAAGATTGATTAGATCACCTCTGTTTCAATTCAGTTTCTCTTTAAGAATGACTCTAGGTCATACTTACCATCTACTAGCCTTTTGGTTCAGTATTAGTAAGTCACACTTAGACCCCAGCAAATACAAATTTAAAACAAACCGATTGCGGTCCGAGCACCGTCTTCACACGGACGCTCGGGCAGCGCATCAGGAACAAGTGGAGGCGAAGAAGGTCTCTATTGGTTCCTATTTGTGTGAAAGAGTCAGAAAGATTGATGAATTTGTTAAGATGGGCGTTTGGATTTTCAATCGAAAGACTATGAAACTGACACTCGGATATTAGCATTTTAATGTAGTGAGGCATAATTTCAAGGGTTTCGTCGGTTGGTGCTACGATCAATCCTCATCGTCCCTCTAGCAGTGGCTTAATTGATTAGGCAAGAGTGATACGGTTCGACATAGCTTTTGGTAGAAAGTAGGGTTTTGGAAAGGAAAGTTTTAAACTAATCTAAAGACGGAAAAAGTAAAATTAACCTAAGGATAGAAAAGGAACTTTCGAATGATATTGATCTTCCGAAAGGATCGCTAAATAACTAAGATAACTAAATTCCTAAAATCGGTCGTTGTAGTCCCCGGCAACGGCGCCAAAAACCTGATCGCCTCCCAACGGTCGGTCAAGGAATTGCTTCCCTGTCGTTACTGACTGTCCAGTCGGGTTGCAGATCAGAGGGTTTTTAAAAATTTATATTTTGATGGGAAGCCTAAGTTACACCACTACTTGTATAAGCGGTAGGTATAACTCAGGTGTCGTTCTTAAACCACAATGGGCATGGGATCTTAGGAGGATTAATTATCTTTGGTAATTTAGTTGAAATTAAAACTTTTTGAGGGGTTTTGTTTTCTATTCTACTTAAACTAAAAACATAAAGGTAAATGAGGAGTGTAGTCGCTGAGAGATCTATAGATTACGTCAGTGTTTGCTATGATGTCAGTATATGCTATTTAGGGGTAGTTATGAGGGTTAAGGCTCTAATTATAATGAATCCTAGCAGAGCTGATTTGGGGTCTCTGAACGATGTTCAACATAGTACTGTACCTACGGCCTTTTCGTGGCTTCCATGCATTTGTACTTCACCAAAGGTGGTTCCAACGCTATACCAAGTACTGAGCCATTTTATGGTATTTCCGATGCCTCGCCCAGAGATCCCGTATCATTACTCTATATGTCCTAATGGGCCATAACTCCTATCCTATTACTTATTTAACGTAGAGTTGTCCACAATCAAATAAATAACATATATCATGGATAACATATACGGAGTGTAAGTGTAACACCCCGCAATTTCGACTTAATTATAAACGTTACTTGCACGCATTTTTAGGCCAATTCCCTACTTGAGTGAATTCACAACACATTTTAGAGATAAGTCTAGCAAATTCCAAGTAGTTAATACGCATAGTATTAAGTCTCGTGATTTGTATATTTGCGTATTAAGTAATTTGAACAAACGCGACAAAAATATGCGAATGATGGTGAACAAAATTATTTAATAAAACGAAATTATTAAATAGCATAAACGTTTATTGAATATTATGTTGATAATAATTACGAAGTATTTTATAACGTATAACGCTTATTTCGTAAAACTGAAACAAAACAAAGTTAAAAATTTTATAAACTTAACTAAATTATTTCTATAAAATATTTCAACTAAAACATAATTAGATAAGTATTTAAATAAGTACCATTTAAAATAATTTAACGTTTAACGATCTGGTAGACGAACACGGGTATAATACCACAAATTTGAGACAAAGTTCCCTCCCTTTTTGGCTCCAAAAATCAGCCAACACCCACCACCCTACCCCCATTTCTCTTTTCATTTTTTCTTTCACCCTCTCTCTCTACCTCCATCACTCTCTCCATCATCTCTCTAAAAACCAAACAAAAATCACCAAATACTACATCAAAAACGCGATAAATCGTCAAGCTTATTTAGGAAAAACGATCACAGAGTCGAGCTCTACCTTTCTATCTTCTCGGATTTCCCCCGTGATAACTTTGTAAGATCCTGACAATCCCGCAAACTCTTAGATTTCACTATTTCTTTTGGTATTTCGTGTTTAATAACGAAATAATTACGAAGTATTTTATAACGTATAACGCTTATTTCGTAAAACTGAAACAAAACAAAGTTAAAAATTTTATAAACTTAACTAAATTATTTCTATAAAATATTTCAACTAAAACATAATTAGATAAGTATTTAAATAAGTACCATTTAAAATAATTTAACGTTTAACGTAATAATTACGAAGTATTTTATAACGTATAACGCTTATTTCGTAAAACTGAAACAAAACAAAGTTAAAATTTTTATAAACTTAACTAAATTATTTCTATAAAATATTTCAACTAAAACATAATTAGATAAGTATTTAAATAAGTACCATTTAAAATAATTTAACGTTTAACGATCTGGTAGACGAACACGGGTAAAATACCACAAATTTGGGACAAAGTTCCCTCCCTTTTTGGCTCCAAAAATCAGCCAACACCCACCACCCTACCCCCATTTCTCTTTTCATTTTTTCTTTCACCCTCTCTCTCTACCTCCATCACTCTCTCCATCATCTCTCTAAAAATCAAACAAAAATCACCAAATACTACATCAAAAACGCGATAAATCGTCAAGCTTATTAAGGAAAAACGATCACAGAGTCGAGCTCTACCTTTCTATCTTCTCGGATTTCCCCCGTGATAACTTTGTAAGATCCTGACAATCCCGCAAACTCTTAGATTTCACTATTTCTTTTGGTATTTCGTGTTTAATATACTTAATACATCATGATTTAGTGTTCTTAACAACTTACTATGTCCAAATCGAAGCTTAAAACTCGTTTTTACAAACCGATTCACGAACAGCCTTAAGTGACGCATCAGGACCCAAAACAGTGTAGCGTCACTTAAGTGACGCACTAAGTGCCGCATAAAACCCTCTTTTTGAGTCACTTCGCCAAGTGATGCTACAAACCCTCTTTTTCTGACACTTACACCGACACTCCTACCCGACACTTCCATACGTCACTAGCTTAAGTGACGCCTATACTCGAATACGGATTTAGACCCGACACTTGTACCCGTCACTTGTTTAAGTGACGCCCTATATGCGTTACTTCCTCGAGTGATGCTAATAATTCAGAACTTACCTATTTATGCGACACTTCCTAAGTGTCACTACCCCCAAGGCAAGTGACGCCCTTAAGTGACGCATAAAACAGAAAACTTGCAAATCTTTTTTTTTCTTTCCACTAAGTGTCGAACTTAACCGGGAACGAATATTTTACATACGATACGATACACGAACTTTATCAACATTACAAACACACTTATAATATTGAAATGTCGATTTCAAACTATCACCAACGAGTCGTATACATTTTCAAAACTTCAAACATAAACATCGAACAAACACTTGGACATAACTTGGTTGTACGAATACTAGCATGGATGGTTAAACTTAGACCTCCACATACTAATTAAATCTCATACGTTTAGGGCGTTAGGAGATTCCGGACTATACTTGGGCTTTAGGCTTTGTTAGTACTCGCACATTACTTAACTCAACAGGTGAGTTCACGGCCCCTACTTTTACTGCTTTACTACTTTTGAACAGGGGTGGAAAACATAGTCAACTTCTTTACTGATTGCCATAACTACTTTTGCTTACATGATTGTTTATCATACTTGTTTACTCGCACGATTTGAGTACTTTGAACTGTTGAACCCTTACAACAAAACTGGTATTTATGAAACAACATTTTCATACTATAAACGTGATAAAACATGTTTGGTAAACCGGAGAACGACCGGTACTATTTATGTAAACGTTGGAGAACGACCAGCAACGTATTTTAGTGCCAGAGAACGACTAGCCAAGTGGACGGGAGAACGACCAGTGCGTCTTTTGACCGGAGAATGACCGGTACTGTGTTTCGCTGGAGAACGACCAACAGTATTTATTGCCAGAGAACGATTGGCCGAATTGAACGGGAGAACGACCCGTGCGTATTTAGACCGGAGAACGACCGGTACTGTTTTGGAAACGCTGGACAACGACCAACAACGTATTGTAAACTATATTTTGGGTAACATCCCACGCAAACTGTATTTTGGGCAACATCCCAACCGAACTATATTTGGATAACATTCTACAAAACGTTTACTTAACTATTATGGCAATAACTATTTGTGAACGTATTGGTTTTAACAACCGTGCTTACAAACTTGATTCAACCATTGCAAACATAAAACCTGTGAATTCACTCAACCTCGTTGTTGACTTTTACTATGTTTTTCAGGGAATTAGCTGCACGTAAGAACCTCCAGCATGCATGGAACATAGGCGACCCACGAAGGAATACGATGCCAACTTTTAACAACAGAATTTCTTTTATATAACTAAATTGTTTAGTCATATTTACGAAATCTACTTTTGTAACTTAATTACTTTTCAAACCTATACAATTCGATGAATCGTAAACTTTGTAACTATTACTTTTGGCATCTTAATATATATATGTGCTGTTCTAATCATATGCTCTGATACGTATGCATGTACATTATTATTGTGGCACCCCCAGCTTATGCCAATGCTTCCGCTAACCACAATCAACGAATTTGGGGGTGTTACAGTAAGCTACACCGGAAATTCACCCAAATGTAGTACCAATCTAACCGACAACTAACCTCGAATCCTATTCCCCAGTCTCGATCGTCTGAGACGTCCGTATCGTGGCACGAATTGTTGAATAAACAATAAAGTGAACAGGGGTGACCCCGCGGTATAAGTTGGGAAAGTCTGTCTAATGATCGGTTAAATTATTCGACATTATTTTATACAGATCATTGTAATTATTCTAGCATGTTAAACCGTCGTATGTAATTATTCTATGTTTGAAAACCTAATCATAAACCCAACAACCGCAGTAGACAAACAGATACTAGCATGTAAACCTTAGGGCAACAATCAAACAAGAACATGCAGTATTGTAACATGGATAAATATCAGTTTATTTCAGGCGGAGTTTCTGGATAAATGTTTAAGTCACGGATGCTCCGAAAGTTCTCTCAAAAGCATCCGATATATGGGATTAATTCTAATTTATCTCTAATCCTATGCTCTGTGTATCCTCTGATTTATTTCAATCAGGAGAACAGCGGCCATGTCGAGTTCATCGAATCATTCAGACACAGAATAGTTGAGGGACCTATTTCTACAATTGGCCGGATTATATCAACAGGTTTCAAACCACAGCATAAGTTGGATAAATAAAACATTAGAGAATTAATTCATAAATTCAAACATATCCTAATTTCATACAAGCAGAGTAACAACATTGTTTAAAGCATAACTACCCTAGCATAACATTTATCATAGCAAACACAGATTTGTCTAGCCTAACATAGCAATTATCATAGCATGCATTCTTAAATAATCATGACAATAGCACAACATATTTAAAAATAACAAGAAAGGATAATATAATAGAACATGTTAGGCGTTACAACAAATCTACGCAACCGTAGTCTCGGAGCGACTCCGTACAAAGCTCGTAAGCTTGCTACTCTACTCCTACTAGCTAACTAACTACTAATATTATTCTAGAGAGAGAAAGTGTGTGTGTGAGAGAAAGAAATGAGAATGGAATGAGGGATGTGAGGGATGTTGAGGGATGTTTTTTGGGATGAGAAATGAGGAGGTGAAAGCCTCTATTTATAGGCTTCAAGTTACAATTTTACACTCAACACCCTCGCTCCCATTTTAACACTGAAATACACCCTCGAGCTATGAAATTCGACACCAAAAGGGGCGTATTCGACACCAAATAGGGCGTATTCGGTAGCAAATAGGGCGTATCCGGCACCAAAAAGGGGGTATACCATCCCAAAGGGGGGGTATACCACCCCTTATAGGGGGTATACGGCCCTCTAAGGGTGGTATACAGCCCTATGGGGTGGTGTACCCTGGGTCGTGTTCTTGTGTGCTGGATCGTAAGTCTTGTGCACTGATCATAGTTCTTGTGATCTTCGGTTGGCTCTAACTTCTTCGTTACTTGTCAGATTTGAACGATTCTTGCACCCACGGTTTTGTATTTTCCTGAAGATCAATATGACACAAATTAGGCCAGTTTAGCTTAATTATACGTCAGAATCGCAAGTGGATCATTTTAGCTCTGATTTGTTCGTTATTTGAGCATTTTAAGTGATTTTTCGAAAGGAAGTCTAAGTTTTGGTTCATTTTACATTTCTAGCATAAAACATTAATTATTTGATGTTTATTAAAAGATTTGAACCAAAATGGGCTTGAAAATGTGCACAAAAATGTGACTTTTTGCGTCAATTAACACCATTTTTGTCTTGCGAACGTGATCCAGAAAAGTGGTCAGGATCGCGTTCCTTAGTGTAAATTTGAAACTCAGCACAACTCAACTTTTTGACCAAATTCAAACACGCATAACTTTTTACTCGCTATGAATTAGGACCTAAAATTTTACATGCACGCGTAATATGACTATATAAACATTTCCCAATTGCCACTTTTCTCAAAATCATATTTTATATCGTTTTGAACCTTTGACCAATTTATGGTCATTTTTTACCACTTTACTTAACATATTAATTTTCAAACCACCCACAATCACACTCTAACACTTTTACTACATTTCCACCATCACATTTGGAGTCTAAAGCCACATTAACATTTATCATACCCCGACCATAGCTTATTTTAACCATTAAATAAATAAGTGACCCATTTGGACACTTTAACGACCCATTTGGGTCTTAACCCATATAACCAATATTCCAACCCTCATTGTACATTCCGTTGACCATTCTAAGTCAAACTAAACTAATTTCACTATTGGATCTTATTGTAAACATACAACACTAAACTCAGATGAAACCTTCGTAATTACATTAATTACCACAATTGTTAAACATAGATCATTCCAAAACTGTCAATAAGCATACGACCACTCATTGACTATTTCGAATCTCATATTCCATCAGGTTTGACTTTGACCAATAATAAAATAAAACTTTGACTTTCAACATAGTGTGACAAAACCATATTTTCTTACAAAAAGGGGTGAATATCAACATCAAGAGCATGATTCAAGGATTAGCTTGTTACCAACAACGAAATAAGCTCCACCACTAGCAACCCTCGGGTCTCTTGTCCGGATCTCGTTGGGTCCCACTTGACTCACCTAAAAACACATAAACATAATCGAGTAAGCATAACGCGTAGTAAGTAATGGGCTATCGATGATAATCAATATCAATTCACAACATACGTATATTAAGGATCCATAATATCATATGCTAATTGCCGCAAGAATTAACATCTTCGGGCCTACACCCCGGTATATAATCATAACTCATCAAGTAAATGACATATCCATTACCGGTCCTTCCAATTAAATGGAATACATAATACTTGAAGAAAGATAGCATCATCCATTAACTTACCTCGCGATAGCCCACACAAATAATCACTTGTAACACCTTGAGCACGTTTACCACCTAATTCATATAATCACATAAACACGTATCAATTTCACATTCACTATTCATTCATCATGTTATACAAGTGTTTAAGTTTCACAACACTTACAATTCTACCAATTGTTCTAACACTTTTATATAGGTGATTACTTTTAAATGGGTAATTATCATAATATCTTATCAATTTCCATTACCAGCACCAAGAATATTACTCCTTAGTGTATAATCATACATTACATATCACTTACCCATTTACACCCATCATCACCTATCTAATCATAATCAAAATCATTCAATTTCTCATAAACACATGATTATGAGTATTTTACTAAAACTAACATCATTTAAGCATACAATTTAATTCAAAGAAGTGTATGAAACCTAATTTAAGTTAGTAACTCACAAATTCATCATGTTTATCAAGTTAGGGTTTAACCTAAATCATTCAAACTATCAATTAGACATAAAAGAGAAGTTTGTAATACCTTAAAGAAGTTAATTTAGAGATTACAAGTTTTACAAAGCAAAACCCTAGCAATTTGATGTATTCTTCTTGTTCCTTGGCCTTCAAATTCGACACACACATATACAGTACATAAGTTTATTATTTTAGTAAAGGAAGTGAAGTAGAAGAATATAGAACTTCCATTTTATACCGTTAATTTCATTTAAACCCTTCATCTTAAGGTACTTAACACAAATGGTCCCTCTACTAACTAATTCATTAATTGGCAAGTCCTATCAACATAAATACTTTACACAATTAGTCCCACTAACTTAAACAGTTAAAATAATATATTTTAAAGTTTTAAACTTACAAAATTTGAGGCGTTACAGTATGCCTTTTTGTTGTTAAAAAAAGGTACAAGAAGACAAGATTGTAGAATAATGGAGTCATTACTTAAGTACTTTACAACTATTATGAATATAAAATGCTTTGTACTAGCTGGTATGACATCTTAAAGTAAGATTCATGTTGTTTAAGTAAAACATCTCCACATAACGAATATACTCGTCAACAATGCCACAAACACATTATAAATTCACGAAAAACAACAAATGCAATGAAAAGACAAATTTACATACAATATCCATATCCAGTCCCATCCATGGAAGTCGAAAGTGGAAATATAAAAACGCATATAGAATTCCTTCTCAGTATTCATGCAAACTTACTAAAAATATTATAGCAAACAGATAATCCGGACAAGTAATAATCAAAGATCACATTCAACGTTAGCTCCTCAACTGGTACAAAATTATCAACCATTCATCTTTCAGATATCCAGTGTCTGCATGTGGATTTTGTAAACGATCATAGTAGCACTTAGAATTCTTGCACAATGGTGCCTTTGAGGACATACGACTTGCTTCCAACTCCCATGAAGTTGTGATAAGCTATTGCTCGAGAAGCTTTATCAGGAAAATTATTTTACACACAGCCAATAATTATTTTACACACAACCAATAATAATAAAATGAATCTGCCTATCTCTCTCTGACTTGCCCTACAAAAAAGAAAAGAAAAAGGAAAAAAAAAGAGAGAGGAGATAATAACTGTCTTGATATTTTCAAGTAAATTACTATTAGTGATCTGTTTGACCCATTGAAACCTAGGAACCTGGACTTCTTAATCTACATTTAACATATACGATTATATTTTGAACGTCTCAATCACTTCAGATCTTAATTAAATGTGACAGAAATTCGAGTGACTCAGTTACCCTTTTTTTTTTTAAAAAACGGCAAATATTATTAAAAACTCCGCAACTTAGAAGAACTAAGAGGGGAGAAGAAAGTACAAGGAAAATACAAATAGCATAACAATGAAAATTAAAAAGGGCAACAACGCCAATCTTCCCAAACGCAAGGAATGCTACTCCTATTCTTGATCCACAAAAAAGAGGTGGAAATAATATCATCCGCAATGACCATTGATGATTTGCGAATGTTATTAAACACCAAATCATTTCTTGCCTTCCAAATATGCCATAACGAACATTGAATGATAGCAACCAAGAGTTTCCTTTTTTTTAACAACTTCCCCATTTGGTACAAAGATCCATCAACTCGATCACCGTTGAGGCGCTGTGAAAATAGATACCGCACCAGTGAAATATCCGATCTAATGTGTTGCTTGCCCTCGAACATTTGACAAGAGCATGATTGGAACATTCAACTTCAACTTCACAAATTTTACAACGAGAAGAACCGAAATTTATGCCTCTTAACTCAAGACATTTTGCCACCGGAATTCTTTCTAAGCAAGCTTTCCAAATGAAACAGTTGACCTTAATGAAACCATGGCATATTAGGGTATCCACTTGACCAAAGTTTATCTTCTATAAGACGTCTAGCCATGTTAACGAAGAAAAAACCATCATGTGATAACTTGCATACCATTTGGTCTTCGAAATCTTTGGGAAAGAAGGAAGATATTGCATGTAACATTGAACTAAATTCATCAATTAGCGTCTGATTATCAAAACCGTGAATCCAATTCCAAACAAAGCTATTAGATTTGACCCGATCTGCAATGTAACAATTTTTATGCCTTTCCAGTGCAAATAGAGAGGGGAATTTGACATGAAACGGAGCATCACCAATCCACTTGTCTTTCCAAAATCTGAGACGTTTGCCATTGCCTGCTACAAACGAGAAGAAGTCATGAAAATTTAACCCGATTCCAATGATATCCTTGAAGATCTTGCAAATGTTGCTCCATACACTTGATGTTTTTATTTTGCACATTTGTTTCTTGTTTTTATCGCCTAGCCCATGACAAGCAGTAATAACATCTTTCCATATGTAATGCTTATTGTCACGTAACTTCCACCACCACTTCAACAATAATGCACAGTTTTGTGCTTTGAGAGAACCCACACCTAATCCTCCTTTTTCTTTTGAAGCTATGACAATAGACCCAGAAACCCAATTGATTTTCTTTTCATTTTCATAACCTCCCCAAACAAACCTTCTTCTAATTCGTTCTAAGCTTTCGATAACACCCGATGGGGCTTTGAAAAGTGAGAAGAAATAAAGAGGTAAATTGTTAAGAACCGCCTTAACGAGTGTTAACCTACCACCGAAGGATAAGTTTTTTGCTTTCCACCCGGAAAGTTTCGATTTGAATCGATCAATGATTGGAGACCAATGCTTATTGAGGTTCATATTGGCTCCAATGGGAACTCCTAGAAACTTGAAGGGAATCGAATCGGTAATACAACCAAGACAACCTGCCAGCTCGTTAGACTGAGAACTTGTTGCTCCAACTCCATATAATTTGGATTTATGAAAATTGACCTTTAGACCCGATTAAGCGTGAAAGCATCTAAGAATGCGTGCTAAATTCTCCATATTATTTTTTGAAGCTTCACCTACGAAAATTGCATCATCCGCGTAGAATAAGTGAGAGAGAGATGGACCATTCAAACCAATTCTAATGCCGTGAAATATGCCTTTATCACACGCCTTTTTTAATGCAACATTGAAACCCTCCATTGCGATAATAAATAAGAATGGTGAAAGAGGATCACCTTGACGAACACCCTTCGAGATGCGAAACTCTTTTGTTGGAGACCCGTTTACAAGAACCGAAGCGAAAGAAGAGTTTAAGCAACCTCGAATCCAACTACGCCATTTGACACCGAAGTTCATTTGACCCATAACCGAATCCAAATAGTTCCAGTTTATAGAGTCGAAAGCCTTCTCAAAGTCGACTTTAAACATGATCATTTCTCGTGAGGATCTTTTGGCCCAAGATAAGAGTTCGTTAATAATTAAAGGTCCCTCTAAAATGTTCCTGCCATTTATATATGTTGATTGAGTCGAGTCCACCACCTCACCAACGATCTCTCTTAATCTTGTACATACATCCTACTAGAGAAATAGGACGATAGTCACAAAGATTCACCGGGTCTTTAACTTTTGGAAGAAGGGTAATAAACGAAGAGTTACGTCCATTGGAAATGTTGCCCGTAGCCTCAAAGTGACGAATGAAGTTCATGATATCCGGGATGATAATTTCGAAATGGGCTTTGAGGAATTTGAAGGTGAAACCGTCCGGCCCAGGGGACTTCTCATTACCGCATGCCCAGATGGATTCTTTGATCTCTTCCAACGAAAATGGTCAGTTACCCGACTACTGATTATCTGCCATAATTTTGACTGACAAAATGAAATCATAATTTCATTTTAACAAATCGAAATCAAGAATTCCAGACATTTCTAACCATATACGGAACATGATATAGGGACTTACAAGTGATTCACTTTAATTTAAAAATAACACTTGCATTAACTGAATTTTTATGCATATCTTTATTCAGTTCAAATTTTAATCAATGTAGAAGTATGCCAAGATTCTTGAGAATCAGCAATCACAAAGTCATAGAAATCTATTACAAAGTCAGTGCCATGTTTATTTTGTTGCTTCCAAAAGTCTTGAGAATCAATAAGGCATAGGTGAACATACTTGCTGTTTGTTAGTCAAACATACTACCTCTCCCTATAATAGAACATATATGAGTTATGCTTAATCAGGGAAACACATACAACAGATTCCTATTCTAAGAAACAAGACATCCATCTAAGCCTGTCGCAGAAAACCCATTAATCCTACTAAAACTAGTGGCCCTTTAATTTGGATTTGTCCCTAGTTGATCTCCCTACATAATTAACACATTCATATCTACTCGTGTGAGAAACAGAGGAACTTAAAAGACGAAAAGCAAAAAAAAACAGACTTAAAACTTAAGATCATGACAAGAACGTAAGTCTGATCATTTGATTATATATACACATGAAATTTATATACAATCAACTAGGCCAACTGCGTTATGATTGTTGATAGTTCCCTTGATCCAAATAACAGGCCTATATACAGTGGCGGATCTAGAAATTCTGAAGCTTGGTATGCACAATATAATAACACTGCCAATAACTATGTATCTTGTTATTCGGGTTCCAGTTTGGGGCTCTATTCGGGCCAGGTTTTGGTTTCCAATTTTTGGGTTCGGTTCATAAATCCAAATTTTGTTTGGTTTTTGGATTAACTGTGTATATGCATATCAATTTCACTATATACATGAAACTTTATACACAGTTTTTCATATACCAAATTGCTTGATGTTTAACTAAATCACCCAAACGCACGTAGTCATGTTTACTTGAATTATAGTCCAAAGATAATATACTACACGAATACAATCCAACACCTTAGTTGTGTTAGTCAAACTGAATGTCATTTATAGTAAAACATAACGTCTATAAATTTACAAATAACCATATCCATAATATATATTCATACACATATAAGAGATACAAAACTCACTTTTAGCTAAACCAAAATAAAAAATCACGTTATCATATACAAAAAATTCTATGTCAAATACTTGGAATAAAATTATAGATACCATCATATTAAGCATGTCATTTTAAGGCTACAATTAAATGTATTGCTATGTGTATATGTCTTTATTGTTTCAAGAAACCATAAATATAAGGCTAAACATTTAGTTCGATTAAGGGAGTCAAGTTCCAAATGCAAATGAAAGGGTTAACATTTAATTGAACTATCTCACTTGCCTCTCAGCGAGATAATCGGTGTTTTACTACCAATCACAAGGCCAAAGCCGGTTGTTTTCCAAAGAATAATGAGATTATGAAGAAATAAAAATTAATTATAAATAGAAGTGGATGAGCTTGAAAGATGCTTCTGCTATGAATACTACAAAAGCAAAATGACAGCAAAGCTCCGATTATATATGGGTACTCTAAAGTTTAATACTTTAATGTTTCAGTTTTATCTTGTCTTTGAAAACAGGGTATACACTACTTTTTCATAAGGTATGCACCTTTGTATTATAGTTGCTTACAAGTTGGATATATCAAATTTTTACACTGTCATTATTTTCCACAGGGTATGCAAGTGCATACCCTTTGGTGTTCACAGATCCGCCCCTGCCTATATGTGGTGTAAGGACTCAATACAGAAGAAATATCAGTAAAAATGGTAAAATACAAAAGCTCCACAATCATTTGGACTACGGCATAAAGTAACCTACAAATCACATAGGAACAAACAGGGCAACGATTGTAACATAAATTTTCCAACGACATAGTTATCATGTGTGCCTAACTTAATAGATATACTCTAGTACAGATTCTATAAAACCATTATATTTTGAAAGGAAAAACCTATGAAAGATTCAATAAAGCCATAAAGGCATCTAAAGTTAAACACAAGGAAAACGTTAAACAATATTACACATCTACCAACGAGCTACCAAAGCCAAAATAAGGAAAAAACAAATAAATGTACACTTTTTCTAAGAATCTAATAGCATCGAATTTCTACAAACAATCATTATTGTGTAAGCTAACATTACAAACACAAGATAATGGAAGTTGCTCAAGTGTAAATCTTTATTTCAGAAAGAAGAAGAAGAAGAAATGTTGCATGGCTCTAAAAATATCCGCATTAGCCTTGGTCAATGTTAAATGGTCTTGGAGTAAATGTCAATAGTTGGCAAGTGTTTCGTATTGATTTTAGGTCAATCAAGAGATCTCTCCTAGGTTAGGGGAGTACGTCAATTCATACTCTTTATCTAGTTATTCACTTCAAAATGTTAGGCAATAGAAGACTAAAAAAGCTTTCTAGTGGCTGACATCGCATCCTCAACTAAAATCAAGTGTCGGTTTAGGAATATGCTAAATGACAACGCTATAGACAAATTATACATCGAAATGACAAATTTGCTTACAATTTCACACTTACTCATAAAGCAGCTGAATTATAGAGATGCAAATAAAGGATTTCTCATCTTTCAGATATGTAGTCATTTTGTATTACTTTTCTGGAAAAGTTAATTCCTAATTAGAGGACAATATATCACAATTATGAGTTATGCTTACTTTAGGAAACACAGAGAACATATGAGTATTCCAAAAAAAATATATAAATAAATAAACGAATGCGAATATATTTAACAAAACTCTGTTTTGAAATTTCTGTTTATTCGATAGATCCCTCTAAAACTAGGAAACACGCCAAGTCCAAACTATATATATCTTGTTATACACTTCAAGTATGTTAGATAAATTAAAAGAAGACAAATAATTTTGGAGTGGTGTTATTTACTAATACTAATGAAGTTACAGGATTTTTCGGTAAATTGCTGGCATGACAATCTCAACCATGATTTTAAAAACCGGTTTTTTAGGTGAACAGGAATTCAATCCGGACCCGAGTTAATCCGGTTTAACCAGTTGGATTTCCGGTCGAACTGCCCTATTTACACTATATAAGTTTGAACTGCTTTTCTGTCCATTTCCGGTTCAACCGGTCTGACCGGCCGGTTTGAACCGGTGTTTAAAACATTGATCTCAACTAAGATACATCTCACCGGGAGAAAACAAAGCCTCCACATAAATAATATGCTATATAACGATACTACAGAACCACTAAAATCCAAAATTAAATTTAAATTACTACCCATGCATCAATCCTCTCACAAGTCTCATCGACCTTTTGGATATTTCGCATGGTACTCCTACGAGAGGAGCAAATAAAAACTCTTGCAAAATCACCACATTGAGGACATCATATAAGACTCCATAATGTTGTGCTAACTTGATGTTTGAGAAGCCACAATAGGGGTGTTCACACAATTGGCCTATGTGTTTAAAATAAATTTGAAGTTTGTCTTCTAAACCGTATATTAAACATTATATATATGTACTTCAAAGTCATTCAATTATTTCTGTTCAGTTTGACCGTAATAATCAATGAAACAATTCATATCACTTTATATAACAATAACAATAATCATATTAGTTGCCTCCCTCAACTGAAATTTCATGCAATTTTATTCAGTGAAAACTTAAGACATGTTTGAACATATGCCAAGATTCTTGAGAATCAGCAATTACAAAGTTACAGACATCGAGGGGCGGATGCAATTAAGTAGGAGGGGGTGAAGAAGAACCCAGTGAATAAAGCCCAACTAGTGATAAGTTTTCAATTTTAATTAAAAGGCCCCAGCCCAATATTTTATTGGACCCCCCAAATGTAAAACCTATCCATCTTTTCTGATCATAACAAATTAACAATTCAGTGAATTCACGTAAGCTTCATCTTCCTGCGATATAACCAATTCATTGACTGATGACTGATTGACGTACTAGTAAATTACAATTGTTTCTTTCTCATCTGCACAATTTCATCATCTTATTGCCCTAAATTTCGAGATATAGCTTCAATGGCAGGTATTGAATTATTAATTTGGTGTTTTGTTTGTAATTAGTAAAACCCTAATTGGCTAATTGTGTAGTTTCTACTGAAACTTTGAGCCTTTTTATCCTAAATATATAAGGAAATTTGCTTTATCATGAAATAAGGAACTATATTATATATTGAAGTTGTATTTTATTGTTCAATTTATTTATGCTGGTTATTTTGTTTTCTGTTTGAAGTGGTCCCCTTCCTAACATGGTGTATTTTTTAATAATTTTGGGTGGTGTGTTGTTTTATTTATGTATAAATTGCAAGTGTATTACATACTCGTAGAGGGCAATTGTAGTAAGATGTAACTAGTGGGGTTTCTTGATAGTTTTTTACTATCTTCTGTGCATTTTTAGTGCAATTTTCGCTAAGATACATGTTGTTTTGACCCAACATTATAGCTACTTTTACTGCAGTTTTTAGCAGTTTTTAGGGCATTTTTTGTCAAGTTTAAAGCTGTTTGGAATGCTGTTAGTTGCTATTGTTTTGGTGTTAATTGAGCTAACATTCCCGTGTTGTTTTATGTTGTATAAATGCCATTTTCTGCTGTTTTTGATGCTAATTTAGCTGTTTTTGCTGCTGTCTTTGCTGATGTTTTCGTTGCAAATTAGGTATGTTTTAGCTGCTGTTTGGTGTCGTTTTAACATGCATTTTATGCTGTTTTTGGGCTGTTTTAGCTTCCGTTTTGTCTTGGGTAGAATTATGTTATGTGCTGCGAAGACTCTCACGTAGTAAAAGATGCAACTTTATGCATAATCTAATGTAGTACGGAGTAGTTAATAATTTTGTGTACAATATTGTAGCTAATGTGAAATTATTTTGGCCTTCCACGATTGTAATTCCTGGGTCCGCCACTGCAGACATCTATAACAAAGTCAGTGCCATATATTATTTTTGTTGCTTGCAAAAGTCTTAAGAATCAATACGGCATAGGTACTATCATCAGCATAAGAAAAGACTAAACATACCTTTTGTTAGTTAATAGTTAGTCAAATGCCCTTCTCAAAAATAAAACAACTATGATTTATGCTTAATTAGGGAATGACAACGTACATATTCGTATCCCGAAAACCCAACCATCCTGCAAATACTCGAGGCCTTTTAAATGTAAGAGACAGTGGAACTTGAAGATGAAAAGGGTATATGAACAACTCTGACTAAAAAGTTTAAACATAAGTCTTATCATTTGATAATTATTTCACAAGCCAGCCAAATATATATATATATATATATATATATATATATATATATATATATATATATATATATATAGAGTTTGGATCAAATGAGAACACTTTAAAAATAAGAACGGTGAGAACACCGCATAAATGGATAACTAGCCAACAAAAATCATTAGATTCACAGTCATACATCTCAAATATGCAAAGAAACACAAATTTACACTTCTAAAAAAGCACAAAAATCGAAAAAACGATTGATGCACGATTATCTCTATAACTGTACATCAATCATTTTTTCGATTTTTGTGTATTTCCGAAAGTTCGCATCTATTCTAATCAATTTTTCTACACATATTTGAGATGTATGAGTATGAATCTAATGATTTTGTTGGCTAATTATGCATTTATGAAGTGTTCTTACCGTTCTTATTTTCGAAGTAATCTCATTGGAACCTTACCCTATATATATATATATATACACACACACACCTATAATTTATTTACAATCAACTGTTTTATAACTGTTTAACAACTTGATACAAATAGAAAATATTAGTAAATATGGGGAAATACCAAAGCACCACAAACATTTGGACTAGTGCATAAACTAACCTACAAATCACATAGGAACAAATAGGGATACGAGTTTCAAATAACTTTTCTAATGACATAGTTATCACAGGTACCTAACTTAGTTAATAAATATAATCTACAATAGATTATATAAAGACGTTGTCTTTGGAAAGGAAATAGCTATAAAAGATTCTATAAAGCCATCTTAAGCTTAACACAAGCAGAATGTCAAACAATATTCCACGCCTACTAATGAGATACCAAAGCCAAACTAAGGAAAAAACAAATCAATGTACTCTCTTTCGGAGTATCTAATAGCATTGAATTTCTACAAACAATCGTTATTGAGATTCCGGGATCTATGTTAGGAAGAAGCATCACAGCCAAATGTTCCTCGAACTTTATGTAGAAGTTTTATGGCGTCTTTTCTCCCTAGATTCCACCTACCTATCCCAAAGACATAATCAAATTTTGGTACTATATATCAGCCCTACAACAATATCACTACATTCACACATTACACCCAAAAAACAAATAGCACTTTAAAACATCATTAAAGTGCAACATTCTCAAGAATACAGAAATGGACACTGGAGCAGCTGGGATAAAGATCATTATGTTTTTGAAGGAAGCCTGTCAATCTCTGAAATGGACAAACAGCGCAGACCATACCATAAAAAACTGCAGTTGTGCATTGTATAGGTCAAAAGATGAAACCCGAAAAGCTTGTTTTCATCACACGAGAATTTCATACACGAAGATACCATTATGGAACAAATGTTCATTAGCCACAACTGCCTTAAAAACTCAGGCTCAATATTCAGATCAAACTGACTAACGAGATATACGGACATACGCAAGGCTAGTTACGTACAACTGCCTTAGAGTACGAGATGTGGATGTTGGAAACGATCGACGGAGGATCAAAAACACACTGGTAATACGAATAATACGAAAGATAGAAGACACACAGTTGGGGCAATTTTCTGAGATTATACTGAATAAGAACGACATTACAGACTTAATTGACAGCAACAAATCACACAAATCACTATGTACTAGTTCTAACAATTCAGAATAACGTTTGATACTTTGAAAAGATTGTCTAGTGATTTTAGTTAGCATACATGTTCTGCATTTGTCGGTGTGAATATCAAAAGATGGTCTTAAGCCATCTTTTGACATTCCTATCAATCTTTTGTAATGTACATGACCTAATCTAGCATGCCACAATAAAGAATCATTTACACTAGAACATGTCATAAAAGCAGAATCAACACCACCACAAGTAATTCAATTAATTCTAAACATGTCATTACATAAGTAGCCAAATTTCACAAAGACACCATTCTTGGACAAGATAAACTTATCTGACTCAATAACCTGCTTATACCTACTATTGTTTAACAAAGCACTAGACACAAGATTCGTTCAAATATTAGGATCATGAATTACATTAAACAAATCATTGTCTTTCCAGAACTAAATTCTAAAACAAGACTTCCACGACCACAAACAAAACTTGTTGATTCGTTCCTCATATGCAATATACTATCATCCGGCACATATGTCTTGAACCAATGCCTATGCGTGCATACATGAGTATTAATTAGCACCCGAATCAACAAACCAATCAACATCATCATCCTGCATATAAAAATATTCAGGAATAACAGACACATAATTTTTAGCCAAATTAAAGTTATTGTTCAAAATCTAGCATTATTTTGGGTTTTGGTCCTTAGACCCCTGACCCAATCCGTTTGTGCTAGCACCATTGGTATTCTCGTTACCAACTTTCTTAACCCGACAATCTTTCTTGAAGTGTCCAGTCATACCATACTTCCAACGAGTCTTTTTAGACTTCTTATTAAGATCATCATTGTTATCATGATTTTTACACTTGTCTTTTCCTTTATTATTCTGTTTTCCAGCCTTATGTTCCTCCACCATGTTGACATTAGATGGACTAGCAATTTTTTTGCCTTTTTTCTTGCACCCCTAGACCTTCCTTTATGCGCAAATGACTACCCAATTAAACCAGAGTCGCTTCTTCTTTCATATGCTTCAAGTCATGCTTGAAGTTTTTCCATGAAGGGGTAATTTATCGATTATACATGAAACCTGGATTGATTCATCCATTTTCATATCATGTTGTGCAAATTGTCTAAGTATTAGAAGACATTCATGGTATTGTTCCATAACATAACGTGAATTCACCATCTTTTAATTGTTAAAATTACTAACCATAAACTTATTAGAAGAAGCATCTTCTGCCATATACTTAGACTCCAAAGCATTCCATAAATCCTTTACAAATTCGACATTTTGATATATGTTAAAGAGTGAATCAGACATACCATTCAAGATGTGATCACGACAGATGAAATCATCATTTTCTCACTTGCATCTCTTACGAGTCTGATCCAAAGTTTCCTCTACATGTGCCTCTGGACATGGTGTACTCATAACGTACACAACTTTTAGTGTTGTCAACAGAAACTTCATCTTCTTCTGCCATCTTCTAAAATCGTTCCCATCAAACTTATCAAGTTTTGAAAATTTAGAAATCATATCCTTCACTGATTTTGCCATTGAAATCAATGTAATTATTGCTTTTGATTGTTGGGGAATTTGGTAAAACAGGGTTTGATTTCAATCCGGATACTCTCGAATCGTGTATGTAGTTCACTTTTCAAAAGCAATAATTTGACCTTAAACGATGTCTGGGTTCACGAATTCTACTTGGGATAAGACTAGAGATTATTCAAAGTTTTAGCACAAAAAATCTTTGATCCTGATGTTTATGTGTGTGTTTTCTGTTTGATGGAATTGCAAGAAAATAAGATCACCAAAACGGCAGTTTCCAAACAATTTTCATAACCTGGATTAGCGGTAGCGCAACCAAGGCTCTACCCCTTGGACCCCAAAAGGGAGCACGACCACATTAACCCCCGCAATTCTTAGTTGAGCCTGATAGTAACTTAGCCGGGTATGCACTCCACATCACCTACCCCGTATCCACTAATTCATCAATGCACTAAAATATACAACAATGCATTGGTTTAGTTTACACTCCAAATGCTAGAAAAGATCCCATATATTCTAATTATGTTAGTTTCAATAGTTTTGAGAATATATACTCCATAGGTATTATCATCAACATTATAGACTAATTATACCTTATGTTGATTAGTTATACATATTTCCTTACTCTATAATAATACAAATATACGAGTTATTCCTTGAAAAGCACAATGAAATTTCGATATTCAAAAAGTGTACAAATTAATACACATTTATCATCTAAATTCGCCCACACGATAAACAAAAGAATTAGACAAGAAATATCCGTCCCGTCATTTAATTATCAATTTCAAAAGCCAATCGAATAGATATAGAATCAAACCAACTATTATGTTTGTTATCCTCAATGATACATGTTTCCTACGTGACATTTATATAGTCAATCGATAATAAGAGACAAGGAAAACAAGTGATAGCTTACGGAAGACAAGTTGTGCAATACAATCAATCAGGCTGATTGCATTATGAGTGTTAACATTGCTTTGATCCAAATAATTATTTGGGCTATAGTTGTTTAAGGTCTGGATAAAAAATAAAAATGATATAATAATAGGAAAAGATATATCAGCAATAAAGAGGAAATACCCAAGCACCTCAAACATTTAGACTATGGCATAATCTAATCTATGAATCGCATAGGAAAAAACACGAATACTAGTTTAACATAACTTCCCACCATATAGTTATGATACATGCCTAATCTGGTTAACAATTTTATTTTATCACTGAAACTATAAAGACATTTTGTTTTCATAAAGGAAAAACCTATAAAAGTTCTATAAAGGCGTCTTAATTAGTTAAAAACCCATGCAAAAATTTAAACAATATTCCACGCCTAGTAAGTTACTCTCTTTCTGAGAATCTAATGGAATAATTTTTTTAACAAGCATTATTGATCAAGATTATGGGAGTTTGATAGGAAAAAGCATTAAGGCCAAATGTTCCTTGAACTTTATGTGGAACCTATTAGGTATCTTTTCTCCCTAGATTACTCCTACCAATACCAAACCCATAATCAAATTTCGGTACTATATACACCCTACAACAATTTTCCTACACTCACACATTACATCCAATAAACAAATACCACTTCTAAAGCATTATTGAAGTGTCACATTTTCAGTAAACAAACAGAAATGGACACTGGAGCAGCTGGGATGAAATTCCATAATGTTTTTGAAGGAAGCCTATCAATGTCCGAGATGGACAAACAGCGCAGACCATACCATAAAAACTGTGGTTGTGCATTGCATAGGCCAAAGGATGAAACCCCAAAAGCTTGTTTTCATCACACAAGAATTTCATACCAAAAGAAACCATTTTGGAGCAAATGTTCATTAGCCACAACTGCCTTACAAACTCAGGCTCAATCTTCAGGTCAAACTGACTAACACTAAAAGGACATAAGAGGCATGTTAGGAACAATTGCCTTGCAAAATGTGCACTTATTTGATTGAGAAGGCGTGACATGGACATTGCATAGATTTTAATATGTGAAAATGTATTATGGTGCAGAAGTCCCTTTAAGGGAATGTTGTTAACTCGAGCAAACATATGCAAGAATTGAGAACACCACTCTACATTTAGAACGGGTTATAGGATCTCAATGTCATTCGAGGAATATACCATTCTTACCAATCTAAGAGGTCAGTTCAATGTGTCATCATATCTTACACATGACAAGAATTAAGATGCTCATTGATCCGTAAGTAGTGAATTTCTTGCTTGCACATGATACATCACATTTCTAGAGCTAATTTAGTTGCAAATATTGAAGTGAGGAAGCAAGCATTTTCACGACCTGATAAAGCGAATAAGAATCATATAAAAGGCTACTCAACATCTCTCTATGTTTTAAGATTGTGATAAAGTCGTGGATATCGATTTTATATCTTATAATATATGGAGTGAAATCATTTACACGTGATTCCTCAAATGGTGGAAGTTAAGATAAAAAAATACAAGATAACAGAAGTTGCTCAAGTAAATTCTTCTTTTAGAAAGATAAAAAAAGCTGTATTGCTCTACAGATATACTCTTTTAGCTTTGGTCAATGTTCCATGTTCTTGAAGTGAATGTTAATAGTTGGCAAGTACTTTGTATTGGAATTTTAGGTCATTGATCCCACCTAGGCTAGGGGAATACTTAAATACTTACTCTTCATCTTGTTATACTTCAAAATGTTAGGTAAAAGAAAACTAAAATGCTTTCTAGTAGCTGGCAGGGCATCCTCAATTACAATCCATGTCGTCTAACGAATATGCTCAATGACAATACAGATGCTTTACTTACAAAAAATACAAATACATTGAAACGAAAAATTTGCTTACAATTCGATATCCTTTGCACTTAATTCGTAAAGTAGAAATATAGATATGCAAGTTAAGGACAATTACTTAACGAGAACAATTACAAATCTTACCCACTCACCACTTAATGACATCATTTAGAGCTCCAAGAAATAGTACTTTACATGTTTAAATCAATTTTAATGTGAATATGCCTCTTAGACTACACTCTAGTATAATTTTAGTAATTTAATATATCCCAATTAGTAATAAGTTTAAATAAGTGAAAATACACCAGTACACCACAGAGAAAGTGCTCTTTAGTGAAATAGATATTAGTGAAACACTGGATTGTCACTTTATCTAATAAATTTCATTTACATTAGTTTGAAAATTATGGGTAAAAAATGACTTTGGGCATTGTTGACGCCCGTCACAAAGGTAACAAATCTATTCCTTCACTAGTTTTGTGTTACCCTAAATATGTTCATACCGACATAATTTCTACATACTTCTATATATGTTGCTAAAACAGTTCGGCACTTTTGATACTATTTTTTACTTTTTGTTACACGTTTTGTATGTGTCGGTAGATGACAACTCCTTGTAGTGCTAGAAATCTCAGATTTAGATACATATGTTACTCATAACTTTTGGACTTCGCATATATTCATTAATTACCAATCTAGAGTATCAAACGGAGACACAATATTATCTTATGGGAGATATGCGATATAATTAAATAGGCCAACTACGGTACTTGTGTTAATAGTTTTCCTTGATCTAAGATAATAAGCCTATATTCGTTTTGTGACTTGATAAAAACAAGATATCACACTAATTATAGTTACAAATCACATAGGAAGATGCCAGAAACCACACAAAAGCATAAACAAAAGTAAACATAACATAGGAGCAAAAAGGGTTATAAGTCTAACATAACTTGTCCAAAAGCATTGTTATAACTTTCGCCTGAGTTAGTTAACATGGTAAACGCTGAAATATTATATAATGGCATCCTAACTTAAACACAAAACCTTAACATAAAATTCCATTTATTCTGGTGAACTACCAAAGCCAAAATATAGTAAAAAACAAATTAGCAATATGCTCTGTTTCTACGAATCTAATAGAATGGAATCCTCAACAAACAATCGTTCTTGACATTACGGGATCTTAGTTTTACAGAAGCATCCATCCCATATTTACCTTGAACTTTATGTAGTACTTTTCTCATATCTTGTCTCCCTAGGAAACTCCTACCAACCCTTAACCCTGTAAATATATATCAGTACTATATAAACCCTACAACAATTTTCCTACATTCACAAATTACACCAAAACAAAAACAGCTACCACTATAAAACATCATAAAAGTGTAACATATTCAGGAGCATACCTGCTCAAACAAACAGAAATGGACACTGGAACAGCAGGGTTGAAACTTCATTATGTTTTTGAAGGAAGCCTATCAATGTCCGAAACGGACAAAGAGAGGAGACCATACCATAAAAACTGTAGTTGCGCATTGCATAGGCCAAAAGATGAAACTCCGAAAGCTTGCTGTCATAACACAAGAATTTCATACAAGACGAATCCGTCATGGAACAATTGTTCATTAGCCACAACCGCCGTAGGAACTGCAATTCAATCAGGTCAAATTAGATAGGAGGACATAAATAGATAGTTAGCTTACGCCAAAGAGATAAAAAAACATGAGGTCAAAATTTTCTTATATGGGAAAGCATTACATTTGCAGTTCATATATTTGAATATGTGAACGGTATTCTCAGCCTCTCATCATATCCTATTGATCATATATATTGTGGTCTTCGATTTGTAAGTAATGAATTTCATTGCTTGCACATGCTACCTCATTATGTCAAAAGCTCATTCAACAGAAAATTATTGAGTCGAGAAGCAAGAATCTTTCAGCATCTGTTATAATTCAATAAGAATAATCAGTGACATCTCTCTGTTTTAAGACCTTTTTTAGGATTATAAACAGTTCGAGGATTATCTGATTCACTTTTCTTTAGCATGATTGATCAACTGGTGTAATTTTAAGATAGCTACAACAAGACAATGACATTAGCACTAGTTACAGTGCTCTTCCCTCATATAAAAAGTTGTAGTGCTCTCAAGGATATCTTATTTTGGCATTACTTAATGTTTCATGTTCTTGGAATAGATGCTAATACCTAAAGTCTTTTGAAATTTCAATTTATTCTATAGATCCCTCTAAAACTAAGAAACTGGCCAAGTCCAAACTATTTATCTTGTTATACACTTCAGCATGTTAGGTAAAAGAAGACTTTGGAGAGGTGGATGTAGTTAATTATTAAATAAAAAGTAGTCTTTTTTACACTAATGAAGCTAAAAATCTTTCTATTAGCTGGCATGGCAACGACAACTAAGATACATTTCACTAAGAGGAAACAACACCTCCACATAAAGAATATACTATGTGACGATAAGACAGATGCATTATTCACACGCAAGAATTAAAAATCTAATATTCTTCCCCATGCATCAATCCTCTCACAAGTCTCATTGACTTTCAGATATTTCGTATGCTTCTCCTTCTAGCAGAGCAATTACAAGTCTCGCAAAATTACCAATTTAAGGACATCATTTAAGATTTCAAAATTTTGTGAATTGATGTTGGGGAAGCCATAACAGGGGCATTCACACAATTAGCCAAAATGTTCACTATATTTCGAAGTTAATCTGCCCACCTAGACTAACCTGGAGTAAAGTGACGATATGTTACCAAAAACGTATCCATGTAGAAATCCGTTTGATGCAATGGAATGTAGAATTCATTATCCTTCAATGCATACGTCAGATGTAATTTTGGACTACAATCTCATTGCTGATCTTCCATTGAAGATGACTTAACTATCATTCAGTCGCTCCCTCGGACTTGACTACAATAAATTTGTCCAGGAGAAGCAAATAATTTTTCAGTTATAACACCTAAAATTTGACTTTTAAATTTTCTAACCGTATTATAAAACGTTATATTTGGACTTCAAAGTCATTCAATGGGATTTTCTAACCTGTGCACATATGGCACATTATAACAATTAATTGAGGGGTCCTAATTACCATTTATATATGACTACAAATTTAATGCTAGAACAACTCTTTCATAATACCAATTTTACCCTTTTGTCACCGACAAGGAAGACCTGATGTTAAATTGGTGGATGCCTCAAAAGAACAAAGAAACCGGAGTTCGGCAAGATGTGAATGCAAGCCTCAAATGCGTATCACATTGAAAAGAGCGAATGAAATATTTCCGGAAGGCATGTTACTAATCTCATTTTAGAGCATACTCATGAATTGTAATCTACAGAAGAGGTACGTTTTCTTCCATCTTATCGTAGTATTACGAAGGATGATGAAAAACGTATACTCATGTTCAAAGAATGTGGTTTGTCGGTATTATGAAAGAGTTGTTCTAACATTAAATTTGTAGTCATATATAAATGGTAATTAGGACCCCTCAATTAATTGTTATAATGTGCCATATGTGCACAGGTTAGAAAATCCCTTGAACAGAAATTCTTGAAGGGATTTTCTAATCTGTGCACATATGACACATTATAACAATTAATTGAGGGTCCTAATTACCACTTATATATGACTACAAATTTAATGCTAGAACAACTCTTTCATAATACCGACAAACCACATTCTTTGAACATGAGTATACGTTTTCATCGTCCTTCGTAATATTGTCATACTACGTTAAAACGTAGTATTGTTGCTTGCATGTAATTTCCTCAAGTGGTGTCTGATTTTTTTTGCTTCTTGCTGCTTTTCTATGGTTTTGGTTGCTGGCATCCTGGATGTCATGTATTGCTTCTGTTGTTGTCATAAAGTGGGTCATTGTCATAGTTGTATTGTCATCTTGAGGAGTTGTGTTGTATAGTGTTTTGAGGAAGTTTTTTTGTTGTGGTCCCAACTTACATCTTGTAGATTGGGTATGTCTCTGTTGTGCCTGTTATTGCTTAGACTCTGTATGTATCCTTGTTTTGTAGTAATGGTTTTATGTCTGCAGCTTTCCAAAAAAAAAAAGTATTGAGAATTAATACGACATAGGAATTATCATCAACATAAGAAAGTGTGAACATAAGTTTTGTTTGTTAGTCAAACATACTGCCTTTCTCTATAATAAAACAAATATGAGTTACGCTTAATTTGGAAAACACAGACAACATATTCGTATTCCAAAACCCAAGACATCCATCTAAGCCTATCACCCAAAAAAAAAACCCATTCCAAAACTCAAGACATCCATCTAAGCCTATCACAAAATAAACCCATCACTCCTACAAATACTCTACGCATTTCAATTTGGATTTTCCCCATAATAAAACATACATAGATGTAAGAAACAGGGGAGCTTGAAAGACAAAAAGGATGAATAACACGGACTAAAGACTTAAGATCATGAGAAGAACGTAAGTCTGATCATACGATAATCAATTCACAAGCAGCCAGATAGATACATATGTAATTTTTTATAAACCTAAAATTAATATACAATCAACTAGGCCAACTGCGTTATGAATGTTAATAGTTCCCTTGATGGCTTGATCCAAATAAAAAATTAAAAAATGAGTAAACGTATGAGGTTTTCCCTGTTCAGGTTACCCAGGGAGGGCAAGGTTACAGGCCTATATTAAGTTCAGGGACTTGACGCAGAAACAAGATCAATAAAAAATGGGAAAATATCAAAGCCCCACAATCAATTGGACAACGGCATAACGAACCTAAGAATCACACAGGTACAAACGGGGCTAGGAATTTATCATAACCTTTCCAATGACATAGTTAACATGTATGCCTAACTTAGTTAATAAATATACTCTAGTATAGATTCTATAAAGACATTTTATTTCGAAGGAAAAACCTATAAAAGATTCTATAAAGCCAAAAAGGCATTGTAAGTTAAACACAAGCAAAACGTTATTCCACATCTACTAATGAGACACCAAAACCAAAGTAAGGAAAAAACAAATCAATGTACTCTCTTTCGGAGAATCTAATAACATCAAATATCTACAAACAATCGTTATTGAGATTATGGGATCTTTGTTAGTAAGAAGCATCACGACCAAATGTTCCTCGAACTTTATGTAGAAGGTTTATCGTATCTTTTCTCCCTAGATTACACCTACCTATCCCAAACCCATAATCAAAATTTGGTACTATATAAGCCCTACAACAATATCACTACATTCACACATTACACCCAATAAACAAATAGCACTTTAAAACATCATAAAAGTGAAACATTTTTAAGAAACAAACAGAAATGGACACAGGAGCAGTTGGGATGAAATTTCAATATGTTTTTGAAGGAAGTCTATCAATATCTGAAATGGACAAACAACGGAGACCATACCATAGAAATTGCAGTTGTGCTTTGCATAGGCCAAAGGATGAAACCCCAAAAGCTTGTTTTCATCACACGAGTATTTCATACCCAAAGAAACCATTATGGAACAGATGTTCATTCGTCATAACTGCCTTACAAACTCAGGTTCAATCTTCAGAGCAAACTGACTAACGAGATATAAGGACCTGAGAGCAAGGGTAGCAGGCACAACTAGCGAGGAGAGGGAATAATGTAGAACAGGTCAACGTTGGACCTTTTTCACCAAACTCGCCGCCGGTGGGAAGAGGGAAACTCGACGTTGAAGAGCCTCGCATTCCCAATGCGCTTACAAAACATGTGGTTGCACAGTTTATGGTGGAGAAGTTGTGACAAGTACATTTCATATATTTGGAATGTGAAAAGTTATTATGGTGCAAAAGTAGTCATTTAACGCAATGTTGTTAACTCGGGGAAACACATACAAGAATATGAGACCACCAGTCCACAATTAGGGCATGTTAGGATCTCATTGTCATTCAACGAATATGCCATGCATTCTTAACGGTCTAAGAGGCCAGCTCAGTGTGTCTTTAATTCATAACTTACTCATCACATGTATTCATGTGGTCATTAATCCGTAACTCAATAAGTAGTGAATTTCATTTCTCATACATGATACATCAAATTTTAGAGCTAATTCGGTTACATTTAATGAAGTGAGGAAGCAAGAGTTTTTAAGATCCGGTGAAAGTGACTAAGAATCATATGAAAGGCTAGTCAATATTTGTTTCTCTTTTAACATTGTGAACAATTCAGTTTTATATCTTATAGACAGAGCTGGCAAAATGGGTGGGTTAGGTGGGTATGAGCTACGGGTCAAAACGGACATGGGTATAAAAAGGCTCGGGTCTAATCGAGTGCGGTTCTAAACGGGCTCGGGTCATAACGGACTATTTGAAATTTTCATAAAAAAATGTTATAATTCACTAAAATATATATATTTTCCAAAATAAGTTAACATTTTTAACTATATAATATAAAAAAATATAACATGATGGCCACCCATTTAGATACATTCATGATTTAAGTTTTACCCAATTAAGCCCAGTCCCAAAATTTCTCCAGTCTATAAGAACTCAAACATTATACCAAGAATTGCCTAAATGTGAAGCAAATGAGCAAAATTTGTCAGCATTACTTATAAATATATAGATTGAAATCTTTTACACATGATTCGTTAAATGGTGCAAGTTTTTCAAATATATTTTTTCCATATTCCATAAATGGAAAAACAATTGTATTATTCTCAAAAATATCCTCTTTTAGCGAATGTTCCATGTTCTGGAAGTGAATGTTAGTAGCTGGCAAGTATTTTGTATTGGAATTTTAGGTCAATCAAGAGATCCCTCCTAGGCCAAGGGAATACTTAAATTTATACTCTTTATCTTGTTATTCACTACAGAATGTTTGGTAATAGCTGGCATGCCATCCTCAACTAAAATCCCAGTCACCTATCAAATCTGATGAATGACGGCACTACGGATGCTTTATTCACACACACAAAGACAAATACACTGAAAGACAAATTTGCTTACAATATCTATATCCTTTCCACTTAATTCATTAAGTAGAAATATATAAATGCAATTAAAGGAGTTCTCATCTGTCAGATATGTAGTAATATCATATGATTTTTCTGGAAAGTTAATTCCTAAGTAGAGAATTATAATTCAATTCTTGCATAATTACCAGTTTACCACTTAGTGACATCTTTACAACCCCAAATATTGGTGCTGATTCTAAGTTTGAGATTGTTCAAACACAACCAGCCTACACGTTCAATTTGATTGGAATGTGAATATACCTCTTTAGAGTACACTCTACTACTCTAGTATAATGAAAGTAACTCTAATTTTTTCCAATTAGAATAATGTTACGCAGTGGAAATTACACCACAAGGAAGGCACTACTTAGTGACGTAGGTATAAATGAAACACTGTATCTAAAAAGAACACTTACTTGAAAATTGTGTAAAAATCATTACTTTGGGCATTGTTGACGCCTGCCACAAAGGTAATAACAAATACATTCCTTTACTCTAGTCGTATCGCTCTAAATATGTTAAAACTTACCGACTTCATTTTCACGTACATTTTAATATTCTGGTAAAACAGTATCACACTTTTGTTACTACGTCACTCAAAACTATTGGACTTCACATTCATTAATTTCCGATCTAGACTACCAAAATGAGATGCATCTTTGAGCTTATAGAAGTGGTGTGATACCATAAAATAGGCCAACTACGGTAGTTGCGTTTAAGTGTTTCCTTAATAAAAACAAGATATCACACTAATAATAGCCACGAATCACATAGGAAGATGTCAATGTTAAAAGAAAAACACTTCAGACTAAAGCATAAACTAACTTATAAATCACATAGCAACAAAAAGGGTTATGAGTCTAACATAACTTTTCCAACAGCTTTGGTATGAGGTGTCCCTAACTTAGTAAATATACTACTATATGATAGCATAGATTCTATAATGGCATCTTAATTCAAACAATTTCACGTTCTAATAAACTACCAAAGTCAAAATTCCTGCAAACAATTATTGACGTTACGGGATATTCTTTTTGAAGAAGCGTCCAGACCAAATCTTCCTCAAACTTTATGTAGAAGTCTTCTCGTATAATCTCTCCCTAGAAAACTCCTACCAACCCATACCCATAATCAAATTTTAGTACTATATAAAGCCTACAACAATTTTCCTACATATACAAACTATACCCAAAAAATAAATAAATAAAGAGCACAATTACCACTTAGAAACATCATAGAAGAGTAACATATATAATCAGGAACGTACCAACGAAACAGAAAGAAATTGTGGGGTCCCACAATAACACTTGCTTACACAAATGTATTAACACAAGCTAAGAATTTCTTGACAAGCAGTTTACGGAATAACACTTGTCAAGTGGAAGATTTATGCAACTTGTAATGTAATTGAAATAGAGTTGTAAACAAAACAAGAACACAAGTGATTCAATAATCAAAAGCCTCAATATTATTATTGAATAATACGGATACACAACTGTATCAGGGTTACAAAGAGAACCTTGAAGCTTGGTTACAACTTGACTTGACTATTGGACACACTTAGACATACACACACCTCTATTACACACTTGACTCAAGTACATACTTATAGACTAAATAACTTGTATAAAATCTATACAAAATCTACTTTACAATTGACAAGTTTTTCTAGGAAACACGCCTGCATTAAATGCATTATCATTCCTTATCTGCAGCGTGCACTATTCCTCAAAAGCATGTCTGCAGTAGGTGTACTTGTGTTGCAGAGTTGGTAGAAAGCAGACCCACTAAGCAGTACTAACAGAAATACGAGCAGAACTATCTTTTTGAACTGGCAGAACTAAATCTTTCAAACTTTGACATTTGGCAGCACTAACTCTGTAGATGCTTGGCAGAACTAACAATTGAATGACTAGCAGAACTAACTCTGGAAAACTTTATTTTCAATAAATGAACAGAGCTAACATCTACTAGCAGAACTAAGTCTTCATAGCCCAGCAACACTAACCTTGAACAAACTTAAACACTTAGAATATTTTGACATTTGATAACCAGAAGAATTTAGCCCAACAATCTCCCCCTAAACTTGATCTTTCCCAGAATAGATTCAAGTTTCTACTTCATGATCTGCTCAAATTGTTTCTTGAGCTCTGCCATTCTTTTCTTTCTTCTTTCTTCACTCTGAGCAGCATGCTTTTCTTGTGCTTTCTTATAATATTGTTGAACCTCATGCACCAGAGAAGCAGCAGTATCAAGATCATCACATTTCATTGTGAGAGAAAGCATTGAGCTCAGATGACCAATATTCCATGGATATTCAGTCCCAATAAAGAAATAGGCAAACACTCCACTGTTTAACTGCACCATATGTACTCCATTATGAGAATAGCAGTACCATGCCTTTACCCTTGAGGTATCTTTGTAGAAGTCATTTTCAGGATCCATCTCATACAGAATTGAGAGACTGTTGTAGAAAATGTGCTCATCACTATGCCTTTGAGCATTTTGATATTTTCTAACTGCAATGCTCCACATGTCATCTAAGTCATCTCTAGATAAGTTCTTTATGCATCTGTAGAAGGACTGATATTTCTCTACTGTATTCCCTGCCCTCACAATCCTTAGGTGCTTTTTCATTTGTTCATCTTTTTCCCACACCCAATCAATAATAGGAAAGTGTACAGCAATAGGTACCTTGGGTGTCTCAACCTCAACCATTGATCTGATCTGTGTCCAATCAACCACTTCCTCAGCAGGCTTTGTAGGCTCAGATGTAGAAGATACCACAGCAGGCACTTCTGTTTCACTATCATCCTTATCATTTCTGATTTCCATCCTTTTCCTCCTTTTGAGATGAAGGGTTTCTTTTGGAATTTTCTTTTTGAGAGCATCTAGATCCTCCTTTTCTTTTCTTTCTAACTCTGCCTTAGCCCTTGCCATCTCTGCTTTTCTTTCTTGCAGTTCCTTTTCTGCTGCAGTTGGAATTTTAACCTTTGGAGCAACTGCACTCTTTGATTTTTCTTCCAGGGCTCTTTGTGTGCTCATTTCAATGTCCCTTTGGATTTTAAGATAGATCCTTTCCAGCTCATAGAAATCCATACACATTAACTCCTTTAGAGTTCTTCCAGTTGTATTCTTCACTACTCTAGCATATTGGTCTTTTAATTGCCTCTGAGTAGGTGCCCTTTTTCTTTTCTCCTCCATTTTCTTATGGGCCTCATGGTTTCTCCTTTGTTCTAAGATGTCCAAATACCATATTAGTCTCTGGTCAGGAGTGAACTCTTCCATTTGTGCATTGTGAGTTCCATCTGCTAATAAGTGATCAAAGAAGATTTGTTCATCAGGAGTCATCATGATCTTAACATCATCTCCCATATCCACTTCCACAAACCTGCTCCTGCCCTCCTCATTGAATTGGGCTTGCAAATTTCTAGCAATCCTCTCACTCACATCCTCCATCACCTTTCTTTTCATGGGTTTCACAGGCTCAACCAATTTTTTTTTTACCTTTTCCCTTGGCCAAATCAATTGTAGGTTTCACCTGTGATGAGGGAATTTCTTTGATAGATATGCCAGTAGAGCTTTTCCCTTGTGCTATGCTCTTTGCTACTTTCAATAATGCATCTGCTGCAATCTTTTCAACCTCTGTCATAGCAGCAGCACCAACCATTTCCTTAGGAATAGCAGATTTAACCATTTCTGGTTCATTAAGCCCAGCAGAACTATCTAAAGCACTAGCAGCACTAACTTTTGTACTGGCAGCACTAACATCTGCATCTACTACCCTAGCAGCACTAACATCAACATTAGCCGTACTAACTCCAGCAGCACTATCTAACATATCTTTGGCACTTTTCTTTGCACCCTCAGATATATCTTCATCTAACACCTCTAGAATCAGACTACCTACAACATTTCCTAGCTGCTCTGCACTCACATCTCCATGAATGCTTTCCTCAATCTCCACAACATCATCTGCAGGCTTCTCAAGATCTTCAAGATCCTTTTCATATTGCAATTTTTGCTCTTCTTCAACCAGAATATCATTAGCCTGTTCCTCAGATATGTCAATCCTTTCTATTTCTCCTGCACCAGTAAACTCAAATTGATCTACATTGTCCTCATCACTGGTGCTTTCATCAACAAGCATCCTTTTCAGTCCAGTTGACTTACTCTTAGCTATGCTTTTGGATTCATCTCTTTCTTTCATCAACAAATCCACCATCTCCCTTAATCTGGCAATCTCTGCCTTCTGACCCTCCACTTCCTTTGACAATTTTGTACATATATCCGTCAATTCCTTTATAGTTAAGCTATCCTCACCATTGCCAGAAGTGTTACCCTCTTTTAATGGATCATTGGAAGATTTAACTAGTGTCTCAGACCTAGTCTGAGCATCACTAGCCCTCAATGTGGTTTCTTGGCACCTGGGACCACTGGATATATTGATATCCACTGGATCCTCAGCAATAGAGGAATCCAATGGTATCTCTACATCCTGTGTTGCCACGGATTGGGTCCTAGTTCCAGTACCACTGTCCTGTTCTCCTAGTGAGGTAGCAACAGTAGTGGCAGCCCTTTCCATATGGTCTCTCTGCTCCTTAGTGACCACCTAATTATCATTTTTGGACTTAGGCAATTGAGCAAGAGGAGCCTCAGATGCCTGTTTCTTAGCCTTTTTGGCTTTTGGTTTGGTAGGCTTTGGGTCCATTGTTCTTTTTGTTTTAGTAACTGTGCCACTTGGTTGAGAAGTAGTGGGAGTTTCTACTTCCTGTGGCACAGTGGAAGGCATGTTTAACATATGATTTGTTAAATTGGTCACCTTCCCAGAAAAGGCTTTTCCTTTGACCATTCCATTCCTTTTCATATTTGAAAATGTTTTCTTGGAAAGATTTGAGAGGATCAATTTACCACCTTCCCTAGGTAGATCTTGGATTTCCTGGTCAAGTATATGTTGTAAAAATCTTGGATACATTAAAAATTTGTCCTTTGGTTTCTCAAGATTGTTTACCATTCCATTAAAGATTAATTTTGAAAAATTAAATTTTTCATTATTGGCAAGACAGATTAAAGCAGAAGCTATGTTACTGCTAAACTGCTCCCAAGAGGTTTTCTTTTGTGAAATGCAGTGTTGTAGGGTATGGATTAAAAATTTCCATTGTGGAGAGAAGAGTTGTTTGTAATATGTTAATTTTTCTGTCCTCTCCCCCTCATACCCATACAACACTAGTTGATCATGTATCTGAGAAGTAGCATAGCATTCCATACCATCTGCATCATCTAAGAGAAGATGAGCACGTATGGAAGCTTCAGTGATAATGATAGACTTCTCATTTACTGTTGCCGTTATATTTTTAACACCATCTACTTCTGACACCACGGCAGATGTCCAGAAGTCGTTAATATATGAAATAAAGATGGTGGGATTAACAGTAAGTGCAAACCTTATAGAGGTGCACTTCAAGAAATCAATGATTTCATGGTAGTCGTCTGAGCCTTGTGGCTTGAGAAGGAAGCGGCAGACGTTATGTTGATCTCCAGTATCGAGTGTTTTGGAGGAAGAAGATGAAGATGCCATTTTTGAAAGTTAGGTTTGAGAGGTTTTGGGAGGTTTTTGGAAAGGTAATTTCAATTTTCGATAAAAAGTGCAAATGAATTGAAAAAAAGTGCAGTGTTTGGCAGATTTAAATACCCTTTTAAAGTGAACAGTACGTTCAAGCCCTAAAATAACACTAGCAGAATTAAAGTTGGAAAAAGTTACTGGCAGAATTAACTTTGGCAGACTTAACTCTAGCAGAAGTAATTCTTAGCAGAATTAATTCTAGCAGAATTAACTTTAGCAGAATTAATTCTAACAGAATTAACTCCAGCAGAAGTAACTTTAACTTTTCTTCACACTTGGACAAGTCCACGTCACCTTTTTTATTAATAGTGCTGGCAGAACTAATTTATGCTGGCAGAATTAATATTGTAGAAAATTGAGTTAGCAGAACTAACAACCTTTAAGCCTTTAACCCTGCACTGTTAGCTTAAAAACACAACATAACTAGCAGAATTAAAATGTACTAGCAGAACTAAATAAGATAATCACTATCTATACTAACAGAACTAGGTCATGAGAGTATTGAATATTGAGAATCTTATAATATCTGCTGTAACATGCTAATTTATCAAGCAAACCCCCATGTGTAAAACAGTTTAAAATTAAATACTGATCATAATGAGCTATTTATCATACCTATACCAGTAACCAAAAATGTAAACCGTCCAACATCAAATGCTTTTGTGAACAGGTCTGCAAGTTGGTTATCTGTATGAATTTTAAAAATTTGAATTAATCTCTTCTCATTACAATCCCTTATGAAATGATATTTAATTCCAATATGTTTTGTTTTAGAGTGTTTCACAGGGTTATTGATGATACTTATAGTAGCAGTATTATCAGTATACATGGGAGTATTTAGAAAAGTCAAATCATAGTCTAGTATTTGATTCTGAATCCATAGAATCTGAGCACAGCAGCTTGATGCAGCAACATACTCTGCTTCTGCTGTTGAAGTAGATACAGTGATTTGCTTTTTGCATTGCCAAGATACTAATCTCTCTCCCAAGAATTGACAGCCCCCTGAAGTTGACTTTCTGTCCAGATTGTTACCCCCATAATCACTGTCAGAATATGCTACCAGATTGAAGGAAGAATTCTTTGGATACCATAGGCCTAATTTTGGTTGACCTTTTAGGTATTTAAAAATTCTCTTCACAGCATGAAGATGAGACAACTTAGGATTTGTTTGAAACCTTGCACACACACATACTGCAAACATGATATCTGGTCTACTGGATGTGAGATACATTAGTGAACCTATCATGGATCTATAGAGATGTTCATCAACACTCTCCCCCTCAAGATCTGCAAGTAATGGCTTGTGTGTTTCTATGGGTGTGCTTGCAATCTTTGCATCATTGAGTTTAAACTTATCCAAGATGTCCTTAACATATTTATCCTGACTTATGAAGATTCCATCTACTTTTCGCTTCACTTGAAGACCTAAAAAGAAAGTCAATTCTCCCATTGAACTCATCTGAAATTTCTGATGCATAAGAGATTCAAATTCTTTGTACAAACTGTCCCTTGTTGAACCAAAAATAATATCATCTACATAGATTTGCACTAGTAGGATATCATTTTCAATTCTTTTGATGAACAAGGTCTTGTCTATGGCACCTCTTTTGAATCCATTATCCAACAGATACACAGACAAAGTATCATACCAAGCTCTAGGAGCTTGATGCAGTCCATAGAGTGCTTTGTCCAATCTGAGCACTTTATCTGGATGCTTGGGATCCTCAAACCCTGGTGGTTGACATACATACACTTCCTCATCTATCTTCCCATTTAAGAATGCACTCTTTACATCCATCTGGTATACCTTGAAGTTCTTAAAAGAAGCATAAGCCAAGAACAATCTAATAGCCTCAATTCTTGCCACAGGTGCAAATACTTCATCATAATCAATACCCTCTTCTTGTGAGTATCCCTGTGCAACCAATCTAGCTTTGTTCTTAATTACTATGCCCCTCTCATCCTTTTTGTTCCTGTATACCCATCTGGTACCAATTGCCCGTTTTCCTTTGGGTAGATCCATCAAAGTCCACACATTTTGAATTTTGAATTGAAGTAGCTCCTCTTGCATAGCTTCAACCCAGCTTGGATCTTTCAAAGCTTCAACTGCTTTCTTGGGCTCTATCTGTGACAGAAAACAAGCAAACAAAGAAAAATTTACATTTTCATCAAGAGTTTTAGATGACCTTCTTGTTTGCATAGGAGCATCAATTGCTCCAATGACATTGTCCAATGGCATGTAACTTTTATGAGCTTGATACTGTGGACCAGCTGCCATTTCTATCCCAGATTCCAAATTGGTAAGATTCTGATCCAGATCTGTGTCTTCTTGAATCATTTGACCACTTGATTCTGACACTTCCAACCTTGTTGGTTGTTGCTCCTCTTGTGCATCTTCATTTGATGCTTCTTCTTGTTGAGAGCATTCTGGATTTGATGATGCATTTCCATCATCATATGCACCATTATCATCCAAATTTGATGAAATGGGTTCTGAACTCTGTTGTTGATCAGGGGTGGAAGATTCAAGTACTGCAGGTGGGTCAGGTAGCCATGTTGGAAACAAAACAAATTGTGGTGATTTGTTTGTTTGTTGACCTGTAGTTGTACCTGCATTCACATTTGTACTTGTACCTGCAATTGATGACTCATGCACATATCTAAAAGATTTGGTTAATGCATCAATATCAAATAGATGTGCTGGACCTTTTCCTAAAGAATTAGGTGTGTGTTCATTAAAGGTCACATCTAAAGTCTCTTCCACTATTCTTGTTCTACTGTTGAATACTCTGTATGCTTTTCTTTGAAAAGAGTAACCAACAAAGAATCCCTCATCTGCTTTGATTTGAAACTTGCCTAATTGATCCTTGGTATTTAAGATAGTAACAGGACATCCAAATGGTTTAAGAAAGCTAACCAAAGGTTTGTTATTCAAAAATAACTCATAAGGTGTCTTGTTGTGAGGCTTAACAACTAATACCCTGTTCTGGACATAACAAGCAGTGCTAATTGCTTCTGCCCAGAAGGTCATTGGTAGTTTAGCATCTGCTAACATGGTTCTAGCAGCCTCAATAAGTGTCCTATTTTTCGTTTCTGCTACTCCATTTTGTTGAGGATTTCTAGGAACACTATATTGTCTATCTATACCCTTTGATTCACAGAATTTATCCATCTCTTGATTTCTAAATTATGTTCCATTGTCAATTCTAATGATTTTAAGCTTTCTGTTGGTTTGATTTTCAATCTTAATGATGAATGACCTTAGAATTTCTCCAGTTTCATCTTTGGTTCTAAGAAAGAATACCCAACTAAATCTGCTATAATCACCAGTGATCACTAGGCAATATGACTTCTTACCTATACTGCTCACATTTTTTGGACCAAATAAATCCATATGCAGTAAATGTAAAGGTGAGTCAATAGAGTTTAGTGTCTTGGCCTTATAAGAGGATTTGTGTTGCTTGCCCTTTTGACATGCAACACAGTGGTCATCACATGAATATGTTTTCTCTGGTAAACCTCTGACAAGTTTTCCTTTAACAAGTTTGTTTATTGTTTTAAAATTCATGTGACACATCCTTCTATGCCAAAGGTCAGATTCATTGACAGTTGCTCTTGAAATGAGACAACTCAACTCAGGTTTGGGAACAAATTTAGCCAATTCACAGCTATACATGTTGTTCTTTCTGGGAATTTTCATTAAAATCATTTTGGGGTCAAGAACAAACTTCTCAGAAAGAATACAGCATTCTGTGTCATTAAAGAACACTGGGTTCCTTTTCTCTGTAATTTGGCTAACACTTAACAAATTGTACCTCAGTTGTTCAACAAAGTATACACCATTGAAGCTCATCTTGTCACTGTTGACATTTCCCATCCCTGTAATCCTTCCTCCTTTAGGATTACCTCCAAAAGCAACAGGACCTCCATCAATAACTTTGAAGTCCTCCAATCTGCTTCTATCTCCTGTCATGTGCCTAGAGCATCCACTATCAATATGCCATAAGCTTTTCTTCTTGCTCTGCACATACAAACGACAAAAGATCAGTTTCTCTTGGAAACCCAAACCAATTTGGTTGTGGGTGTCCCTTTCTTGTCAACAGCATCAACTCTTTTGAAGGTAAATGATGCTGGTGACAGTGCAGTTGGTTTCCAAACCCAACTAATTTTTGACTTGACAGCATTAAGTGGCCTGGCAGAATTAACTTCTGAACCACTTAATTTTTGCCTGGCAGAACTAAATTTGATTAACTTTTGCTTAGCAGAATTAACCTTGTAGTTTTGCTTGGCAAAATTAAAGTTTGTCTTTGTCAATTTAGTTCTGTTGGCCTTATTCTTGGTAAACACTCCTGCACTTTCTTTTGACGCAGTAGAGTTAACTCTTGCCTTTGACTTTTTGATTAGACTACCAGAATTAACTTTGGTTTTGAAATTTTGATGGTTAATTCTGTTAGTATTAGTCCATGATGATTGTTTAACCCATTGAAGTTTTGGGTTAAAATAACAATCCTTTTGAAGATGATTGAATCTTCCACAGATGAAACAGGCTTTCTCATCCACCCTTTTAAAATTTGATCCAAGTTTTTGAGAAACCATTTGATTCCAATTTCTTTGGTTTCCTCTTGAATCTTTCTTTGTTTTTGAAACTGGTGATGAGTTAGCAGAGCAATTACACTTAGTACATTTAACAACAACAATTTTATCACTTTCTGGTGTGTTAACAGATGTACTAGCATTTTCTTTTCATTCAGATTCATCCTAGCCTTTTCTTGAAACAGTTTCTTACCCTCTGCTAGTTTCTTAGTTTCTAACTTAGATACTAGCCTAGTAATAGAAGTAGGTTTTGAATGAACTCTCTCATCTTCCTTAGATTTAACCTCATCATCTGAAATCCACTCAGATATCTCAACCTTTTCCAGATCATTTGCATTTTCATTCAATGAAGCAACCGGATCTGCTTGTTTGACCTCTTCTACCATTTTCTCATTAAGTTTATTCATGTCTAAATCAGTTTTAGGAGGCATGTAGGTGTGGTTGTAAGGTGGAGGCACATTGTTAAGATTATAACCTAAACCAATTTTAATCTTATCATGGATTTGACTCTTTATCAGATTTTGAACACTCTCAGAAGCATTCTCTAGCTCAGCCACTGTAAGTTTGATACTTTCTTTCTCAGCAGTGACTTCAGCTAGTTTCTTAATTAACTCATCAACCCTATTCTGCAACATATCCTTTTCAAATTGAGCATACTTAAGATCATAATCATATTGTTCTTCATTTTTCTGGTATGCTTTAATCTGTTTTTCTAGATCTTCTATTGCTAAGGTTGTGTGTTGGCTTCTAATGTCCCAGTCCCTAAGTTCTTTGCAAATATTAGCATTATGATCCCTGTAGTGTTTAACAGTTTTCTTACATACATTGGAACATAATTTTGCTTGTACCTCATAGGGGACTTCATCTGATGTGCTTTCCTCTCTAATAGCCATCAATGCATGATTCTGTGATTCCATTTCTGCTTGATCACTCCAGTCATATCCCATACCATCTTGTGATACAAGAGCATTTGGTGTAGACTCTTGAACAGCAATGGTTCTTTTCTGTGATCCATTGTAAGCAGCATTATAACCCCCAGATCTTTGTCCACTCACTTCCTGCCTAGGAGCTCTGCATTCTCTGGCAAAATGACCCAATTTGTGGCAGTTATAGCATTCCACCTTGTTCTTATCAAACCCCACATTATCATCTCTCTTTCCTACAAAATTATTCCTTCCTGTTCTCTGCAAGAATCTTTTCACCCTCATGGTGATCATGGCCATTTGCCATTTGATGTCCATCTCCTCTAGATCATCTGGATTTACCTGTTCTAATTCTTCATTAGTCAGTGAAGAGTTCACATGATTAGCAAAGAATGCCTCTACCACTTGATCTGTAGATCTTTCTTGTACTACAGATGGTGAATTTGATCCTACACTTTTCACAGTAGATACAGACCCATATCCTTTTGGATCTGTTTTGGCTCTTCCCATGGACATAAATGCAACATTCTGTGAGCTCTGTTCTTCACCACTACTCTGTTTCCCGCTTTCCACCTCAGGCTCAAATGCTATAAGATCATTGTACAGATCATTTAGCTCTTTATCATCCAAATCACTCCTTTGTCTAAGACCTACAGTATATATAGTCCATTCTTCACCTAATGATCTTAAAAACTTCCTATTAAGATCATCCTTGTCTATGACAACCTTGTGATTCTTTAACTCACCAACAAGCTTTCTGTATCTGTTGAAGACTTGAGTCAAAGTTTCAGATTTGACAGAACTAAAGTTCTCAAACTGTTGTTTGAGCATTGACCTCTTGTTCTTCTTGGTGCTTTCATTTCCTGCAAATCTCTTATCTAGTTCTTCTATAAGCACCTTTGCATCATCAACCTGCTCAAACTCACTTTGATATTCATTAGGAATGGAAAGTAACAAAGTGCTTAGAGCTTTAAGTTCAGTAGCTCTTTCCCTTCTTTCTTGTTCTGTTGTTGGTGCAACTCTTGGTAATCTTACACCATTTGCATCAAATTTGTATTTGGGACCATTTTCCACAATGTCCCATAACTGATAATCTGTAAGCAACATGTGTTGCTTAATTATGTTTCTCCACATGTTGTATTCATCTGGTCTAAGAATAGGAATTCTAGACACTTGAACACCTTCTACAAATTCTGATGCCATTGTATAATATCAAGCTTAAGATATATTACAACTTTAAATGATCACAACTCTTTCTTAGATCTTCCAGAATTCAAAGCTTACACTTGCTCTGATACCAATTGTGGGGTCCCACAATAATACTTGCTTACACAAATGTATTGACACAAGCTAAGAATTTCTTGACAAACAGTTTGCGGAATAACACTTGTCAAGTGGAAGATTTATGCAACTTGTAATGTAATTGAAATAGAGTTGTAAACAAAACAAGAACACAAGTGATTCAATAATCAAAAGCCTCAATATTATTATTGAATAATACGGATACACAACTGTATCAGGGTTACAAAGAGAACCTTGAAGCTTGGTTACAACTTGACTTGACTATTGGACACACTTAGACATACACACACCTCTATTACACACTTGACTCAAGTACATACTTATAGACTAAATAACTTGTATAAAATCTATACAAAATCTACTTTACAATTGACAAGTTTTTCTAGGAAACACGCCAGCATTAAATGCATTACCATTCCTTGTCTGCAGCGTGCACTATTCCTCAAAAGCATGTCTGCAGTAGGTGTACTTGTGTTGCAGAGTTGGTAGAAAGCAGACCCACTAAGCAGTACTAACAGAAATACGAGCAGAACTATCTTTTTGAACTGACAGAACTAAATCTTGCAAACTTTGACACTTGGCAGCACTAACTCTGTAGATGCTTGGCAGAACTAACAATTGAATGACTAGCAGAACTAACTCTGGAAAACTTTATTTTCAATAAATGAACAGAGCTAACATCTACTAGCAGAACTAAGTCTTCATAGCCCAGCAGCACTAACCTTGAACAAACTTAAACACTTAGAATATTTTGACATTTGATAACCAAAAGAATTTAGCCTAACAGAATTGGCCATTGGAGCATCTGGGATAGAATTCCAGTACGTCTTTGAAGGAAGCCTAGCAATGTCAGAATTGGACAAACGTCAAGTCAAACAATAGGAGGACATAAGAAGACAGCTAAGCTAAGACAAAGAGAGAAAAAAACATGAGGTCACAGTTTTGTTATATGGGATACAGTTCATATATTTGAAAATGTTACAGGTATTATGGTGCAAAGTCCTATGACGGAATGTTGGTTGCTCGTGGATGAGTATGCAAGAATACGAGACCCCACACCCCACCCCTTCTCCCCCTACAATTGGAGTTGGTTTGGAACTCGAATAAGCAGACGAAAAGACAATTATGAATGACCTTAGAGGCCATATCAGTTTGTCATCATATCCTATTCATCACATATATATCTATATATATATATATATATATATATAGGATTGGGATCAATGGAGAAGGTTTTTTAGGTGGAGAAAGGGATGAGGATTCCTGACCATCAGATGATTGATTCAAGGGCTCAGATTAGTCAAAGAGAATAATTAAATTTCGTGAGGAATTTGGAAGGGGTTGGGGCAATATGGTCCTTTCGTTGAAACTAAAAAAAAAAGGAAACTATCCCAATTAATTATAGAAGTAACTACCGATCGGTTTTATACAAACATTGGGTATTGAAATTCTTCACTTTCTTCTCCATCTGTGTGACACAAAACATAAACCCTAATTGTGATTTTCAATCGCTTACTCCAACCGAACTTATTATCACCTTTTTAGGTTTTCTTGAGCGGATATAGGGTAGCACTACTGAATCAAGGCATCGAAGAGACAAAATCCTTTTTGTTGTTGGTTTTCTGATAAGCAACGTGGTGAAAACATGAAATCTGAATCAATCGAACGTGAAGGGTAACCTCTTTTATTTTGTTTATGTGCTCTGAATGTTGTATGATTTGGTAACACAATGATTTAGTGCTTGTGAACAATAAGTCACTGTGATTAGTTGGGGGTATTGTGTAGTGGGTTAAATGCCATTCAATCAAAATAATCGTGACCTTTGCGTGATAATTGTCGTGCTGAATCAAATGTTTAAGCTATCGAATCAGTGTATGTTAAATGGAATTGCTAAGTTGTAGGGATGGCTATTTAATATTTGTGTTTCAATTTTGCTAGTGAATATTTTTGATGGTGAAAACACATCTACTGAATCAAAGTTGAAAGATAACCATTTTTATTTGTTTTAAGTGTACTAAAAATCTTATAGTATGTTATAGCACATTCAATCAAAACAAACAAAAACCTAGTTAGAACTTGTATTGCTGAATCAGGGCAGAAAATCATGTGAATCAATATATGTTTGCTGAATATTATTTTCAAATCAGTGTGGCATAAAAGTAGCTTATGAAACATAGTTGATTTTAAATGGCATGTTGTGATTAATGGTTTAAATATATGATTGTAGTACCTCATAAGTTGACGCACATTAGTGTTTTTATTAGCTTTTGCTTATGGTTAATGGTGTATTTAAAATCTTTCAGGGAATACCCAACTACATTGAAGCCGGTGCAAAATAACCGCAACACCGGTGCAAAAAAAAGGGAAAGGAGTGGAAGGTACGATTGAAGACGAACCAAATGCGTACCTGAAAACGCGAATAATGGTTAGTCATTTAATGTGCATCATAGTATTATGGTTTAGAAGCATAATTTTACATTAAATGTGTGGCAAAATTTGAATTACGTTTAGCTGAATAACTGGACGAGGCTTAATAAGTGTAGTATGATAATGCAGAATCATTGTGTAATTAACGATGAATCATAGTATAGTTAATGTTGAATCATACTATACTTAATGCTGAATCAGGGTATACTTAATGCTAAATAATAGTATATGAATCATAATTATATGTTTTGTGACGTGGTGTTGAGTATATGCCGAACCATAAGCGACTAAACAACTGCATTTTGAATTTTGTAGACGAAAGTTTGGTGATCTTAACAAATATGAATTGGTGATTAATGGTTAAATACACATTGAATTGATTATTTACATATTAGTTGTATTTTATAGAGTGAGTTGTTTGTTGTGTAGGTGTTCTTTCCATTGTTGAATCGAGAACATTTTTGGTGTCTTGTCTTCAGCCTCGATTCCGGGCATATTTTTGTACTTGATAATTTGGCGGATGGTGACGCGGCTAAGTATTATTATGTAAAAATACATGAAAATTTGGTAAGAATTACTAAGCCCGATCTTAATTGTTATTATAATGTGTATAAACAATAGAAAATGTGTTAAGCCAATGGATGTGTATAATAGTAGTTTGGTTTAGAAGGTTAGTTGCACATAAAATGTGTGGCAAAAATGAATTTAGAGTAGCTGAATAAAAGGGTGAGTATGTTTAAACATGGTATGATAATGCTGAATCATGGTACAAGTACTGCTGAATCATAGTATATAATGCTGAATGATTGTATTATAAGTGCTGAATCATAGTATCTGAATCAATGTATGATACATCTGGATCTAGTTATTTCAGCTAGAGATGTTGGTGTTTTGATTCACTTAAGGTTTTTTGTTGTTTATAAATTACAGCCGGATCGGTTTTGTGACCACTTAGCAACAAAGCGGCACCCTATGTTTAAAACTATTCAACGAGTTGTTCCATGTAGCCTGAGATTATCGTGGCAAACAACTTTCAATGGGATTGACTGTGGCGTACTATTAATGCGGCACATGGAGATGTTCAAGGGAGCAATATGTGATGAGAATTTTGAATTGGTAGTATAGTTTTTTGTTTTTTAACAAAGCGGCCTTAGTTGTTATTATATTGTGGCGTACTATTTATTTTTGTGTATAAGTTAATAACCTGCATGTCTTTTTAAGAATGCCCTTTTAAGAATGATTGGATTGTTAGTAGTAATATGTGATAGAAAATTTTGAATCGTTGGTAGGAATTATATAGTAGTAATTGTGTTTCACGCATAATTGTGCGCAAGGATTTTATCCTCTAATTGTAACAATTGAATTGAGACTTTGTTAAAGTATTGGTTAAACCGTATAGTAAGAAATCGCACAGGAGTATTGGTTTAAGTTATATTTGTTTGACCTAAATAGACGACTTTGCGGTTAGGTCAATGGAGAATCAAGGTCGTCTGAATCATTTGGTTAGTTATCTGAATCAATGGGAATATGAAAACCTTTTACTATGGAAGGATATCCACGTGAACAAAGTTAATAATTAAAACACAACATAAATGCCAAAAAAAAAATAAAACTAATGCATATGGTATCACCAATAACAACTGTTTTGACATATTCCCTTAAAAAATACAAGAAATCGTATAAAAACACAAATTTAAAATACACGGCACATGAGTATTGGTTTAAGTTATATTTGTTTGACCTAAATAGGCGACTTTGCGGTTAGGTCAATGGAGAATCAGTATGATGGTCATCTGAATCAATTGGTTATTTATCTAAATCAATGGGACTATGAAAACCTTTTACTATGGAAGGATATCTACGTGAACAAAGTTAATAATTAAAACACAACATAAATGTCAAAAAATAAAATTAATGCATACGGTATCACCAATAACAACTGTTTTGACATATTCCCCTAAAAAACACAAGAAATTGTATTAAAAGCACAAATTTAAAATACACGGCTATTCGATGATGTACACAGTTCATCGTTCATTAGACTATTTCTCTTGGCAACAACATCGTCTTTAGCCTTTTGTGTGCAAGTGCTTCCGGAAAAACATGCATAACACCAACTGATATTGTGTTGGTCAACTTTTCACTGATTGCATAAATGATTTAACGAACATGACAACGACAACAGGTACACCAATACACTATAGATGTTTTTATTTGTACGAATCACTTATATTAGTCACTGAATCAACTTTATATATGCAAGAAAACATTGGTTACTAACAAAACATGTAGCTCGAAACCAAAACTGTGAAACAAATGCTTTTAATTTTCGAATATCATCATTAAATGCAATCCAAAATCAACAATACCAAAACGTTCCAAAACACAATTAGAATAACTTACTGGCTTCGGATGTACTACAATATCATCGGAATATCGGTTGTTCATCGTTCGCCATATGAATTGATCCCAGGAATGATTCGCAACAACCGTTCCAGATATTGATTTCCGATGAAGAATTTAAAATGGTCGATTCTCATACCAAAAGTAAGAATTTAAAATATATCATAATTAGCGGATCAAATTATAAAATATACACTTATCATATATGATTTCCGATGAAAAATTTAAAATGGTCGATTCTCATACCAAAAGTAAGAAATAATTGGGTTTTTCAATTTTTGTGGATTGTTTCCTAAAATGGTGGAGAATCTTACGTGAAAAAAAAAATTCCATAATTAATGTATTTAGAATTTTAGATTACAATATTAAATAAAAGATCCAAATTACAAATGACTAATATACCCTTTGACCTATAATTGAAATGATTGGTCAGGATTCCTTCTCCCTCTTCTCCATAAAATTTTCCTTCTTTTTAGATCCCCCAACTATATATATATATATATATATATATATATATATATATTGTGGTCATCAGTCTGTAAGAAGTGAAGCACATCCTACATCAGATGTCTAAATCTCGTTCGGCTGCAAATAATCATGTTGGAAAGCAAGTATTTTTCAGCATTTTTAAAAAGTAAATAAGAATCACCGGTGAACATCTTTATGTTTTAAGACCAGTTTTAGGATAATCTGAGGCACTTATCTTAAATGCTTGATCAACTGGTGTAATGTAAGCTTACTACAACAAGACAATGACATTGCCTAAGTGCTAATTTTTTCCTCACAAAAGAAGGTACAGTGCACTCAGGGATATCTTATTTTGGCATCAAATGCACATATTCTTGAAATGAACGCAAATTCGTATACCTAAACTCTGTTTTGAAATTCCAGTTTATTCAGTAGATCCCCCTAAAACTAGGAAACCGCCGAGTCTAAACTATTTATCCTGTTATACACTTCAGTATATTAGGTAAAAGAACCGTCACCAAACATTCCAAGTAGAAATCCTTTTGATGCAATGATAAATTGAAATCCGTATCTTTCAATACATATGTTTGACATAAGTTTGGCCTGCAAATTCATTCCTGATCTTCCATTGAAGATGACTTAACTATCATTCAGTCGGTCCCTCTGACTAAACTACAATAGATTAGTTCAGGAGAAGTAATCTTTTCATTTACTACATCTAAAATTGACTTTTAGATCTTCTAAACCGTACATTAAACTTTATATTTGAATTCAAAGTCATTCAAGAATTTCTGTTCGATCAATTTGACCATAATCATAAAATTACTGCATTCACAGTAAATTCATGCATTGGTTTAGTTCAAGCTTCAAATGCTAGAAAATATCTACTTATTCTAGTTATGGTTAGTTTCAACACTTTTGAGAATCTATAATGCATAGGTATTATCATCAACAATATAGACTAAACATACCTTTTGACGGTTAGTTATGCATATTTCCCTTCTATATAATATAACAAACATATGAGTTATGCTTGGGGAAACACAATGGAACTTTGATATTCTAAAGCGTACAAGACATTGACTTAAGCCTATATTAAAGTATACCAACCATCCAACTAATATTTGAGACCATTCAATCTGGCTCTCATCGATTTGTCTCAGCTCCTTTCCTAAAGTGCACTGCACATACAAACGTATGACACTTAACCAAGGAACTTACCAGACAACATGGCTATTTAAAATACCCCGACTAAAAAACAATATAGAAGAAACATTAGCATTTTCATAGGATTAATTATTTATTCATTCATATGCAAGCCACGGAGACTACATAAAATCAATGTATATACCTAACAGTAATTTGTCAGTTTGTGTGTCTATTGTCCAAATTGATGCATGTTTCCCAAGTGACAAACTCAGTCGATAACCAAAAAGGGGTGGAAGCTTATCGGAGTCATGCAATATAATAAATTAGGCCAACTCATTAAGGCATCTTAACTCAAACACATAACTTTAAACTATACATGCCTCCTAGATAACTCCTAAGTCAAACAAAGGTAAAAACAAATCAATGTTTTCTCTTTCTCAGAATACAAACACTCGTTATCGAGATTATGGGATCTTTGTTGTGAAGAAGCATCCATGCCAAATCTTGCAGAACTTATTGCAGAATTTTAGGGTATCTTTTCTCCCTTGAAAACTCCTATCAACCCCAAACGCATAATCAATATTCGTGACTATATAAACCCTTCAACTACTTCCCTACACTGACACATTACACCCAATTAGCAATTAAGTACCACTTTAGAACATCATATATAAAAGTATAGCATATTCAGGAACACACCGGCTCAGACAAACAGAAATGGACACTGGAGCAGCTGGGATGAAATTCCATTATATTTTTGAAGGAAGCCTATCAATGTACGAAATGGACAAACAGCGCAGACCATACCATAGAAACTGCAGTTGCGCATTGCATAGGCCAAAAGATGAATCCCCAAAAGCATGCTTTCATCACACAAGAATTTCATACATGAAGAAACCGTCATGGAACAAATGTTCTTTTTCCACAACCTCCTAACAAACTCCTGTTCAAACTTCAGGTCAAACTGACTAACAACATAGAAGGACATAAGAAGCATCTGAGGCTACAACAAAGAGATGAAAAAATATGTAGTTGCAGTTTTTCGACTGGGAAGGTGTGACTTACAATTTCTAAATTTTTTAAATGTGGAAAGGTATTATGGTGCATAAGTCCTTTAATGGTATTCTCCAAGTCATGGCAGAAAATGCAAAGACACAATACCACCGCCCTACAATATGAGCGAGTTAGGATCTCAATGTCGATCAGCTAACGAATACACCATTCTGAATGGTCACTGCCCTTCAACCTATCATCATGTCTTACTCATCACATATACCAATGTGGCATTGATCCTTATGTAGTGGAATGTAATGTCAGTTGTGTCTAAATCTCATTCAGCTAAAATACAGAAGTCAGGATGCAAGAATTTTCCAGGATCTGATAGAGCTCAATAAGAATTATATGAAAGGCTTGTTATCTGTCTCTGTTCTAAAACTGAGAAAAACTAGGGGATTATATGAACTATTTTTCTTAAACATGTACCTTGAGTAAATGTATTTGCTAGTAGTCCGTTTTGGAACTTCAAGTCATTCAATAGAGACCTTAGGCCCCTGGATTGCTAAATCCAAATTTTTGTCTTGATATTCACTTCGGAATGTTAAGTAGAAGAAAACTCGGTGATTTTGGAATGGTGACAAAGTTGTAATACGCTTTCTACTAGTTGGGACTCTACAGATACAACTCGCTAAAGACGACAAACACAATAATAAGACAAATTTGCATACAATTATTACTATAAATTTGTACAAAATATATGTATAGAAATACGAATAGAACATTTACCTTCTTCAATATATATTTACTGTCTTGTTGCACATTGAAAGTTACTACGAACTACTAGCCATTTATATCCACTAGACTGCTAAGCATAGACAACAGACACGGCTATCCTCAAAGTAATGCCCCCTAACACTAAATTTATCAATCCTCCCACAAGTTTCATGCATGCAAGACATAAAAATCTCGTTCACCATACAGATAATTGGTACAAATCATTTAGTACTAAAGGGCAATCATAATTCTTGCACAATCACCACTTTGATGGCATCTTTCCAAACTCCAGGAAGTTTTCCTAATTTAAGCCGTTAAAAAATGTTCATACTCAACGCGCCAAAAAGTTTAAGTCAACTTTTAAGGAAATCTGCATCGTTGACCACCCTGGAACGAGTGACTGCAATAAGTGTCTCATGAAAATTTGAAATTGTGATCTGTTTGATGAATTAGAATATAGAAATCTGGAGGTTCCGCTACATATATCACAGATGATTTTTGGACTTCACATTCATTTCCATATTATCCTTTGAAGGTTATATAAATTGCAATGAATTGGACCCTCTGATTAACTATCCGTAACTGAAATAAAATTATCTACGAAAAGTGTATTATCTTTTCATTCAAAGCATCTAAAACTACACTTCTAGATGTTTACGACCATATATCAGACATGATATTTGGACTTCCAAAATTCCATAACTTGATGCATTCGTGATGGTTTTGTCATGTCTAACATACTAGAAAAGCTGCCAAAAGAATTGGAAATCAGCAATTACAAAGTTAAAGGCATATAAGAAAAAGTCAATGCCATGTACTAGCTATTTAGGTTGCAAAAGTCTTGGGAATCTATAATAAATAGGTAATATCATCACCCAAAATGACAGAACATATGTTTTGTTGGTTAGTCACATATACTACCTTTTATAAATAATAAAACAAGCAATGGTTGTGCTTCGGGAAATACAATGCAAATAATCATATTCAAAAAACCAGTGATCCATCTAGGCATATTAAAGAAAAGCCAAGCATCCACAAATACTCGAGGCCATTTAGCTGACTTAGTCCCTAGTCGGTTTAGCTCTCTCCTAAGACACATATATATGAGGCATATATCATCAAGGAACTTGCAAGACAGGCGGCAATTTAAACTACTTGATGTAAAAAACATCAGAGAAGAAACATAAGTTCTCATGATTAACAATTCAGAAATGGCCAACCAAACAGAATAGATAGAATCTACGTTGACATTGAAGAAAAAAAAGTTCATGTGACATTCTCAATTGACAACCAAAATGGAGAAGTCGAATATCTGGAAGTTTATTAAGGTCATGCCATACAATAGTACTCCTATAATATCTTTTTTTTTACATTTACAACACCTGTTGCAGGTCTGGTACTAGAAATTGGGCTTAAAAAATCAAAGAACACAGAGCGGTAAAATAAAACTCATGGGCGCTTCTTCGTTGCTTGGTCGGGACACATTCATCGATTTCTTATAATTCTTCCTGGCCTTGCACGACTACACTATAAGCGCTGAGATTTTCCTACTTTCCTTGATCCAAATAACAGGACTAGATTCATGTTGGACTTTAATGTCAAATGGGCCAAACAAAATCAAGAATGGGTCATGTATTATTGTATGTATTAAATGGGTCGAAAATAAGTCTATTGGTTTCTGGTTTGGGCCATGGGCCAACAAACCTGTTGCGCAGGAAACAAAGAGGCGGCAATTAGTGGTTAAGGGTTGCACCGTTTAACTGTAACGATCAGATTGAAGCATCGCGACCCTTCTGTAGCATCGGTTCAATGTGTATATATATATGTATGTATCTGTACGAAACATTCTGTAACCCACAAAACAGAAAGATCAATATATACGTTTGGGTTCAACCCGTTTCTTATTCTCCTGATGTTAACTTGTATGATGATTGTTAGCATGATGCATGATGTTTGATATGTATGAACGATTCTGAAATGTACGTGGATGCCTGTGATTCTACAGTGGTATCAGAGCGAGGAATCAAGCATCGATTAAATCATGTTACAGTTATCATTCAAGGAACCAACCGCAAGAAAGAAAGAAAAAATTAAAGCAGATTTTGATTCAAGTTGAATCAATCAAGTAAGTAATAAAGAAAGAAGGAAGTAGAATACTTATTCAATTCGTCGACTAGAGTAAGATCAGAGAAAGAAAGACCGAAGGATACCAGAAAACAATCGTTTAGGAGAAAAATCGATTCAGGAAGAACAAACCAAACCACCACCGCGGCACCGCCGTGTCCTTGGGGGGCAAGAACACAGAGACTAGTAACAGAGAAAGGAACAACGCATCGAATGAATAAGTTTTTGAAAGGGAACAAAAGGAGGTGTTTCGATTGTAACAGAAACTTGAGATTCTGTACAAGAAAAACACTTTGTGTTCTTGGTGGCTTGAAAGGAAAAAGAAGAAAGGAAGGTTTGGAAAGGGGTATGCACTGTTTTTGATCTTTTATACAAAAAGGTATCATCGAATTTGAGAAAAGGATTTATTTAAGTAATTATAATTTTTCTTTCAATTTACATTATTGGGATTAGTACCTGGAAATGCAACTAACTTGTACCTGATATCTATTATATGATATCTATTATATGTACCCAACTTACGTATGGTATTTTTAATGCATCAAACTTTCAAAAAATGGTATTTTAATGTAATTTGCTGACGTGTCAAACTCTCCGGATGTCACGTGTCACCATAAACTATCGGCACATCAGCAAGTTACATTAAAACACTATTTTTAAAAGTTTGATGCATTTAAAATAGTTTACGTAAGTTGGGTACACACAATAGATATCAGGTACAAGTTAGTTGCATTTCTATATACTAATCCCTACATTATTAATTGATTAGAAAATTAAAGGGATATAATCCAAATCTTTGAAGAAAGTAAGGAAAAAATATTTTTTGTATTTTTTATCTAAAAAAAACCCCTTTCACTTTAGATTAAAATTACAAAATAGCAAGTAAGAAACCGAATCATTGTGGTTCACATAACAAGTAAGAAAGTAAGAAAACCGAGGAGTTGCAAAATACCGGGCAACATCTAAACGGAGTAAGTTCAGTACGAGTACGAAATAGACAACCATGACCGGCGGATTGTCTAAGTAAGAAAGTAAGACAAAAACATAGTGTTGTAGAAACCTTAGCGTTTCCAAGTACGTATGTAAGATGTTTTAAAGTAAGAAAGTAAGAGAAAACCTAGTGTTTTCAGAAACCATAGCGTTTCAACGTAAGACAGTAAGAGAAACCTTAGTGTTTCAAAGCAAGTAAGAATTTGATCATACGATCAAAAGAAAGAAAGTGAGAAGTAAGAGGTTGATCACGTTTGGTGATCACAAGAAACCAAGTAAGCAAGAAAGAAAGACGAGTGGAAGGATATCGGCATGTGATTTGGCTCTCCATAAGAACATGATGAAAAGTTTAAGAAATTGTATGATACATACTTGTTGCTTCCTAAAAAATTTACCTTGAGTTTGCAATGAATGGATCGAGATGGGCAAGTACATACGCCAATGAAGGTTTGCAAGGAGTTAGCCGATTGATCCAACAAGGAAAGGTGTTCTGTGTAAGGTTGTAGATCAAGATGGAAACAAGGGTATGTTAGGAGACACAAATAAAGATTGAAAGAAGCAAGCAAGTAGTATCAAAAGTGAAGAACCAAACATTGAAGAATTCGAGTACCCAAGAAAGGAAGAAAGCAATCAAGAAGATTGAAGACTTTGGCATTTGACATTAGGGGGGAATATGTTGCTTTAATGTCAAATGGGCCAAAAAAAATTAAGAATGAGTCATGTATTATTGAATGTATTAAATGGGTCGAAAATAAGTCTGTTAGTTTCTGGTTTGGGCCATGGGCCAACAAACCTGTTGCGCATGAAACAAAGAGGCGGCAGTTAGTGGTTAAGGGTTGCACCGTTTAACTGTAACGATTAGATTGAATCATCGTGACCCTTCTGTAGCATCGGTTCAATATGTATATATATGTGTGTATCTGTACGAAACGTTCTGTAACCCACAAAACAGAAAGATCAATATATACGTTTGGGTTCAACCCGTTTCTTATTCTCCTGATGTTAATTCTTGTATGATGATTGTTAGCATAATGCATGATGTTTGATATGTATGAACGATTCTGTAATGTATGTGGATGCCTGTGATTCTACAATTCATTCTTGATTAAATAAAAACAATCAAACACGGTAACAATTAGAAAATACTTTAGTACCAATAAAACTTCTGACCCCGGCCTAAACCAACTTACAAATCACATAGGAACAAACAGGGTTATAAGTTTAACATAACCTTTTTAACGGCATCACAATGACGTGTGCCTACCTTAGTAGTTTAGTCATTGGTGCTAGTTAAGATTTTATAAAGGCATCTTAACTCAAACACTATACGTAAAACAACATTCCACGTCTCCTAGTGAGCTACCAAATTATAGGGAAGAAACAAATAAATGTACTCTTTCTAAGAATCTAATAGCATGAAATCTCTACAACCAATTGTTATTGGGATTCCAGGATCTTCCAAGAAGCTGCCTGTATGTTCTCCTTAGAATGAGTAGAAACATTGTTGGCAAATCACCTTCAAACTCGATGCAGAACTTTTACGGTATCTATTCTCCCTAGATAACTCCTATAGATCCCAAACCCGTAATCAAAGTCTAGTCTCTAGTACTATATAAACCCTACTAGTCTACTATCATGCATTTCCCAACATTAACAAATAAAACCAAATAAACAACTACCAATTCAAAACATCATAGAAGTGTTACATAGAACATAGCTATTGAAACAAAAAGAGATGGCCACTGGAGCATCTGGGATGAGATTTTATTATGTTTTTGAAGGAAGCCTATCAATGTCTGAAATGGACAAACAGCAGACACCATACCAAAAAACTCTAGTTGCGTGCTGATATGTCAAATGATGAAACCCAAAAGCCTATTTTAATCACACCAGAATTTCATACGTAAAGAAACCGGCATGGAACAAATGTTCATTGGCCACAACCACTTTACAAATTCCCGTTTAGTCTTTAAGTCAAAGAGAAGAAAATGAACAAACTTAGAAGGACATAAGAAGTGAAGCGTCTTAGGCTATGGTAAAGATGTAAAAATATGTGGTCGTAGTTTTTTCTTAGAGAAGATGTGGAACGTGCAGTTTCTATATTATTTATAATGGGAAAATGTACTATGGTGCTATCGCCCTTTATTGAAATCTAGTTAGCTTAAAGTGACTAGCCAGATAGAAGGACACAAGAGACCTTCAAGGCAGCATCAAAGACATAGAACTTGCTGTTACAGTTTTAAGTTTGTCAAGGTTTCACACTTTCACTCATTCCCTATGCTTTGGAATGTGAAACCGTATTATGGGACATGCAAGTTCAGTATGGTATTAACTCGGGGAAGGAAATGACAAGAATATGAGACCAATTCAAGCTCCATTCTCCACCATCAAATCTTACTAACAGGTATTACTGGCGGCATTGATACATATGTTGAGACGTGAATATCGACAAACAAATAAAAAAGGGACAAAAATAAAAGTCAGTATGACTTTGGTCACGTGACTCACTTTGGAGAATTAATTGGTTTCTTGAGGTTAGTGGGCTCACGTGTAATGGCCTTAACAAAAACAGATCGTACATTTGCTAGCGGCCCGGAATATTTTTAGCCGACTTATTTTTATTCGATGTTCAATATATGTGTAACCCTATTATTGTATTAACCCTAAGCTACAAAATAATACAAGAGAAATCTCTAGTTGGCCGTGGAGTAAAGCGATCACCCCGATCGCATATAACCACGCTATATCCTCGTGTTAATTTACTTTTCCGTATTACTTTTATCCGTTTGTTGATTTGTATGGTTGCAATTATTCAATTGTTTGTGTTGTTTGGGCTCGTAATACTTTACAACTGGTATCAGAGCTTCAAGGTTTGAAGTTTTGGGATCAGGTAAGTTTAAAATTGACAGATTTGATGGGAAGGATTTTGGGTTTTGGAAGATGCAAATAGATGATTATTTGTATCAGAAGAAACTACATCAACCCTTGTTAGAGCATAAACCAAAAGGTGTCAAAGTTGAGGATTGGGCACTTTTAGATCGTCAAGCTTTAGGGGTGATTCGATTGTCACTCGTGAAGAACGTTGCATACAACATTGTGAATGAGAAGACAACTTTTAATTGTCTTAAGGCTCTCTCTAACATGTATGAGAAACCTAATGCTGCAAATAAGGTTTATTTGATTCGTCAGTTAGTTAATACGAAGATGAAGGAAGGGGCAGATGCAACTGATCATATTAATGAGTTCAACAATATTTTGTCGAGACTGGTTTCGCTAAATATTGAGTTTGAGGATGAGGTGCAAGCACTTCTATTGTTATATTCATTGCCTGAAAGTTGGTCGGGTACAGTTACAACAATTAGTAGTTCATCTGGGACTACTGCACTCACGTTTGATGGAATTCGAGACTTGATTCTTGGGGAGAATATTCAAAGGTGGAATTCTGGTGAATCGTCGAGTTCTTTATTGAGTACAGAAAACCGGGGCAGGAAAACTGAAAGAGGTTCGAATCAAAAGGGTAGATCAAGATCCAAGAAGAGGAATAAATCTAAGAATAGGAAGATTGTCACTTGTTGGAATTGTAATAAGGAGGGTCACTATCAATCTCAGTGTAAGAACCCTACTGTTGAGAAGGCTAAGGACGTGAATTTGGCTACTGATGAGACGGATGACACATTAGTTTGTTCTGTTGAGAATGCGGCTGAGTCTTGGATTATGGATTCAGGAGCTTCGTAATCATGCCAACCCGTACAAGGATACGATGAAGAATTTCAGGCCGTATCGTGGCAAGGTCCGATTAGCCGATGACAAGAGACTGGATATTAGAGGAATTAGAGTTGTGGTATTAAGGACTTCCCTTGGTACTAACTGGACTTTGAAGGATGTGAGATACATTCCGGATCTTAGACGGAAGCTTATCTCTATTGGTCAGTTAGATGAATAAGGTAGTGATGTTACCTTTGGAAATCGCCAATGGCGTGTGGTTAAGGGAAATCGTGTGATAGCTCATGGACATAAGAGGGGAACACTTTGTATGGTTGAAGTACCTGATGATGAGAATGAGGTACATGCTACAGTTGATGTAGGGGCCGAATCTACTCTATGGCACTGACGGCTCAGGCATATGAGTGAGAAAGGTATGAAGATGCTTGTTTCTAGTGGGAGGATTCCGGATTTGAAAAGAGTTGAAGTTGGTTTTTGCGAACCATGTGTCTATGGTAAGCAAAAGAAGGTTACTTTTGAAATATTGGGATCTACACCGAAGATGGAGAAGCTTGAGCTAGTTCATACGGATGTTTATGAACCTACATCAGTTGAGTCTATTGGCGGTTCTCGGTATTATGTCACCTTCATTGATGATTCCACTAGAAAGGTATGGGTTTATTTTCTTAAATATAAATCTGATGTTTTTGCTACCTTTAAGAAGTGGAAAGCTGCTGTTGAGAATGAAACTAACTTGAAGGTTAAGTGTTTAAAATTTGACAATGGAGGTGAATACATCAGTAAGGAGTTTATTGACTATTGTGCTAAGATTGGTATTAGGATGTTGAAAACAGTTCCTGAAACAGCTCAGCAAAATGGTGTTGCTGAACGCATGAACAGGACTTTGAATGAGAGGGCAAAGAGTATGAGGTTGCATGCAGGTTTGCCTAAGATGTTCTGGGCCAATGCGGTTAATACAACAGCATATTTGATTAACAGGGGACCCTCAACACCGTTGGGTTTTAGAATTCCGGAGGAGTTATGGCTTGGCAAGAAGGTAATCTACACACACCTTAGGGTTCTCGGTTGTAACGTTTATGTGAAAACTAAGGATATGAACAGGGATAAGCTTGATGCAAAATCAAGGAAATGCACATTTATTGGGTATGGTTCGGCTGATATGGGTTACAGTTTTTGGGATGATGAGTCTAAGAAGATTATCCGCAGCAGAGATGTCACTTTTGATGAGAGTACGGTTTATAGTGGCAAGGTAATGGTAACTCCGAAACATGATTATATTGTATGTGATGATATTCCTGTTGATGATCTTGCAGGTCCTAGTGGGAGTTTGGAAGACCATGAATTGTCGGATAACGGTGATGTGTCAGGTGATGGAGAAAGTTCAGAGACTAGAGAAAGATCTGAAGTGAGTGGGAGCTCAAGTAATGTGGATGACAGTGGTACGGATGAGCCTGTCACTCCTACACTTCCTACATTGAGACGTTCCACTAGAATGCCCAAACCTGTAAAAAGGTTCTCTCCATCAGCAAACTATCTACTTTTAACTGAAAATGGTGAACCGGAAAATTATTCTGAAGCAATGCAATTGAAAGAATCCATACAGTGGGAGCTTTCTATGAAAGAAGATATGAGTTCACTTGAGAAGAACAAGACCTGTTCGTTAGTAAATCTTCCTCGTGATAAAAAGGTTTTGCATAATAAATGGGTGTACAGGATCAAAGAAGAACTTGATGGTAAAAGGAGATACAAGGCAAGTTTAGTGGTCAAGGGTTTCCAACAAAAAGAGGGAGTTGACTATAATGAGATCTTCTCACCGGTTGTGAAGATGACTACTATTAGATTGGTGCTTAGTATTGTTACTGCTGAAGACTTACATCTAGAGTAGCTGGATGTGAAGACTGCGTTCTTACATGGGGATCTTGATGAAGACATTTATATGGCTCAACCTGAGGGCTTTGAGGTAGTGGGTAAAGAGAAGATGGTTTGCAAATGAAAGAAAAGTTTGTATGGGTTGAAACAAGCACCTCGGCAATGGTACTTGAAGTTTGATGACTTTATGAAGAGGAGTGGATACATGAGATGTGACATGGATCATTGCTGCTACTTGAAGAAATTCAAGTCCTCCTATATCATATTGTTACTTTATGTTGATGACATGTTACTTGCAGGTTCAGACATGGCGGAGATCAATAGGTTAAAGAGACAATTGTCTAAGGAATTCGAGATGAAAGAATTAGGAGTTACAAGGCAGATTCTTGGTATGAGTATCGTCAGAGATAGAATTGAAGGTTCTCTAAAATTGTCTCAAGAAAAGTATATTGAAAAACTGTTAGAGAAATTCAGCATGAAAGATGCCAAGACACGTAATACGCCTTTGGGTAGCGTCCTAAAATTATCTAAAGATCAGTCACCAAAGACGGATGAAGACAAGGCAGAGATGGCTAAAGTTCCGTATGCATCGGCAGTTGGTAGTTTAATGTATGCGATGGTCTGTACGAGACCGGATATTGCTCATGCAATGGGGGTTGTTAGCAGGTTTATGTCTAATCCGGGTAGAGAGCATTGGGAAGCGGTCAAGTGGCTCTTGCGTTGTCGTACCCCCAAATTCGGGTTGCGGAAGCGAATCGGGTCGGGGCGCGACTAATCAATAAACACAGTACAAAGATATATAGTAAAGGACTCTATATGCGTCGTTTTAACAAAATATATTGATATAAGAGATGTTTACAACATTTGAAGTTATACATAGCTCATGTTCGGTAAATGAGAGATTCCAATACGTAAATACTTATACAAAATATATTAATGCAAGGAAATCTCTAATGTCTGCATGACGACTCGAGCTATAGTAATCCTGAGGGCAGTCCAACCTACTGCTGAGTACCTGTGATACATGCTAAATTGGGTCAGCGAAACGCTGATGAGCTCATAGGTTTGTATGTCAACACATATTGTATGAACCGCAAGATTTAATTGAATTTAAATTGCAATTAAGCAAAATAAAAGTTTTACATCCATGAGTACGTAGTCTGAGCTTAACTCGGGGTGTAAGTTCCACATTTAAGGTATCCTGATCGAGGTGCCTCCCACGAGTGCCTAATCTACACTCTTCTGAACAAATATTAATACATCCATTTAACCAGTTAGTGCGTGCTAACCCGGATGAGGATGGTCAATCCTATATGGTACCATATACTAATATTCACGCTACAACGTATTACCAAACTATGTGGAGGAGGGCTTTGAAAAGATTAGTGAGATAACTCATGTAGTATTTGTTTGATTTAGTACTTGCGTTCATATAGTAAAGTAAAACGATCAATGATATCACACCCCTGAGTAAAACAGTAAAATAGGGGTTATGAGACTCACCTGAGTCTTGAGAGTTTAACTTAATAAACTTGAGTTGATTAGCCAAAGTGAGTTGTCCAAAGACTGGTAACCTGAGGGTGTCCACGACACGCGATAGTTATAAACGTGAGTAGGTATCTATAAAGATTACCTTTGTAGTTGTTCATCCAACTAGAATGTCCAAATTACTACGATTTGGTTGATTTGATTATGTTTTGAAAATGTGTACGGCCCGTTGGTGACGGTTTGTGATGATAATAATAATCTCTGATTTCATTTCATTATACTTAATAAGGTAGGAAATCGGGTACGGGGGTCCAGGGGCAGTGCCCCTGGTAGCGGGGTTCAAGGGGTGGCAACCCCTGGCGGGGTCCAAGGGGCAGAGCCCCTGGCTGGGGTTGAGTTGCCAGGTCAGCTTGAAAATTTTTTATTTCTACTATATTGCTTTGGTGAAAGACGTATCTAAAATTTGAATTTGGGTGAAATCAAGTGATAAAATTTTAGGTATCGACACTTAGTAAAATATGTGTTTTCTAGGTTCTGTTTCATGTGACACTTATAGCAAGCAAGTGTCGGGTACAAGTGTCGGTATCAGGGTCATGCGTCACTAGGATTAGTGTCGGATGAAATCAGAATTCAATTATAGGCGACACTTAGACAAGTGTCGCTAGAAGTGTCGGTTAGGAGTGTCGGGTTTTGAATTTGTGACACTTAGGCAAGTGTCGGGAAAATGGGTTTTATGCGGCACTTAGGCAAGTGACGCAAAATTGGAGTTTTTAGCGACAGTCAGTGCGTCACTTAAGTGACGCTACACTGCACTGGTCTATGCGACACTTAGGTCTGTTGGCCGAATTTTGAGCCGAAAATGTGTTTTTCGATTTCCGTTTGACTTGAAACTTTTACCGAACCCATATTTGGACATTTCAAGCTTAAATAAACAACAACATGTTAAAAACACTTGAAAGGAGTTTCAAGATTTTGTCAGAAACTTACGAGTTAACGCGAGGAGAATCCGAAAAGATGGAAACGTAGATCGTGACGTCATGGTTCTTTTTCTCCAAATGAGCCTCGAGATTTAAGGTCGTTTAATCGTGTGATTTGTGGTTTGAAGGTGGTGGTGGTGTGATGTTTTGAGAGAGAAAAGAGAGGAAGAGAAAAGGAGGAGGATGGTGATGATGATGAAGTGAGGAGTGAGGTGGGGTTACCCCCCCCCCCCCTTTCCTTCCTTGGCCGGTTAGTGGGGCCCACCCCATGTGGGTGTGTCTCAAACTTTCTCCCCTGTGTTTGTGCTCCGTGTGGTGTTCGTTTTTCGATTGTTTTAAACGTTAAATAATTTAGTGTGCGTTTAATTGTACATTTTAAATTATGAATATTTTTGTTGAAGTATTTCACCAAATACTTAATAATTGAGTTATAGAATATAACTTAACTTCATTTTGATGGTTTGCGCGCTTAATATTCTAATCGCGTAGACGTTTGTTTGTACGATACGAGATAATTGCGGAATATTATCAAAATAATATTTTGAGTAAAGTAGTGTTATTAAATAATGTTATATTATTTAATAAAATTGTTCACCAACGTCCGTATTAATTGAATCGAATTAAATTTGATTTGAATTGCGTACGATTTAATCAAATCACATAATTGTATATATTCAACAATATATATTCCGATACATTAGTTAGCCTAACACAGAACTAATTACATGTATTACCAGTTGATTGGGCACTAATCACTAGTCCTAATTTGGCGGGTGTCACATGCGTTACTTGAAAGGTACTTCTAATATGGCATTATGTTTCACTAAGAAGAATGTCATTTTGAGAGGTTATGCAGATGCTGATTTGGGTGGATGTGATGATTCGGGTAAGAGCACTACTGTGACACCCGACCAATTAGGGCTTGTGTTAGTGCCTAATCATTTTACTTATACATGTAATTAGTTATATTTAGGGATAACTATGTGTATCACTATGTGTATTGATATATGTTTATATATATATACACACGTATGCGATTTGTTTAAATCGTACATTTCACTATCGGATGAATTCTGAAACATTATATATGCGGACGTTGGTGAACAAAATGTTAAATAATGTGACATTATTTAATAAACTCAAAAATCTCTAAATATTATGTTGATAATATTTAACATGTAAAACGTAACGTATAAAGTATCATAAACGCGACGAAAATGCGCGGAACGTGCCCGACAACCAAATGAAAGCCAAAATATATTTTATAAGTTTAAAATATATCATTTCGAGTAAAACTTTCATTTAAAATATCGTATTTTAAATCGGTAACGAAAAACGGATAATTAAAACGTTACGCGATTTAACCTCCGTAAAACGTGCATGCAAATCGAGGCCAATAAATTAACGAAACATTTTTATAAATGTTTTCAAGTAGTAACATTAAATATTTCAAGTAAAAATATCGAGACTTAAATCGTTAGTTAAAACGCGTGCATTAAACGTTTAACGTCTAAATAAACGTTGAAACGGGCGAGGAAACGAACACCGCACGGAGCGTAACTTAGGGGAACAAGATTTAGCTCCCACATGGGGTGGGACCCCCACAAAATCTGCAGATTTTGTGAACCCCTCCCCTTTGATTACTTGCTTGACTCAAAAACCCACCTCACACTCCTCATTTCATCATTCACTTCCATTTTTAATTTTCACACAACACCTCTTCTCCTCTCTCTCCCTCCTCCATGATTTTCATCATCATTATCACCCCCATTTCACTTCCAAAAGCACCAAATAATCACCATCATTCATCAAAATCAAGTGAAGAAAGCAAGAAGAAGGAAAGCACAAGAACAAACTCCAAATCATCATCATCTTCGTCATCTACTTCTTTTCACCATCATTTTCTTTGTAAGAAACATGCCTTCCCTCATCTAAATTACTTGCATGCTACTGATTTCAATGTCTAGTTACTCATCTAAGAAGCTTATGTCCAAATATAAGATCAAAAATCGTTTTTACATAACATATGTTAACATGCACAAATCTGCCCAGAAAAGTCAGACTCAAAAAAAAATTCGTATAAAATCGTATACTAAGAGTTAGATGATGAATTTTTTTAAAAAATTTGCGTATTAAAAAGAGCTACAACTTTCGTGTTTTACACTTTTTCCATATCTGTACGTAATTTTGTGTATAAGCCGATCTTTGAGCATGGTCTGAGATTTGTCGAAAACCAAGTTTGGTTCTTACGCAGAATTTTATACCTATCTAGATGGACTCTATAATTACCGGAAAAATCAGGTTAACAACTAGAATCATAGAAGAACAACTGGTAAAAATTGTGGACTCTAATTCGAAACATAACTAGTTAAGAAAATTGGCGAAATGAACCGACATAAACCGAAAATATGAAAATCTTAAAGTTTGACATGCGTTTTAAAACCGACACCTCGGAATGACTCCGACACGAACCGAAAATTTCTGGAGACTCTATGAACTAATCTAAGGGTTCCCTAAAAATTTCGGGTCAAACCGAACCCGTTTAACCATGTTACCAAAGCAAAAACACAACTGTTGACTTTGCGAATTGACTTTGACTTGCGAGTTGACTTTGACTTGCGAACTGAAGAGTTGCGAGTTGACTTTGACTTACGAACTGAAGACTTGCGAGTTGAAGGACTTGCGAGTTGACTTTGACTTGCGAATTGAAGACTTGCGAGTTGAAAGACTTGAGAGTTGAGTTTGACTTGCGAGTTGAAAGACTTGCGAGTTGACTTTGACTTGCGAACTGAAGACTTGCGAGTTGAAAGACTTGCGAGTTGAGTTTGACTTGCGAACTGAAGACTTACGAGTTGAGTTTGACTTGCGAACTGAAGACTTGCGAGTTGACTTTGACTTGCGAGTTGACTTTGCGAGTTGACTTTTTGACTTTGCGAGTTGACTTTTTGACCTTGAGAGTTGACTTTTTGACCCTTAGTTAATTTCTAGAAAATCACATTTTAGACTCTGAAATCCGGGCCTTAACACATTCGGACATATATATATACATATAAAAGCAATAAACACCTACAAAGATCAAACCTTTATGATATAGAATCGTACATGAAACTCATATGCTTCGAGAAGTATACAACACTATGAACATAATAATAATACTTTGAATTATTATTACATAACCACACCACCGGGCCGTACATGCTTTCAAAACTCAAACAAAACAATCAAACATTTGGACATAACTAATTGATGGACAACTAACATAGATGGTTTGTTGAGACATCTACTCACTCATATGACCTTACGCATTTTGAACGCCCGACAGGTTACAGTCGGCGGACACTCATTTGGTACAACATCATACTTGCTTGCTTTGCAAACACTCTAAGACTCAGGTGAGTCTCATAGCCCCGCATTTTACTGTTTTTAACCCAGGGGTGGGAATACATGCTCAGTTTTCATTTACATTTAAACGCAAGTACAAACTTGCTCTACTAATCATGAAGTCCTCTACCACATAGTTTGTTAATATGGATTTAGCGTGAATGTTAGTGTATGGTACCATATGGGATTGACAATCCCCGTCCGGGGTAGTCGCGCTACCACGACTGCGGTCGGACGGATGCATTATCATTTGTACATACGAGTGTAGATTAGGCACTCGCAGGGAGGCACATACGATTGGGCACTTAATTGTGATTCCTGACACCTCAGTTAAGCTCAAACTATGGGCTCATGGCAGTAATATACACATTTTTATGATTGATTTCATACATAACTATATCTTGCGGTTCATACATTATTTTTACTATCAAACCTGTGAGCTCACCAGCTTTTAGCTGTCCTTTTAGCATGTATTCTCAGGTAATCAGCAGCTGTAGGCTTGCACTTAGGAATTAGCTTAGCTCGAGTCAGCATGCAAACATCAGAGATTTTATTGCATTAATATATTTTGTATAAGTATTTATGCTAGGAAATCTCTCCTATTCAGAACATGATCTAATGTATTTGGTACAACTGATGTAAACTTTTATGGAATTAATGTATTTTGTTAAAACGACGCATATAGAGTCGTTCATTATATATCTTTGTGTTTGATTACCTTGATTAGTCGCACCCAAACTATGCTTCCGCTAATCACGAATTTGGGGGTGCGACAGATTGGTATCAGAGCCTAAGGTTATAGTTGATGTGTGCTAAGTATAGACAATTATAATTACAAGTTTTAAATAAGGAAATACTAAATAATACTATCACACAATTCAGGCAAGTGTTATCTTGATCATAGAATATAGCTTTATAAGTAAGTCTAGATTCGAACACAGGGAACGTGATTTAATCTATAACTAAATATTTATTTATCCTAATTACAATTATTACAATTTATATATAATTTTACAATAATATACAAGATAAGGGGAACGTTTTAGTTCCGATCGAACATATTTATATTTGATACCGATTCTTAATAGATAAGTTTTAAGGAACAACTTAAGAATACTCAATTGGATAGAAGATTATGACTATTTAAACTATTATTTATTAAACTTATTATATTAACTTATGTCTATTTGCGTGTTGGCTATTATTATTGTGATTTACTAATGTAGAAAACCACAAAGAATAAGATAATTTCCATATAGCAATACAATCAAAGGATATGTAAAGTATCACTATTTATTAAGATCTATCAACATATTATTAATACAATTCCTAAGGATAGGTTGAATTATAAGATTACTTAACATTAATAGATGATATCAAGATGTGAACATAATTACCTAATCTATAGAAACTTTTATGGTCATTCTAGTTTATATAAATCAGTTAACTAAATCAAGAACCATTATTAATATAATATAACATGAACAATTCTTGTATAATAATATTCAATAATATAGTTCCAACATAAACATATAATTCATATAATAAACTAAATAAACATACATTTAAACATTCATAATGAAAATCTAACAAGCAATTAGTTCAAGTAAACATTATCCAAAATAACCCAAAAGAATAATAAAGTTAAAAGGATAAAGAAACCGAACCAATTGACGAACTAGCTTTTCCTAGGGTTAAAAACCTTTAAACCCTATCTCCTTAGCCTCCAAATTCGTACCTATCGTCGACCTAAAACCCTAACTTTCGAATTTTTATTCTTTGAATCGTATCTCTCAAACCTAAACTTAAGCCTCTATTTATAGTTTTCAAAACGCCAGTCCAACCGCTGGTTGGAATCCCCAACCGCCGGTTGGATCAATTTTGAATCCCACTCAAACTCCGCATCTGAAACCGCCTTAAACCTTTATACCCCAACCGTCGGTTGGGTAATCCAACCGCCGGTTGGACCTCAATTCCAGAATCTTCCAACTTCGGGTTGGGCTTCGCTTTTGGGCTTCTTCTTCTCTTTAACGGATCTTAATCTTCAATTTGGCCCATTTCTTCAATATTATCATTTTAGGTCTTCAATTCTTTAAGGTTTAAGTTCCTTTTTCTTCATTTCTTTATTTTCTTCAGTTTTAGATTCATTTTCGTTCCTTTTTCTCCAATATTTAATTAAAGTACATTTCTGCAAGTATTAACAAAATAAGTATCTAAAATCATATAAATGCATTAAAATGTATACAAATATAGGGATAAATAGTATAAAATATAGTATCTATTTGATGCTTATCAAATATCCCCACACTTAAGTTATGCTTGTCCTCAAGTAGAATACTGAATAAAATTTAAAATAAGCATCAAACTTAATATTTAAAAATCAGAATACCAAAACTAAAAACCGGTTTCATAAATTAAAAATTTAAACAATTTAATTAACATGGATAACTATAATGTACAAATAAAAATTATTTTTATTTGTGCAATATATAGTTCATGAACGATTACTAATATATTTGTCCACTTTAAACAATCTATATTTATACTTCTGAATACATCTTTATTATTGTATGTATATTACTTATGATTTCCATATATGATATACTCTTAAACTTAATCATGCAATTTACTCTTATATTCCAAATAAATATATAAAATCCATTTTTAAGAATCAAGACATTGGTGACAGGTCTGCATTTACATGCAACAGAGCGACATAACTTGATTCAGGTAAAGTAATTTTTAAATCAAACCAGCGGTGACAGGTCTGTACAGCCGTACAACAAAGCGACATAGTTTGATTTTTATTTTTATTCATTTTTTCTTTGAAAGATTTTCTTCTTTCTTCTACTTTATTTAAGAATACTAATTAGAAATCAGGTCTGTACTTACGTACAACAGAGGAAATAATTAGTAGACCCCCAAATGTTTTTATATAAATATAAAGATATATAAAATTATTGCATGATAAATCTAAGAATTAAGACTTTTATGTCATACATCATATTATGTACCATAAAATAATAAATAAGTTATTTTTATTAATTTCTTAAAATTCAAAAAATTTCCTATAGATTGCCTATTAGTACATCATATCATGTAACTATATATCACTCATTTATTAAGTTGCTTACATTATATATACAAAACAGTTAATCCACATTATAGTCTAAACTTTTAAATACAAAACAAAACTTTTAACAAAAGTATTCTAACTAATAAATACTCAGTTATACACTTACATTTTTTTAAATTTTGGTAAAAATTAAGAACAATAGAAACTTAAATAATTAAAGAAATTCTTTTTCTTACGAACTCTATCCTCACACTTAAATTATACAATGCCCTCATTGTATAAAAATGATAAACAAAAGTGAGTAAGGGAAAGAAAAATGGAACAGAAAAACTTCCCTGACTGAAATTTAAAAATTCATCATCGGCTAAGAAAAATTCTGCTTGGTTGATTCCTTGATCTCTTGAAAAATAATATACAACATCCACACTTTCGTAGTTAATCACGATTGCATTTAGCATATGCAATAAGCCTTTAAACCCCTCGGTATCCCGAGTGGACGATTTATAGTCTCGTGAGGATTTCCAGGGAACATACCTACAAAGTTCATAAATAAGATATACTGTATTAAATAAAGTGCTGAACTTACTGCCAGTCTAACTCTATAAAAAATAAACAACCACATTAGAATAATAAAGATAAAAATTAATAAGAGTAATAATAAGTACAGTCATATCAAATGTATCAATCATAAATAAGAACAATCTAATCATCATCAGAATCCTCCTGCCCTGGATGTCCCGAAGGTCCAGCTCCATCATCAAATACCAATGGAACATATGGCTGAAACTCATTAGATCTCGCAGCCAACAACCTCTGCAGTAATCCATGCTGATAATCAGATCTATGAAAGCTCTCTCTCTCAAATCTATCAAACCTCTGCTCAAACCTAGTAAACCTCTGATCAATCATATCAAACCTCCTACCATAAGCAATCTCGATCCTCTCCAATCTCTGCTGAATATCATCCAACATATCTCCTCTGCCACGACCTCTACCACGGCCCCTACCTCTACCTGCTGGTAGATCAACCTCTGGTACTGGAATCTCAGGAACTAGCGGCAGTGGAACAGGTGGTCCTCTCAATCTAGCTCTATGGACCGGCTGCTATCCTGGTACAACCTCAGGTGTCCATAATAATACCCCCTCCTGTATACCTACCTGTAGAATCCCTAACTCAATCAGCTTATCCTCGCCTAGCAAGGACATCCCTAGTGTAACTGGTGTGCATGTCAAGAAATTAGCAGCTGTCATACCATAATGCCTAGATATCCTAGTAACATACTGCCCTCCACATAAACTACTGGTAAGCCTATACCCAGTCACTCCGGTAGTCATCCAATGCACTAATTTCCAGGGAACATTGATCAGTGTCCCCTGAATCATAGTGTATAAATAAAAGAAATCAGACTGATAGACCTTCTCAGGTCCCGTATGCCTACCACAAATAGAATATGCTAACAGTCTATGCACAAGTCTATGAACTGGACTCCTCATATGTATATCAGAAGGTGCTCTCTCCCCATAATCAACAATAGCCAGCTGTCTCCAATACTCAGCTATCTCAACAGACGAATACTGCTCTACCATACCTGAAGTCAAATGCTCTACAAAAGAATGGTTGTGGAGCTCATCTAGTGTATAGAGCCACACAGCTACTCCAAACTCAATCAAACTCATAGACCTAGGCTGACCTCCTAAATAAAAAGAAATCGAAGGCTAGTCAAACTGCCTAGAAGTGGAATCAAATCTAAGAGTAGAGTAAAACTCGATAACCAACTCCCTATAAATAATCTCCTGTATCTGAAATAATCGAAACCAAGCCCGAGAAACAAAGCCAACATCACCTGACTGTAAAATATAACTCTGCGTCATCAGTCTCCTCAAAGTAACATCCCCAGTCTCTCCATCATGGTGAGGATCTATAACTCTCTCCATAACCGACCAATCTAACACATCTGGTGTCTCTACCGGCTGAGCAATATACTCCAGTAATCCATCAGCAAACTCTGCTCTCCGCTCTGCTGTAATAGTCTCATGCTCAAAACGTAGATATGGATGTAGCTGGAAATCCTCCCTATCTAAGAGTGCACGTCCTCTCTGATGTCTAGTGTAACACCCCCAAATTTATTGTTTAGCGGAAGCAAGATTTGGGTGTTACTAATCAATAACAAAGCACAGAGATTAATAATAAACGACCACTACATGCGTCGTTTTACATTGATATTGATAAAATAAAAGTTTACATCAAAATATTATCCATTAGCTCAGTTTAAAATTGAGAGATTTAAGTACATAATTAATCTATACAAAATATAATAATGCAGCTAAAATCTCTGATTGTTTGCATGCTGACTCGAGCTAATAAATCTTGATTGAGCAGTCCAACCTACTGCTGGTCACCTGTGATACATGCTAAAATGGGTCAGCGAAACGCTGGTGAGCTCACAGGTTTGTATATCAATATATATTTGTATGAACCGCAAGATTTTATAATTGAATTTAAAATGCAATTAAGCAAAATAAAAGTTATACAGCCATGAGCACATAGTCTGAGCTTAACTTGAGTGTCAGGTCCAATTAAGGAAACCTAACTGAGTTGCCTCCTATGAGTGCCTAATCTACACTCGTCTTCCCAAATGCTAATACGTCCGTTTGACCAGTTAGTGCGTGCTAACCCGGACGAGGATTGTCAATCCTATATGATATCATATACTAACATTCACGCTACAGATGTATTACCAGACTATGCTATGGAGGGCTTTATTGATTAGTTGAAAACAACTCATGTAGTATTTGATTGAATTGTACTTGCGTTCTACTTGTAAAACAAAACGAGCAATAATATCACACCCCTTAATGAAAAACAGTAAAATAGGGGCTATGAGACTCACCTGAGCCTTGAGTGTTTATTAAAATAAACTTGAATTGATTAGCTGTGAATTGATGTCCGAAGACTTGTAACCTGTCGGGCGTTCAAAACGCACAACGTTATATGAGTGAGTAGATGTCTCAACAGCCCATCTATGTTTGTTGTCCAACAATTAGTTATGTCCAAATGTTTGATTTGTTCAACTTTGTTTATCAAAAGCGTGTACGACCTGTTGGTGAAAGATTGTAATAATAATTCTTTTAAGACATTATTATTATGTTTGTATCATTGTATATGTTGGTACATTATGTATCATGTGCGGTTATAAGTTGTTACTCATGTTCAATACTTAGTGAAAAACAAATTTAAAACATTCTGTCATTAGCGACACTAGTGTCAGTGTCGCATGTCATGCGACACTAGGGTAAGTGTCGCAGTGAGTGTCGCAAGGTAGCCACTGTTACTGTCGCAAGGTTTCCACGGTTAGTGCCGCAAGTGTTACCACTGTTTGTTATGCGACACTTAGGCAAGTGTCGCAGGTAGTGTCGCATAGTTACCACTGTTAGTGTATTTTGTAGTTTCCACTGTTGGTTATGCGACACTTAGGCAAGTGTCGCAGGTAGTGTCGCATAGTTACCACTGTTAGTGTATTTTGTAATTTCCACTGTTTGTTATGCGACACTAGGGGTAGTGTCGCACAACCATGCGACACTAAGGGTCTGTCCAAAAATTCAATTTTTAGTTCAAGTGTTTTCAAGTGTCGGTTTTCGTTCGGGAAACTTTCTAAAATTAGTTTTTGGTCCAAGTTACTTAATTAAGTCAACCAAACCCATTTTTGTTACCACTTTCCAAAAATAGTAAGTTTTTCGAAAACTAGCCACTTTTATTGACTTGGTCAAACTTACTTGGTTTGACCCGAAACTTTCACCCAACCCAAATATCAGTTTATCGGTTCTAATTATGTTGTCGGTTCATGCCGGAGTTCACCAAAAGTCTTGGTTTTTATAAAAGTCCAAAAACAGTCCACACCTATGTTTTTCGATTTTGTCGGTTCACTTCCTTTATTTTTCTTAACTAGTTATATTCCGAGTTAGAGTCCACAATTTTTACCAGCTGTTCCACCATGTGTCTAGAGCTTAACTTAATTTTTCCAGTAATTATAGTGTCCATCTTGATAGGTGTAAAATTTATGGATGGAACCATACTCAGTTTTCCTGTACATGCAGGTCAGTCACATAGATTCATATTTATAAGAAAATCCTTGGATTTCTGGAAGGAGTCACAGAAGAACTTTTTGTAGATCTTTTCAATACGCAACTTTTAAAAAAAAATGCATCTTCTAATTCTTTGTAGAACTCAAGTTATGGTCGATTTACTAAACTGACTTTTCTGAGACAGATTATGTGTTCATGTGTAAAATTCATAAAAACGTATTTTAAGTTTATATTTGGACATAATCTTGTTAGATGAGCCTTATAACATTGAAATCAGTAGTATTAAAGTAAAATAAGTGAAAGTTCTTGAGAATCCTTACAAAGAACAAGTGATGATGAAGAGGATGATGTTCTTGAGCTTGAAAAACCCTAGCAATGGTGGTGGTTGATGGTGATTTAGTGGTGGTGGTTGATGGTGATTTAGTGGTGGTGGTAATGGTGGTTGTGGTGGTTGTTGGTGGTGGTGTAAAGACTGAGTTTCTCTGGAGTTTTTAGAGAGAGAAGTGATAGAGAGAAGGTGGAGAAAATGAGAGAAAGAGAGTTAGTGGAAATGGTCTTGCATTGTTGCATGTATGGAAGTTGCAAGTGGTGTGCATGAAAATTGAGAGGGTGAGATGGGAGGTGGGCATGTGGCTCATGGGGGCATGGGGGGGCCGGCCATGGGGGGCCCACAAAGGGTATTTTGGTCATTTTTCTTATTTATTTGATTTGTGCTTCGTGCGGTGTTCGTTTTCTCGTTCGGTTTGGTGTTAAACGTTTAATACGCGTTTTTAAGTAACGATTTAAATTTCAATACTTTCGTTTGAAGTGTTCTTTCTAAATACTTGGAAAAACATTTATATAGATGATTCGTTAATCTAGGGATCTCGATTTGCTCGTTCGTTGTACGGATTTTAAATCGCGTAACTGTTGTTTGTACGATACGAATTACTTACAAAGTATTATTATCAAAATAATATTTTGAAAAAGATATTGTCATTAAATAATGTTATATTATTTAATAAAATTGTTCACCAACGTTCGTATTTAATTGAATCGAAATACATTCGATTTGAAACTTGTACGATTTAAATCAAACCGCATAATTGTATATATTCAATAATATATATATCGGTACATTAATTAGCCTAACACAGAACTAATTACATGTATTATTAATTGATTAGGCACTAATTACTAGTCCTAATTTGACGGGTGTCACATTCTCCCCCTGTTAGGAGAATTTCGTCCCGAAATTTAGTTCGAAGTCGTGTTTGAAGTAGCATCAGCAAATAACTGAGGATACTTGAGTCGCATCTGGTCCTCCCGCTCCCAGGTGAATTCCGGCCCACGCCGCGAATTCCACCTGACTTTGACAATGGGAATACGACTTTGTTTGAGTTGTTTGACCTCACGGTCCATGATTTCGGCGGGTTCTTCAACAAAATGAAGCTTGTCGTCAATACGAATTTCATCGAGTGGAATGATAAGTGTCTCATCAGACAGACACTTCTTTAAATTTGAAATGTGAAAAGTGGGATGCACACTGCTGAGCTCGGATGGCAGCTGCAATCGATATGCCACTGGACCTACCCTCTCGAGGATCTCGAATGGTCCAATGTATCTGGGATTTAATTTCCCGCGTTTACCGAATCGGATAACACCTTTCCAAGGTGAAACCTTGAGTAGTACTCAATCCCCAACCTGGAATTCGAGTGGTTTGCGTCTCACGTCAGCATAACTTTTCTGACGATCACGTGCGGCTTTGAGTTTGTTTTGAATCTCGAAGATTTTCTCGGTTGTTTCGTGAATGATCTCAGGACCAGTGAGTTGACTGTCTCCCACTTCGGTCCAACAGATAGGTGATCGGCACTTACGACCGTAGAGTGCCTCGAAAGGTGCAGCCTTAATGCTGGTGTGATAGCTATTGTTGTACGAAAACTCGCACAATGGTAGATGTTTTTCCCAATTTACACCGAAATCAACTACGCAGGCTCGTAGCATGTCTTCCAGTGTTTGAATGGTACGTTCACTTTGGCCGTCGGTTTGAGGATGGTATGTGGTACTCATATCAAGACGGGTACCCAATGATTTTTGAAGTGATTGCCAAAAGTGAGATGTGAAGCGACTATCCCTATCAGAGATAATTGAGATTCGAACACCGTGTCGAGAAACAACCTCTTTGATGTAGATTTGTGTGAGGCGTTCCATTTTGTCGGTTTCCTTGATTGCCAGAAAATGGGCAGATTTTGTGAGACGATCGACGATCACCCAAATGGTATCACAACCGCTCGATGACTTTGGTAGTTTGGTTATGAAATCCATGGAAATTTGTTCCCATTTCCATTCAGGAATACTGGGTTGTTGGAGTAAACCAGAAGGTTTTTGATATTCGACTTTGACTTTTGAGCAAGTGAGGCACTTGCTTACGTATGTAGCAATTTCAGCTTTCATATTCGACCACCAATAGAATTCCTTGATGCCATGATACATTTTGTCGGAACCAGGATGGATAGAATATTTGGACTTGTGAGCTTCATCCATCACCAAGTCTCGTAGATTTCCAAAACTGGGTAACCAGATTCGGTTTGAGAAATACCTAATCCCGTTAGGTTTGATTTCTAATTGTTTGTCCATGCCTCGCAAGGCTTCGTTTTTGATGTTATCGGGTTTCAGAGCTTCGAGTTGAGCAGTGAGAATCTGAATGTTTAGATCATTGTGAATAGTCATGCTGAGGGCTCGGACTCGAAGTGGTTTCGTTCGTTCTTTTCGACTGAGGGCATCGGCAACAACATTTGCCTTACCCGGATGGTATTTGATCTCACAATCGTAGTCGGTAAGCAATTCGACCCACCGACGTTGTCTCATGTTGAGATCCTTCTGATCGAAGATGTGTTGGAGACTTTTGTGATCGGTAAAGATTGTGCACTTAGTGCCATAGAGGTAATGTCTCCAGATTTTGAGGGCAAAGACGACAACTCCTAGTTCGAGATCGTGGGTGGTGTAGTTCTTTTCATGAATTTTGAGCTGTCGCGAAGCATAAGCAATAACTTTGTCTCGTTGCATCAGCACACAACCGAGACCTTGATGAGAAGCATCGCAGTATACCACGAAGTCATCGGTGCCTTCGGGTAAGGATAGAATCGGAGCACTGCAAAGCTTTTGTTTCAGAAGTTGAAATGCTGACTCTTGTTTATTAGTCCAATCGAACTTTTTATCTTTCTGAGTCAAGGTTGTGAGTGGTTGAGCTATTTTTGAGAAATTTTCAATGAATCGCCGATAATACCCGACAAGACCCAAGAATTGACGTACTTCAGTTGGAGATGTTGGTGCTTGCCAGCACTTGATGGCCTCAATTTTCGATGGATCGACATGGATTCCTTGACTATTAACAACATGTCCAAGGAATTGAACGGATTGTATCCAGAACTCACACTTGGAGAATTTGGCGTAAAGCTCTTCGTGTTTAAGTAGTTCTAGAATGGTTTTGAGGTGTTGCGCGTGTTCTTGTTCGCTTCGCGAGTATATGAGAATGTCGTCAATGAAGACAATGACAAACTTGTCGAGATACGGTTTGCACACCCGATTCATAAGATCCATGAATACAGCCGGTGCATTAGTTAGGCCGAATGGCATTACTTGAAATTCATAATGCCCGTAACGAGTTCGGAAAGCAGTTTTCGGGATATCAATGTCGCGAACTCGAAGTTGATGGTAACCTGACCGAAGATCGATCTTTGAATAAATACTTGACCCTTGTAGTTGGTCAAACAAGTCATCAATACGAGGAAGTGGATAACGGTTCTTGACGGTTAGTTTGTTCAACTCACGATAATCGATGCACATTCGGAAAGAACCGTCTTTCTTTTTGACAAATAGGACCGGAGCTCCCCAAGGTGAAGAACTCGGTCGAATGAATCCTCTATCCAGGAGTTCCTGTAATTGGGTGGACAGTTCCTGAAGTTCGGATGGGGCTAATCGGTATGGTGCTCGGGCCACGGGTGTAGCACCTGGCACGAGATCGATTGAGAACTCAACCTGTCTTGGCGGTGGCAGACCAGGCAGTTCTTCGGGAAAGACTTCTGGGAAGTCTCGAACGATGGGTACATCCTCAAGTCGCTTCTCCTCCGACTTTTTCTCCATGATGTGTGCGAGGATTGCTGGATAACCTTTTCTCAGGAATTTCCGAGTTTTTAAGCAAGATATGACGTTTAGTCTCGTCCCACCGGTCTCCCCCTGTATGACCAAGGTTCTACCGACGGCGAGAGGAATACGAACGAGTTTATCATAACAAATGATTTCAGCGCGATGTTTGGACAACCAGTCCATTCCAATGATGACGTCGAAACTTCCAATTTCAACAGGCATAAGATCGATTGAAAAGATTTCGTTGGCTAGGTTTAAAGTGCAATTAGGTATCACACTATTGGTTTCTATGAGTTTACCATTTGCAAGTTCTACGGTGTACTTAACATCTAAAGCAATTGGGGTGATGTCAAGTAGTGGGCAAAACTCATCAGAAATAAAGCTTCTATCGGCACCAGTATCAAATAGAATAGAAGCAGTTAAGTTGTTGAGGAGGAACATACCCGTGACCACATTCGGGTCCTGACGGGCATCCCCAGAATTGAGTACAAACGCTCTTCCCCTTGCGTTGTTGTTGTTGTTGTTGCCCTTGTTCTTGTTTTTAGGACATTCGTTCTTGAAGTGTCCTGTTTCTCCACACCCAAAGCAGGATTTGGGTTGGTTGGAATTGTTGCGAGAGGTGTTGTTGTTGGATTTGGGGGCTCGGCAATCCCGGGTCAAGTGCCCGTACCTCCTGCAGTTGTTCCAGGGCGTACTGCATGGACCATCGTGGTGGTAGTTACACTTGGAACAATATGGCTTGTCCCCAGTGTAAGCACGTTTGGGTTCAGAATTGGTATTGTAAACTTGGATGGTGTTGGATTTCTTGTTCTGGTTGTTGTGGTGTTCAGAAGGTTTGCGTTTGTTGTTGTTGGAGGAGGATGTATTGGATTTCTCACGACTGATAACCATTGCCATGAGTTCATGTGCTAGCCGGATAGCACTTTCAGTAGTGGTTGGCTTGGATGAAGCGACGTTCCCTTGGATATTTTCCGGGAGGCCGCGGATGTATCTTTTGATGCTCTTCTCCTCCGGATCAACCAAACCCGGGCATAACAGCGCAAATTGCTGGAATTTGGTGGTATATCCAGCAATGTCAGTTCCCTGCACAGTTAGGTGCCAGAACTCTTCTTCCAATCGATGTAATTCTTCTTCAGGGCAGTATTTTTCCCTTAGCTTTTTCTTCAATTCAGCCCAGGGGAGTTGGTTTGCTATTTCGATGCCTACAGAGTTTGCGTGGGTGTTCCACCACGTGAGTGCACCTTCTTGAAAGGTGTAAGCAGAGAATTTGACCTTGTTTTCCTCAGCACAGTTGCAGAGGTTGAAGACGGATTCCATACGTTCAATCCATCGGATCAGACCAATGGCACCTTCCGTGCCTTTGAAGTAAAGTGGTTTGCAGCTGAGAAAATCCTTGTAGGAACAAGGCTTGATGACAGGAGTATTGACTGGGGTTTCGTCATTGTTTCGTGAGTTTCGGGGTGAATCCCGAGCAGCCAAAGCATCAGCTACAGCTCGAGATACAACAGCAGCAAGTTCGGCATCACTGTAACTTTTCCTCTTCGGCGGCATGATTCTTCAAGAAAGAATGAGCGGTACATAAGAAATTGCACCAGGATGATAATTACGATAGATGTATATAAGTAAGAAGGGTAATATACAACATCACAGAGTAACAATCATATTGTAGAAATAACGAAAGAAATTGTCAATTCATAATACGAAGTCAAACGATTACAGACAATTTCTAGCTAGGGGTTTCAAAAGTTACAGACTTAGAAGTTTTACAAAAGTACCGGGAATTATTACATCCGGTTCAATTACATAGGTCCTATGAAAGCATAATAAAGTACAGGTTCAGCCTAAGCAAATCCTGACGTAGATTGAGTTGTGGCAGTAGTGTGGTGAGACGGTCCATAGATTCTGCAAGTCTGCTAACCATGCGGAGGGCATCCTCGGTTTCCCTTAGACGTGTCTCGCACTGGTTCAGCTTTGATTGTAGAATGGAAATTTCGTTTCGGTTGCCAATCACTTGATTGTGGACAACCTCCATGGTTTCGACGGTTTCACCCAGATGATTGTCAAGGGTGTTCACGTGGTTGATTGTATGTTCGTGATCCTCGGAGACTTGATTGATGCGTTCAAGTGATGTGAGTCTCCAGTTTTCGTTGGTTTCTTGGAGTTCGATATCCATAGTATCAAGTCGTTGTTCGTGTCGGTGCAGCCTAGTGGCTAAGTCCGACAAAGTGAAGTGAATGGGGTATGGGTCAACTCGAGGCAACCTGGTGTTCCTCCTAGCTACCCTTGGATTACGCGATCCATACGGATGAGAGCGTGATGAATTGGGTGGTGTGTTTGCCATTCTGAGATAAAGTGTTAGAAAGAATGAGGCCTATATTCATATAATACATATATAATATAGCCTAAGATATTGAGCGTGAGAGAGGCCTATTTATGTATATATATATATCTATCACACAATAGCCTAAAGTGTCTAACACAGACATGTTTGAGTCCCGGTTTCTCTCGTGGTCAGAGTCAACTAATGTATCCTGTTCAGTCATGACTCTTTTCAGGTCTCACATCATATTCTTTTAATTGTACATAGTTGATCAGGCTATGTTAAATTAAACCAATACAATGCAGTCACTGAACCTAATCATACTTAATAAGGAATAGTGCCTAATGGTCATAGTCTAGGCCCACTAAATGCAACCTAGTTCACTATAACCTTAGGCTCTGATACCAATCTGTAACACCCCCAAATTTATTGTTTAGCGGAAGCAAGGTTTGGGTGTTACTAATCAATAACAAAGCACAGAGATTAATAATGAACGACCACTACATGCGTCGTTTTACATTGATATTGATAAAATAAAAGTTTACATCAAAATATTGTCCATTAGCTCAGTTTAAAATTGAGAGATTTAAGTACATAATTAATCTATACAAAATATAATAATGCAGCTAAAATCTCTGATTGTTTGCATGCTGACTCGAGCTAATAAATCTTGATTGAGCAGTCCAACCTACTGCTGGTCACCTGTGATACATGCTAAAATGGGTCAGCGAAACGCTGGTGAGCTCACAGGTTTGTATATCAATATATATTTGTATGAACCGCAAGATTTTATAATTGAATTTAAAATGCAATTAAGCAAAATAAAAGTTATACAGCCATGAGCACATAGTCTGAGCTTAACTTGAGTGTCAGGTCCAATTAAGGAAACCTAACTGAGTTGCCTCCTACGAGTGCCTAATCTACACTCGTCTTCCCAAATGCTAATACGTCCGTTTGACCAGTTAGTGCGTGCTAACCCGGACGAGGATTGTCAATCCTATATGATATCATATACTAACATTCACGCTACAGATGTATTACCAGACTATGCTATGGAGGGCTTTATTGATTAGTTGAAAACAACTCATGTAGTATTTGATTGAATTGTACTTGCGTTCTACTTGTAAAACAAAACGATCAATAATATCACACCCCTTAATGAAAAACAGTAAAATAGGGGCTATGAGACTCACCTGAGCCTTGAGTGTTTATTAAAATAAACTTGAATTGATTAGCTGTGAATTGATGTCCGAAGACTTGTAACCTGTCGGGCGTTCAAAACGCACAACGTTATATGAGTGAGTAGATGTCTCAACAGCCCATCTATGTTTGTTGTCCAACAATTAGTTATGTCCAAATGTTTGATTTGTTCAACTTTGTTTATCAAAAGCGTGTACGACCTGTTGGTGAAAGATTGTAATAATAATTCTTTTAAGACATTATTATTATGTTTGTATCATTGTATATGTTGGTACATTATGTATCATGTGCGGTTATAAGTTGTTACTCATGTTCAATACTTAGTGAAAAACAAATTTAAAACATTCTGTCATTAGCGACACTAGTGTCAGTGTCGCATGTCATGCGACACTAGGGTAAGTGTCGCAGTGAGTGTCGCAAGGTAGCCACTGTTACTGTCGCAAGGTTTCCACTGCTAGTGCCGCAAGTGTTACCACTGTTTGTTATGCGACACTTAGGCAAGTGTCGCAGGTAGTGTCGCATAGTTACCACTGTTAGTGTATTTTGTAGTTTCCACTGTTGGTTATGCGACACTTAGGCAAGTGTCGCAGGTAGTGTCGCATAGTTACCACTGTTAGTGTATTTTGTAATTTCCACTGTTTGTTATGCGACACTAGGGGTAGTGTCGCACAACCATGCGACACTAAGGGTCTGTCCAAAAATTCAATTTTTAGTTCAAGTGTTTTCAAGTGTCGGTTTTCGTTCGGGAAACTTTCTAAAATTAGTTTTTGGTCCAAGTTACTTAATTAAGTCAACCAAACCCATTTTTGTTACCACTTTCCAAAAATAGTAAGTTTTTCGAAAACTAGCCACTTTTGTTGACTTGGTCAAACTTACTTGGTTTGACCCGAAACTTTCACCCAACCCAAATATCAGTTTATCGGTTCTAATTATGTTGTCGGTTCATGCCGGAGTTCATCAAAAGTCTTGGTTTTTATAAAAGTCCAAAAACAGTCCACACCTATGTTTTTCGATTTTGTCGGTTCACTTCCTTTATTTTTCTTAACTAGTTATATTCCGAGTTAGAGTCCACAATTTTTACCAGCTGTTCCACCATGTGTCTAGAGCTTAACTTAATTTTTCCAGTAATTATAGTGTCCATCTTGATAGGTGTAAAATTTATGGATGGAACCATACTCAGTTTTCCTGTACATGCAGGTCAGTCACATAGATTCGTATTTATAAGAAAATCCGTGGATTTCTGGAAGGAGTTACAGAAGAACTTTTTGTAGATCTTTTCAATACGCAACTTTTAAAAAAAAATGCATCTTCTAATTCTTTGTAGAACTCAAGTTATGGTCGATTTACTAAACTGACTTTTCTGAGACAGATTATGTGTTCATGTGTAAAATTCATAAAAATGTATTTTAAGTTTATATTTGGACATAATCTTGTTAGATGAGCTTTATAACATTGAAATCAGTAGTATTAAAGTAAAATAGGTGAAAGTTCTTGAGAATCCTTACAAAGAACAAGTGATGATGAAGAGGATGATGTTCTTGAGCTTGAAAAACCCTAGCAATGGTGGTGGTTGATGGTGATTTAGTGGTGGTGGTTGATGGTGATTTAGTGGTGGTGGTAATGGTGGTTGTGGTGGTTGTTGGTGGTGGTGTAAAGACTGAGTTTCTCTGGAGTTTTTAGAGAGAGAAGTGATAGAGAGAAGGTGGAGAAAATGAGAGAAAGAGAGTTAGTGGAAATGGTCTTGCATTGTTGCATGTATGGAAGTTGCAAGTGGTGTGCATGAAAATTGAGAGGGTGAGATGGGAGGTGGGCATGTGGCTCATGGGGGCATGGGGGGGCCGGCCATGGGGGGCCCATAAAGGGTATTTTGGTCATTTTTCTTATTTATTTGATTTGTGCTTCGTGCGGTGTTCGTTTTCTCGTTCGGTTTGGTGTTAAACGTTTAATACGCGTTTTTAAGTAACGATTTAAATTTCAATACTTTCGTTTGAAGTGTTCTTTCTAAATACTTGGAAAAACATTTATATAGATGATTCGTTAATCTAGGGATCTCGATTTGCTCGTTCGTTGTACGGATTTTAAATCGCGTAACTGTTGTTTGTACGATACGAATTACTTACAAAGTATTATTATCAAAATAATATTTTGAAAAAGATATTGTCATTAAATAATGTTATATTATTTAATAAAATTGTTCACCAACGTTCGTATTTAATTGAATCGAAATACATTCGATTTGAAACTTGTACGATTTAAATCAAACCGCATAATTGTATATATTCAATAATATATATATCGGTACATTAATTAGCCTAACACAGAACTAATTACATGTATTATTAATTGATTAGGCACTAATTACTAGTCCTAATTTGACGGGTGTCACATCTAGTCGCCATATCTGTAAACATAAAACTTAATAACTTTTTAATAAATATTATAAATTAGAAATTTGGGCAGCATTTCTGCTTAATATTTGATAGCCACCTGTTTATTTTCAAATGTTATATCCAATAAACTAAGTATAATATATGTCTTTATTTCGAAATATAATATCGAATCAAATAATGAATATGTCACAATAAATATTGATTCAAAAATGGTTTGTAAATTGTAACAATAAATGTTTAAATGTCGAGTTTTATAATGACACGTATTTATTCTTTCAAAATAATTAGTTTCAAAGTTTTATTCGTATTCAAAATATTGTCATTTTTATTTCGAAAAATTTGTCGAGTCTAAAAATTGTATTTTAATAAATTTTGTATCTTATCAATTCTATAAATTTTTATAATTTTTTTTCATAATTTTATTAAGTCAAAATTTCTAGAAATCATCGTTTTTCTAAGAATATTTAAAAACCGAGCATTAATCCTATTTAACTCGAACCGCAACATTTCGTAATCAATCCTCGAGTCATAAAATCATAACCTAGCTAACCTAAACTAGTTTCTAAGCATTCCTAATCAATTAAACTAACAAAATATGTGAAATCAATCCAAAAATCGCAACAAACATAATCAAGTTATATAATTCGGAATTAAATTGCGAAAAATAATAAACACAAATTAGAAATCATACCTTTGATAATGAATATCACAAAAACGCAATGAAATGATGATGATAATATGATTCTCTGAGTGTGGCGATTGTAGTGTGTGTTTTTGGTGTGTGACCCGAACAGAAATGGGGTCTGTTGGGTTTTGATCGAAAAAGTATCCAACCGCCGGTTGGTTTAAAATTTGGGCTCAGGCCTTTTTCGGCCAATTTTTGATTTTTAATTTTAAATTATTTATATTATTATTTTTTTATCGATTTAAATAAAATTTGTGTTTTTAACTTCTTTTGGTTTATAAAATTTACGTAGTAATACATAATAACTTAATTTATCCATAATTTTCTTTATTTTAACATATTTTTAATGCAAAATTTCTACAAATGCAATATACAATATTATTACATAATATTTATAAACTATATACTATATGTATCTTAAATTGTTTTAGGAAAGTAAGTACATGGAAAAAGAGACTTATCGTTTTAAGAAGTTAGTTCCTCCAATTAATATAAATACTTGCATCGCTGTTAGTTGTTACAAGTAATAGATATAAATAAACCTACTTTGGTATACATAGATTTATCAATCAGTGATTGCGTCAACTCATTCACTGTTTGGAAATTCAATTGACGACTTTATCGAATTTCAACTATTGTTTCAATCTTTTTGTCACCAAAAATATTATGTTTAATATATCTGCAATCTTATAAACAATGTTAAGCATAATTTCAAAATTTATTATTTAATCTCTTTAAGTAATTTGAATTAAACTCTTATCACTATTGCAACTCGTGTAAAAATCAATTCTGAATACTTAAATTTCCAACATTTGTGTAGCTAATACAAATAGAGATGAGATAATCATATAAATCTGAAAACAGTAAACTTTATATTTGTCGCACCCCCGATACACGTGGCAGCGGAAGTGAGAGGTGTCACGGGGGCGCCGACCAAATCAATAATCATAACACAAGGATTAAAGCAAACGACCTCTATATGAGACGTTTGAAAATATTACATTACCATAATTCAAATGTTTTCACAATAAATCTGGAGTTCGCATAAACCGTTTAGAGATTTCTAATACATTACTGAATTTACAAAATACAGCTACATGCAATCTAATCTCTTGATGTTTGAAAACAATGCGACTCGAGCTAAGCTTTCCAAAAGCTTCCTACTGCGGCGGGTTACCTGAGAAATACATACTAAAAGGTCAACATAAAGTTGGTGAGTTCATAGGTTTGTTAAGTAATCAGTTGCTAAAATGATCCACAAGATTTCACAAGTTTTGCATCATTCGTCAATGATAAGTAAAAGTATCGTTAGCCAACGACAAGTAAAAGTATTGCATACAGCAATATAAGTATACCATTTGCATGAGTCTCATAGTCAAGCTCAACGTTGTTTGCCTCCGCTAAGTGTACTAATCCGATACACTTCTAAATCACAAGTAATACTGCGCCCGTGGGTTGGCTAGCGCGACTAGTGTAACACCCGCTAATTTAGGACTTTAATTAGTGCCTAACTACTTGTAATTACATGTATTTAGTATTATATAAATCTAAATATATGTAAATTTCTGTGTAATTACATACACATTATATGATTTGTTTAAATCATACACACTTGAACCGGACGGGGTCCGACATTATTTACTATGGACGTTGGTGACAAACTGTCAAAAATAATGTGGATTTATCCAAACAAACATTATTTACTTTAATATATTTACTTTAATATATTATACGATTATACGTTTTATTAAAACGTAACTTTATGCAACGAAAAGGCGCGGAACGCGCCCGACGGACGAAATAAAGGCAAAGTATGTCTTATATCATATTAGTAAGTATGTTAATAAAATACTTCAAGTAAAAATATCGGGTTGTAATCGTTAACAAAACATACTAAATAAAACGTTATACGATTAATTAAAACGTAAAACGAACGGGTAAACGAACACGGGGCTTAACACAACTTTGGGAAAGGATTTAAACACTCACTTAGTGATGTGGGACCCACTGAAAATCTGCATGAGACCACCCCATGCCCTTACACCCCCCTCTCCTTTTCTTTTACTTCACTCTTCCTCCACCATTTCCCTTCACCATTTCCCTCTCCAATCTCTCTCTCTCTCTCTCTAAAAATCGCTGGAAAAACCAGCCCCAATAATCCCTCAAATCACAACAAAAACCCATTGGATCGCAAGACGGTTGGAAAGAAAAACGTTCACCACAACGAGCTCTACCTTTCTATCTTTTCCGCTCCCTCATTCGACGTTGTAAGAACTTCACTCCTCATGTATTTTACTTATAATATGTATTTTATCATGTCTATATGCTTATTCAACTAGCTAATGTCCAAAAGATAAGTCGAAACACAAATTAAAACTCGAAAACAGGAAGTTAACCTTCCTGTCCAGATTCTATTTCCACTTCCCCGAATTTTATAAAAATCATTACGACACTAAAATGGACGTTTCTTGAGCCTAAAATCAAGTATAAGAAGTCTACTTTCATAATCTGTAAGCCTCACAAAAATTGAAGTTCATTTGCTATTTTTAGTTACTGAAATAAAAGTACATAGCGGATCTGATGAATCTGACCAGAATATTGACCAATTCAAAATGAGTATATCTTGGGCTATGGAACGAATTAGAACTTGAGACCAACGGGAAAAGATCAAAAATTTCGATAGTTTTCCAAATCCTACTGGAACTTCTTGTGAAGTTTTGTAAAACTTAACTTATAACCAGATTATTGATCATATGTCACAAAAACGATCTGCTGGACTTACTTCAATTTAACAATTTTCATCTCGAGTTTTGCTTGGTTAAAATCGATGCAAAAGTATGTTTTGGAAAGCTAAGACATAGGAGAACCTTGTGTAAAAATTTCATAACGATTCGTTAAGTTTTACTTGACCAAATCGATATTATAACACGGGTAAAATATAGGTCCGACAATAGTAAAAATCCGACAATGACCTCCGACAATGATCTCCTTCTTGAGACCATATCTTGAGTTCTAGACCTCAAAAACGTATGAGACCACTTGGGAAATCTTGGTAATTTTGTGATATATAAAAAGTTCTTCTTTGGCTCATTCCAGAAATGCACACATTTCTCCAGAAAATTTGATTTGTGAGAAGTGGTCTAATCTCGGATTAAAATGAACACAGACACTTTGGGAATTTTTATAAAATATCAAAAGACCTCCAAAAATCATAAAAAAAATTACAGAAAGTACATAAAATATGTAGGAACTTTGTGTAAAAATTTCAGAACGATTTGATAACGTTTACTATTTTATATAAAAATCACAAGTAATCCGTGAATACATTGTCGGATGAACAGTGCTCAGTGAATCACATTGTCGCATGAACAGTAACTTCGTGAAATCTTTTGTCGCATGACAGTACTCCGTGAATCCTTATTGTCGCATAACTATTATCGTATAAATAAAACTCCGAGAATACATATTGACGCATGTGTAGTATCCGTGATTACCTATTGTCGGATTAGGCATTCCGTGAATACCAACCCAACAAACCTCATTGTCGGATAAAAATATATCCGTGACTTCTTATTCACGAATCCAACTTGCTATTGTCGGATAAATAAAACACTTGAATAAGACTCCTGTTGTCGAATAAATATTCACGGAATAAATATATATACTTTTCGAAAGACTATTGTCGGATGCAACATTCACGGATATATATATATATATATATATATATATATATATATATATTATTCTCCAAACAAACACTTATGTATAACCATAAGAAAACCTTACGGAACATTTACAAATAAAACTAAACGTATCACCAACGGGTCGTACACACTTTCAAAACACAAACCAAATGTAATTGGACATAACTAGTTGAGTGGACAACTAGCATGAATGATCTTTTGAGACATTCACTTATACATACAACCTTATATGCTTAGGGCATTAGAAGGTTGTGGGTTCGCGAAACCTACGGATTACTACTGCTTTCGGACCTTACGTTTATTAAGTTAAACGCTTGCTTGCTTGACTCAGGTGAGTCTTACAGCCCCATTTTTACTGTTTTACTTACGGGGTGAGATACATTGCTTACATTTTTCTTGAACACAAGTGCTGAAACTACTTACTTTCACATACGGGCTTGCATGAGTTACTTACTAATCCACTGAAGTCCCTCCATCATAGTTTCGTTAGTTATGGACTTAAGCGCGAATATTAGTTAATGGATCCATTAGGGACTGACCCTCCCCGCCCGGGGTAGTAGCGCTACCACGAACCGTTATGTATAAACGGGCGACTTTTATTTGTTTCATACGAGTGTTTGGATTGGGCACTCGCGGGGGCACTATACGGTACTTGGTTGTACCACCGATTTGCGGGTTAAGCTTCGACTATGAGCTCATGGCAACGGTATATACATATTTACTTATTATTTGCTTGGTTGCAGATACTTGATTTACGCCTGCGGGCACAACTGATAAAAATCTTGTGTTCAAACTATTACTTACTTACAAACCTGTGAGATTCACCAACATTCGTGTTGACCCTTTTTAGCATGTATTCTCAGGTACACGTACGGAGTAGGATTACTCCAGGATTACTAGCTAGAGTCGCATGATTTCCAAACTGCATTTAACGGAGATTCTTTAGCATTATCTTTTGTAACTATGGTTATGTAATAGAATCTCCCGTTACGCACGCGGACTCTAGAGGACCTTACTTTTGTAACGAAAACATTATGTTTTCAAACCCTATTTTATAATGGTATGTAACTATTTTACAAACGTCTCATTTAGAATTCGTTTGCTATACTTTGGTGCTTAATTATTGATTAGTAACACCCAAAGCTTGCTTCCGCGCAATATTAAATTTTGGGGGTGTTACAGATTGGTATCAGAGCCTAAGGTTATAGCGAACTAGGTTGCATTTAGTGGGCCTAGACTATGACCGTTAGGTAGTATCTCCCTATTAGTTATGACTGGTTCAGGAATTACATCATACGACTTTAATTTAACATAGTCTGATCAACTATGTACAATTAAAGAAAGATGATGTGAGGTCTGAAATGGTTATGATGAACAGGGATACACTAGTTGACTCTGACCACGAGAGAAACCGAGACTCAAACATGTCTGTGATTAGACACTTTAGGCTATTATGTGATATATATAAATGTATACATAGATAAGCCTCACTCTCGCTCAATATCTTAGACTATATTATATATGTATTATATGAATATAGGCCTCATTCTTCTTAAACGCTTTGTCTCAGAATGGCAAACACACCACCCAATTCGTCACGCTCCCAACCATATGGAGCACAAAACCCACGGATTTCCAGGAGGACCACAATGTCGCCTCGAACTAACCCCTATTCCATACCAGCTCTAGCCGCCAGGCTAAACCACCATGAGCGACGACTTCGTGAAATGGACATAGAGCTGCAGGAGACTCGTGAGAACTGGAGACTCACAGCTCTTGAACGTATCAACCAAGTCTCCGAAGATCACGAGAACACTGTGGATAACATGGACACACTTCACGACCAACTGGGAGAAACTATCGAAACTATGGGAACTATTCACAATCAAGTGATCAGTAACCAGAATGAAATCTCAAATCTGCAAACACGACTGCAAGAATACGAGACGCGTCTACGGGATACCGAGGATGCTCTCCGAATGGTCAGCAGGCTTGCGGAATCCATTAACCATCTCATTTCTCTGTTGGCACAACTCGACCTACATCAAGATTAGTGCAGTGGTTATCATGTAACCTATTAGCTAGCTATGTAAACTCTTGTAACCCGACCGGATGTAATATTCCCGGCATCTTTTGTGAACTTAGAATTCTGAAATCTTTTGAACTCGTACCTTGAGTGGTTGCAAATATATCTATCTTATGTTATTGATTTTCCTATAGTGATGTTGTATATTACCTCTTTTATATATGCATCCGTGATAATCATACTCCTTGTACAAAATCTCACATGCCTCCTAACTGTTTATTAAAGGAACATGCCGCCAAGGAAACAGACTTTCACCGCTGCTGAACTTGCCCAGTTCGTTGCGCAAGGAGTAGCCGATGCCCTGGCTGCTCAAGAGGCACAGCGAAACAGTGGTTCAAATCCGAACCAGGGTAGCGAAAATACCTCCAACACAGCACCAACTGCCAAACCTTGCACATACAAGGATTTTCTGAACTGCAAACCATTAAATTTCAAGGGAACTGAAGGAGCCATTGGCTTACTGAGATGGATTGAGAAACTGGAATCTGTTTTTCGAATCTGCAACTGCACCGAGGATTGCAAGGTTAAGTACTCTACCTGCACCTTCATGGATGGTGCCCTTACCTGGTGGAATACCTACGCCCAAACTGTGGGGATTGATGTCGCTTATCAACTCCCTTGGGAAGACCTAAAGAAGATGTTGACAGATGAGTATTGTCCAAGAGAAGAGCTACAACAGCTTGAGGTTGAATTCTGGAACCTCACAGTGAGAGGTGATGATATCACCGGTTACACTACCCGCTTCCACCAGCTGGCACTTCTGTGCCCAACAATGGTCGATCCTGAATACAAGAGGATCGAAAGGTATATCTGGGGACTCCCAGCCAAGATCCAGGGGATGGTAACTGCGTCCAACCCGGGGACTATTCAGAGTGCCGTCCGTATGGCACATAACTTAATGGCTCAGGTAGTCCGTCGTGGAACATCCGCTGGAAAGGATACTGGAAACCGATCTGGGGATAACAAACGGAAATGGAATCCCAACCACAACCAAAACCAAGGTCAACAACAAAACAAGAGGCCAGATACTACAAAGGCCTATGCTGCTGGTACCGATGAAAAGAAAGGATACAGTGGGAGCAAACCCTATTGCTCCAAATGCAACCGTCACCACGATGGTTCTTGCCCTTGCAGCAAGTGCAAACGTTTCGGGCACTTAGCTAAAGATTGTCGAGCCAACGCCACAATCCCAAACTCTAACACACCAAAGGCCTGCTTTGAGTGTGGAAACACCGGACATTTCAGGAATGATTGTCCAAAGCTGAGAAGTAATAACAGGAACAACAACACCAACGCTCGCGGCAGAGCTTTTGTGTTGAACTCGGGGGAAGCCCGCCAAGACCCGAACGTTGTTACGGGTATGTTTCTTCTCAACGACTTAACCGCTTCAGTCTTATTTGATACTGGTGCCGATAAAAGTTTCATATCTGATGAATTTAGCCCACTGCTCAATGCTACCTCCACTGCCTTAGATGCTAAGTACGTTGTAGAATTAGCAAATGGAAAACTAATTGAGGCCGATAGTGTAATATGCAATTGCACCCTAAACCTAGCAAGTGAGCTATTCTCTATTGACCTTATACCTGTCGAAATCGGCAGCTTTGACATAATCGTCGGTATGGATTGGTTATCCAAACACCGCGCCGAGATTATTTGTTTTGAGAAAATTGTTCGTATTCCTCTCGTCACTGGTGGAACTTTAATCGTACAAGGGGAGACCGGTGGGACGAGACTTAACATTATTTCTTGCATGAAAACCCGGAAATACTTGAGAAAAGGGTACCAGGCAATTCTCGCACACGTTATAGAGAAACAGTCGGAGGAGAAGCGACTTGAGGATGTGCCTATTGTTCGAGACTTCCCAGAAGTCTTTCCTGAAGACTTGCCTGGCCTACCGCCAACTAGACAAGTCGAATTTTCTATTGACCTTGTGCCCGGCGCAGCACCCGTGGCACGAGCACCGTACCGTTTAGCCCCCTCTGAACTTCAGGAGTTGTCTACTCAATTGCAAGAACTCCTGGATAAAGGCTTTATTCGACCGAGTTCCTCGCCTTGGGGAGCCCCGGTCCTGTTTGTGAAAAAGAAAGACGGTTCTTTCCGCATGTGCATCGACTACCGTGAACTCAACAAATTAACCGTCAAGAACCGTTACCCACTACCTCGTATTGATGACCTGTTTGACCAACTTCAAGGGTCGAGTTTTTATTCAAAGATCGATCTAAGGTCAGGTTATCACCAACTACGAGTTCGTGACACCGACATTCCTAAAACAGCTTTCCGAACTCGCTACGGGCATTACGAATTCCAAGTGATGCCATTCGGCTTGACCAACGCACCGGCAGTATTCATGGACCTTATGAATCGGGTGTGTAAGCCTTACCTCGACAAGTTTGTCATCGTCTTCATTGACGATATTCTGATTTACTCGCGTAATGAATGAGAACACGCACAACACCTGAAAACCATTCTAGAACTACTCAAGCACGAGGAATTATATGCCAAATTCTCCAAGTGTGAGTTTTGGATGCAAACTGTACAATTCCTTGGACACGTGATTGACAGTCAAGGAATTCATGTTGATCCTTCAAAAATTGAAGCCATCAAGTGCTGGCAAGCACCTACTACACCTACCGAGGTACGACAATTCTTAGGACTCGCCGGATACTATAGGCGATTCATTGAGAACTTTTCAAAAATAGCTCAACCCCTCACTGCACTGACCCAAAAGGAAAAGAAATTCGATTGGACTGATAAGCAGGAGTCAGCCTTCCAGCTGCTCAAACAAAAACTCTGCAGTGCACCTATCTTATCTTTACCCGAAGGCAACGATGACTTCGTGGTGTACTGTGACGCTTCACACCAAGGTCTCGGTTGCGTGCTGATGCAACGAGACAAAGTCATTGCTTACGCCTCTCGGCAACTCAAGGTCCACGAAAAGAATTACACTACTCATGACCTAGAGTTGGGGGCAGTGGTATTTGCCCTAAAAATCTGGAGACACTACTTATACGGTACCAAGTGTACAATTTTCACCGACCACAAAAGTCTCCAACACATCTTCGACCAAAAAGACCTAAACATGAGACAACGCCGTTGGGTCGAACTACTTACTGATTACGACTGCGAAATACGTTACCATCCAGGCAAGGCAAACGTTGTTGCTGATGCCTTAAGTCGTAAGGAACGAGTGAAACCCCTTCGGGTCCGAGCACTTAGTATGACTATACACAACGACCTGATAACCCAAATTCTTACCGCTCAACTCGAAGCACTCAAAGCTGAAAACGTGAAACACGAGGCCTTGCGAGGCATGAACAAACAATTTGAAACCAAATCCAACGGAGCCAAATACTTTTCAAACCGAATCTGGTTGCCAAATTTTGGGAACCTACGAGACTTGGTGATGGATGAAGCTCACAAGTCTAAGTACTCTATACACCCTGGTGCCGACAAAATGTACCATGGCATCAAGGAGTTGTATTGGTGGCCCAACATGAAAGCCGACATTGCTACCTACGTTGGCAAGTGTCTCACTTGTTCTAAGGTTAAAGCCGAACATCAGAAACCTTCCGGTTTACTACACCAACCGGAAATCCCCGAATGGAAATGGGAGCAAATCACCATGGATTTCATTACCAAACTCCCAAAAACCTCTAGCGGTTGCGATACCATTTGGGTGATCGTAGACCGACTTACTAAATCTGCGCATTTCCTAGCCATCAAGGAAACTGACAAGATGGAACGTTTGACACGGATTTACCTGAAAGAGATCGTGTCAAGACACGGTGTGCCCATCTCAATTATCTCTGACCGAGATGCTCGATTTACTTCTCGCTTCTGGCAATCACTACAAAAATCTCTTGGTACTCGTCTAGATATGAGTACAGCTTATCATCCTCAAACTGACGGCCAGAGCGAACGAACTATACAAACACTGGAGGATATGCTACGAGCCTGCGTAGTTGACTTCGGTAAAAACTGGGAGAATCACTTACCTTTGTGTGAATTTTCCTACAACAACAGTTATCACGCCAGCATCAAAGCTGCACCCTTCGAGGCACTTTACGGTCGTAAGTGCCGATCACCCATTTGTTGGACTGAGGTGGGGGATACACAACTCACTGGTCCAGAAATCATTCACGAAACCACTGAAAAGATCGTCGGCATACAAAACCGACTGAAAGCCGCGCGTGATCGTCAGAAAAGCTATGCTGACGTGAGACGCAAACACCTCGAATTCCAGGTTGGGGATCGAGTACTTCTGAAAGTATCGCCTTGGAAAGGCATAATTTGTTTTGGTAAACGTGGGAAACTGAATTCCAGATACATTGGACCATTCGAGATCCTTGAAAGGATTGGTCCAGTGGCGTACAGACTGCAGCTGCCTCCTGAACTCAGTAGCGTGCACCCTACCTTTCACATTTCTAACTTGAAGAAATGTCTGTCTGATGAGACACTAATCATACCTCTTGACGAAATACATATTGACGACAAACTACACTTTGTCGAGGAACCCGTGGAAATTATGGACCGCGAGGTCAAACGCTTAAAACAGAGTCGCATTCCCATTGTTAAAGTCAAGTGGAATTCGAGGCGTGGTCCTGAATTCACTTGGGAACGGGAAGACCAAATGCGACTGAAACATCCACACCTGTTCACTGACTCCACTCACACCGCGACTTCGAGCTAATTTCGGGACGAAATTCTCCTAACAAGGGGAGAATGTAACACCCGCTAATTTAGGACTTTAATTAGTGCCTAACTACTTGTAATTACATGTATTTAGTATTATATAAATCTAAATATATGTAACTTTCTGTGTAATTACATACACATTATATGATTTGTTTAAATCATACACACTTGAACCGGACGAGGTCCGACATTATTTACTATGGACGTTGGTGACAAACTGTCAAAAATAATGTGGATTTATCCAAACAAACATTATTTACTTTAATATATTTACTTTAATATATTATACGATTATACGTTTTATTAAAACGTAACTTTATGCAACGAAAAGGCGCGGAACGCGCCCGACGGACGAAATAAAGGCAAAGTATGTCTTATATCATATTAGTAAGTATGTTAATAAAATACTTCAAGTAAAAATATCGGGTTGTAATCGTTAACAAAACATACTAAATAAAACGTTATACGATTAATTAAAACGTAAAACGAACGGGTAAACGAACACGGGGCTTAACACAACTTTGGAAAAGGATTTAACACTCACTTAGTGATGTGGGACCCACTGAAAATCTGCATGAGACCACCCCATGCCCTTACACCCCCCTCTCCTTTTCTTTTACTTCACTCTTCCTCCACCATTTCCCTTCACCATTTCCCTCTCCAATCTCTCTCTCTCTCTCTCTAAAAATCGCTGGAAAAACCAGCCCCAATAATCCCTCAAATCACAACAAAAACCCATTGGATCGCAAGACGGTTGGAAGGAAAAACGTTCACCACAACGAGCTCTACCTTTCTATCTTTTCCGCTCCCTCATTCGACGTTGTAAGAACTTCACTCCTCATGTATTTTACTTATAATATGTATTTTATCATGTCTATATGCTTATTCAACTAGCTAATGTCCAAAAGATAAGTCGAAACACAAATTAAAACTCGAAAACAAGAAGTTAACCTTCCTGTCCAGATTCTATTTCCACTTCCCCGAATTTTATAAAAATCATTAAAACACTAAAATGGACGTTTCTTGAGCCTAAAATCAAGTATAAGAAGTCTACTTTCATAATCTGTAAGCCTCACAAAAATTGAAGTTCATTTGCTATTTTTAGTTACTGAAATAAAAGTACATAGCGGATCTAATGAATCTGACCAGAATATTGACCAATTCAAAATGAGTATATCTTGGGCTATGGAACGAATTAGAACTTGAGACCAACGGGAAAAGATCAAAAATTTCGTTAGTTTTCCAAATCCTACTGGAACTTCTTGTGAAGTTTTGTAAAACTTAACTTATGACCAGATTATTGATCATATGTCACAAAAACGATCTGCTGGACTTACTTCAATTTAACAATTTTCATCTCGAGTTTTGCTTGGTTAAAATCGATGCAAAAGTATGTTTTGGAAAGCTAAGACATAGGAGAACCTTTTGTAAAAATTTCATAACGATTCGTTAAGTTTTACTTGACCAAATCGATATTATAACACGGGTAAAATATAGGTCCGACAATAGTAAAAATCCGACAATGACCTCCGACAATGACCTCCTTCTTGAGACCATATCTTGAGTTCTAGACCTCAAAAACGTATGAGACCACTTGGGAAATCTTGGTAATTTTGTGATATACAAAAAGTTCTTCTTTGGCTCATTCCAGAAATGCACACATTTCTCCAGAAAATTTGATTTGTGAGAAGTGGTCTAATCTCGGATTAAAATGAACACAGACACTTTGGGAATTTTTATAAAATATCAAACGACCTCCAAAAATCATAAAATAATTACAGAAAGTACATAACATATGTAGGAACTTTGTGTAAAAATTTCAGAACGATTTGATAACGTTTACTATTTTATATAAAAATCACAAGTAATCCGTGAATACATTGTCGGATGAACAGTGCTCAGTGAATCACATTGTCGCATGAATAGTAACTTCGTGAAATCTTTTGTCGCATGACAGTACTCCGTGAATCCTTATTGTCGCATAACTATTATCGTATAAATAAAACTCCGAGAATACATATTGACGCATGTGTAGTATCCGTGATTACCTATTGTCGGATTAGGCATTCCGTGAATACCAACCCAACAAACCTCATTGTCGGATAAAAATATATCCGTGACTTCTTATTCACGAATCCAACTTGCTATTGTCGGATAAATAAAACACTTGAATAAGACTCCTGTTGTCGAATAAATATTCACGGAATAAATATATATACTTTTCGAAAGACTATTGTCGGATGCAACATTCACGGATATATATATATATATATATATTATTCTCCAAACAAACACTTATGTATAACCATAAGAAAACCTTACGGAACATTTACAAATAAAACTAAACGTATCACCAACGGGTCGTACACACTTTCAAAACACAAACCAAATGTAATTGGACATAACTAGTTGAGTGGACAACTAGCATGAATGATCTTTTGAGACATTCACTTATACATACAACCTTATATGCTTAGGGCATTAGAAGGTTGTGGGTTCGCGAAACCTACGGATTACTACTGCTTTCGGACCTTACGTTTATTAAGTTAAACGCTTGCTTGCTTGACTCAGGTGAGTCTTACAGCCCCATTTTTACTGTTTTACTTACGGGGTGAGATACATTGCTTACATTTTTCTTGAACACAAGTGCTGAAACTACTTACTTTCACATACGGGCTTGCATGAGTTACTTACTAATCCACTGAAGTCCCTCCATCATAGTTTCGTTAGTTATGGACTTAAGCGCGAATATTAGTTAATGGATCCATTAGGGACTGACCCTCCCCGCCCGGGGTAGTAGCGCTACCACGAACCGTTATGTATAAACGGGCGACTTTTATTTGTTTCATACGAGTGTTTGGATTGGGCACTCGCGGGGGCACTATACGGTACTTGGTTGTACCACCGATTTGCGGGTTAAGCTTCGACTATGAGCTCATGGCAACGGTATATACATATTTACTTATTATTTGCTTGGTTGCAGATACTTGATTTACGCCTGCGGGCACAACTGATAAAAATCTTGTGTTCAAACTATTACTTACTTACAAACCTGTGAGATTCACCAACATTCGTGTTGACCCTTTTTAGCATGTATTCTCAGGTACACGTACGGAGTAGGATTACTCCAGGATTACTAGCTAGAGTCGCATGATTTCCAAACTGCATTTAACGGAGATTCTTTAGCATTATCTTTTGTAACTATGGTTATGTAATAGAATCTCCCGTTACGCACGCGGACTCTAGAGGACCTTACTTTTGTAACGAAAACATTATGTTTTCAAACCCTATTTTATAATGGTATGTAACTATTTTACAAACGTCTCATTTAGAAGTCGTTTGCTATACTTTGGTGCTTAATTATTGATTAGTAACACCCAAAGCTTGCTTCCGCGCAATATTAAATTTTGGGGGTGTTACAGATTGGTATCAGAGCCTAAGGTTATAGCGAACTAGGTTGCATTTAGTGGGCCTAGACTATGACCGTTAGGTAGTATCTCCCTATTAGTTATGACTGGTTCAGGAATTACATCATACGACTTTAATTTAACATAGTCTGATCAACTATGTACAATTAAAGAAAGATGATGTGAGGTCTGAAATGGTTATGATGAACAGGGATACAGTAGTTGACTCTGACCACGAGAGAAACCGAGACTCAAACATGTCTGTGATTAGACACTTTAGGCTATTATGTGATATATATAAATGTATACATAGATAAGCCTCACTCTCGCTCAATATCTTAGACTATATTATATATGTATTATATGAATATAGGCCTCATTCTTCTTAAACGCTTTGTCTCAGAATGGCAAACACACCACCCAATTCGTCACGCTCCCAACCATATGGAGCACAAAACCCACGGATTTCCAGGAGGACCACAATGTCGCCTCGAACTAACCCCTATTCCATACCAGCTCTAGCCGCCAGGCTAAACCACCATGAGCGACGACTTCGTGAAATGGACATAGAGCTGCAGGAGACTCGTGAGAACTGGAGACTCACAGCTCTTGAACGTATCAACCAAGTCTCCGAAGATCACGAGAACACTGTGGATAACATGGACACACTTCACGACCAACTGGGAGAAACTATCGAAACTATGGGAACTATTCACAATCAAGTGATCAGTAACCAGAATGAAATCTCAAATCTGCAAACACGACTGCAAGAATACGAGACGCGTCTACGGGAAACCGAGGATGCTCTCCGAATGGTCAGCAGGCTTGCGGAATCCATTAACCATCTCACTTCTCTGTTGGCACAACTCGACCTACATCAAGATTAGTGCAGTGGTTATCATGTAACCTATTAGCTAGCTATGTAAACTCTTGTAACCCGACCGGATGTAATATTCCCGGCATCTTTTGTGAACTTAGAATTCTGAAATCTTTTGAACTCGTACCTTGAGTGGTTGCAAATATATCTATCTTATGTTATTGATTTTCCTATAGTGATGTTGTATATTACCTCTTTTATATATGCATCCGTGATAATCATACTCCTTGTACAAAATCTCACATGCCTCCTAACTGTTTATTAAAGGAACATGCCGCCAAGGAAACAGACTTTCACCGCTGCTGAACTTGCCCAGTTCGTTGCGCAAGGAGTAGCCGATGCCCTGGCTGCTCAAGAGGCACAGCGAAACAGTGGTTCAAATCCGAACCAGGGTAGCGAAAATACCTCCAACACAGCACCAACTGCCAAACCTTGCACATACAAGGATTTTCTGAACTGCAAACCATTAAATTTCAAGGGAACTGAAGGAGCCATTGGCTTACTGAGATGGATTGAGAAACTGGAATCTGTTTTTCGAATCTGCAACTGCACCGAGGATTGCAAGGTTAAGTACTCTACCTGCACCTTCATGGATGGTGCCCTTACCTGGTGGAATACCTACGCCCAAACTGTGGGGATTGATGTCGCTTATCAACTCCCTTGGGAAGACCTAAAGAAGATGTTGACAGATGAGTATTGTCCAAGAGAAGAGCTACAACAGCTTGAGGTTGAATTCTGGAACCTCACAGTGAGAGGTGATGATATCACCGGTTACACTACCCGCTTCCACCAGCTGGCACTTCTGTGCCCAACAATGGTCGAGAAACTTTCTAAAATTAGTTTTTGGTCCAAGTTACTAATTAAGTCACCCAAACCCATTTTTGTTACTACTTTCCATATATAGTAAGTTTTTCGAAAACGAGCCACTTTTGTTGACTTGGTCAAACTTACTCGGTTTGACCCGAAACTTTCACCCAACCCAAATATCAGTTTATAGGGTCTAAATATGTTGTCGGTTCATGTCGGAGTTCACCAATAATCTTGGTTTTTATACAAGTCCAAAAACAGTCCATATTTATGTTTTTCGGTTTTGTCGGTTCACTTCCTCTATTTTTCTTAACTAGTTATATTCCGAGTTAGAGTCCACAATTTTTACCAGTTGTTCTACCATGTGTCTAGAGGTTGACTTAATTTTTCCAGTAATTATAGTATCCATCTTGATAGGTATAAAATTTATGGGTAGAACCATTCTCAGTTTTCAAGCACATGCAGACCAGTCGCATAGATTCGTATTTATGTGAAAATCCGTAGATTTCTGAAAAGAGCCATAGAAGAACTTTTTGTAGATATTTTCAATACGCAACTTTTAAAAAAAATGCATCTTCTAATTCTTCGTGGAACTCAAGTTATGGTCGATTTACTAAGCTGACTTTTCTGAGACAGATTATGCGTTCATATGTATAAATCATAAAAACGTATTTTGAGCTTATATTTGGACATAATATTGTTAGAAGAGATTTATAACATTGAAATCAGTAGTATTAAAGTAAAATAAGTGAAAGTTCTTAAGAATTCTTACAAAGAAAAGATGAAGAACAAGTGATGATGAAGATGATGATGTTCTTGAGTCTTGAGAAAACCCTAGCAATGGTGGTGGTTGATGGTGATTTAGTGGTGGTTGTGGGTGGTTCTAGGGTGGTGGAGGGGCTGGAATCTCCAGAAAATAGAGAGAGAGTTGAGAGTGTAGAGAAATGGTTGAGTGTAAAATGAAGAGAGAGTTGAGTGTTAGGTGATGGAATGCATGAAGTGTGAGTGGAGGGGGGTTTGGGGTAGTGTAGTCAAACAAGTAAGGGGGAAGTGGAATGGGCAGCAGAAAAAAGGAGAGGGGGCCGGTCAAGGGGGGCCCCACTCAGGGGTATTTTGGTCATTTTCCATTCCTAGCTTAATTTGTTGCGTTTTACGTTCGTTCACTCGTTCGGTTTGGTGTTAAACGTTTAATACGCGTTTTTAAGTAACGATTTAAGTTTCAATATTTTTATTTGAAGTATTTAATCTAAATACTTGAAAAACATTTATAAAAATGATTCGTTAATTTAGTGATCTCGATTTGCGCGTTCGTTGTACGGATTTTAAATCGCGTGACGTTTTATTTGGACGTTTTTAGTTATCGTTTATAGAAACGATATATTAATTGATTGGTTCACTCTAAATAATATATTTTAGAGTCAAAAATGTATTTTGACTTTCGATCGATTGTCGGGCGCGTTCTGCGCGTTTTCGTTGCGTTTGAGACGTTTTAATCGGAACGTCTAGGTTTTTCGGGTATTATTATATTAAAATAATAATATATGATAAATAACTTCTAAAAATGGATTCAAGTTATTTATAAAAATGTTTTCACCAACGTCGTATTTTCTGTCGGACTCCGTCCGGTTGTTTTGCACAATTTTACCAAATTGCGTGAGCGTAATTACAACGAATTACGTAGCGTAATATAATTCAATTACGGAAGTGTATATTCACATAAATATACAAATAGATACAAGTAATTACAAGTATTTAGCCTAATACTAAACTAAACACACGTAATTAGGGTTTCTAGAGGGTTAATCAATAACCCTAAATCGTCGGGTGTCACATTCTCCCCCTGTTAGGAGAATTTCGTCCCGAAATTAGCTTGTTGTTGTGGTCTGTGAGGTATCTAAGAATAGATGTGGATGTTTCAGTCGCATTTGGTCTTCCCATTCTCAAGTGAATTCAGGACCATGCCTAGAATTCCACCGGACTTTTACGATGGGAATACGACTCTGTTTCAAGCGTTTGACCTCACGGTCCATGATTTCAATAGGTTCCTTGACGAATTGGAGTTTGTCATCAATGTGGATTTCGTCGAGCGGGATTACAAGTGTCTCATCAAACAGACATTTCTTTAGGTTAGAAATGTGGAATGTGTTGTGCACGCTACTTAGTTGCGGTGGTAGCTGCAGTCGATATGCCACCGGACCAATTCTTTCAAGAATCTCAAAAGGTCCGATGTACCTGGGGTTTAGTTTGCCGCGTTTGCCAAAACGAATAACACCTTTCCAAGGTGATACTTTTAGGAGTACTCGATCCCCAACCTGGAACTCGAGTGGTTTGCGTCTCACGTCAGCATAGCTTTTCTGACGATCACGTGCGGCTTTCAGCCGGTTTTGAATAGTCACGATTTTCTCGGTTGTTTCATGGATGATTTCAGGACCAGTGAGTTGGCTTTTGCCGATTTCGGTCCAACAAATGGGTGATCGGCACTTTCTCCCATAGAGTGCCTCGAATGGTGCAGCATCAATGCTGGTGTGGTGACTGTTGTTGTAGGAAAATTCACACAAAGGTAGGTGGTTTTCCCATGTGTTTCCGAAGTCAACTACGCAATCTCGTAGCATGTCTTCTAAGGTTTGAATAGTCCGTTCACTCTGACCATCGGTTTGCGGATGATAAGCAGTACTCAAATCGAGGCGAGTACCGAGGGCTCGTTGAAGTGTTTGCCAGAATCGAGAGGTGAAGCGGCTGTCTCTATCTGAGATGATTGAAATGGGAATACCATGTCGTGCCACAACCTCTTTGAGGTATATGTGAGCCAGACGCTCCATCTTGTCGTTTTCTCTGATAGCTAGGAAATGGGCAGATTTCGTGAGACGATCACCCAAATGGTATCGCAACCGCTCGGTGTTTTCGGTAGTTTCGTGATGAAGTCCATGGTTATGTTTTCCCATTTCCATTGAGGTATCTCGGGTTGTTGTAGTAATCCGGAGGGTTTCTGGTATTCGGCCTTAACCTTGGAACAGGTTAAACATTTGCTAACATAAGTGGCGATGTCAGCTTTCATGTTGGGCCACCAATATCGTTGTTTAATGTCGTGAAACATCTTGTCGGAACCAGGATGTATAGAGTATCGAGATTTGTGAGCTTCATCCATCACCAAATTTCGCAGGTTTCCATAGTTTGGTAACCAGATTCGGTTGGAGAAGTATCGGGTTCCGTTGGATTTGATTTCTAATTGTTTTTCCATACCTCGCAAGGCCTCGTTTTTGATGTTTTCGTTTTTAAGTGCTTCAAGTTGAGCGGTGTGGATTTGAGTGGTGAGATCATTGTGAATGGTTAAACCAAGGGCTCGAACACGAAGGGGTTTTGAACGTTCTTTTCGGCTGAGGGCATCAGCAACAACGTTTGCTTTGCTAGGATGATATTTAATTTCGCAGTCATAATCGGTAAGCAACTCGACCCAGCGACGTTGCCTCATGTTGAGATCTTTTTGGTCAAATATGTGTTGGAGACTTTTGTGATCTGTAAAGATGGTGCACTTAGTGCCATAAAGGTAATGTCTCCAGATTTTGAGGGCAAATACGACAGCTCCGAGTTCAAGGTCATGAGTGGTATAATTCTTTTCGTGGATTTTGAGCTGTCAGGAGTCGTAAGCAATGACTTTTTCACGTTGCATTAACACACAACCTAGTCCCTGGCGTGAGGCATCGCAGTAAACTACGAAATCATCGGTACCTTCGGGTAAGGACAGGATTGGTGCACTGCAGAGTTTCTGTTTCAGAAGTTGGAAAGCGGAATCTTGCTTATCGGTCCAGTCGAATTTCTTGTCTTTCTGAGTTAGTGAGGTTAAAGGTAAGGCTATTTTGGAGAAATTCTCAATGAACCGCCGATAATATCCGGCGGGACCTAAGAATTGTCGTACCTCAGTTGGTGTGGTTGGTGCTTCCCAGCACTTAATGGCATCGATCTTGGCTGGATCAACACGTATCCTTTGACTGTCAATGACATGCCCTAGGAATTGTACGGTTCGCATCCAGAACTCACACTTGGAGAACTTGGCGTATAACTCCTCGTGTCTGAGTAATTCCAAGATGATTTTCAGGTGTTGGCCATGTTCAGTTTCGTTGCGAGAGTAGATCAAGATGTCATCAATGAACACGATGACAAACTTATCTAGATAGGGTTTGCACACCCGATTCATAAGGTCCATGAATACAGCCGGTGCGTTGGTTAAGCCAAAAGGCATCACTTGAAATTCGTAATGCCCATAGCGGGTTCTGAAAGTTGTTTTTGGGATGTCGGAGTCTCGAACTCGAAGTTGATGATAACCCGACCGTAGGTCGATTTTCGAGTAGGAGCTCGAACCTTGAAGTTGGTCAAACAGGTCATCAATTCTTGGAAGTGGGTATCGGTTCTTGATGGTAAGTTTGTTCAGCTCGCGGTAGTCAATACACATTCTGAAGGATCCGTCCTTCTTTTTAACGAATAGGACCGGAGCTCCCCAAGGTGAAGAACTCGGTCGGATGAATCCCTTGTCCAGGAGCTCCTGTAATTGGGTGGATAACTCCTGCAACTCGGATGGGGCTAATCTATACGGGGCTCGTGCCATGGGTGCAGCACCGGGCACAAGTTCAATTTGGAATTCGACTTGTCTAGGTGGAGGTAGACCTGGCAAGTCTTCGGGAAAGACTTCTGGATAGTCTCGGACGATGGGCACATCCTCAAGTCGCTTTTCAGTCGACTTCTTTTCGGTTATATGAGCGAGGATTGCCGGGTACCCTTTCCTTAGGTACTTTTGAGTTTTCATACAAGAAATGAGGTTCAAAGTACCAGTCTCCCCTTATATGATCAAGTTTCCACCGGTGACGAGGGGAATACGAACGATTTTCTCGAAACAAACGATTTCGGCACGATGTTTGGACAACCAGTCCATGCCTATAATAACATCAAAGCTTCCGATTTCAACGGGTATGAGGTCTATGGGGAACAGTTCATTAGCGAGGCTTAAAGTGCAGTTAGGTATTACACTATCGGCCTCAATCAGTTTGCCATTAGCTAATTCTATGGTGAACTTAGCATCTAAGGCAGTGGGTGTGATATGGAGTAATGGACAAAACTCATCAGTATGAAACTTTTATCAGCACCGGTATCGAATAAAACTGAGACGGTTAGATCATTGAGGAGAAACATACCAGTGACAACGTTGGGATCTTGACGGGCTTCCCCAGCATTGAGTACGAAAGCTCGACCGCGAGGGTTGTTGTTGTTATTGTTTGTTGGGACATAGATTGTGACAACAGATCTAGCTTGAAATATGACTAGTGTAATTATGATTGTATTGATATATTGGTTTATATTTGTAAACGCATATTCGTTTTGTTATTAATATTTCATATTAAAGATAGACGAAATAACGTATTTATATTATACGTTTGTTGCGAAGCGAGTCGAGATCTTAGGTCGCAGCAAGGTGAGCTGCGAGATGAGAACTGAACTCGTTATGGCTAAGCTGGGCTTGGGCTAAGCGAGGCGAGTTGGGCTGAACTCGCAGGCCCATGCGAGCCGAGCCGAGACAGCATATATAAACGATTTTGTTTATACAAAATCGTTAACTTTTGCACAGAAAAAAAGAACATTTTTATCATCTGCGAACTCAACAAACCCAGAGAAAACATAACCTACGGCTAGACTTTGACGATTCATCGTATAAAGTTAAGTCTTATTAAACGCAATTACGAATTTACTCGTTATTAGTAAGATAACATCGTATTGAGGGATTCCGCACATTAATACTACAGATAACGAAGTTATCGATCCTAGAACTAGGGACTTACATCTGGTATCAGAGCATTCGGGCTAAATACGAGTGTATTCGTGAGTTTTAGTGATATTGCGTTTTGATTCGGGTTGTTTTTACGTGCATTATAGCAATATTAACGATCAAAATCATTCTCTGGATATTTTAGGGTTTGTTTACGGTTGAAATCGCTAGTTTCAGTCGTAAAAATACCTTAAACGTTCGCTTTCGGGTTTAACAGCCGTTTTGCGAGTTGAGATTAGGGTTCCAGTGTAGCTTGCGAGCCGAGTTGGAATTGCGAGCCGAGTCGAACTTGCGAGTCGAACTATCGAACCTGCGAGTTGAACTTTATTCTGCGAACCGAGATCTCTTGCGAACCGAGATCACTTGCGAATTGACATCACTGCAATCCGAACTGAGATTTGCGAACCGAGTTCTGCGAGTTGAACTGAGTTCTGCGAGTTGAACTGAGTTCCGCGAGTCGAGCTGAGATTGCGAGTTGAACTGAGTTCTGCGAATTGAGATTTTCTGATTTCGCGTAACAGTTTGAACTTACGTTTTTAAGATGTCTGACTTAAGTAAAATGATCGAAATGGAACATGAGGTGGGAAAATCAAATTCTCCACCTAAGTTGTTAAATATCGAGGATTACTACAACTGGAAGGACAGATTTGAATATTACTGTAGATTCCATGATCTGTCAATCTGGATGTGTATCAAGACTGGATACACTGCACCTACTCAAACTGTTCAGAATGCCATTGTGACTCTTACTTATCAGAACATGAGTGATGAACAGAAGGAAGCATACAAAAATGAAAACAAAGCACATTCGTGCATTAAGATGTGTCTTCCTAAGGATATCGCTCATCAACTGAAATCTTTTCATACCGCTAGAACGCTCTGGGAAGCTCTAGAGAAAAGAGGTGAAGGTAGTCCACAAATGAGAATTAGCAAGAAGAAGCTCCTTAAAAAGCAGTTTACTATGTTTAAAGCTTTAAAAGGGGAAAGTCTTGATGCTTATGTTACACGATTCTACCATCTGTTAAGTGAATTGGAATACAATGACATCACTGTAGAAGAAGTTGATAAAACCGACAAGTTTATTGAGGGTTTGCCTTCTAAGTGGGAAATGTATGGACTTATGATAACGGATAATGAAATCAGATATGCTACTATGACCTTAGAGCAAGTCATTGACAAGCTAAAAGGTTATGAGTTCTCCAAGAAGTCAAAAGATACCGATTCTGATCAGGTTCAGAACCCTGGGTTGTATCATGGAAAAACAAATCTTTCGACTGCATCTTCTAGTTCGACCACTGCACTGTTAGTTGGTGATACAGGTAGAAATGGAGAAATGATATCTGAAGATCTGTGCTTTATTTCCTCCTCTGGTGTTGAGACAAAGGTAAAGAGTGCTGAGAAGTCATCTCAAGAGCATCAGAAGATGCCTATGAGTGTGAAATCTGCAGAGCAGCAACTGTCTGTGCTTGCTTCCTTTGTGGCATCATATGAGAACTACATTGAGGGGAAAATTAATGATCCTGTATTGTTTGATGAGGATTATGAACAGATTGATCCGGATTATGTTGAGGAATTGGAACTTCAAGAGATGTTAGCATTAGTCTCTAGAAAAGTTAAAAATTTCCTCAAGAGAACTGGTAGAAAGGTGTTGGGCAATAGATCAGGGTTTGATAAAACCAAGGTCAAATGCTTTAACTGTCAAGGTATTGGTCATTTCGCGAGGGAATGCCAAAGACCTAAGGTAGATGCAAATAGGACACAAGGTTCGGGAAGTACTTTAGCTTCCAAAGCCTTAGTGGTAAAGCAGTTGGATGGTTCATATGACTGGAAAACTCAGTCAGAAGAAGAAGCCTTGATGGCTGAAATTGAAGAGACCACTGCTGGATCAATGTCCTACATGCCCACAGATGTTGAACAGAGAGTAGATGTGCCTGAGTCAGAAGCGAAGGCAAGTGATGATGATGTGCTGCACATGGATTTGACTCCAGACATGAGTCCTGAAGAATTCGTGGCACGAATGGCTGAAGTACAAACAGACAAGAAGAAGGTTTGTTTAGATATTCTTAATCTTGCTGATGTTTGTTACTTAGTTACTGACTTACAATCTCAGAATAGTGTATTAACTGTGTCTAATAGCAATTTATCATCTCAATTGAATTTGGATAAGGAATCTTATAGGACTGTTAGATCAGAACTTGACCAAGCACTTATGGATATACGTAGATTAAGTGATGATAAACAGGCCTTAAAAGATAAAATTAAGTCTGATGTTTCGGATAAGACCAAACTTAGAGATACCATAAGTGAAAAATCTGTCATCATAGATGGACTCTATATGAACATCAAGGACTTGAATGAGACAATTGCTAGTAAGGATCAGGAAATAGTGAATCTTAATTTAAGGTTAATTGAACAAAATCGTAAACTTGAGAACTATAGGACATCTCAAATGGATATAATGTTAGATGCTCAACGTAGTGTAAAGGACAAGACTGGGTTAGGTTACAATGATGTATCCCCTCCTTTTAATGCCAATTACACTCCTATTCCTGAAGATTCTGAAATGACTGACGTTAATCCTGAGATTTCAGTAGCTGATAAACCTGAACAGTCAGAGGCACAGAAGGATGTTATTAAGAACTCTTCATCAGATGATAGTAAGGTTTCTCATCTCACCAAAATACATTTTGTATCGGGTGGAGTGATTAACAATGCTAACACTGATGATAATGTTAATAAGGAACATATTTCTAAACCTTTAGTGCCTAAGACTCCAGATGAGAAAGCAAAAGTGAGTAAATCACGCAAGCAGATGTCATGCTTTAAATGTCACCAAAAAGGACATGTGGCTTCGTGTTGTCCTAACAAAAAGCCAGAAGCATCACATAAGCTTGTGATTGATAAAAGGACACCGACCAACTCTAGTATGACTGTAGATAGGCTAGATACCGAATCTAGCTTAGGTATTAAACCTGTTAACATTCTTAAAAGAGAAGGTAAACATAGTGTCTCCCCTCCTAAACCTAAACGGACTTATATTCCAAGTGACAATACTGTTTATAAGCCTAGGGATATGACACCGTCGAGGTTTAGAAATCAAAGTAGAGGCCATAGTCTTAATGAAAGTGGTACTACTTCGCGATCCAATGAGTTTAATTATAACTATAATAATAGAGCTCAGAATGTTGTGCCTAGGAGGTTCTCCTCAAATTCACCTCTTAAGGCTGATCGTCCACAATCTCAAGTTTCTTCGAAAGTAACCAAAGCTCCTGATGGGAAGGATGGTTATTTTAAAGAACTTAAGTTTGTAGATGATAAGGGACAAACCAAGACCGTAATGGCTTGGGTCCCTCTTGACAACTGATCGTGTTATGTGTTATGTGCAGGAGCAGACTGTGAACAAGGAAAGCTGGTGGTATGTAGACAGTGGATGCTCAAGGCACATGACAGGAGAGAGAAGTCTACTGACAGACTTCCAGGGTGGTCTCAAGCAAAAAGTCAATTTTGCAGGAGACAAAGGAGGAGTAATAACTGGGAAAGGAAAAGTTTCAAATGGAACTTTGACTCTTGAGGATGTGAATTACGTTGAAGAACTAACTCACAACCTAGTGAGTGTTTCCCAAGTCTGCGATAAAGGTCATCCAGTTCATTTTAATGAAAAGGAAGCCTTAGTCCTGAAGTCGGGAGTTACGATACCCGACAATTGGATACTAATGAGGGCACCAAGGAGGAGGGATATCTATGCAATAAACATGGGTAATTCTAATTCCTCAATGGTTTCTACATGTTTGTTATCCAAGGCTTCAGAAGCAGACGCTTTATTATGGCATAGGAGAATGGCACACTTGAACTGGCGTAAAATGAATTATATAACCAAGAATGGTTTGGTTCTAGGTGTACCACAAAAATGTTTCGAGTCTGAAGATAAGTGTGTCCCTTGCATGAAGGGAAAGCAGCACAAGAAAACACACAGACCTAAGACTGAAAACTCAAACTCCTTACCATTTGATTTGCTACACATGGATCTCTTTGGCCCAATAAGCAAGAGAAGTCTAGGTGGCAAATGGTACTGTTTGGTTGTGACGGATGATTACTCTAGATTCTCGTGGGTATTCTTTTTGGGATCAAAGGATGAAACTCCGGTAATTCTAGTTGAATTCTTTGATTTAGTAGAGAATGTATACAACACGAGAGTGAAGCGTATTCGTAGTGACAACGGAACAGAGTTTAAGAATTCAACGTTGAATCTATATTGCTTAAGCAAAGGGATTGTTCATCAATTCAGTGCACCATATGAACCTCAACAGAATGGTGTTGCTGAAAGGAAGAATCGAACGTTGATTGAAGCTGCGAGAACAATGCTTGCTGATTCAAAGCTTCCGGTCATATTTTGGGCAGAAGCAGTGAATACAGCTTGTCATGTTCTAAATAGGGTTCTTACGGTTAAGCAGCATAACAAGACATGTTATGAGCTTTTAAACAAAAAGAAACCTAACTTAAAAGGGCTTGAACCCTTTGGAGTTTCATGCACAATTTTAAAGACTGGACATCAAGCAAAATTTGGTGAAAAGGCCGACGAAGGTTTTTTCTTAGGTTACATGCCTAATTCACCAAACAAGAGGGTCTTTAATAAAGTCACAGGTCGTCTGGAAGTTGTGTATAATATTGAGGTTACTCGTTACACACCGGATGTACACAAGGGCTTAGATTGGCAATTTGATTATTCTGATCTTTTTGCATCTTTTAAAGTTCCCTTAAGTGACTATGTTCGTGATTCAGAGATTCCTGAACATGTGTTTACTGGAGATGAGGATACCGGCCACACTCCAATGACAAATGTTCAATTATCTGCAATCCAGATTGTTGATCCAAATCAACCATCTACTAGTGGATCTCAAACGTCCAAAGTAGATATACCTTTAACTGATGAAGAGCATATACAAAAGGTAGTGGATGATTTACTTACACCACTAAAAGAGTTAAGAATAACTTCGGATAATGATAACTCTCGGCTTTTCAGTAAAGAGGTACCAGATTTGGAAGAACAGTCTGAAGAACAAGAAATTGGTACTAACTTAGAAGATGAGATTCCTGTTGAGACTATTGTTACAACAAGAATGAGTAAGAATCACCCAATTGATAATATCATCGGTGACATTAATACTCCGGTTCAAACAAGGACTCAAACAAAAGCTAGTACTTCAAGTTATCCTAATGCGTATGCTGATAAGGATGACTTACAAAGCTTGTATGCTGCACTAAAGGAGACAGGCATTACTAATGAGTGTCTTTATGCTGGCTTTATCTCACAAATTGAGCCTAAGAACATTCAAATGGCTCTTAAAGAAAGTTCGTGGGTCGAGGCTATGCAAGAAGAACTGTCTCAATTTGAAAAGCTACAAGTCTGGGATTTGGTTGACCTTCCAAAGGGTGTTTATCCAATTGGAACTAGATGGGTATTTAAGTGCAAGAGAGATGATCGGGGAATCATTACTCGCAATAAAGCTCGTCTAGTGGTTCAAGGTTTTAACCAAGAAGAAGGTATTGATTATAATGAGGTGTTTGCACCAGTCGCTAGGCTAGAAGCTATTAGAATCTTCTTAGCATTTGCAACATTCAAAGGTATTAAAGTGTATCAGTTGGATGTTAAGAGTGCATTTTTGAATGGCAAAGTTGAAGAACTGGTGTATGTCGCACAACCTCCAGGGTTTACTAATCCTGAGTATCCGGATAGAGTATATCGTTTGAATAAGGCTCTATATGGATTACATCAAGCACCAAGGATGTGGTATGCGACACTGTCAACGTATCTACTTGATAATGGATTTACAAGAGGAGCGATTGATAGTACACTATTTGTAAAGTGGAAGAAGAAAGACTTTCTCCTGGTGCAAGTTTATGTTGATGATATCATCTTTGGATCTTCTGATGAAAAGATGTGTCAAGAATTTGAGAAAGTCATGCAAAGAAGGTTTGAGATGTCTGCAATGGGAGAGTTGAAATTCTTCTTAGGATTACAAGTTGATCAAAAGAAGGATGGATTCTTTGTTCATCAATCTAAATATGTTTATGAGCTATTAGAACGCTTCAAGATGGATGAAAGTAAGGTCTACAATACTCCGATTCCAGTCAATCACAAACTAGGTCCAGATACATCGAGTGATCAGGATGTGGATCCTACTCTTTACAGGGCCATGATTGGATCATTAATGTATTTGACTGCCTCTAGGCCTGACATAATGTTTGCTGTGTGTATTTGCGCAAGATATCAGGCTAATCCGAAAGAGTCACATATGCAAGCAGTTAAACGGATCTTACGTTACCTCAAAGGGGAACCTAAGCTGGGACTTTGGTATCCTATTGGAGGAGACTTAGATCTGGAAGCATTTACTGATTCGGATTATGGAGGATGCAATCAGAATAGGAAATCTACGACCGGAGGATGTCAATTCCTAGGAGGTAGATTAGTGTCCTGGCAGTGCAAGAAGCAAAGCTCGGTAGCCATTTCTACATGTGAAGCTGAGTATGTTGCAGCTGGCAGCTGTTGCTCACAAATTCTTTGGATACAACAGCAACTGCGGGATTATGGGTTAAACTTAACCAATACTCCTATGATGATTGATAATGAATCTACTATGTCGATAACCAATAATCCGGTGAAGCACAGTAAGACTAAACATATTGATATTCGCCATCATTTTATTAGAGACTGTGCTGAGAAGAAACTGATAAGGTTAGTTAAGGTTCCGACTGAGGATAACTTAGCAGACCTCTACACGAAGGCTTTCGACAGAGCAAGATTTGAAATGTTGGTTCAACGAAATGGAATGAGAAATCCAGAGTGATTGGTCTTCCAAGGGTATTTTTGTAATAGTTAGAAATTATTTTGTCATTATTATTTAAAAAAAAAAAAAAAAAAAAAAAAAATTGGCGTATGGCATTTATTTGCTTGTTACCTAAGGGGAATCGCCTCCAATAAAAGAACAAAATGAAGTTCTTTTGGAAAATTTAAGTTTTTGTCTGCAAAAACTAAGGGGAATGATAGTACATTAGGAGAATAAGCTTAACAATAATAAGCTTAAGTCCTAAGGATGATGTGTTGGTAGATTCAAGTGAAGTTACTTTAGAACTACAGCAGTTCTATCAGGTATGTGTTTATATTTATTTGATTATACACCTATATCCACTGATTATAACTTGTCTTTTTACCTAACAAGTGATAAGAATAATTTAAGGCTAGTCAGCTTCATTATACAATTTATTGGTAGGCAGGTTATGCTATGATTTCTGAGTAGTTAAGAAGTATAACTGTCATGTGTACTATCTTATGTGATCTGTTATATAACGTATGACATATGTCTTAATTGTTGAATGATAGTACTATCATACACTGTGATCTCAAATAAATAAAAAAAAAAAAAAAAAAAAAATTGTTGTGAAATGATACAAAGTATCATAGTATCACAAGGTGAGTTATATGTTTTGAAAGGGCATCATTTAGTAACCTCTACCTTACATATGAAAGATACAAAGTATCTCGTGTCAAGTGTATGTTATATGCTTCTAAAGAACATCATTTAGTAATCTCAACCTTGATAATACAAGATACAGTGTTATGTGTTGTACTTGAATTCTTCAGTATGTTGTATAGTAGAAAACACTAGATCTTGTGCACATTAATAATAAAATATTGACTCAGAAATCTGTGTGTAATTTGTTTATGTGGATCATAATACCGGTAATTGTCTTGAACTGTCTATGATACTTGAACTTTCACTTTTGTGAATAATAAGAAATCATAAGTTATATTTTAATGAAATGTTATATCATGTGGATAAAGGTATCTAAGATATAATTTTATAAATATAAATGTGTAAATGATAAAATTAGTTGTAATTTTATTGTATTTTATTTGAATTTCATGAGGTATGTATACTAACAATCAACTTAGACCTTTAATAAATAATTAAGTGCTTATTCTTTCTAATATGATCCCTAAGCAGATAAATTCTTATTCACTTTCTGTATTTTCTTTGATTTTATCTTTCTAGTGATTAATAAAATGGTACTTGATATCACTGTTAGATTATGCATTTTGTATTTTGATTTCTTTTTAACTTTGTGTTTATTTAAGAAATCGTTACCCTTTGGAAATACATTATACTGAATTATCTCAGTTCGTGTTGAACAAATATAGATTTTACAGGTGAAAGATATTTTTATTTTAGACTTGTAAAATAATGGGTTTTAATTTATACTTATCATTTAATTCGCATTTAATATTAATTCTGCGAGTTGACTTAGTCAACTTGCGAATCGAGACTGTTTCTGCGAATCGAGTTTAAGGTATAAAGGGTGGTCAAACGAGTCAACCAATCCACCGAACCCAGTTTGATTTGCGAGTTCACTACAACTCTGCGAGTCCAGACGAAGCGAAACGAGGCGAAACGAGCTTTTCGTTTGACTTTGATTTTACGAAGCAAGGAACGAGTTTTTGAATCCGTAGCTTTTATACAACATTCGATTGCGAACATTTTGAGGTATATAACAACGGATTTCACCGTAAAATTAACGAGAACTCAGAGTTTTTCTAAACTAACGGTTTCGGTTAATAACTCGATTGATTAACGAACATTTAGGATGTTATTGGACATGAATCTGTAGGGTTTATGTTAAACGAACATTAGTAAATGTAATACAATCGATAGATCATGTTCAAATTAACGGATTAATCGATTTTGAAATTCACCTCGCGACGGACGTTCATTGAACGAGTTGAGATTTCAACTCAACTCGCAAACTTGAACGAAGCGAGTTGAGCTAATTTAGCGAGTTGAGTTATTTGCGAGTTGACTAGTTTGGCGAGTTGACTTGCGAGACGAGATGATCTCATCTCGCCACGCCAGATTTTGTGAATTTAAATTTTTTTTTATATATAATGTGTGTTTATCCTTTTTATTGTGTAATGGATTCACATTTATATAATTGATTCACATTTTGATATCTATTAGACTTACGACTTTTTAGTAATAAGTTAAATATTTATATACGACTTGCGACTATTTTTGTAACAAGTTATATATAAATTGATAAACTAAGATGTTTGATGAATTTTAATTCATAATACATGATAGTTTCCACTAATGTTACTGCATTTTTTTATGAAGCAATGGCATGGGATTTTGTTCAGCTTATGGATGGATGGATGTATCAGTGTTGATTGCTTCTGCCCAAAAGCATGTTACGACATGCGTCTTCACACCTTCTAGGATTGTCTCCTAGTTGTGGAGTTTTTTGTGCTGTTGGATGTTTTGCGTACTGATACAGTTGCTCAAGCGTCTGATAGTTCATATTTTTTGGGAGACCTTTATTTTGGTCTGGTGGGATACTCTCTTTGTCTTGGATTTTCGCTTTATTGTCCTGGATTTTGGCTTTATTGTCCTGAATCTTGGCTTTATTGCTTTGAATCTTGGATCCCACTCAGTTATTTTGGTTGAGAATTTTACTTCCTAAGAGTATTAGCTTGTGAATTGTTTTGCGAAGGTATTCAGGAAAGCCTGCTCAGGGGGAGATTGTTATCTAATAATGATAGAGAGCAGACTTGTCCTTCAAAGACTAGTGAGCAATTTAATCTTTAGGGGAAGTCGACTCAAGTCAAAAGATGAAGTAATATTGGTGAAGTTGTTAGTAAAATAGTGTGTAATATGTGTGATTAGATATTTGTAAAACTTGGATTGAATGTAATAACTTTATTTATTCAATGAAAGTTTTAAATTTATTAAATCATAAGTTTATTAAATCATAAAGACGATGATCCCAATGCACCGAAAGATGGTGAGCAGACTGGTCCTTCAATGACTAGTCAGCAAGCTATGATTCAGGGGGAGTCTGGTGATGGTGATGATAGAATCGGTACAAGTGCTGATAAAGATGCACCGGTTGATACAGAAGCTGGTAAGACAGCTTAGTATTAGCATAGTGTAGAATATTGTCTGTAACATTCTGTACTGAATAATTGTAACTTAATTATTATGTTTAATATATTCGACTTAATGTTAGTATTATTTTAAGTAAAATATATTTTAATAATTTAAGTTAATAAATATGTTAAGATAAAATAGTGATCGAAAGTCTTCTGACTCAATGAGTAGTCAAGCGGCGTGTTCCGATTATTTTTCGGCGGTCAAAATTTTATAATAACATATGCATTTTAGACTTGAGAGTTTATAACTAACAAGTTAAAAATGTATTTGATTAACTAGACAAATGATATATAATTTAAAAGTTATGCTGATAATAAGTTAAGATCAATTAACTTAGAAATTATATAAGATAATTAATAGTAAATTTAAATGTTTGGTGATTTTTCACAATACATTAGAATTTAAAATTAATTATTATTTGTTAAGTATTGTATAAGACTTTAGAGAATCTTAGATTGATTCAGGGTAATCAATAAAAGGTTTTTATAAGTTATATATATATATTGCGTTTAAATTGAAGGTTTAAATTATACAAAAGAGTTGATAAAGAAATTCTTGGATTAATTCAGGGAAATTAGTAAAGAATTTAAATTATTAATATTGATTTGTATATGTGGTTTTTCTCTAGGATTTGAGATGCTTGATCTATCTGATTTAGAAGAAGATATTGTTGACGAGATAGATGAAGAAATAGATTTTGATCTTGAGGATGGAGAATTTCTACCACCTGCTGATTGGACTGCTGTTTCTGAGATTGTGCAAGACATAGGTGTAGATCCAGATGCAAATGTTGATGAACACCATGTAAGCCCATCTAGAACAGAAGTTGTTATTGAAAATGAGCAAGGTCCAACAGTGGTTGATATCGATGAAGATATTGAAGACTCAACCTCGGAAGATGAAGCAGAAGAGATAGTCTTTACAAATAATCCTGCAGTACAATATCGGAAACTTCCAAAACAGAAGAAGAAGATTGGAATTTCTGAAATTGATATGACAAAGAAACGCGTACCGCGTAAAGGGATTATTGGCTGGTACTTTGACTCTGAACTGAAGCTTTTTGCAATTAAAAGATATGATGGAGTTCAATACTTTGAAAGAAAGCTGGCAGTTTTTAGTTCTTTACCACGTTATGAAATACGTGATTTGGCTAGATTAGAGATCAACAACCCAAGTCGTGATGATTATGCTAATCGTGTTGAACGAATTATTAGACATGAGGTTGGTACAAATAAATTTGAGATGATAAAGCCAAGAAAGGGAAAGACTGTGAAACTACAGGAGAAAAGTCAAAGGACTGGAAGAAGAAGAAGAAAAAAGATTTATCCAGCTGTTAAATGTGTGCAGCAGATTCCATTGAAGACAATGCCACAGGATATTTTAGGAAATATGAAGAGTTGGCACGTGGATTCAAAGACTGGAGAAGCTGTTATGGTTGAAGCTGATGATGAGGTTGAAGGTGGTGAAAGAGAAATCTTCAGAGTTTATGACCATCGACACCTGATGAATATGTCGAGAAAGGATCTGTTAAAGTTAAAAGAGAACAGAATTTTGACGACTATCGAATGGGCTGATTTAGGGAGAGATTATCAAATGATGGTTAAAACTTGTATCAAGATGAAGATTTATGCAGGAAGCAAGATTTACAAATAAAGACCAAAGACAATTAAAAGATAAAGATACTAGAGCTATTGTCAAGGGGGAGTCTGTTGGGACATAGATTGTGACAACAGATCTAGCTTGAAATATGACTAGTGTAATTATGATTGTATTGATATATTGGTTTATATTTGTAAACGCATATTCGTTTTGTTATTAATATTTCATATTAAAGATAGACGAAATAACGTATTTATATTATACGTTTGTTGCGAAGCGAGTCGAGATCTCAGGTCGCAGCAAGGTGAGCTGCGAGATGAGAACTGAACTCGTTATGGCTAAGCTGGGCTTGGGCTAAGCGAGGCGAGTTGGGCTGAACTCGCAGGCCCATGCGAGCCGAGCCGAGACAGCATATATAAACGATTTTGTTTATACAAAATCGTTAACTTTTGCACAGAAAAAAAGAACATTTTTATCATCTGCGAACTCAACAAACCCAGAGAAAACATAACCTACGGCTAGACTTTGACGATTCATCGTATAAAGTTAAGTCTTATTAAACGCAATTACGAATTTACTCGTTATTAGTAAGATAACATCGTATTGAGGGATTCCGCACCTTAATACTACAGATAACGAAGTTATCGATCCTAGAACTAGGGACTTACATTGTTGTTCCTGTTGTTGTTGTTTTTCAGTTTTGGGCAAACATTTCGGAAGTGCCCGGTGTTACCGCACTCGAAACAAGCCTTTGGTGCGTTAGGGTTGGTGTTTGGGTTGGGGGTTCTGCAATCTTTGGCTAGATGTCCCTGTCGTTTGCACTGGATACAGGTACAAGGGCCATCATGGTGTCGCGTACACTTGGAACAGTAAGGTTTGTTCCCAACGTATCCTCTCTTGTCCCCCGACCCTGAACCAGAGGTGTAGGCCTTAACAGTTTCGGCCTTTTTGCTTGGTTGCTGGTGTTGCTGGTTTTGGTTGTTACCGGACCATTTTCTTTTGTTGTCCCCGATGGCTTTCTCAGCAGTCGTCCCTCGGCAGACAATCTGAGCCGTGAGTTCATGAGCCATGCGCACAGCACTTTGGATGGTCCCGGGCCGTGATGAGATGACGTTACCTTGGATTGATTCTGGTAGCCCCCAAATGTATCTCTCGATACGTTTGTATTCGGGGTCCACCATGGATGGGCATAGGACAGATAGCTGGTGGAATCGGGTGGTGTAGGTGGTGATGTCGTTTCCCTGAACAGTAAGTTTCCAGAATTCTTCCTCCAGTTGTTGTAGTTGCTCACGGGGACAGTACTCTTCCCTGAGCATTGTCTTGAAGTCTTCCCATGGAAGTTGGTATGCGACATCAATTCCCTGGGTCTGGGAGTAGGAGTTCCACCAGGTGAGTGCACCTTCAGATAAGGTGCAGGTGGAGAATTTGATTTTGTCCTCCTCAGCACAGTTGCAGATTCGAAAAACAGATTCGATCTTTTCGATCCAACGTATCAGACCGATAGCTCCTTCAGATCCCTTGAAGTACAAGGGTTTGCAGTTCAAGAAGTCCTTGTAGGTACATGGTTTTGGAGTAGATGTGGTAGCAGGTGCGCCTCCGCCGCCCGGATTTTGTTGGGCAGCAAGGACTTGAGCTACGCTCTGTGCAATGACTTGAGCGATTTCAGTGTCGGTGTAAGTATGTCGTCTTGGAGGCATGATGCTGAACAACAATGAAATGAGACATATAAGAGGTTTGCGCGAGGTTATGATATATCAGGTGTGTATATATATATATAATGAGATAGTATACAACAACTCAGAATGATAACCAGATTTCATTAAACAGAAAAGTTGAATACAGAGTACGAGTTTCAAAAGACAACAATCACAAGGATTACAAAAGATACCGGGAATGTTACATCCGGTCTGAGTTTAATAGTTTACAGAACATAATAAAGGATAATAAGTTTGAGTACATCCTGCCTCAATAGGTTACAATAGGAGGAAAAGATCTAGTCCTGACGCAGGTTTACTCGGGACATTAGAGTGACGAGGCGATTCATAGTATCCGCAAGTCTACTTGTTTGCCTGGCACCTTCTTCAGCTAAGGTTAGTTGCTGCTCGAGTGCACGAGCATACTCCTCGGCTTCCCGTGAACGTTGTTCACTTTCTTCCAACCTTGCTTGTAGGATGTCGGTAGCGCTCCTGTCGTCTATAACTTGTTGATGAATCATTTCCAGAGTACGGTTCGTGCTTTCCTGTTCTTGAAGAAGTTGTGTTATGCAATCATCGGTTCGGTATAACAGGTAGTTTTCTACTATATAATGATCTCGTTCTAGGATTTCGAGCCTTTCTTCGTGCCGATGAAGTCGGGCTGCTAACACCGGTACAGTATGGTGTATTGGTTCTTGTGTGTACGAGGAGATGTCCATGGGGTCAGCAGGAATCTGTATTGCTTCCTCAGACCTCCAAGTGTTTAAAGTTGTGGGTAGCCAGTCCCATCTACGGGCGTAGGCCAAACAGCGGGTATTAGTCGTGGTGTTAGCAATGGAGTTTGAGTAAGGGTTTGCTCGGGATGATCCAGCATTCCCTCGACGTCTTCGTACTACCTGGGCTTCGCCGGTCATGTAGTAAAGAGGTTCAGGAGAGTTTGGAGTTGTAGGAATAGGTAAAGGTGTGCTACCCCTAGTAGTGGACCGCGTTTGAGTTTCGTTGTTCAAGCCGGTTGACGATACGTTAGAAGAGTCTGCCATTTCTGTGGCAAGGAGTTTAGTATACGAGAGGTTAAGGTTATATATAGAAATATAATAACCTAGCACATAAGCACGTATAGGGTTGGTCCCGTTTCTATCCTCGGTCAAAGTCTTCTAATGCATTCCCATTCACTATAACCATTTCAGGTCTTGCATCAATTCTCCTTTAATTGTACATAGTTGATCATGCTATGTTAAATTAAATTCAAATGATGCAATTGCTGAACCAGTCATACCAAACAAGGAATACTAACCTAACGGTTATAGTCTAGGTCACTAATGCAATCCTAGTTCGCTATAACCTTTGTCTCTGATACCAATCTGTCGCACCCCCGATACACGTGGCAGCGGAAGTGAGAGGTGTCACGGGGGCGCCGACCAAATCAATAATCATAACACAAGGATTAAAGCAAACGACCTCTATATGAGACGTTTGAAAATATTACATTACCATAATTCAAATGTTTTCACAATAAATCTGGAGTTCGCATAAACCGTTTAGAGATTTCTAATACATTACTGAATTTACAAAATACAGCTACATGCAATCTAATCTCTTGATGTTTGAAAACAATGCGACTCGAGCTAAGCTTTCCAAAAGCTTCCTACTGCGGCGGGTTACCTGAGAAATACATACTAAAAGGTCAACATAAAGTTGGTGAGTTCATAGGTTTGTTAAGTAATCTGTTGCTAAAATGATCCACAAGATTTCACAAGTTTTGCATCATTCGTCAATGATAAGTAAAAGTATCGTTAGCCAACGACAAGTAAAAGTATTGCATACAGCAATATAAGTATACCATTTGCATGAGTCTCATAGTCAAGCTTAACGTTGTTTGCCTCCGGTAAGTGTACTAATCCGATACACTTCTAAATCACAAGTAATACTGCGCCCGTGGGTTGGCTAGCGCGACTTGCCCGGACGAGGTTTGTCAAACCCTGATGGTACCACCCAATAATACTCACGCACAAATTTTAATGACTATGATAAGTAGAGGACTTTAGTGGATTATTCAGGTCTCATGCAATCCGTACAGAAAAGTTGTTTCCAGTACTTGTGATCATAAAGCAGTTTATAAAACAGTTGTATGTATTCTCACCCCAGTGAAAAACAGTAAAAAGGGGCTATGAAACTCACCAGAGTTGAGCAGGTAGCAAGCAATATCAAATATTAGCAAATAGCGGGTGTTCTCGTTCCCGTGTGCAACCTCCTAACGCCCTAGACGTATGAGGTTGTATAAGTAGATGTCTCAAAAGACCATTTATAGCGATTGTATAAGTGGGGGTTAATGTCCACTTAAGCCAATCGAGTAGGTGGGGGTTTTATGTCCACCTAAAGCTAGTTCATCAACTAGTATGTCCAAATAGTAGTTCAAGTTCGTTTATCGAAAACGTATACGACCCGTTGGTGAAAGTTTGTAATAATAATTCTTTAAGACATTATTATTAAGTTTGTGTCATCGTATACTTTGTTATTGTATGTATCATGTGCGGTTATAAGTTGTTACTCATGTTCAATACTTAGTGAAAAGCAATTTCTAAACATTCTGTCTTTAGCGACACTAGTAGCGACACTAGTGTCAGTGTCGCATGTCATGCGACACTCGGGTAAGTGTCGCAGTGTAGCCACTGCTAGTGTCGCAGAAGTTTACCACTGTTAGTGTCTCAAGGTTACCACTGTTAGTTATGCGACACTAAGGGTAGTGTCGCAGGTAGTGTCGCAAGGTAGCCACTGTTAGTGTCGCAAGGCTAGCCACTGTTAGTGTCGCAAGGCTAGCCACTGTTAGTGTCGCAAGGCTAGCCACTGTTAGTTATGCGACACTAAGGGTAGTGTCGCAGGTTATGCGACATTAAGGTTAGTGTCGCATGATCATGCGACACTAAGGTCTGTCCAAAAATTACATTTTAGTCCAAGTGTTTTCAGGTGTCGGTTTTCGTTCGAGAAACTTTCTAAAATTAGTTTTTGGTCCAAGTTACTAATTAAGTCACCCAAACCCATTTTTGTTACTACTTTCCAAATATAGTAAGTTTTTCGAAAACGAGCCACTTTTGTTGACTTGGTCAAACTTACTCGGTTTGACCCGAAACTTTCACCCAACCCAAATATCAGTTTATAGGGTCTAAATATGTTGTCGGTTCATGTCGGAGTTCACCAATAATCTTGGTTTTTATACAAGTCCAAAAACAGTCCATATTTATGTTTTTCGGTTTTGTCGGTTCACTTCCTCTATTTTTCTTAACTAGTTATATTCCGAGTTAGAGTCCACAATTTTTACCAGTTGTTCTACCATGTGTCTAGAGGTTGACTTAATTTTTCCAGTAATTATAGTATCCATCTTGATAGGTATAAAATTTATGGGTAGAACCATACTCAGTTTTCAAGCACATGCAGACCAGTCGCATAGATTCGTATTTATGTGAAAATCCGTAGATTTCTGGAAAGAGCCATAGAAGAACTTTTTGTAGATCTTTTCAATACGCAACTTTTAAAAAAAATGCATCTTCTAATTCTTCGTGGAACTCAAGTTATGGTCGATTTACTAAGCTGACTTTTCTGAGATAGATTATGCGTTCATGTGTATAAATCATAAAAACGTATTTTGAGCTTATATTTGGACATAATCTTGTTAGATGAGCTTTATAACATTGAAATCAGTAGTATTAAAGTAAAATAAGTGAAAGTTCTTAAGAATTCTTACAAAGAAAAGATGAAGAACAAGTGATGATGAAGATGATGATGTTCTTGAGTCTTGAGAAAACCCTAGCAATGGTGGTGGTTGATGGTGATTTAGTGGTGGTTGTGGGTGGTTCTAGGGTGGTGGAGGGGCTGGAATCTCCAAAAAATAGAGAGAGAGTTGAGAGTGTAGAGAAATGGTTGAGTGTAAAATGAAGAGAGAGTTGAGTGTTAGGTGATGGAATGCATGAAGTGTGAGTGGAGGGGGGTTTGGGGTAGTGTAGTCAAACAAGTAAGGGGGAAGTGGAATGGGCAGCAGAAAAAAGGAGAGGGGGCCGGTCAAGGGGGGCCCCACTCAGGGGTATTTTGGTCATTTTCCATTCCTAGCTTAATTTGTTGCGTTTTACGTTCGTTCACTCGTTCGGTTTGGTGTTAAACGTTTAATACGCGTTTTTAAGTAACGATTTAAGTTTCAATATTTTTATTTGAATTATTTAATCTAAATACTTGAAAAAAATTTATAGAAATGATTCGTTAATTTAGTGATCTCGATTTGCGCATTCGTTGTACGGATTTTAAATCGCGTGACGTTTTATTTGGACGTTTTTAGTTATCGTTTATAGACACGATATATTAATTGATTGGTTCACTCTAAATAATATATTTTAGAGTCAAAAATGTATTTTGACTTTCGATCGATTGTCGGGCGCGTTCTGCGCGTTTTCGTTGCGTTTGAGACGTTTTAATCGGAACGTCTAGGTTTTTCGGGTATTATTATATTAAAATAATAATATATGATAAATAACTTCTAAAAATGGATTCAAGTTATTTATAAAAATGTTTTCACCAACGTCGTATTTTCTGTCGGACTCCGTCCGATTGTTTTGCACAATTTTACCAAATTACGTGAGCGTAATTACAACGAATTACGTAGCGTAATATAATTCAATTACGGAAGTGTATATTCACATAAATATACAAATAGATACAAGTAATTACAAGTATTTAGCCTAATACTAAACTAAACACACGTAATTAGGGTTTCTAGAGGGTTAATCAATAACCCTAAATCGTCGGGTGTCACAATATTAATCAAACAATAAACTTCAAATATCCAAATAACATTCAAATCGTTAATTAAATAGAAAACAGAGAAAATGTAACTAGCTATTAAAAATGAAAAGGTTGCAAATGATCTTCAGAAGTGATTTGTTGATCTTCAAGCCTAATTCCCATAGATAGGTTTTCCAAAATTCTATGGATAAATTCTTCGAAAATGTATATAAATTTTATTAGTTAACTCGGGTATTGGCGAAGCAAATTCAGAGAAACTCTCATGATGAACTCTTTCAGCGTTTTCAATTTCTATGAGCATGGAAGCTATTCTTCTTACCTTTTTAGCTATTCTACCATCTTCGTCCGAACTCAAATAGTTATCTTCAATTTTCGTTTCACGTTCTACATGATTTTGCCTTAACGAATCTAATAACCCATAGAAACCTAAATGTATATCATGATAATCATATGCGTTGTGGGTTCTCACTGCTGTTCCTATGTCTTTTAAGATTCTCTTATAGTATCCTTCTTGATGATCTGTTGTTAACCCAGAATACCTAAAAGTATCTACTAAATGATAATAAACCTTTGATAGCCCTATATGAAAAAGGTTATTTCTTTGATTGTAGTGAATTCCATTGTAGGCTAGTTGCAACTCCTTTTTAGCATAAGTAACCAAGTTCGCCATTGGTTCATCAGAGAAGTACTCAGGAATTGTACGTGTTACTTCTTCCCATTCTCCATAGTAAAATTCATCAACAATATCCTGAATGTAGAAATCAACCGTACAATCTATGAAAAATCTTCCAGAACCAATATGCTCTCTAGCCTTTATTGAATTGAAGAAGTCTTGAAAGTTTTTTAGTAAGCAGATGTCAGCCATGTTACTCAAGTTTCCAGTTGTATACTCTATTATTTCCTTAAGCTCTCCTAACATTTCTCTTTGTTTATCAGAATAAGGAAACAAAGATTTCTCAAATGTTTTATGCACATAAGCATACTTCAATAGCTGTTCCTCACAAAAAGTTGGATCTACCATTTCATGTTCACTCACAATATCATACTTCAGCTCATTCACGTAGTTGATAAAATCATCTGTATCTCTGGTTTCATTAGATATAACCCAAGCATTGAATTGTTCTTCCATTTTCTTAATCAACTCTTTTTGATAATCAGTATATTCTAAGGTAGACTTATGTATGAGTTCCATAACAAATCTAAGCTCATCCTCATGGTGTTCTAAGTATTCAAACATGTCTTCCTTGGTTGAAATCACAGGAGGATGTTCAAAATATTCATCTTCAGTTGTTAGCTTGATTTTCTTGTTTGGTTCAAAAGAATGGTCATCTATCTCTATATCTTTAAAATCTTTATTATCACTTCCAAAGTCCACTTGCATCGACTCCATTCTTAATAACAGTTAAATTTCTCTGTGCACATAAAATAGCACATAGTTTAGATTAATTATCTAATCCTATTTTTCCTAAAGTAACTTATTATACATATTGAATAATTATATTAATATCTTATGCATTGCTAATCAAAAGATCTCGGTAGCTCCATTGATAGTACACAAAAGCGGAGAAACAGGTCAACGTGAAGCTTATTAAAAACCAATTTCTTTCGAGAAGCACCTTACCCCTTATATGATAAATCAATGAGGTAGGTCTGAACTCTCCTTATACCTTTGTTTTTGTTAGTATTCTCAATGGGTGAGCTGATATTTCGTATTGATTTTGCAACGCATTAGAATAATTATTTTACAGGGAAAATAGTTAGTTTTAATTAAAATACACCGCTCCCCGGTAGCGGCGCCTAAAACTTGATGTGTGCTAAGTATAGACAATTATAATCACAAGTTTTAAATAAGGAAATACTAAATAATACTATCACACAATTCAGGCAAGTGTTATCCTGATCATAGAATATAGCTTTATAAGTAAGTCCAGATTCGAACAAAGGGAACGTGATTTAATCTATAACTAACTATTTATTTATCCTAATTACAATTATTACAATTTATATATAATTTTACAATAATATACAAGATAAGGGGAACGTTTTAGTTCCGATCGAACATATTTATATTTGATACCGATTCTTAATAGATAAGTTTTAAGGAACAACTTAAGAATACTCAATTGGATAGAAGATTATGACTATTTAAACTATTATTTATTAAACTTATTATATTAACTTATGTCTATTTGCGTGTTGGCTATTATTATTGTGATTTACTAATGTAGAAAACCACAAAGAATAAGATAATTTCCATATAGCAATACAATCAAAGGATATGTAAAGTATCACTATTTATTAAGATCTATCAACATATTATTAATGCAATTCCTAAGGATAGGTTGAGTTATAAGATTACTTAACATTAATAGATGATATCAAGATGTGAACATAATTACCTAATCTATAGAAACTTTTATGGTCATTCTAGTTTATATAAATCAGTTAACTAAATCAAGAACCATTATTAATATAATATAACACGAACAATTCTTGTATAATAATATTCAATAATATAGTTCCAACATAAACATATAATTCATATAATAAACTAAATAAACATACATTTAAACATTCATAATGAAAATCTAACAAGCAATTAATTCAAGTAAACATTATCCAAAATAACCCAAAAGAATAATAAAGTTACAAGGATAAAGAAACCGAACCAATTGACGAACTAGCTTTTCCTAGGGTTAAAACCTTTAAACCCTAGCTCCTTAGCCTCCAAATTCGTACCTATAGTCGACCTAAAACCCTAACTTTCGAATTTTTATTCTTTGAATCGTATCTCTCAAACCTAAACCTAAGCCTCTATTTATAGTTTTCAAAACCGCCCGTCCAACCGCCGGTTGGAATCCCCAACCGCCGGTTGGATCAATTTTGAATCTCACTCAAACTCCGCGTCTGAAACTGCCTTACACCTTTATACCCCAACCGCCGGTTGGGTAATCCAACCGCCGGTTGGACCTCAATTCCAGAATCTTCCAACTTCGGTTTGAGCTTCGCTTTTGGGCTTCTTCTTCTCTTTAACGGATCTTAATCTTCAATTTGGCTCATTTCTTCAATATTATCATTTTAGGTCTTCAATTCTTTAAGGTTTAAGTTCCTTTTTCTTCATTTCTTTATTTTCTTCTGTTTTGGATTCATTTTCGTTCCTTTTTCTCCAATCTTTAATTAAAGTACATTTCTGCAAGTATTAATAAAATAAGTATCTAAAATCATATAAATGCATTAAAATGTATACAAATATAGGGATAAATAGTATAAAATATAGTATCTATTTGATGCTTATCAATAGTTAACTAGGTTGCATTTAGTGGGCATAGACTATGACCGTTAGGCAGTATTTCCTTATTAGGTATGATTGTTTCAGGGATTACATCATACGAGTTTAATTTAACATAGCCTGATCAACTATGTACAATTAAATAAGGATGATGTAAGAGCTGAAACGGTTATGTTGAACAGGAGTACACTAGTTGTAACACCCGCCAAATTAGGACTAGTAATTAGTTCCTAATTAACTGTTAAATACATGTAATTAGTTCTGTATTAGGCTAATTAATGTATCGAAATATATATTGTCGAATATAAACGAATATGCGATTTGATTAAATCGCACGCGTCTCTAAATCGAATGTAATATGACTCACTTAAATACGGACGTTGGTGAACAATTTTATTGAATAAGAAAAACATTATTTAATGACGACCTTATATCCAAAATATTATTCTAATAATATTTCATATTCATTTCGTATAATTAACAACTTACGCGGTTAAAACGTAAACGCGCAAACAAAACAAAATAAATTAAAGTCATGATTTATAATCCAAGTGTTAAGTATTTTGATAAAATACTTCAACATAAATATCGAGTAATTAATTGCTCTTTAAAAATGTACAATTAAATATTTTAGATAATTATTTAAAGTTTAAACGAACGAGAAAACGAACACCGCACGGAGCACGACTGCAGGAGCTGAGGAAGTGAGGCTTTCAACAAAACCCCACTCCCTCCTCCATTCTTCTTCATTTCCACCCACATTCTCTCTTTCTTCTCTCTCTCTCACCTTTTTTTCTCTCAAACTACATCACCACCACCATCACCTAAATCTAGCAAATAACACCACCAAACGGCTTTAAATCACTGAAGTTCTTTGGAGAAAAACAATCACCACGCAACGATCTACACTCCTACCTTTCCGGAATCTTGATTCATTAACTTGTAAGTTTCTGACGAAAACTCGAATCCTCTCGATTTTAAGTGTTTTTAAGTTTTAGTTGTTTCTTTAAGCTTAAAATGTCCTTATAAGGGTTGGGTAAAAGAATCAGACCAAACGGAAACCCGAAAACTCGTTTTTGGCCCAAAAATTCGTTAACAGCCTTAAGTGTCGCAACGAAGGTGCAGTATAGCGTCACTTCATGCGTCACTTAAGTGACGCATTGAGTGTCGCTAAAAGCCCTGATCATGCGTCACTTACATAAGTGCCGCATAAAACCCCTTTTTCCCGACACTTACCTCCGTCACTTGCTTAGTGACGCCTAGGACCCTTACCATCACTAATAACCCGACACTGCTTTAGTGACGCCCAAGTATGCGTCACTCCTTTAAGTGACGCCTAACCGACACTTACACCCGTCACTGATGAAGTGTCGCCACCTTATGCGTCACTTACCTAAGTGACACCCTAAACTCAGAACTTCACATCTTATGCGACACTTCTTAAGTGCCGCCCAAGCTACCTTAGTGACGCCTCAGTATGCGTCACTTCTGTTAGTGACGCCCTTACTCAGAATCTACCATTTCATGCGTCACTTCCCAAGTGACGCCTAATGCCCTCTAGTGACGCTATAAGTGTCGCATGAAACAGAACCCAAATTTTACTAAGTGTTGAGACCTAAAATTCTATCACTCGATTTCACCTAAATTCAAGTCCAGATGCGTTTTTCACCTAAAATTTTAGCTCGACCCCAGCCAGGGGCTCTGCCCCTTGGACCCCGCCAGGGGCTGCCGCCCCTTGGACCCCGCTACCAGGGGCGCTGCCCCCGGACCCCCGTCATTTACGGGCTTCGCCCTTACCCTAGGTTCACGAGTAACGGTGTTATATCTAAACTTTCACACAAAGTGTTGAACTTGTATAACATCAAACACGAATGCGACACAACTTCTAAAATACATTGGAACTTACTTTTAGGTATAACACTTCAAAATTATCAAAATAATAATGTGGGATTATTATTACACACAATCATCAACGGGCCGTACACATTTTCAAACACTTAAACAAACAACCAAATCGTGGTAATTTGGACATTCTAGTTGAACAAACAACTACAAGGGTGATCTTTGAGATACTCAATCATGTCATAACCATCGTGTGTCGTGGACACCCTCAGGTTACAAGTCGTTGGACTTCGATTCTTGGCTAATCAATCTAAGTTTATTAAGATAAACTCTTCAGGCTCAGGTGAGTCTCATGGCCCCTCTTTTTACTGTTTTACTAGGGTAGTGATACATTGCTCTGTTTTTAACGCATGAACGCGAGTACATATTTCAATATACTACATGAGTTGTTTTCAACTAATCAAATCAAAGTCCTCCATCAGTATAGTCTGGTAATACGAAAGTATCGTGAATATTAGTATATGGTACCATATAGGATTGACCCTCCTCGTCCGGGTTAGCAAGCACTAACTGGGTAAACGGACGTACTAATATTTGGGAAGACGAGTGTAGATTAGGCACTCGTGGAGGCACCTCTATCGGAATTCTCTATATGGGACCCGACCCTCGAGTTAAGCTCAGACTATGCGCTCATGGTTGTATACATTATCTGTAACTTTATTTGTTGGATGCAAATCAATACTTAAATCTTGCGGTTCATAGAATATTATTTGATACTCAAACCTGTGAGCTCACCAGCGTTAGCTGACCCATTTTAGCATGTATCACAGGTACTCAGCAGTAGATTTGGACTGCCCATCAGGATGCATCTTAGCTCGAGTCTTCATGCAAACTTCAGAGATTTCATTGCATTATTAGATTTTGTATAACTAATTATGTACTTAAATCTCTCATATTACGAACACGAGCTATGTATGAGTTCAAACTGTTGTAAACCTTTTAATATTAATATATTTTGTTAAAATGACGCATATAGAGTCGTTTGCTATATATCTGTGTGTTTTGATTATTGATTAGTAACACCCAAAGTATGCTTCCGCGAATCATTAAATTTGGGGGTGTTACACTAGTTGACTCTGATCGAGAGAAAAACGGGACTATTACTTGTTTGTGCTAGACACACTAGGCTATATGATATGTTTATATATATAGACCTCACGATAATCACTAAACGCTCTTACCACCGAAATGGCAGACATTCCTCATCTAGCGACAACCAACACAAACAACGAGACTCAAACCTCACCAACCATTGAGGAGGTAACCGCGTTACCACAAACCTCTACTGAACCTCTTTACTATTTCAGTGGGGAGGCACGAGTCACACGACATCAAAGGAGGGGTAACGGATCAGCTCGCGTTAACCCTTACCGCACTAGTAACACCTCAACTAGGGCAGACTCTCCAACTTACCCTCGTAGGTGGGACTGGCTACCCACAAATTTAAACACCTGGAGGTCTGAGGAAGCCATACAAATTCCTGCTAACCCCATGGACATCTCCCTATACACACAAAAAGCTATCCACCATACTATTCCAGTGCTAACTGCCCGACTCCACCGTCACGAGGCAAGACTTAAGATCCTGGAACGGGAACAATACATAGTACAAATGCACTGGCTGCTCCAATCACACGACCGCATTGCACAACTCTTCCAAGAACGGGAGGACATGACACGTACTCTAGAAATGGTACACCAACAAGTGATCGATGACCGGGGAGCGGTCGATCTCTTACAAGAAAAGTTGGAAGAATGTGAGCAACGCTCACGAGAAGCCGAAGAATACACTCAGATGCTGGAACAACGACTAACCTTGGCAGAAGACAACGCCAGACAAACCGGCAGACTTGCAGGAACCGTGGACCGACTTGTCACCCTAATGACACAAATGAACCTGCGTCAAGATTAGCGTAGTATCTGTCTATCTTGTATTTCCTTAGCTATCTAAAACTCATGTAATTCAACCGGATGTAACATTCCCGACACTTTTGTAAACTCCATGTTCTATGATCTTTTGGAATTCTATATGCTTTAAAACTCGTACCTTGTACTCAACTTTATTATCTAATGAATTATGATTATCACCCTGTGCTGTTGTTTATTACCTCGTTATATATACATGTGTGATATATCATAACCCTGTGCAAATATCTTACATGTCTCATTCCTTTGTTATTCAGCATCATGCCTCCCAGACGACACACATACACCGATACTGAAATCGCTCAACTTATCACCCAGAGTGTAGCTCAGGTCCTAGCTGCCCAGCCAAACACGGGCGGTGGGTGTACTGCTGCTAATACTCCTACTGCTAAACCTTGCTCTTACAAAGATTTTCTGAATTGCAAACCCTTGTACTTCAAGGGGACTGAATGAGCCATTGGCTTACTCCGATGGATTGAAAAGACAGAATCAGTTTTCCGAATTTGCAACTGTCCTGAAGACCATAAGGTCAAATACTCCACCTGCACCTTCCTTGACGGTGCCCTGACCTGGTGGAATACTCATGCTCAGACTGTGGGCATCGAAAATGCTTTCCAAACTTCCTGGGAAGACCTAAAGAAACTGCTGAGGGACGAGTATTGTCCCAGAGACGAAATCTAATAGCTAGAAGCTGAGTTCTGGCACCTCACCACTCAAGGCAATGATATTGCCGGTTACACTGCTCGCTTTAATCAATTGGCACACATGTGCCCCACCATGGTTGATCCGGAGTACAAACAGATTGAACGATATCTCTGGGGACTTCCCCCACAAATTCAAGGAATGGTTACTGCATCAAATTCCTCTACATTTCAAGCAACCGTACGAATGGCGCACAATCTCATGGCTCAGATTGTCCGTCAGGGGACACCTGTTGCCAAAAACACTGGAAATCAATCTGGAGATCACAAACGAAAGTGGTCTGGGAACTCCAACCAAAACCAGTCATCATCCAAAAGGTTTGACACTGTTAAGGCCTACTCTTCTGGTTCTGAAAACAAGGGAGGCTACATTGGGAACAAGCCTTTCTGTTCCAAGTGCCGTCGTCATCCTGATGGCCCTTGCGGTACACCTTCCAACAACTGCCAACGTTATAGGCATAACGCCAAGGACTGCAGAGCCACCAAAACTAACAACAATGCCAACTCCAGCACCAACTCCAACAAATTAAAATCCTGCTACGAGTGTGGCAACATTGGGCACTTCAGAAATGACTGCCCAAAACTGAAGAACAAGGGCAACAACAACAATAACGCTCGAGGTAGAGCATTTGTCCTTAACTCTGGGGATGCCCGCCAGGATCCGAATGTGGTCTCGGGTACGTTCCTCCTCAAAAACTTAAATGCTACTGTTCTGTTTGATACTGGTGCTGATAAGAGTTTTATATCTGAGGAGTTTAGCCCGCTATTAGATATTACCCCAGTTTCCTTAGAAGCTAAGTACACTGTAGAATTAGCTAATGGCAAATTGATTGAGGCCGATAGTGTGATACCAAATTGCACTTTAAACCTTGCAAACGAACTCTTTTCCATAAACCTCATACCTGTCGAGATTGGAAGTTTTGATATCATTGTAGGCATGGATTGGCTATCCAAGCACCGAGCTGAAATCGTTTGTTATGACAAAATTGTTCGTATTCCTCTCGTCACTGGTAGTACTTTGATCATACAAGGGGAGACCAGTGGGACGAGATTGAATATCATATCCTGTATGAAAACCCGCAAATATCTAAGGAAAGGTTATCAGGCAATCCTCACACACATTATGGAGAAAAAGACGGAGGAGAAGCAACTTGAGGATGTGCCTATCGTTCGAGACTTTCCAGAAGTCTTTCCTGAGGAATTACCTGGCCTTCCACCGCCTAGGCAGGTAGAGTTCTCCATCGATCTTGTGCCCGGAGCAGCACCCGTGGCACGAGCACCTTATCGTTTAGCCCCTTCCGAACTTCAGGAGCTATCCACTCAGTTACAAGAACTCCTTGACAAAGGATTCATCCGACCGAGTTCTTCACCTTGGGGAGCTCCGGTCTTATTCGTGAAAAAGAAAGACGGTTCATTCAGAATGTGCATCGACTATCGAGAGTTGAACAAACTAACCGTCAAGAATCGTTATCCACTTCCCCGCATCGATGACTTGTTTGACCAACTTCAAGGGTCAAGCTTTTACTCAAAAATTGATCTACGGTCCGGTTACCACCAACTACGTGTTCGCGACACCGATATTCCAAAAACTGCTTTTCGAACCCGCTATGGGCATTACGAATTTCAAGTGATGCCATTCGGTTTAACTAACGCACCGGATGTATTCATGGACCTCATGAACCGAGTGTGCAAACCATACCTTGACAAGTTTGTCATCGTATTCTTTGATGACATCCTCATCTACTCGCGCAACGAACAAGAACATGCGCAACATCTCAAAACCATTCTAGAACTACTCAAACACAAAGAGCTTTATGCTAAATTTTCTAAGTGTGAGTTCTGGATGCAAACCGTTCATTTCCTTGGACACGTCATTGACAGTCAGGGAATTCATGTTGATCCATCAAAAATCGAGGCTATCAAGTGCTGGCAAGCACCTACGACACCGGTCGAAGTACGGCAATTTCTAGGACTTGCTGGGTACTATCGGCGCTTCATTGAAAACTTTTCAAAAATAGCCCAACCACTCACAACACTCACTCAAAAAGACAAGAAGTTCGATTGGACTGATAAGCAAGAATCCGCTTTCCAACTACTCAAACAAAAGCTTTGCAGTGCTCCTATCCTATCCTTACCCGAAGGCACCGATGACTTCGTGGTATACTGCGATGCTTCACACCAAGGTCTCGGTTGCGTGTTGATGCAACGAGACAAGGTCATTGCGTACGCCTGTCGACAGCTCAAAATCCACGAAAAGAACTACACCACTCATGATCTCGAGCTGTAGTGTTTGCACTCAAAATCTAAAGACACTATCTGTACGGCACAAAATGTACAATCTTCACAGATCACAAAAGTCTCCAGCATATCTTCGATCAAAAGGATCTAAACATGAGACAATGTCGTTGGGTCGAGTTGCTTACTGATTATGACTGCGAAATCAGATACCACCCGGGCAAAGCAAACGTTGTTGTCGATGCCCTCAGTCGAAAAGAACGCATAAAACCACTTCGAGTTCGAGCACTCACCATGACTATACACAATGATCTGATCATCCGAATTCTCACCGCTCAACTCGAAGCCCTGAAACCTGTAGACATCAAAAATGAAACTTTGCGAGGTATGGAAAAACAATTTGAAACTAAACCTAACGGAGTTAAATACTTTTCTAATCGAATCTGGTTGCCCCATTTTGGAGGCCTTCGAGACTTAGTGATGGATGAAACTCACAAGTCCAAATACTCTATACATCCTGGATCTGACAAGATGTATCATGGTATCAAAGAATTCTATTGGTGGCCAAACATGAAAGCCGAAATCGCCACATATGTCAGCAAATGCCTCACTTGCTCCAAAGTCAAAGCCGAATACCAGAAGCCTTCCGGTTTACTCCAACAACCTGAAATCCCACAATGAAATGGGAGCAAATCACCATGGACTTCATCACTAAACTCCCGAAAACATCGAGCGGTTGCGATACCATTTGGGTAATCGTTGATCGTCTCACCAAATCTGCACATTTCCTAGCCATCAAAGAAACCGACAAAATGGAACGCCTCACACGAATTTATCTCAAGGAAATTGTAGCACGACACGGCATTCCCATTTCAATTATCTCTAATAGAGATAGTCGTTTCAAATCTCACTTTTGGCAATCACTTCAGAAATCTTTGGGTACTCGTTTGGATATGAGTACTGCATATCATCCTCAAACCGACGGCCAAAGTGAACGAACCATTCAAACACTGGAGGATATGCCACGAGCCTGCGTAGTTGACTTCGGTGCAAACTGGGAAACTCATTTACCCTTGTGCGAATTTTCGTATAACAACAGCTACCATACCAGTATTGGGGCTGCACCATTCGAGGCACTGTATGGTCGTAAGTGTCGATCACCTATTTGTTGGACCGAAGTGGGAGACAGCCAACTCACTGGTCCTGAACTCATTTATGAAACTATCGAGAAAATCGTTAGTATCCAAAACCGGCTGAAAGCCGCACGTGATCGTCAGAAAAGTTACGCTGACGTGAGACGCAAGCATCTCGAGTTCCAGGTTGGGGATCGAGTACTCTTGAAAGTTTCACCTTAGAAAGGTGTCATTCACTTCGGCAAACGCGGAAAATTGAATCCTAGGTACATTGGACCTTTTGAGATCCTTGAAAGGATTGGTCCAGTGGCCCATTGACTGCAGCTGCCACCCGAGCTTAGCAGCGTGCATCACACATTTCACATTTCTAATCTTAAGAAATGTCTGTCTGATGAGACACTCATTATTCCTCTCGACGAAATCCATATTGATGATAAACTTCACTTTTTCGAGACACCTGCAGAAATCATGGACCGTGAGGTCAAACAGTTAAAACAAAGTTGTATTCCCATCGTTAAAGTCCGGTGAAATTTGCGGCGTGGTCCGGAATTCACCTGGGAACGGGAAGACCAAATGTGACTCAAGTATCCACATCTATACACAGACTCCACTCATACCCCGACTCAGAGCTAAATTTCGGGACGAAATTCTCTTAACAAGGGGAGAATGTGACACCCGACCAATTAGGGCTTGTGTTAGTGCCTAATCAATTTACTTATACATGTAATTAGTTATATTTAGGGCTAATTATGTGTATCACTATGTGTATTGATATATGTTTATATATATACACACGTATGCGATTTGTTTAAATCGTAAATTTCACTATCGGATGAATTCCGAAACATTATAAATACGGATGTTGGTGAACAAAATGTAAATAATGAGAAATTATTTAATAAACTCAAAAATCTCTAAATATTATGTTGATAATATTTAACATGTAAAACGTAACGTATAAAGTATCATAAACGCGACGAAAATGCGCGGAACGCGCCCGACAACCAAATGAAAGCCAAAATATATTTTATAAGTTTAAAATATATCATTTCGAGTAAAACTTTCATTTAAAATATCGTATTTTAAATCGATAACGAAAAACGGATAATTAAAACGTTACGCGATTTAACCTCCGTAAAACGTACACGCAAATCGAGGCCAATAAATTAACGAAACATTTTTATAAATTTTTTCAAGTAGTAACACTAAATATTTCAAGTAAAAATATCGAGACTTAAATCGTTAGTTAAAACGCGTGTATTAAACGTTTAACGTCTAAATAAACGTCGAAACGGGCGAGGAAACGAACACCGCACGGAGCGTAACTTAGGGAAACAAGATTTAGCTCCCACATGGGGTGGGACCCCCACAAAATCTGCAGATTTTGTGAACCCCTCCCCTTTGATTACTTGCTTGACTCAAAAACCCACCTCACACTCCTCATTTCATCATTCACTTCCATTTTTAATTTTCACACACCACCTCTTCTCCTCTCTCTCCCTCCTCCACGATTTTCATCATCATTATCACCCCCATTTCACTTCCAAAAGCACCAAATAATCACCATCATTCATCAAAATCAAGTGAAGAAAGCAAGAAGAAGGAAAGCACAAGAACAAACTCCAAATCATCATCATCTTCGTCATCTACTTCTTTTCACCATCATTTTCTTTGTAAGAAACATGCCTTCTCTCAGCTAAATTACTTGCATGCTACTGATTTCAATGTCTAGTTACTCATCTAACATGCTTATGTCCAAATATAAGATCAAAAATCGTTTTTACATAACATATGTTAACATGCACAAATCTGCCCAGAAAAGTCAGACTCAAAGAAAAATTCGTATAAAATTGTATACTAAGAGTTAGATGATGCATTTTTTTAAAAAATTTGCGTATTGAAAAGAGCTACAACTTTCGTGTTTTACAATTTTTCCAGATCTGTACGTAATTTTGTGTATAAGCCGATCTTTGAGCCTGGTCTGAGATTTGTCGAAAACCGAGTTCGGTTCTTACGCAGAATTTTCTACCTATCTAGATGGACTCTATAATTACCGGAAAAATCAGGTTAACAACTAGACACATAGGAGAACAACTGGTAAAAATTGTGGACTCAAATTTGAAACATAACTAGTTAAGAAAATTGGCGAAATGAACCGACATAAACCGAAAACATGAAAATCTTAAAGTTTGACATGCGTTTTAAAACCGACACCTCGGAATGACACCGACATGAACTGAAAATTTCTGGAGAGTGTATGAACTAATCTAAGGTTTCCCTAAAAATTTCGGGTCAAACCGAGCCCGTTTGACCATGTTACCAAAGCAAAAACACAAGTGTTGACTTTGCGAGTTGACTTTGACTTGCGAGTTGACTTTGACTTGCGAACTGAAGACTTGCGAGTTGACTTTGACTTGCGAACTGAAGACTTGCAAGTTGAAGGACTTGAAAGTTGACTTTGACTTGCGAACTGAAGACTTGCGAGTTGAAAGACTTGCGAGTTGAGTTTGACTTGCGAGTTGAAAGACTTGCGAGTTGACTTTGACTTGCGAACTGAAGACTTGCCAGTTGAAAGACTTGTGAGTTGAGTTTGACTTGCGAACTAAAGAATTACGAGTTGAGTTTGACTTGCGAACTGAAGACTTGCGAGTTGACTTTGCGAGTTGACTTTTTGACCTTGAGAGTTGACTTTTTGACCGTTAGTTAATTTCTAGAAAATCACATTTTAGACTCTCAAATCCGGGCCTTAACACATTCGGACATATATATATACATATAAAAGCAATAAACACCTACAAAGATCAAACCTTTATGATATAGAATCATACATGAAACTCATATGCTTCGAGAAGTATACAACACTATGAACATAATAATAATACTTTGAATTATCATCTTCACCTTCTTCATCTTCAAGATCACCATGATCACCCTCAAACCTTCAATCTTCAAATCGTAAGGAATCACCCACTTTTATTTGTTATTTCTTGTTAAAAACACTTAATATATCATGTATTAACATTATATCAACAAGATTCGGCCTAGTAATGGGCTAGATTTCGTTTTTGGGTGAAAACCCGTAGAACAGACGGAAGTGTCGCCCACAGACCAGCAGCGTAGTGTCACTTGCCTAAGTGACACATGTAAGTGTCGCATGTAAGTGTCGCATGTAAGTGTCGCATGTAAGTGACGCCTCATAAAGTCACTAGTAGTGACGCTATCACTAGTGACGCCACCTGTCCAGTGACGCTTGTAGCGTCACTTCCCAAGTGATGCCAATCTTAAGTGTCGCCTATAGTGACACAAGCCTAGTGTCGCTAAAAACAGAAAGTACATAACTCGCTTAGACAAACTGATTTGTCTTGTACTCATATAACCTCACGTGTTTAGGACACTAGGAGGTTACCCATCGGACGACGCGCATATCGTAGGATTGCTAACTCCTCAGGTAAGTTTCATAGCCCCACTATTTCAACTGTTTTACTGTTTTCGGGGTGAGACGCATGCTCAACTACTATTTTTGAATTATAATAATAACTTTTTATAATTCACACTTATCTATATTACTGTCATGTAATACGAAATGTGTAATACTTAGGAATTACACCCATCATATTATCTTGGAACAATATCAATACTTAGCCTAGATAGGTTATAACCGTACACTATTAGATTGTTGGCAAACAATTATCACTACATAACTTGACTAAGTTATCAATTATACCCGGACCATATTGTCACGGGACAATGCTATCAAATACACTAGGACTGTTTAGTCCTACCTACTAAAGGCAACAACTAGACTTTTACAGGATTAGTTTTCCTCTTATGAACTAAAACTGCTCATATATATTCCAGAACTTTTAAATTGGAATTGAACTCAAGTAAACAACAACCAAGGATCTCAACATACTTGCTAGGCTGAGGCTAGGAGTATACATTAGAAATACACGTTAGTATGGATCTCTTATACTAATACCAAAACAACTAGGTGATGATTAGTCATACCTAGGCTTATTGCGACACAACAAATAGTTAAGTACTGTATATACATACTTAGCTACAATAAATCAATTTCATGTGCTACATGATACCCTATCTGAAGTATTTGTTGGTTCGACTTATATATATATACATACATGGTTGTACTTCATCTCGAGCACTTGGTGCCACCTACAACTTAGTTATGTATATAGGTATACATACACGCATACAAACACAATCAAATTAGTCGGGCATGTCTTAGTACTGCCGGCTCTCATTTACATTAGTCGGGCATGTCGTAGTACTGCCAGATCTCATTTACACTAGTCGGACATGTCGTAGTACTGTCGACTCCCAATTACTCAAGTCGGACATGTCGTTGTACTATCGGCTCAATTACTCAAGTCGGGCATGTCGTAGTACTGCCGGCTCAATTATATACATTTCTTGCGAGCAATCCGGTCGATGCCAGATGGGCACAAAACGATGCCATGGTATTGCAGTGAGCGCAAGTACGATATCGCGGTAAATCGATACACTTGATAAATGTGCGAGCTTATGCTCGTGATCCACACACATATACGGATGGGCGAGCTTATGCTCGTGATCCGCACTATTAACGGATCGATGAACTTTCGCGTGAGGCCGTCAACTCAGTATTTGACTAAATACTCAATCATAGTCCGTGGGGCTACAATTATGTTGATGGATGCAACACGCTATGTCAGGTGGCACATCAATTATTACACAACATCATATGACGTGGTCATACAATTACGTGATAGTCCTTAGGCATGTATTGCCTCGCATTGATAGATTTACTTAATACCTGATAGGTATCCAGGCGCGGAATGCCTCAATATTTATGTACTTAGGTATACATCACGGTCACTTAGGTATGAGATACCTTGTAGGATGTATACACATTGATGTTACAACTTCAATACAATACATATCAAAATCGTAGATTTTGAACTACTTTTCAAAACATATAAGGTTTTATACTTTATGTTTCAACTGACAATCCTATGAACTCACCAGCTTTATAGCTGACTCGTTTTGGCATGTGTTCTCAGGTGCCCAACAGGATTAGGATTGCTACAAAATAAGCTAGCTCGAGTCGCATATTTTCAGACATCCGGATTTCTCTGCATAACTTTTGTATTACAAATTATGTATTGAAATTATTTTGCAAACTCGTAACTTGTATACACTTTTATTTTGGGAATGTATAATTATTTTCAAACGTCTCATTTAGAGTCGTTCATTATTTACCTTTGTGCTTATGATATTTGATTTGGTAACACCCGACCCGACCGCTTCCGCAACCCGAAATTTGAGGGTGTTACACATTTTATTCGTGATCTTATGAATGATGGTACACTGTTGTTGAGTAAAATCCTTGGTTCAAAGAATCCTGCAGATATGTTTACTAAGGTGGTCACAACAGAGAAGTTGAAGCTTTGCATAGCTTCAATTGGCCTTCTGATGAACTGATGATAGAAGGTGTCGACTAGAGAGTTAGAGGGTTTTATTTTTATTTGGTTCCTGGATTTCAATAGATGTAGTTGAAGGGCCTTTTATCGAAAGTCTATCTGATTCGTGTTTAATCAGTGTGCGTGTCCCAATTGGTATTGGCGGTATGGAGAGGCGGATTCGACTTGGTTAAAAGGGAATATTTGAGGGTTTATATTTTATTTGGTTTTGTCCGATCTTCAAGTGGGAGATTGTTGAGATGTGAATATCGACAAACAAATAAAAAGGGGATGAAAATAAAAGTTAGTATGACTTTGGTCACGTGACTCACTTTGGAGAATTAATTGGTTTCTTGAGGTGAATATCATCAAGACTTTGGTCACGTAATGGCCTTAACAAAAACAGATCGTGAATTTGCTAGCGGCCCGGAATATTTTTAGCCGACTTATTTTTATTCGATGTTCAATATATGTGTAACCCTATTATTGTATTAACTCTAAGCTACAAAATAATACAAGAAAACTCTCTAGTTGGTCGTGGTGTAAAGCGATCACCCCGATCGCATATAACCACGTTATATCCTCGTGTCGATTTACTTTTCCGTATTACTTTTATCCGTTTGTTGATTTGTGTGGTTGCAATTATTCAATTGTTTGTGTTGTTTGGGCTCGTAATACTTTACAACATAAGTAGTAAAGCTCAATGCTTCCACATGATAGATCAGTTATCTAAATAGAAGAAAGGGGGAAACAAGTATTTGCCAGGGTCAAATAGTAAGTCAATACAGATTATATGAAAGACTAGTCAAACATCTCTCTCTATCTTTAAGATTGTGAACCATTCAAGACTTGAGTCATTTTTTTCTTAAACTTGTATATAGCAAAATCATCTATGCATGGTTCACATGGTGTAAGGTAAGATTACAAACATTAAGCTACGCAGTTTAATTCCTCTAGAATTTGTTCTTGCCTTAGAGATAATGGCACTTAGCCTAGTTCTAATTCTTACCTCAACATACAAATGTTATAGTTCTCTAAATGATATCCTACATTAGCCTTAGTCAATATTCCATGTAGAAGTGAATGTCAATACCTTTGTAAGTATTCTGTTTTGAAATTTCAAATAATTCATTGGATGCCTCCTAAGCCCTTAGAGCTGTCAATAAGAACCCCTTGAAGTTATTAATTAAACTCGAAGTTTCCTTTATTATCAAAAATCATAATTAATATATCACAAATAAAATGAATATTTCAGTGAATTAAATATAAAACCTCGGTATTGACAGCCCAACTGAGATCCATGTTGCCTAAAGAATACAACACCACTACCTAAGGAATATACTCTATGATGATTCTACCAATGCATTACTCACACATGAAAAAACGACTAACACGTTAATAGGACAAAGTTGCATACAATTTTTATATCCCTTCCACATAATTCTATAAAAGACCGATACAAAAATTGCAAATAAAAGATTCCTATCTTCAATATATTTCCTGTTGCGTTTTCTTGGAAAGTTCTTCGAATTTGATAGCCATGTATAACCGCTAAACTAATATGCATCAAAGACAGAACACAGCGCGCCTCAATAATTTTTCCGTGCCACTACATCCATCAATTTGGCCTCCCACAAATCTCATGCACTATATAAATTTCCCATTCACCCAATGAGAATTTCATTACTTTATATGGTTCCTCAAGAAGATTAAGTGCTAAAAGGGCAATTATAACTTATGCACAATCACCACCTCGGAAATCCACAACAAGAATGTTCATACTCAACCAGCCAAAAAAAAAATGTTAAATATTAAAGTGAATCGGCATCTTTGATTACCATAGAGTAAAATGGCAATAAGTGTCTCCTCACACCTCCGATTAGTAATTTGTTAGATGAACTGGAAAATAGGAATCTGGAGGTTTTATTGCATATTTATATCACACATATTTTTTTGGGCATCACATTCATTTCAGGGTATCCTTTAAAGGAGATAAAAATTGCAATAAGTCAGTCCCTTGGATTAACTATCAGTAGCTGAAACTTGGCTTTGTCCCTACAAATATATACGAATCATAAGATCCCAGAAACTTGCAAGACCACAAAAGCATCAGAGAATTGAAGATACATAAGTTTTGTGATTAAATTAAAAATTTAGAAGCCAGCCATATAGATGTGAGATGATCGATGACCCTGCTAATCAGTCTCAACGGGATTTTAGTCAACTTGTAAGATACCAAGAAGCAAAAATAAAAGAAATACGTGACAAAGAGGTGCATCACCAACTATAAGACCCCTCGTTCTAAACTTGAATATTATATAATTTCAATCGGAAGCGTAGGTTATAAAACATATTTCATTACAGTACATTCAAGATAATGTACATAAATTGTTTACATAATTAATACATCACAGTTAAAATTTATTAAAACCCATAACACATATATTACACAACCGATGTGTTATATAATTCTAAACAGAGTTTATCAAAATATAGCAGAGTAGCACAGTTTGTCATTCACTTCCTGCTTCAAAAGCATCTTCTTCTTGCTACCCATATACCCAAAAACAGGACAAAAGGTTCCAATATTGACGTTATCTCAGCACATAACTTCAATATCAAACATAAACTTGAATTCTGCAAAAGGATCACACAGTTTGAATCAAGAAATGCATTGCAATCAAAAGTCAAGCCAAGAAAATCAAAGTTTGACCAAAAAGGTCAACTGAGTCATCTTCCCCAAATTCCACATGAAACCTAATTGCTAAACCTACTCAAGAATTGAAATTAATCAATAATTCAGTGACATTAAGCATAGCAACCATGAAATACACGCTAATTAACACCAAATACCAAACGCAAATCATCAAATTCGGATTAGCCATTCAAACCCTAATTTTCTAAGCATCAAAATCAAGCAATTTAAGCATGAAATCATGGTAGAAACAGAGTAATAAGCGTGTAATAAGCATAATCATTAGTTGAAACCAACAAATAAACATCCCCACACTTGAATTTTGCAAAACCCGAATTCAAGTGTTCTTCCCTGAAATTAAGATATAAATGAATTTAAGGATGTTATTTGGTACCTTTGTTAGTCTAGGCATGATTAAACTTTGGTTCATTGAAGAATCTTGGTGAAAATCGAGTTAAAAACAGTTGGTGAGTGGTGTGGTGGGTTGAAGTCTCGGCAGCAGATCGGGTGTGTTTGTTGTGTGCTGTGCAAAGTGAGAGAGAAAAACCTAAGTTATAGTTTGATTCCGCTTTGATACCTGATTGGGTTAACAAACTTACCCGGACGGGTAAACTTACTCACCCGGTCGCGTGAACTCACCCAACCCGGACGGGTATATTGCGATGTTTTTGGCCAGTTCGTGTATACACCCGATCGGGTCTAACACCTCACCCGGTTGCGTGACTTAACTGTCACACCCCCAAAATCGTTAATTAAGTTTATTAGAATGGTTTGCGGAAGCATTGGATCGAGTGGGGGTGTCGACGTATACAAAGTATATGCATACATATTACATATCAGAGCATATGATTACAACAGAACATATATATTAAGATGCCAAGAGTAATAGTTACAAGGTTCTATGATTCATCAAATCGTACCATTTAAAAAGTAATTAAGTTACAAAAGTAGATTTCGTAAATATGACTAAATAGTTTAGTTATATAAAAGAAATCTCATTGTCAAAATTTGGCATCCTAAAGCTTCACGTGTCTCCTAGATTCCATGTGTGCAAGAGGTCTTACGTGCAGCTAATTCCCTGAAAAATATAGTAAAAGTCAACAACGAGATTGAGTGAATTCACAGGTTTTATATTTAAGTGTAAGTTTAATCTACCAATTTGTTTGTAACGTTTTGCCATAACAATCTAAGTAATGTTCATCAAATATGAAGTTTTGTTGGGATGTCGTCCAAAAGTACAGTTTTAATAGTTTGTCCAAGGAGTAGGACAATTCAATGTTTGCCCAAGAAGTAGGGACTAAAACGTTTGTCCAAGAAGTAGGACTAAACAATATATGCCCAAGAAGTGCCCAAGAAGTAGGGACTTTTCATGTTGTGTCCAAGAAGTAGGACTGGCATCCAAGACGTAGGACCCACTGCTCAAGAAGTAGAGCCTTCACCCAACATATAGGATGGAACCTTGCCCAAGAAGTAGGGACTTTCTATATGTTTGCCCAAGATGTAGGGACTTTCTGTATGTTTGCCCAACACGTAAGGACTTTATGTATGTTTTCCAAAGACGTAGGGACTTTCTGTATGTTTTCCCAAGACGTAGGGACTTTCTGTATGTTTATAAAAATGTTGTTTCATAAAAGTCTTTTGTATGAAAGCTCGTGATGCTTTATAGCTAGTTTGCACGTATGAAATCATTCATAAAATGTATAAGTTTAGTTTCCAAAACACTCTAGTTATCAATTAAAACATGAAATCATCATTAATAATTGATAGTTGGAAGTAATCAACAAGTTAACAATCGCTAAAACAAGGTAAGTTATGGCAACAGTAAAAGTCGTACTATGTTTTCCACCCCTGTTCAAAAGTAGTAAAGCAGTAAAAGTAGGGGTTGTGAACTCACATGTTGAGCTAAATAAAGTGCGAGTGCTAGCAAAGCCTAAAGCCCAAGTCTAGTCTGAAACCTCCTAACGTCCTAAACGTCTGAAATTTAATAAGTATGTGGATGTCTAAGTCAACCAATCATGCTAGTGTTCGTACAACCAAGTCATGTCTAAAGCGTTCGTTTGTCATTTAGGTTTGTAGTTTTGAAAACATGTACGACTCGTTGGTGATGGTTTGAAATAATAATTTCAAAAGTATAATTGTGTTTGTTTCACTGTATTTTTATAAAGTATGAGATTGTGTACAGGGGTCCGGGGGCAGCGCCCCTGGTAGCGGGGTCCAAGGGGTGGAAACCCCTGGCGGGGTCCAAGGGGCAGAGCCCCTGGCTAGGAAAATTTTTTATTTCTACTATATTGCTTTAGTGAAAATCGCATCTGGAAACTAAATTCGGGAAAGGTTAGCTGCGGGCTGAGATTGCGGTGCAACTGAGTTCGCGATGCGAGTTGAGTTTCAGTTCGCAAGACAAGGTAGGCTGCTGTAACACCCCCAAAATCACTGTTTAGCGGAAGCAAGCTTTGGGGTGCTACTAATCAAATATCACAGCACAAAAGTAAAGCAAACGACATCTATATGCAACGTTTGTAAAATAGTTACATTTCCATACATAAAATGTTTGAAACATAGAGTTTCGGGTTACAAAATGAAGTTCCCTAGAGTCCGCGCGTAAAGCGGGAGATTCTATTACACAATCATAATAAATACAAAAGATAATGCTAAGAATCTCCGTTAAATGCAGTTGTAGAAATCATGCGACTCTAGCTAGTATCCTGAGGGAATCCTACTCCGTATGTGTACCTGAGATACAAAGCTAAAAAGGTCAACACGAATGTTGGTGAATCTCACAGGTTTGTAAATAATATTAGTATTTGAACACAAGATTTCATCAGTAATGCCCGCAGGCGTGAATCAGGTATTTGCAATCCCGCAAATGTAAAGTAAGTAAGTTATACCGTTGCCATGAGGCTCATAATCGAAGCTTAACCCGTAAGTAATAAGTTGCTCCCGTGACATGCTCGTAACTGAGCAAGCATAAGTAACGAATAATAGTCGCCCGTTTATACAGAAAGGTTCGTGGTAGCGCTACTACCCCGGGCGGGGAGGGTCATTTCCCTAATGGATCCATTAACTAGTGTTCGCGCTTAAGTCCATAACTAACGATATATGATGGAGAGACTTCAGTAAAAGTAAGTAACTCATGCAATCCCGTATAGTAAAATAAGTTGTTCGTACTTGTGTTCAATAAAAGTAAGCAATGTATCTCACCCCGTAAGTAAAACAGTAAAAGTGGGGCTGTAAGACTCACCTGAGCCTGAAGAGTTTATCTAGATAAATTGGAATAGATTTTTCCAAGAATTGAAGTCCAACGACTTGTAACCTGAGGGTGTCCACGACACGCGATGGTTATAAACGGGAGTCGGTATCTCAAAGGACTACCTTTGTAGTTGTTACACAACTATATATGTCCAAATTACTACGATTTGGTTGATTATTTGGTTTGTGTTTTGAAAACGTGTACGGCCCGTTGGTGACAGATTTATAATAATAACCTTAACTATTATTATTATACTTTGATTTATCCATTTTTGCGTATTAATCGTATCGTATTTGGTTTGGTTATTGAAAAGTGATTTTAAACACTTAAAATGTTTTCGGCTTCTGTTTTTGGGTTTCTGCGACATAATATGCGACACAAGCCTTGTGTTAATATGCGACACAATGCTTGTGTTCTGCAACACAAGGCTTGTGTCTTATGATATGCAACTTAATGCGACACTAAATGCGACACAATGCTTGTGTCACATGTTTTGCGACACTAAATGCGACACAATGCTTGTGTCACATGTTTTGCGACACTAAATGCGACACAATGCTTGTGTCACATGTTTTGCGACACTAAATGCGACACAATGCTTGTGTCACATGTTTTGCGACACTAAATGCGACTCAGTGCTTGTGTCACATGGATAAACACCAGCCCAGAACCTAGCGGTTGTCGCGATTTTTCAACCCAAAACTCAAATCTAACTCATTTTTAGGCTGCAAAATCGTGTTTTCTACATACATTTGGACAATACTAAGTTGTGTAAAACATTATAACACCGAAATAATACACCAAAATGATATATTTAGAGAATTTCTTACAATTGCAAATCGAGACAAAACGAGGAAGAAAACGAGGGTGGTGCCTTTGTTAATCTTGTTCCTCTCTTGATGGTGATTCCGAAAATGTAACTTTTGTTGTCGGTTATGCTAGATCCGAAAATTTGGTGGTGATGGGTTTGAGAGTGTTTAGTGGTGTGTGTGTGTTTTTGTTGAAATGGAAATGAAAGAAAGAGGGAAAGAGAGGTGGGGTGTAGGTGAAAGCCTCACCTTTTTCAGTCCCCGCAATCGCGCTCCGTGCGGTGTTCGTTCTCCCGTTCGTTTAAACGTTAAATGTTTATTTTATACGTTTAAATATATGTTTTAAAATACGAATAATTACCCAATATTTTTGTTGAAGTATTTTACCAAATACTTAATGGTTGCGTTACAAAATATAACTTTAACTTGTTCCGATTTATTTGCGCGTTTAATAATCTAATCGTGTAGTCCTTGTTTGTACGATACGAATTTGAATTGAAATATTATCTAAATAATATTTTGGATATAATTGCGTTATTAAATAATATTATATTATTTAATAAAATAGTTCACCAACGTCCGTATTAATTGAACTGAATTACATTCGATGTGAAACTTGTACGATTTAATCAAATCGCATGATTGTATATATTCAACAATATATATTACTTGATACATTAATTAGCCTAACACAGAACTAATTACATGTATTATAACTGATTAGGTACTAATCACTAGTCCTAATTTGGCGGGTGTCACAGCTGCGAACCGAGTTGGGTTCGCAGGACAAATTTTGGCTCGCAAGTCTCGACCCGCAGGTCTCGACTTGCAGTCGGTTCGCAGGTCAACTCGCAAGTCGGTTCAGTTCGCAGTTTGACTTCGCAATTCAAAGGTTTCGGTTTGCTGATTTCGGTTCGCTTTGCAAGACGAACTGCAACTGGGATCTCAGTTCGCAGGATGAACTGATCGAACTTTTAATTTTTAAACGCATTTTAAGTAGATATTTGGACATAAATTCATTATGTAAACATTCTAGCATGTAAATATAATCTTTCTAGTACTTTTAAAAGAGTTATAACGTTTCTTACCATGAAATCGAAAATGGAGAAGGTGAAGATGAAGCTTGTGATGTGGGGATCGTTTCTTCGTGAAGTAGCTTCGTGATTTGGTGCTTTTTTGGTGGTGTTTTATGGTGATTTGGGGCTGCGATTTGAGAGGGAGAAGGAGAGAGAGAGAGATAGAGGTGTGTGTGTGTAAAATGAAGGAGGAAGAAGAAATGAAAAGGGAAATGGGTGGGTCGGTTTAGGTTCGCGGGTTTGGGCCGACCCTTTTGGGTCTCGGGCTCGCGTGCTCCCGTTTTAGTTTGTCCGATCGTATAAATTGCGTAACATCTTTAACTAGAATATTTTATCAAAATACTTTATTTGAGTTATAAAAATATAACTTGGTTTTAATTCATTTGTCGAGTTCATTTCGTATGTTTCAGTCGTGTACGGTTGCATTTTCTTTAAAACGGGTTATACAATGTATATTATCTCAATAATATAAAGTAAATAATGTTCGTTTGGTAAAATCCTCATTATTTATAAAAGTGGTCACCAACGCCCAAAATTAAGTGTGTCGGACTCGATCCAATAGTTTCACGCGTATTAAATATTTGGGCTTTGCTAGACTTATCTCATAAAAATTGTTGTGAATTCACTCTTAGTTAGGGAATTAGCCCTAAGTATGCACGTGTTTAAAGTATGTAATCGCGTTTAAATTTGCGGGGTGTCACATTAACACACCCGGACGGGTCACTTCACTCACCCGGTCGGGTATGGCTCAATGTTTTTGCATCCACGGACATGGCTCGGTTCTGATCAAGTTTAACAAAGAAACACCCAATTGGGTTAGAGAGCATACCCGATCGGGTATGGAACCTCACCCGGACGGGTATCTACCCAACTTACCATATATCAGATAAGCCATTTATAGCACCCAGATAAGCATCAGATCAAGCAAGATTTAACAGCAGCAAATTCACATATTAACAACAAAAATAATAAGTGTTTCCGGACTCATCCTTGAAATCATTCTCAATCTTCCATCCGATTTGAAAAGTTCAACGTATCCCGACGGATAACCATGTTTGACTGTATACGGACCGGTCCACCTTGGTATCGTTTGAAGTTTGGTTGTTTCAACTTGAACCGAGATTGGAATAAAAGAACTTTATCACCCGCCTTTAAATCCTTTCGCATCTTTAGCTTTTGGTCATGCAACAACTTTGTTCGTTCCTTGTAAAGACATGAATTCTCATATGCTTGCAACCTAAGCTCGTCCAACTCTTGTAATTGCAACATCCTCTTTTCTCCCAATTTGACCAAATCCATGTTACAATTTTTGAGCGCCCAATATGCTTTGCGTTCCAATTCTAGAGGTAAATGACAAGTTTTGCCATAAAGCAACCGGTATGGTGTTGTTCCAATGGGTGTCTTGTAGGCGGTTCGAAACACCCACAACGCATCATCTAACTTCTTTGAACATATTGCATGTTATCTTTGACCGTCTTCTCAAGGATTAGTTTCAAAGCTCTATTGGTGTTTTCAACTTGCCCACCTTTTTGAGGGTGGTACGAAGTTGAAAACCGGTGATTCACCCCGTATCTTTTGAGCACTTTTTCGAGTTGTTGGTTGGCAAAATGCCTTCCCCTATCACTTATCCAAGCCTTGGGCATCACAAATCGGCAAAACAAGCTTTGTAAGAAATCAATCACAACTTTAACCCATAATCTACCGCAACCAAAATATACTCATATTTGAATGATGGTGGGAATGGACCCATGAAATCTATACCCCAAACGTAAAATACTTCACAAACTTGTATGCCATGTTGAGGCATCTCATCTCTTTTGGAGATGTCTCATGTTCTTTGGCAAGCATCACAAGTTTGAAAAAGTGTATTACTGTCACACCCCCAAAATCGGTAATCGTGTTTATTAATGGTTTAGCGGAAGCTTTAGTTAATTAGCGGAAGCATTTTAATAATCGTTAAAACAGTGGGGGTGCTGACGTTACAATAGTGCATTCATTGTATCAGAGCATATGATCATACAGAACATATTAATTTAAGATGCCAAAGTTAAAGTTATTACAAAAGGGTACAACTTATAAAGTCGTACATGTAGTAGTGTTGTAGAACAACATAAGTTTTCATAAATACATGTTTATAAAAGTGGGATTTCGTAAGTATAACCAATGAGATTGGTAATACAGAAGAAATCCAAGTGTCCCAAAAGTGGCATCATAAATAGTCTGGGTTGCCTACGTCCTTTATGCATGCAGATGTACCTGAGTCCTAATTCCCTAAAAAACATAGTAAACCGTCAACATTGAATGTTGAGTGAATTCACAGGTTTAGTATATGCGTAGTTAAACCAAGTTTTGTATAAATCATTCATGTACACAAACATAATGTTTATATGTATAGCAGGAAACACAAGTATTCTCGTTAAAGAAAACATTTCCTATTTTACTGTAAGAATGTCATTCTTACTACAATTCAGTTGATGTGTTAAGAAACACAAGTTTAATCAAAAACATCTCCTAATAAATAGTTGCAGGAAACACAGGTTTAACAATCAAGTAAACATTTCCTATAAGAGTCATTTTGTAGGGAAACCAAGTTTAGCCAATCAAGGTAAACGTTTCCTAAAAGTAATCGTGTGTAGGAAAACCAATCCTATTAATTATCAACGGGAATACCCTTCCCATATCAAGTTATAGTTTAGTTGTTTAGTTTATGTGGGAAATATAGTAATGGTCCCTCTAAGGTGAGCTAAACCTTTAGAGTTATAGTAACGACACCTAGTACTATAACCAATCCACGACTAGTTGAAGTTGTTGCTTCGGTAACATGGTAAGAATACACTCCTCATTACGACTGCCGTCGTGTGGTTGGAATGACCAACGAGTTATATCCTGGGAGGGTTGTCAAATCGATAGTACTATTTGTATACTCAGTTGCTAGAGTCACCTAGCTAATGGTTATAGGTTGCAAGCACTGGGACTTATGTGCACTACAACTACCTCGTGTAAACCTATGTTCGTATCTATATATATATATAAAATGGTAAGTTGTCGTTTGCCAATATATATTTCAAATGATCAACGCTTCATTTTACTTGTCCTATATATATATATACCGATTTAAGTTTGCGTTTTGAAACTACACGGCCCGTTGGGCTTGGCCCAATTAGTTTGGCCGTCCAATTATTGTGGCCCAATTACGTTAACTAACTTATTTTGGCCCGTTTACAAAATTTTAATTTTTGGTCCATTATATAATCGACCCGTTTGGCCCAAAAAGTTATATCGTTAATTATTAGTGTCAGAATAGTGTCCCGCGGTCGTGTACGATTTTGTACAAAACTTTGTATCATCAAGTTTCATAACTTTTATAACTTTTTAATATTTGTATTTCGTACTCGTTAACATATTTGTACTACGAAATATATATCGACAATGTATTAATTAATCGCATCGAATTAAGTCAGTACACAGACAGCCTAGCCGATCGGGTGTCAATTTAGCAAACCGTTCGACTCAACAAACACATAGCCGATCGGCTAAGGTTGATGAGCCGATCGGCTCACTAAAACCAGCCGATCGGCTGGTTAAAACCAACCGATCGGTTTGGTTCCCTTGCCCGGTTCAGCCTCTGTTCATCCCTGTTCGTGACCTGTGATGTATATATATATATATATATATATATATATGTTTCGGTGTTTGATTCCAACGATTTTGTACATTACTAATCAGTATAATATAGCACACAAATCCTACTATAACATGTTTACATCCAATAATAACATTATATAATCATTATAAAATCAAAGTTGTATGAAAATATATGTATGAAATAAAGATTTTAAGTTATAAAAAAAACCCTCACAATGGAGATGATTTCGATGATGATGATGGTTGTTGATGATGAGAATGACGATGTAAAGATTATGTGATCATTTTGTTGTTAGTTTGAAGGTTTGATGTTTGAAGACTTTGAAGAAAATGGAAAGGGTTTTGTGGTTTTTCTCCCTGCTTCTTGCTCCTGCTTTCAGACGCACACACACAAAAACACAGATTGTTGAATTATTGATGTTAGGTGTTGTGATACTGAGTATGGGAGTATATAGAAATGAGTTGGTTTAAATTTTCAAAGGGAGGTAAGGTGATATACAGGGGATGGTCGCACAGATCTTTTTCTGTGTTAAATGTTTGGGTTTTTAACCCGTTAATTTCATGTACGGATCCAATTATATGTACCCCGTGTCCCACTTAATTATTCGTTTGTTTAAATTTTATTTTAAACATTATAATTGATAATTACAAAAATGAAATAATTTTATTTAAAATGATTAATAAAATTATTCACAGTAGTGGTACTGTACAGTTAAATTGCGTGTTCGATTTTAGTTGAATTTGGAAATTATATTCTGAGGTAATGTTCCAAATACTAAAACAGGATTGGACAAAATATTATTTTTAGCATTTTTGACCTTTAGGCACGTTATATAATTGTTTCTGTTCGTGTAATACACGCTCGGTACGTTTAATATAAAACGTATAATATAGTATATTATTTCAATAATATAAGTTAATAATATTTGTAATTAATAATTTTTGAATTATTAATTATTTTGTATCATCAACTTTATTGTATTAAGTTTGTCAAGTTTGATACGTTCATTTAGTACATAAATTATATAATAATAACTACTATTTTACTAATACGACATGTATCACATAATAAGTTTTGTTAACTTATCACACAAAGATAGTTCTGAATTCACTAATCAGGGAATTAATCTAGGTAATGCATGCAGTTAGGTAAGGATTAATACCCTAAATGGAGGATTGTCACAATTAGCCTCCGTGAAGATCGTTGGCCAATAGAAACCCGCATCAAAAACCTTCTTTGCAGTAACCGAGGGTCCATCATGACCTCCCGTAGGCCCATGATGGCAAGCATCCAAAATCTCCCTAGTTTATCCCCCCGAAACACATCTCCGAATCATCCCATCCTTACAAACCCGGAACAAATATGGTTGTACCTCAACACAACAGAGCGACATAACTTGACTTTGGTTTAGCATAATAACTTTTTTGTCAAAATATTGGTGGCAGGTCTATACCTTAGTACAACAAAGCAACATAATTTGACTACATTTATAAATCAAAATTTCTTTTAAACTCTTTTTGCTCTTTTTCATTAGATATACTGACGGAGACCAGGTCTGTACTTTCATACAACAGAGGAAACAACACCTAGTATATCCCCAAATGATATTAATTGAATTCCAAAATTATGGCATATCGCACGCTATCATATATAAGAATTAAGACTAAAGTCATACATTTCTAAAGTTCCTCTCAGATTATCGCCAACTTCTTGCATTAAGTTTATTTAATAGCTCAACAACTTAAACATAGCTTGCCTATCGATACATCACATGATGAACTATCTGATATTTTAGAATTAAAGTTTAAATTATCCCTTTGAATTTCCTAGATTTGTTACAAGATTTTCTAATCTTAAATAGAATACATTTTTAAAAGAAAAATTTGGGTTGAAAAATGACTAACATAGAATGCCTTCTAGCTATGTTCCCTAAAAATGCCTTAAAAACAAAACAAAGTTTTAAAGAGTCTACCAATATTTCGGAATCAGACTTCTTTTCCCTCATCCCCCACTTAAAGTAAAGCAATATCCTCATTGCAAAATAAGGAATCGTAAAATAGGGAATAGAAAAGAAGTGAACAGAAAACTCCCCTGATCTTGAAGAAAAATGCTTTCTACATCTGATTCCGAAAATATACAACAGCTCACTTCCGTAGGCATCACGGTTGCATTTAGCGTATGCAACAAGCCTTTAAACCCCTCGGTATCCCGAGTGGACGAGTTATAGTCTCGTGAGGGTTTCCAGGGAACACACCCACAAAGTTCAAAACTGCAAACAAAAACAAGAAAACAAAAAGTAGAACAAGAAAACAAAATATAAAATAACTAAAAATTAAAACTACTTATTAACAAACAGAGCAGACAACATAATCTTGTCGCAAAAATAGCCCTTCCAACAGCCGGTTGGTGCGCACAACCACCGGTTGAGAGTCTGTGCAAACCAAATTCAAAATCTTCGCTCCATTAAATATTAAACTATAGCATATACATATAATTAACATATAAGCAATTTTATACAAAACATTTTTTTTTAATTTTTAAAATTTTTAAATTTTTTTAAAATTTTTTTTTATATAGTTTCCAACTTAATCGAATAAGCACCCGTTCCCCGATAGAACATCAGTCCAACCGGATAAGTGCTCCCCGGCAGTGGCGCCAAAAACTTGATGCATGTGAAAGCGTCTAGTTTTATTATTTATAAAGTACAAGATATACCAATCACTACTATCACACAACCAGGGAATACCCGATCGGAATAGTATAGCTATGGTAAATCCAAGTCGAACACAGGAACGATATTATTCAATTAAATTGGAATTATTAATAAAGCAGTAAAATAGGGGTTACGTTTTAGTTCCGTACGAACGTTCAAGATGAACTAATTAACTAAACCAAACAACATCAAACAAGATAAGACAGATAAACAATCGGAGATAGACATGTAATTGCTTAGAGTCTTCACCTCATATTCATATTATCCGGTTCATGTGTTTTGATTATCTGATTGTGATTTCTTTTATATTAACTTAGTTACTAACCAAAGAATCCAAGTTAAATGTAAATTAATTAGCCAACGGTTCGGGTCAACTAATATCTACAACCTAGGGTCCCACATTAAACATCGATCCGACGTCGCAAGAATTGTATGTTTCAATTGCGTGTTTTTCTCTAGATTACGCGTTAAGTATTCATGACTTGTTATGATTAATCCTTGTGGTATGACTCAACAATACCCAATATATTCTTATTGTCTTATACATTTTAGATTGTCTAGTTCTTATTTTCTTAACCTATCAAACTCAATATATTTAGCAATGGTCAAAAACTCTAAAATTAATAACCATCAATAATCAATAATATTAAAGGAACTCAATCTCATCACTATTATCAACCATGTTAAGAAATAATGACTAACAATCACTAATAAATAAGGATTCACGGATAACATAACAATCTTCAATCGAACAATTGATCCAAAACACAATTATAACCTTCAAACAATTATAATCCAAGATTATTAAACTAAACAATATACATAATCTAATTCATGATTCAATTGTACAAAATCAGATTCAATATTCCAAACGAAGCACATTGACCATGTTTGAATTGAAATCGGAACAAGATAAGCAAACCGAATGAAGTAGAATCAATAGGAATTGATCCTAGACTTTTCCGCCTCCGAATTGCCATCAAATCGCTCCCGAAGTGGGGAAAAACCCCTCTGGTCGACTTCTTTTCGTCTTAGGGTTTGGTGGTCAAGTTCTTTAGTGAAAACCCTAAAAATGAACTTAAATGGATGGAAAAATGATCCATACGGCGGATGGATTATTCCATCCGGCGTATGGATGTAAAAGCCCATAAAATCCAGCCCGCGTACTATGTCAGCCCACTTTTTCAATCCATCCGCCGAATGGATGCAAAACTAGTCCAAGTGGTCAAAATGAAAGTTCTAGCCCTCTCTGTTAGATAAATTCGCCAAGTTGAATCACCTCAATCGGAGTTCGTATGAGGGAGTTATGGCCAAAATACTAACGCATGGTCGGAAACTCAGCTTTTGTACTTTTCTCCCATTTTCAGCTCATCTTTCATTCTTTTTCCGATTTGAGCTTCATTTACACTTCGATCCAATTCTCTCTTGTCTATCTTTTCATTCTCAAAGCTTTTTTTCTTCACAATTTAGCTCGTTTTCTGTTTCTTTTCAATCCAAGCTCCGTTTAAACTCCTAATTGCAAATATGAACGAAATAAGTATCTTATTCACATAAAAATGCATTAGAAATCTATCAAACATGGGGTAAATTAGTACTATAATATAGTACATTTTGACGTTCATCATGCTTCATCCTCTTTTTTCTTATCATCACCTACCTGCAAAAGAAATTTTTCTCAGGAAGGAATCATTAATGTGAGAATTGTCTTGCTTATCAAGATTTGGATTTTCCAATCGTGACAAATGGTCGGCGGTAAGATTTTCGGCTCCCTTTTTATCTTTGATCTCAATGTCAAATTCTTGTACAAGAAGAATCCAACAAATGAGACGGGGCTTAGCATCTTGTTTGGCAAAAAGATACTTGAGTGCCGAATGATCGGTAAAGACAACGGTTTTGGATAAAACAAGGTATTGCCTAAATTAGCTAAAGGCAAACACCACGGCAAGTAATTCCGTTTCGGTTGTGGTGTAATTTTGTAGGGCACCATTAAGTGTTTTGCTAGCAAAATAGATAGGCTTGAAATGATTGTCCTCTCTTTGTCCAAGGACGGCTCCTAATGCAAAATCACTAGCATTACACATCAACTCAAAGGGTTTGGACCAATCGGGTAGGGTTGTACCTGGTCCCAAAACTGCACCGAACCGGACCAGAACCACACCGGACCGCGAACCATTAAATGAAAAATCAAGAACCATGAATCGCACCATGTAATTTGGTTACGGTCCGGTATGGTTCCGGTGCGGTTCTTGTGGTTTTGGTTCAAAAGCGCAAACCAAATAATAAACGCACGTATGTTATAAAGAAGAAGATGTGTAAAAGCATATAGGTATCAAATTAAATATAATCATTAAGGAATCAAAAAAACACTTTAAATTGTCTATTAATCAATACTAAAACATTGTTGTAATTCTAAAATAATATGGATACATCTAGTGGCGGATCCAGGATTTATAGTGACCTCTAGCATTGGTATCTCTCTTTTTGTGAACTCGTATCACAAATAGAGAATGTAATAAAAAGTGCAATTTTTTTATAAGAAATGTACACTATAATAGACCATGGACCCGTAGCAACTATTACCCCTACTATCTACATGGCTCCGCCTTAGATACATTTATATTTTTTTCAAACAAAACATGCATGTTAATCGAATACAAAAGAAAATGGTTGATCAAGTTCCAAAAAGATTTATTAAATGGATCAGTAGTTAACAATTTATCCAAAAATGTGATCGGAGAAGTATGTAGATGAAGAATGTGAGAAAGAAAATGTAAGTTGAATTTTTTAGTGCATGAAATATAGAAGATAAAAATCTAAAAGAACATATGTACTTATAATTAATATAACAATTTTTTAGAATCTAATTATATAACTAATTTTTTAGCGAATACTAAAAGTAATATACATCAAGTATATATTTATCTTTTCCTATAAAATCGGTTCTTACGGTTCGAACCGTTTTAACCGGTTCTAGAACCGAACCACATCGTAAACCCTTAAGGCTAATATAGAACCGAGAACTGGACCGTTATGCTACAGTTCGGATCGGTTCTGGTCCGGTCCTGGTTCGGTTTACCGGTTCTGACGGTTCCAACCATCTATGTAAACCCTTACAATCGGGAGATACCATTATGGGAGAATTGGTTAATCGGTCTTTCAAGGTCTTAAATGCTCTTAGGCAAGGGTCATCAAATACAAATGGTGAATCTTTCTCAATAAGTTTGGTCAAGGGTCTTGTTATCTTTGAAAAGTCGGTGAATCTTTTAAGTTTGGTCGGCCCCATTGAATGAAGTCGGTTATTCTCGTGAAATTACCCGAGCTCTCACTCAGAGTATTCGCCATGATGGTGAAGTGTTTGATGTTGAGGATTTTTGGAAGTTGATTGAAATCCAGGAGCCCATTTATGAGGAGTTTACCAAGGAATTCCTTGCCACTCTAGAATTGTTCTTTATTGATTCCATTGATTGTAACTTTTTGACCTTCAATCTCGGGGAAATCCTCACTCTGTGTCACTTCAGCAACTGGCCGTTTACCTGCAAATTTACACCCAAGATGAGTTGGATGCCGTTTGTTTATGAAATATATTCTGAAAAGAGCTCATCTAGATGAAGGTGAGGTCACTCGTGAGGATTGGGCAAAGTTCAGTCACAAAGCATACGTGTCTGCCAAAAACCCATCTAGTGCCCTCAAGGACCCAAAATACAAGATTTGGAAAAAAAATTTGGCTCACACCATCACACTTCGTGGGCAGAATACGGAGAAGGTATCAAAAGCATATTTGTGGTATTTACTCAAACTAAAAGATCAGGAAAGAATAAACCTTCCGTATTGTGTGGGCAAATTTTTCCATGTGTATGCAAGTGGGCCAAAACCCGAATCTAAGTTGTGTGGTGGTCAGTTTTTCACCAGGATCGCCAAAGGCCTAAGAGTTAGCCTTAGACCTAGATCCCACCCCTTTAGTCTTGTTCCAAACCCGGGACTCTTTGTTGGAATTGACATGTATAGACCTACTGGGGTAGTCTGGATGCAAGCAAGAAAGTACCTTCCTTATACTTCCGCCAATTCATCCTCACGCACCGTTGAACCTAGGGAAGGAGCACGAGGTAAACGACCAGCATTATAACAAGACTCCGAGGAATCGGAGGATGGTGATGAAGAAGAAGATGAAGCTGAGGATACTCAGATGCATGATACTCAAGGTCAGGGTTCTCAGTTTCAGGAGCCCCCGTATTGGCAAGGTTTTCTCACTAATTTTGACAACATGTGCATTGAGCAAGAGCGGAGATGGAAGATTGAGGATGATTTCCGGGATGAGTCCCGATATGAGTAGGGAGATAATACAGAATGATTGGCTCATCCATAACCATGAGCGGTTAGGTCATTGTGTGCCAGATTATGTGCCCACCCATTATTCCCACCCACCCCGTTGGGGGCGCCCCAAGAGGTGTACTCCCGGCTCCTGTTTATGATCGTGGTGCCGCTTTGATTGGGATCCAATAGCAGCACCAGGAGCATATGCGCACCATGGATTACCATCAGCAGCAGCAGACCTTGGGTACTACTTGGTCAACTCCTCCGTCGAGCAACTGGCAGCAAGAAGCGTTGCATGATTAGCTCTTTCAACCAACTCCGTAGCAGAATCTGTAGGATCCTACCCAAGACCCGCCTCAGGGCGGGAGTTGGTTGTAGTGTTTTATTTTCCTCATTTACATTGTAAACTATTGAACAATTTTACATTCTTTGTTATTTTTCTGTTTCTTTTGGTATTTGGATGATTAGCATTCATTCGCCTTTTATTATTATTATTATTACTATTATTATTATTATTATTATTATTATTATTATTATTATTATTATTATTATTATTATTATCTATGTTGCCCTTTTTGTTTGTATGTTTGCTTTTCCCATGTTTAGCATGCCGAGCTGGAGTGCGATTTAAAGTTTATTTGGGAGCTAGCTCGCTTCATCACGCCTTTATGCAAAACCTCCAGGGAAGTTCTCGTTTCTTTTTGCCTTTCACACTCATGCTTCTATTTTTGATTATTTTTGCATTGGAGGCAATGCGAATCTTAAGTGTGGGGAGGTAATTCACTTGAATTTCATTTTTAGTAATTTGTTGTTTCTTGCCTTTTATTGGGTTCGTTAAAGTCTATTGGGTTCCCAATTGAACTTTACGAATCCTATTAATGGGTCATTGGTCATTTATTAGGTCTGTTATTGATCTTAGGTCCAATAGATCTTTGCGAATTCCGATAAGGGGTCGGTAAATGATAGCTTTCTAGAAATATGCTTGTCCTTATAAGATTGATTGCTTTGGAAATGTAATTTTTTAATAAAATATATTGAAAGTAATTTAGTCTTTCCTCTTGCAACATAATTTTTTGAGATGTGTCATAAAAACAACCTAATAAGGTGAATAGCATGACTAGCACACTTGTAGCCTCCACTATCAAATTGTAAGAAATCTTGAGCCTTATTAGTATTTATATTATTTATTGCTATGAGTGTGCCGGTGTTTGTAGTTTGTTCTAGAACTTGCCTTAGTTATGCATTTCGAGACCGTTGTGGGATAACAGAAATGTGATATAGGTGGGGTCGTTGACGAAGAGGTATTCTTAGGATTTGGAGTTTAATCCTAATAGTTTTGACTTTCTAACCAATTATTGAGTTTGTATATGATCTTTTATGGATTGTACGAACTTACTAATTGATCAAGGAATCTTAATTGTTTGGGGTCTAATTTTCTTGTAAAATCATTTACATCCAGTCCACCCAGGTCGTTAGCACTCATTTTTGGTGTTAAGAAACCCTTAGAAAACTTCTACATTCATTCCATTATAATATTAGCATTACTTTTTTGTAGTCAATTCCCAAACCATTTGCTTTTCTAAAATGTTGCCTAGTTGGAATTTTTAATGAGTTTTATCTAAAATGTGACTTAAATTGTTTTGAATTGGGATTATAGTGTTAAATTATATGATTGATGTTGCATGAAATGGAAATTGTTCGAATGTTAAAGTTAAATGATTGAAGTTGAAAGCAATTAAATTAATGAAAGTTAACTTTTTAAGCTTAATGTTATAGATTGGGGAATTGTAGTCAACTAAATGACCTTTGAATTTCTGAACAAGTAGTTCCCGAGGGGTGTTTTGCACCTAGCCATTAAGGGCCTTTATCCGGTCTAGGATGGTTGATCCGAAAGTTCACTACACAGGATTCATAGAAAGTCATAGAATGCAATTATTCCAATCAAATGTGTAAATCAATTTGAGTTATTTGTGTATGATTATTGAATATGAGTTGTAAGTGAAAGCAAGGAATAATTTGGACAGATTTGGCATGAGAATCCTAAGTTTTAATACTGTCACATGTTGAAACCATTGGGTAACATTTCCACACTTTTTCACGGGTTTTGACTGCCACTTTTCACCAATTTTTGTGTCTACCATACCTACTCCATCATTCACCTATAATTGTTGTAACATATATTTAGAATACCTCTTCCGAGATCTTGCTTGGTGCTCACGCCAAGACGGTGGAGATTTGATCCTTTGGCAACCCTATGGTAACATTGCATCACGACTTGGCTTGATTGAGTGTTACATCATTTATATCCTTACCCTGTAGTTTTATAGGTTGAGAGTGAGTGATTATACACTTATTGTAACACCTGGTCAAAAGTCAATTTTCGCGCTAAATTTAAACTTCAACTAATTGTATTTTTATATGCGATTATAACAAAGTGTTAAAAAATATAAGTCGTTTTAATTAAAAACGGATTATAGATATCTGAAACCGCACGAAAACAAGTTACTAAATTTTAATTTCAAAATTGTATTTTTATGAAATACTTTCACTCGAAAACATTTAGAAAGAATACAAATAAATTTTAGAATTTAAAATATTATTTTAAATTACGATCGGGTATAAAAACACGGGCATTTTATACTGTGGTTGGAGACCACAGTCCCCAAATTGGGGATCTGAGTTTTAACAAAAACCCAAACCCCACCTCATTCATCTCATTCTCATCATCTTCTTCCTTTTTTCTCCATCTCATCTCTCTCTAAATTTTTAACAACATCAATAATAATCAACAACAACAAGATTAACATCAAAAACAGCAGCAAATCGTCATCATCATCTTCATCTTCTTCATCAAGATCACCATCAAGTTCATCATCATCCTCAAACCCTCGATCTTCAAATCCTAAGGAATCATCCACTTTTCTTGGTTATTTCTTGATAAAAACACTTAATATATCATGTATTAACATTATAACAACAAGATTCGGCCTAAAAATGGGCTAGATTGCGTTTTTGGGTGAAAACCCGTCGAACAGACGGAAGTGTCACCCACAGACCTGCAGTGCAGCGTCACTTGCCTAAGTGATGCATGTAAGTGTCGCATAGTAGTGACGCATCTTAGTAACGCATCTTAGTGCCGCACGGAAGTGTCGCATTTAGTAACGCAAATAGTGACGCCTCTAAGTGTCGCCTTAAGTGACGCCCCTTAGTGACGCCCGTAGCGTCACTTCCCAAGTGACGCCAATCTTAAGTGTCGCCTATAGCGACACTAGCCTAATGTCGCTAAAAACAGAAAGTACACAACTCGCTTAGACAAATTTATTTGTCTCTTACTTGTATAACCTCACGTGTTTAGGACACTAGGAGGTTACCATCCGGACGACACGCGTATCTTAGGATCGTTGACAACTCACAGGTGAGTTTCATAGCCCCACTATTACAACTGTTTTACTATTTTCGGGGTGAGACGCATGCTCAACTACTGTTTTCAAATTATAATAATAAACTTTTATAATTCACACTTATCTATATTACTGCCATGTAATACGAAATGTGTAATACTTAGGGATTACACCCATCATATTGACTTGGAACAATATCAATACTTAACCTAGCTAGGTTATAACCGTACACTGTTAGATTGTTGGCAAACAATTATCACTACATAACTTGACTAAGTTATCAATTATACCCGAACCATATTGTCACGGGACAATTCTATCAAACACACTAGGACCATTTAGTCCTATCTACTCAAGACAACAACTAGATTTTTACAGGATTAGTCTTCCTTTTAGGAACTAAAACAGCTTATATATATTCCAGGACTTTTAAATAGGAATTGAACTCAAGTAAACGACAACCAAGGATCTCAACATACTTGCTAGGCTGAGGCTAAGAGTATACAGTAGGAATATACGTTAGTATGGATTTCTTATACTAATACCAAAACAACTAGGTGATGATTAATCATACCTAGGCTTATTGCAACACAACACATAGTTAAGTACTGTATATACATACTTAGCTACAATAAATCAATTTCATGTGCTACATGATACCCTATCTGAGGTATTTGTTAGTTCAACTTATATATATATATATATATATATATATATATATATGTGTGTGTGTGTGTGTGTATGTATGTATATGTATATATATATATACATACATGCTTGTACTTCATCTCGAGCACTTGATTCCATCTATAATTTAGTTATGTATATAGGTATACATACACGCATACAAACATAATCAAACAAGTCGGGCATGTCGTAGTACTGTCGGCTCTCATTTACACTAGTCGGACATGTCGTAGTACTGTCGGCTCTCAATTACTCAAGTCGGACATGTCGTTGTACTGTCGGCTCAATTACTCAAGTCGGGCCTGTAGTAGAACTGCCGGCTCAATTACATACTTTGCTTGCGAGCAATTCGGTCGATGCCAGATAGGCACAAAACGATGCCACAGTGAGAAGTGGGCACAAAACGATGCCACGGTATTGCAGTGGGCACAAGTACGATATCGCGGTAAAGCGTTACACTCGATGGATGGGCGAGCTTATGCTTGTGATCCACACACATATACGGATGGGCGAGCTTATGCTCGTGATCCGTACAATTAACGGATCGATGAATTTTCACGCGAGGCCGTTAACTCAGTATTTGACTAAATACTCAATCATAGTCCGTGGGACTACAATTATGTTGCTGGATGCAACATGCTATGCCAAGTGGCACAACAATTATTACACATCATCATATGACGTGGTCATACAATTACTCGATTGTCCTTAGGCATGTATTGCCTCACATTGATAGATTTATTTAATACCTGATAGGTATTGATGTGTGCTAAGTATAGGCAATTATAATCACAAGTTTTAATTAAGGAAATACTAAATAATACTATCACACAATTCAGGCAAGTGTTATCCTGATCATAGAATATAGTTTTATAAGTAAGTCCAGATTCAAACACAGGGAACGTGATTTAATCTATAACTAACTATTTATTTATCCTAATTACAATTATTACAATCAATATACAAACTTACAATAATACACAATAATATACAAGATAGGGGTGACGTTTTAGTTCCGATCGAACATATTTATATTTGATACAGATTCTTAATAGATAAGTTTTAAGGAACAAATTAAGAATACTCAATTGGATAAAAGATTATGACTATTTAAACTATTATTTATTAAACTTATTATATCAACTTATGTCTATTTGCGTGTTGGCTATTATTATTGTGATTTACTAATGTAGAAAACCACAAAGGTTAAGATAATTTTCATATAGCAATACAGTCAAAGGTTATGTAAAGTATCACTATTTATTAAGATCTATCAACATATTATTGATGCAATTCCAGGGTCGGTTGAATTATAATGCTACTTAACATCTAATGAAACATAATCACTTAATTTAAAAACCCAAAAGATTAATGAAGTTTATCTATAAATCAGTTAATTATGATCATTAACATAATATAACACATAATTCTTGCATAATAATATTCAATAATATAGTTCCAACATAAACATATAATTCATATAATAAATCTAATAAACATACATTTAAACATTCATAACGAAAATCTAACAAGCAATTAATTCAAATAAATAATATCCATAGTAACCCAAAAGGTTAATAAAGTTACAAGGATAAAGAAACCGAACCAATTGACTAACTAGCTTTTCCTAGGGTTGAAAACCTTCAAACCCTAGCTCCTTAGCCTCCAAATTCGCACCTCTAGTCGACCTAAAACCCTAATAATCGACTTTGTATTCTAAGAATCGTATATGGTTTAACTAAAACTAAGCCTCTATTTATAATATTTCTGGCCGACCCTCCAACCGCCGGTTGGGACTTCCAACCGCCGGTTGGAGTTAATTGAATCCTTCTCCAACTCTGCGCTTTTCCACCGACTTGAAACCTTAACCCCAACCGCCGGTTGGATTGTTTTTCCAGAATATTCCACAAACGGTTTTGGGCTTCAATGTGGGCTTTCTTTCTTCTCAAACGAATTCAACTTGTTTTCTTGGCCCAATTCTTCAATATTATCATCTTAGTCTTTATTTCTTTAAGGTTTAAATCTTCTTTTCTTCAATTGCTTTAATTTCTTCAGTTTTGGTCTTATTTTCGTTCCTTTTCTCCAATCTTCAATTAAAATACATTTCTGCAAATATTAACAAAATAAGTATCTAAAAATCATATAAATGCATAAAAATGTATAAATATAGGGATAAATTACTATAAAATATAGTATCTATTTGATGCTTATCAAATATCCCCACACTTAAGTTCTGCTTGTCCTCAAGTAGAATACTGAATAAAATTTAAAATAAGCATCAAACTTAATATTTAAAAATCAGGATACCAAAACTAAAAACATGTTTTATAAATTAAAAATTTAAACAATTTACTTAACATGGATAACTATAATGTACAAATAAAAATTATTATTATTCGTACAATATATAGCTCATGAATGATTACTAATATATTTGTCCACTTTAAACAATCTATATTTATACTTCTGAATACATCTTTTTTATTATTATGTATATTACTTATGATTTCCATATATGATATACTCTTAAACTTAATCATGCAATTTTCTTTTATATTCCAAATAAGTATATAAAATCCATTTTTAAGAATCAAGACATTGGTGACAGGTCTGCATTTACATGTAACAGAGCGACATAACTTGATTCAGGTAAAGTAAATTTTTAAATCAAACAAAAAGTGACAGGTCTGTACAGCCGTACAACAAAGCGACTTAGTTTGATTTTTATTTTTATTCATTTTTTTATCAAGAATTTCTTCTTTCTTCTACTTTATTTAAGAATACTAATTAGAAACCAGGTCTGTACTTACGTACAATAGAGGAAACAATTAGTAGACTCCCAAATGTTTTTATATAAATACAAAGATATATAAAATTTTCGCATGATAAATCTAATAAGTAAAACTTTTATGTCATACATCATATTATGTACTATAAAACAAGTTATTTATATTAATTTCTTAAAATTCAGAAATCTTCATATAGATTGCCTATTAATACATCATATCATGTAACTATATATCACTTATTTATTAAGTAACTTACATTATATATACAAAACAGTAAATCCATATTAATGTCTAAACTTTTAAATACAAAATAAACTTTTAATAAAAGTATTCTAACTAATAAATACTTAGTTACACACTTAAATTTTTAAATTTTGGTAAAAATTAAGAACAATAAAAACTTAAATAATTAAAGAAATTTTTTTTCTTACGAACCCTATCCCCACACTTAAATTATACAATGCCCTCATTGTAGAAAAATGATAAACAAAAGTGAGTAAGGGAAAGAAAAATGGAACAGAAAAACTCCCCTGACTGAATTTTCAAAATTCATCATCGGCTAAGAAAAATTCTGCTTAATTGATTCCTTGATCTCTTGAAAAATAATATACAACATCCACACTTTCGTAGTTAATCACGATTGCATTTAGCATATGAAATAAGCCTTTAAACCCCTCGGTATCCCGAGTGGACGAGTTATAGTCTCGTGAGGGTTTACAGGGAACATATCCACAAAGTTCATTCCTGAAAATAAAATAAAAATCATAACATATATAAAAATAAACACAGGTTGTCTCCTGAGAAACACTTTTGTTTAAATGTCGGTAAGTTCGACCTAATCCTGTAACCTATACTTCCAAAGATATATCTGAAAAATGCTCCACAGTTCCTTCATAATATTTCTTTAAACGATGTCCACTGACCTTAAAAATACTTACATCGAGTGCTACTAAATCCACACTTCCATTAGCATGAACTTGGTAAATCACATATGGTCCGCTCCATCTTGATCGTAATTTACCTGGAAATAAACGAATGCGGGAATTATATAAAAGCACACGTTCTCCAGCAACAAAGTCTTTATTTCCCCGAAGTCTCGCATCATGCCATTTCTTCCTCCTTTCTTTATAAATCCTTGAATTTTCATAAGCATTCCAACGAAGCTCATCTAACTCATGTAACTGTAAAAAGCGATGCCGACCAACCTCATCAGTATCCATGTTGCATTCCCGAAGTGCCCAATATGCTTTGTGTTCTATTTCCACTGGTAAATGACAAGCTTTCCTATAAATTAACCTATAAGGAGTACAACCTGTAGGTGTTTTAAATACGGTCCTATATGCCCAAAGTGCATCGTCTAATTTTTCTGACCATTCTTTTTTGTTTGATCCAACAGAACGTTCCAAAATACGTTTTATTGCTCGATTTGTATTTTCAACTTGTCCACTTGTTTGTGGATGATAAGGTGTAGCAATCCTATGACTAACTCCATATCTCTTTAATACTTTCTCCAATTGAGTATTGCAAAAATGAGTACCCCGATCACTAATCAATGCTTTAGGAGTTCCAAATCTTGCAAATAAATGTTTAAGAAATTTTACCACAACTCTTGCATCATTTGTAGGTAATGTCTTTGCCTCTGCCCACTTGGAAACATAATCCACAGCAACTAATATATACTTATTACCGTAACTTGTAGGAATTGGTCCCATGAAATCAATAACCCAGATATCAAATATTTCACAAACCTGTATATTAATTTGTGGCATCTCATCTCTTTTAGAAATATTTCCAGCTCTCTGACATGAATCACAATTCCTAACAAAAACATATGTATCTTTAAAAATCGTCGGCCAATAAAATCCTGCATCAAATATTTTCTTCGTCGTGTAACTTGGTCCATTATGGCCTCCAACTGGTCCTTCATGACAATGCTTTATAATCTGCTGAGCCTCTCCACCATGTACACAACGTCTAATTATACCATCTGCACAATATCTGAAAAGAAATGGGTCTTCCTAAAAGTAATACTTTAAATCGGAAAAGAATTTTTTTCTCTTTTGATAATCCATCCTTGGTAAAATCTTAGTAACCAAATAATTTGCATAATTTGCAAACCAAGGTATATTCATTATTTCTTGTGCAGTCATCAACTTCTCATCTGGAAATGTATCTTGAATTTCCTCTTCATCTAGTATTTCTAATTCCGGATTTTCCAACCTTGACAAATGATCAGCTGCGACATTTTCAGCTCCTTTCTTGTCTTTAATTTCAATATCGAATTCCTGCAATAAAAGAATCCATCGCAATAAACGAGGGCGCGCATCCTGCTTATTAAACAAATACTTCAATGCAGAATGGTCAGTATAAACCACAGTTTTAGTTAAGACGAGATAAGAACGAAACTTATCGAATGCAAAAACTACCGCCAAAAGTTTCTTTTCCGTAGTCGTATAATTTTCCTAAGCATCTGTTAATGTCTTACTGGCATAATAGATTGGGTTAAATTGTTATCAATTTTCTGTCCCAAAACAGCTCCTACTGCATAATCACTAGCATCACACATTAATTCAAAAGGTAAATTCCAGTCTGGACTAATCATTACTGGAGCAGATATCAACTTTTCCTTTAAGGCATCAAACGACTGTTTGCATTCATCTGTAAACTCGAACTTTGCATCTTTTTCCAGCAAATGATTCAATGGTATTGCAATCTTTGAAAAATCTTTTATAAATCTCCTATAAAATCCGGCATGGCCTAGAAAACTCCTTATTCCTTTAACATTAGTAGGATAAGGTAATTTTGAAATAACCTCAATCTTTGTTTTATCCACCTCAATTCCTATCTTTGATATTTTATGTCCTAAAACAATCCCTTCTCGAACCATAAAATGACATTTTTCCCAATTAAGAACTAGATTCGCACCTTCACATCTTTGCAACATCCTTTTTAAATTTTCTAAACAAGCATCAAATGAATCCCCAAATACCGATAAATCATCCATAAATACTTCCATGAAATCTTCCACCATATCATGAAATATCGCGATCATGCAACGCTGAAATGTAGTTGGTGCATTACACAAACCAAACGGCATTCTTCTATAAGCAAAAGTACCAAACGGACAGGTGAATGTTGTCTTATCTTGATCTTCAGCTGCAATTGGTATTTGAAAATATCTTGAAAATCCATCCAGAAAACAATAGAACTCTTTTCCTGCTAGCCTTTCTATCATTTGATCAATAAATGGTAATGGAAAATGATCTTTTCTGGTAGCATCATTTAATTTCCGGTAATCAATACAAACTCTCCACCCTGTTACCGTCCTTGTTGGTATTAATTCGTTCTTCTCATTAGGTACCACTGTCATTCCACCTTTCTTTGGTACGACATGTATTGGACTTACCCACGGACTGTCTGAAATAGGATAGATTAATCCTGAATCTAATAGTTTAATGATTTCTTTCCTGACAACGTCTTTCACATTCGGATTCAATCTTCTTAATGGTTGTACAACTGGCTTAAAATCCGTTTCCATTAAGATTTTATGAGTGCAGTAAGTAGGACTGATTCCCTTGATATCCGTGATTTTCCATGCTATTGCCTTTTTATGTTGTTTAAGAACCTGTACTAAGCGATCTTTTTCTGCTGTCGATAGTTTAGAAGATATTATAACTGGCAAATCTGATGTACCTTGTAAATAAGCATATTCTAAATGCGCTGGTAACTCTTTAAGTTCCAATTGTGGTGGTTCTTCAATAGATGTTTTGAACTCGAAGATTTCTTCCTTCAAATAGGGGATATTGTTGACAGAATTTGGTAATAATTCTTGGTTGAGAATTTTAGCAACTGGCTGTGATGATTCAACTTTAGGATGTTGTTGAAGAACCATAGTTACTTCTGAATCTTCATCTTCCTCTAATAGTTTATCAAATTCTGCCAAATCTTTTTCAATGTCAAATTCTTCAGTCCATTCTGTAAGAATTCCAGTATCTGTTTGATCCTTTTCTATAAAATCTTGAAAAGAAGGGTTATCTAGATACTCATAAGTATTTAAATAATAACAAGAATCATCAACATAATCAGGAAATTTCATAGATTTATTAACATCAAAAACAATTTTATCATTTCCTAATTTCATGGTAATCTTTCTATCAAAAACGTCTATTAGGGCATGTGTTGTTGCTAAAAATGGTCTTCCTAATATAATAGGGACTTTAGGGTCTTCTACCATATCTAAAATTACAAAATCACATGGAAAAACAAATTTATCGACTTTAATCAAAACATTTTCAATTATTCCCCTAGGATATTGAACAGATCGGTTAGCTAATTCGATACACATACGAATAGGTTTTGGTTCTCCTAATCCTAATTGCATAAAAAGTGTATACGGCATTAATGAAATACTAGCTCCTAAATCTGCCAATGCATTTTCAATAGTCATTTCACCAATTTTGAAAGGTATAGTAATACTCCCTGGATCTTTGACTTTTGGAGGTAATTTATTCTGCATTATTGCTGAGCATCTTGCATTCATTGTCACCTTCGTCACATTATCCAGTTTATTTTTGTTTGTCAGCAGCTCCTTAAGATATTTTGCATATTTTGGCATCTGAGCTATAGCTTCAACAAAAGGAATGTTAATATGAAGTTGTTTTAGGTTTTCCATAAATTTGTGGTATTGTTCATCTTCTTTGTCTTTCCTAAAAGCAGCTGGATATGGAGGTGGGGGTGTATAGTCTTTGATGACTTCTTTAACTTTATTTTCTCCATTCTCCTTTTTGTTTGCTTGTATGTCTTCATCAATTGTTTCCTTTTCAACCTGCTTAGATTCAACAATTTTATTAGCTATAATAGGAGAGTTAACATTCTTACCACTTCTGGTAATTACTGCGTTAGCTTGTTCCTTTGGATTTGTTTCAGTAAATCCTGGCAATGTTCCTGGAAATCTCTCCTGCAGTGCTTTAGCAATCTGATGAACTGAGCTCTCAATTTGTTTGATCGAGGCTTCATTATTACGCATTCTGGTATCGTTTTCTTCATCTCTTTTATTGCTTGCTTCAGCCATTTTTCCCAATGCATTCTCTATCACCGTCATTCTGTCATTATAGGAAGTTTGTCCTGTTTTGACATAATATCCTGGTGCTCCTTGTTGATACTGTAGGCCTGGTTGATTAACTCTTCTATAATTAGAAACTTGACGATAATTTGGATTTCCTTGAAAATCCCCATACATAACTTCCTCATTACTTATTTTGCTGTCAGTGTTAGGACATTCTTCTTTTAGATGACTTCCTCCACATATTTCACACCCAATCCTGATTGCATGAACTTGTTCATTTACTTTCTTAATATCTCTTCTCATACTTTCCAATTTCGCTGTTATAGCTGCTAGACCATCACTATCTTCAGATATCCTTTTTCTTCCAGATGAACCATCATCCCATAACTGAGAATGTTTAGCTAATTCTTCAATTCCGACCCTTGCTACTGCTGGAGTTTTCTTAGGTACTGGACCTTGTGCATCCAACTGTTGACGTGTTGCTCGATCAACTCCTTTTATCTCTTGTTGGACATTCAAATCATGTTGTGGACATTTGTGTAACATTTCCTTATATCTTTCCCATGTTTGATACAGAGATTCATCGGATTTCTGCTTGAAGTTCCTAATCTCATCAATCATCTTTGAGGTCTTGGAAGGTGTACAGTACATTTTTAGAAATTTTGTGCGAAGATCTTCCCAAGTAGTAATAGATCTGGCTGGCTCGTTATTGATCCATCTCTTAGCTCCATCCTTTAGTGTTAAAGGAAATACTCGTAACATAACCTGATCACTTGTAACATTTGGAGTATGAAACATATCTGCAATCTTCAAAATTTTCTCAACATGCTCATTTACATCTTCTTTATCTTCTCCTCTGAAAGGATTTTCACGTAATTCTTTCAAAAATTGCCCCTTTAACTCAAATTCTACTTCTCTGGCTATGGCAGGCCTAACCACTCCCGGTCTCGGATCTCCACGAGTTTGAATCGTGTAATCTTCAAGTGTCATGTCAGCTATGTCTGCCATAATTGGTTGTATTTCGTGCTCTGGTTCAGAATCACTTGGATATATTGTAGGTTGCCTAGAAGGTATTTTATCCTTACCCGACTCTGGATCGGAATAATAACCGTATTCAGCCGTTTTGGCTAAATTGTTATGAAAAACTAAATTGTCTTCTTCTGATGAAATTTCGTGTTCTGGTGAATTTGGTGGTGCGTATGATAATCTTTTTCTAGAATGAAATTCTCGTTCTGGTTCGTTAAATGGACTGAGAGGATCCGGATGAAGTGTCCGGGTCATACATCAATCTGTAAGGAAGAGCAGAATTTTAGTAGCACCATAAATTCAAAAGTAAATGTTAGTAATTTTTTTTAGAAATAATCAGATTGATGTATATGAATTCCGAAAATTAATAATAAAACACATTCAAAATTAAATATTCGAAAATATATTCCCAACCCAACTTTTCCTATTTGTTAGTAATGCAAGTTAGTTGTTAATTAAAGTTAAAATTAGTTTGTTAAATTTCTTATACCAAGCTAGTCAATAGATCTCGGTAGCTCCATTGATTGTACACAAAAGCGGAGAAACAGGTCAGCGTGAATCGTATTAAAAACCTATTTCTTTCGAGAAGCACCTTACCTCTTATATGATAAATCAATGAGGTAGGGTTGAACTCTCCTTATACCTTTATTTTTGTTAGTACTTTCAATGGGTGAGCCGATATTTCGTATTGATTTTGCAAAGCATTAGAAATAAAAATTACTTTACAGGGAAAATAGTTAGTTTTAATTAAAATACACCGCTCCCCGGTAGCGGCGCCAAAAACTTGATGTGTGCTAAGTATAAGCAATTATAATCACAAGTTTTAGTTAAGGAAATACTAAATAATACTATCACACAATTCAGGCAAGTGTTATCCTGATCATAGAATATAGTTTTATAAGTAAGTTCAGATTCGAACACAAGGAACGTGATTTAATCTATAACTAACTATTTATTTATCCTAATTACAATTATTACAATCAATATACAAACTTACAATAATACACAATAATATACAAGATAGGGGTGACGTTTTAGTTCCGATCGAACATATTTATATTTGATACAGATTCTTAATAGATAAGTTTTAAGGAACAACTTAAGAATACTCAATTAGATAAAAGATTATGACTATTTAAACTATTATTTATTAAACTTATTATATCAACTTATGTCTATTTGCGTGTTGGCTATTATTATTGTGATTTACTAATGTAGAAAACCACAAAGGTTAAGATAATTTTCATATAGCAATACAGTCAAAGGTTATGTAAAGTATCACTATTTATTAAGATCTATCAACATATTATTGATGCAATTCCAGGGTCGGTTGAACTATAATGCTACTTAACATCTAATGAAACATAATCACTTAATTTAAAAATCCAAAAGATTAATGAAGTTTATCTATAAATCAGTTAATTATGATCATTAACATAATATAACACATAATTCTTGCATAATAATATTCAATAATATAGTTCCAACATAAACATATAATTCATATAATAAATCTAATAAACATACATTTAAACATTCATAACGAAAATCTAACAAGCAATTAATTCAAATAAACAATATCCATAGTAACCCAAAAGGTTAATAAAGTTACAAGGATAAAGAAACCGAACCAATTGACGAACTAGCTTTTCCTAGGGTTGAAAACCTTCAAACCCTAGCTCCTTAGCCTCCAAATTCGCACCTCTAGTCGACCTAAAACCCTAATAATCGACTTTGTATTCTAAGAATCGTATATGGTTTAACTAAAACTAAGCCTCTATTTATAATATTTCTGGCCGACTGTAACACCCCTCAATTTACACCATTTAAATATAATAAATCCGAAAGCGTTAGTCCAACTTTAAACAATACCAAGTTACATTTCAATTTCAACAAATTTAAAAACATAGTTTATTAACATGGGTGTTACTTCCAAACCTCTAAATAACATTGATTTGTATAATCAAATATCAGAGTAGGCTTGGTCAAACATTCCGTCCCGAACAACTTCTTGACAATCCCGTTATATCAAAACCATAACCTGCAAGAAGTGGGGTGGTGGGGTTAGCATAACGCTAAGTGAGGGAATACATAACCAACAGCCTAACTTAGCATAACAACCTTGTTTACAGCAAATCATCGTAAACAAATAACATCACAATGGATCGATGGTTCTTGGGGAAACCTTCAGCCAAGAATACCAACAATAACCACATAGTATCAATGAGATAAAATCTCAATACACAACATATCAATGAGGATCGGTGGCTCTGGAGATATCATAATACCCGGGGATTCTCCCAGAACACTTACCCAACAATCTGTATGGCCAATACAGAATAGACCGATAGCTTGGTACCAATCTCATACGACCTAATTTCCTATTAACGATAAGTACAAGGAAATTCCTGTCGTCATCAATAGTAACCAAGCCCAACCAACCAACAAGTTGACCTCAATACTGATGCCCGAAGGCCAACTATCAAGTGATCACATATTCAATCAAGTCAACATATCAGACTAACCAGTCTATCAACAGTATTATTACTATCAAACCAACTCTATCATGGCAAATCAAAAGCAGTAATAATACGATTACCCGTTGTAACCAAACCTGTTACAACTAAATCACACTGAGGATTAGAATCCACTCACCGACACCTCAGTTGTCCACTCAGTAGTCTAATGTCACTGAGTCTTTCTCCATATCTGAGAATACAATAAAATACACAAGTTAGTCACTTGTCTCAAATTCTATATAACATCGTATCAATAGATTTACGCAAACAAATCTAAATTACTCAATTCACATGAATTAGCACAATCCCCACAATTATCAATATGTTAACACATTTAGTAACTAAAATCTTCATAGTTACTAATCACTATTATCTTTAGTATTTACAACATAATACTACAATGTAACCAACATGATATTTAACTCGATCAAGTGTTCTAATTAGTAACCAATACCAATTTCATTATATAACTCATCAAATCATCATAATCTCTATAACTTTCAAGAACACTTAATCACTTCATAACTTTTAACTTGAATTATGCTTATCATCACCATTAATCAACACTTATCAATCATACATCATTATTCTAAGCTTAGAAGCTTCAATTCTTGAATTATCAACTAAATCATACACTTTTATCATGATCATACATTCAAATCTTCAATTCTAGGTTATGGCTTAACCTATAATTATGTATTAAGCAATATCTAGTAATCATATCACTAATACAAGCTTTAATTCCATGAAATTCATCCTAATTCATAGAATTACCCAAAACCCATTTTCTAGGGTTTACATTAAATTCAAGAATTAGCAATTACAACATGTTTATAATGATGATAGAATGATTAATACATGTTATTGAAACTTAACTAACATCAATTCACACTTTTGAAACCCTAATTTCGGATTTTAACCAAGAACACTAAAACTCCCAAATTCTAGGTTTTAGAAATCAAGAAATTGAGACTTACAACTTGATTAGGAATGATAATCCATATGTTTGAAGCTTGAATTCGAACTTAGTAGCTTCAATTTGAGATTTCTTCATGTATTTTGTTCAATCTCCAGTTAAATGTGTGTGTATGATGCGTACGTATGTATGTACGAGATGTATGTATGTATGTGTGGAGATAAGAATCAAACAACCGACTCAACATTTGGGAGTGTACTAGAAGTGGTTAAATTTCATTCCCCGTACTTATCATTGTCTGGAACTTAAAAACCATTTGCGGGGAAACATTATTTTATTTTACTGTCACGTGAATTAAATTAAAACAGTTAATAATTTATTAGCCACAATAAATTATTTGACTCTTTTACCCATTTATTTTCAATTACCAATTTACAATATTTCCTAACATATCAATTAACCATTTCAAGTCAGGAAATAATAGTAAAATACTGGACCCATAAAGTGGATGTTACACCGACCCTCCAACCGCCGGTTGGGACTTCCAACCGCCGGTTGGAGTTAATTGAATCCTTCTCCAACTCTGCGCTTTTCCACCGACTTGAAACCTTAACCCCAACCGCCGGTTGGATTGTTTTTCCAGAATATTCCACAAACGGTTTTGGGCTTCAATGTGGGCTTTCTTTCTTCTCAAACGAATTCAACTTGTTTTCTTGGCCCAATTCTTCAATATTATCATCTTAGTCTTTATTTCTTTAAGGTTTAAATCTTCTTTTCTTCAATTGCTTTAATTTCTTCAGTTTTGGTCTTATTTTCGTTCCTTTTCTCCAATCTTCAATTAAAATACATTTCTGCAAATATTAACAAAATAAGTATCTAAAAATCATATAAATGCATAAAAATGTATAAATATAGGGATAAATTACTATAAAATATAGTATCTATTTGATGCTTATCAAATATCCCCACACTTAAGTTCTGCTTGTCCTCAAGTAGAATACTGAATAAAATTTAAAATAAGCATCAAACTTAATATTTAAAAATCAGGATACCAAAACTAAAAACATGTTTTATAAATTAAAAATTTAAACAATTTACTTAACATGGATAACTATAATGTACAAATAAAAATTATTATTATTCGTACAATATATAGCTCATGAATGATTACTAATATATTTGTCCACTTTAAACAATCTATATTTATACTTCTGAATACATCTTTTTTATTATTATGTATATTACTTATGATTTCCATATATGATATACTCTTAAACTTAATCATGCAATTTTCTTTTATATTCCAAATAAGTATATAAAATCCATTTTTAAGAATCAAGACATTGGTGATAGGTCTGCATTTACATGTAACAGAGCGACATAACTTGATTCATGTAAAGTAAATTTTTAAATCAAACCAGCGGTGACAGGTCTGTACAGCCGTACAACAAAGCGACTTAGTTTGATTTTTATTTTTATTCATTTTTTTATCAAGAATTTCTTCTTTCTTCTACTTTATTTAAGAATACTAATTAGAAACCAGGTCTGTACTTACGTACAATAGAGGAAACAATTAGTAGACTCCCAGGTAAATAATGGTTTGCTTGAGGATAAACAAAGTTCAAGTGTGGGGATATTTGATATCACTCATTTTGTATATATAAATCTTTCGCGATATCATTGTTTTGCATTTGTATTTGAGTCAATTTCAGGAACTTTCGATACTTAATCGAATTGGAAATTGATCTCGGGTTGAACTCAGGAAAAGCATGTGAAATGGTGAAGGTTGGATCAATCCGGAGCTAGAATGGAGCTGGATTGAAATTGCACCATACCCGTCCGGGTAAGAAGGCCAACCCGATCAGGTAAATCCACGTGATCGGGTATATTAGTTCAAAATGGTTACAGCAGAAGGCTAAGCTCGGCTGGTGAGGTTTTTCATAGGTTTGTTAATTGAAGTTGAACCTTAGGTGATGGTGAACGTTAAGCCTAGGTTTAATGTAAATTCACTTTTGCATACTAAAATCCGGTTATAACTTCACACCCCGAAATCACTAGCGACCTAATCCAAGCAAGTATTGTTTTTAATATTCGAAAGTTTTCAAACGACTACTTTGACTCTTCCTAAGTTCACTTTTCTTGTTTTAATTCAAAGCTAGTAGTTTTAAGCATCGTGACAACTCGGTCACAAACCCCACTTTTACTTTATTTTTCAAATTACTTGCACTTGAATTTAACATCTAAAATATTAGTTCCGTGTGTTAGAACCCGAACTTACCCAACTATACTACTACACGATAGGGTCTAATGCCTGGTTGAGTAATAGTCTTAGCAAGGTATTTTCTAGTTCATTTACAACGATAAATTTTAAGACTAGATTCATCACATCAGGGGGAACTTGACATTTTGGTCTCACATGTACGGATGTACTCGGGATTGTCAGAAAGTGAAGTTTCAAAAATTCAGTTGGGTTGAGTGCAAGGGCGGGGCTAGCAAAATTATACGGAGGGGACAAAAATAATACTATTTTGTGCTTCTTGATAGTTTTGAGGGGGCAAATTCTTAAATTTATCATTATTATCTTAAAAAAATTCTTTTTTACGTAAATTTATAAATTTTGTAGGGGCAGCTGCCCCCATTCTAACTCCGCCCCTAGTTGAGTGGTAATTTAAGTTAGGAATCGGGTTTTTGAGTTCTCCCACAGATACATTTATCTTTTCTTCAATTTTGTAATGAGTCAATGTCCTAAATTTGCTTATAACATTGTATTACAATAATGGTAATATTAAATGTTGAGTAAATTGATTCAGGAGTTTCTTTGCATGTCAAAGACTCTTCAGGTTACTTTGAACATGTTTGAACCTCTTGAAATGCGACATGTTTATATTTTAGTTGCATGTTTTATAAATTTTATTACTCGACTGGTTAGAGACAAAACATTGCCCAAATCGACTCATTCACATATATATAGATCAAAACTGTCATTGGTGTTCCTTTTTTTTGGTCAGGAAATAGCAAAGTTCAATAGGTATTGTCTAACAAAGATCATTATATGATTCGAATTTTCATTACATCAAAGTCTGTACGTTCCTTTTTTCTTTCACCATGTTGGCTATCTAAGTTCATCTTGCTAATGTAAATTTTATTGTAGCTTCCTAAGATGAAGAATGGGTCTTCTCAAAACGTTGTTGATAGTTCATTTGAGCTATTGGGAGTGAGCTATTTGAGGACTACATTGTCCAGCTTGCCATGGAATGGACCGGTAGCTTCTCTATATATTCTCACAAAAGGTTAGCAATTTAATACTAATAGGTTGATATTGCCGAGTTTTTCTAGATCAAAGGGCATCTACGGAGTCCCAATTAGAGAGCATCAAGAAGTCAAAATTGAGCCTTGAATCAAGTACCATATAACATCATAGAAGTCATGGATGAAATTCACAAGAAGGCTCAGACGACATCTGGTAGTTACATCTCTTTGTTATCAATAGGACATCATATCATGAAAAACATGGAAAAGACAAAAGCAGGAAAGACAAGAAGCATTTAATCTCATCGTGTTCATTTTTATTCCCTATATCTGTCTATCATTTTAGTTGTAGTTGTATATTCTTACCCTTATCTTCTTTTATTTACTAATATGATTGACCTACATTGCGTGTATTAGGCTTTATTATGGTTACAAAATATATAACTTTATTGATAATATCTTCCAATTGAGAATGTTGTATGTATATAATATAAATGTTATTGATAATCGCCTCTTTACGTTTTTAGCAGAGATTAATTGCTTCTGTTTACAAGAATTTTGTCAAATAACAATAAAACAAAAAGTTAAAATTAAGTTAAAAAATTACTCTATAATGCTGTTTATATTTCTTTAACATAACAACTTTATGAACATAGCGAGTTTGATTGCTTATCAATATGATTTAGTGGTGGTAATTTACATCAAGGGTTTAACATATCACATATTTCTATTTCAGAAAGGTTCGAGCATGAGACCAAGGAATTATTACATTATTCATAAGGTCACGATGATGGTTGTTTATCATTTTATTGAAACTATTATTTCTATGTCTATAAATAACTTTAACGTCTATAAGTTTTTAACAAATCATATATAAAATTAACGTCAAAAACACATGCGATGCACGGCTAGAAAAATATAATGTCGTAACAGATCAAAAGGTAAATATGTATTAAATAATGTTATAATGATAGCCAACTTAATGTTATTCACACTGTTTATGTGCAAAAGGAATATGTGTTTTTTTAAGGTAGTTGTGAATCACTGACGAACTATTTTGGCTCACCCGATCATCTCCACAAGCGGTTACTCCCCTGAAATCGAGTAACAGCCCCCGAAAAGGGAATATGTGTTAAGTTTAAGTATTTAACAATAATATTGATTTGAAAACTAATAAAAAAATAAAATTGAACGTCTTATTATCAGTCGGATACATCATTGTAATTGAGTTGCGTAATTAAAGGTAATATAACCTTCAAAAAGAGATGATGAACTTGATCTATCTATTTATAAAACTTGTACTAAGATTTCAAAATAAACAAAATTGAGATAAAAAAGATAAGCTATCATAATTAACTAAAATTATTTAAAAAAATTTGAGAGCTAAATAAAGAAGGGTGAAAATTTGAGATGAAGAAAACTTAAAAATTCTATTGTTCTATAAACGAATTGAACTCATAATCAAAGAATTTTGGGATATAACCAAAGTTATATAATGACTTTTATCTCATTACGTATTATTTTAGATTAAATTGGTTATAATTTAATTTTATGTGTTACCTTATATATTGTATGAAATTGACGACACATTATATTAGTGATACTTTCTAATTTAAAATGAAATGTTACCTTATTTACTTTCTAGGTGTATGAGGGCATCTTCAACAAGAGGTTTATTTGACAAAAAAACCTTTTACAAAGCTCAATTCTATTGGAGTCAATAGCTCAACTTAGTAAAGGGTGTGCCAAAATTGAGCTGTTGCTCAATGGCTCTATGGTGTTAAATCTCTTTGTTAATTTAGAACAAAGTTTTACAACAACTCAATCCATTGGAGTATAAAGGTTAATAGTTTATAGAATGTAGAAAAGGGTGATGTGGCTAAAAAAAAGCTTTATAAAGCTCAACCTATTGTGGGTGTTTTGAGGAGTTGCCACATCATCAAAGTTGATGTATAAAGTGATGATATGTAGGATAAAAATGTAAAACTTTGACAAATATTGGAGGGTCTCCTCCTTTAGTTATAAGGATAACATGAGATCAGTGTATAAATGTTATAATTAGAGAGTGTCAACTTCTATGTAAATCATTTACCTGGGCAACGCCCGGGTAAAAAAACTAGTTATAATAGATTGCCGGTTTTAGAATTTTACATTAAAAAATAACATTTTTATCATTTTATCTATAGTAAGTAAATGTCTAAATAAATATTATTCACGCATGTAAAACCATCATCAAATTTTTTAACATTATTATAATCTACATATATATTTGATCATGGTATATATCCTATGAGCTAATACATTTCACTCATATATATTTTAGTTGTTATAATATATATATATATATATATATATATATATATATATATATATATATAGTTGGTAACCCGCGCAATGCGGCAGGGAGGATATTTGAAATTCGTGAAAAATGTAGTGAAATAGCTGTTGAAAAATGTATATAAAATATATGTTTTAAATCAAACAAATAATAATAAGATGAAATAATATGATGAACAACACTTGAAAGAAAAAAATAATAGAAAATAAAAAAAAAAACACCGCATGTCTTAGATGTGTACCTTATATATGTTATATTCATGTTAGAGGTGCCCATACGGATTTTAGTCTAAGCACTACCTAGAAAGAGCTTGAAATAGCCCAAAAAGGGCTGGTCTGAAAAAGCCCGGCCCGACCCTTTAGTCCTTAAGGAGCCTGAAATCATTCGTGAAAGCCCGGTTTATATCCATAGAGTTCAACTTTATAGAGTTCAACTTTTCTTTTCTAGTTTAAGATTTCCAATCCTTGTAATTTATATTATTCTTTTTATTGAATGCCGGGTACTTAGCTCCAGTAAAAATAGTGTCCATGGCTGGCATTACCTGCCTTCAATTACAACTATGGATTCATACAAATGGAATATTACCTGCCTTCAATTAAAACTCTTGGTTGATTCATACAAAATGTTTCAAGTTGTACGGAGCAATGAAGGATTTTTGTTAAAAATTAGGATGAAAATGTAGTTGCGCATGGTTAGGAATTACTCATATATTTTTCAAATAAACAAATAATACATTCAAGATGTATTACAGACCATCACAAAATTAAGGTAATTAATTTTTCGAGTTAGTTTAAATGTGAATTACATACATAAAGTTATATTTCGTAAAGTTGTATATGTATATGTATTCAGATGATCATTGTAAAGGTTTACTTAAGGGTGTAATAAAAAATAGGCATCACATTCAATGCCTATTGGATTTAGTGGATCGTATAATTAACGAATTTTTTGTGTGTGAATTAAGTGAATTAATTTATTTTTAATACTTAGGTCAATTGATCGATTAGTATAACACAATACATTCCAAAACATTAAATAGTTGGCCTGAGATTTTAAGTGAGGGGTAATATGGGGAATTTTCATATCCTTCTACTAAGGCAATTAAGCCAAAGCATTGAAATGCTTATTAAAGGAGTAGAGATATACAAAAGGGGTGGGATAAAAAAACTGTAAAAACACTTTTTTGTTCACAATTTTTTTTAAGTTGTGAACTTTCAATTCATTTTGCTTCACATATGAATATTTTTTTGTTTCACACAAAGTTTATTTTTTAATTGTGAACCTTATTTTTTTAACATAATTTTTTATATAAATTTTTTCACGAAATTTTTTTAAGTTTTTTTATTTTTTCATGGAAAGTTTTTAACTTTTTCAATTGTTAACTTTTTTTTCAACTCACGAAAAGTTTTTTACTTTTTCAATTGTGAAACTTATTTTTTTTTGTTCACGGAAAGTTTTTAACTTTTTTATTGTTAACTTTTTTTTATCACTTGTGAACCTTAATATTTTTATTAGGTTCACAACAAGTATTTAACCTTTTCAATTGTGAACCTTATTTATTTGTTTTGGGTTCACAGAAAGTTTTTATGTTTTCAATTGTGAACCATAATTTTTTTTTGTTTTCGGATTTGACGTTATTTTATTTTTATTTTAAAAAATATTAATATTTTTTTCACACAAAAAATATTTTTTTTCCGCACACCTTAATTTTTTATGGTGTACTTAAAAAAAAGGTTCACACTTTAAAAAATTATGAAGGAAAAATTGGTTTCACCGTTTTTTTATCCCCACACATTATATATATATATATATATATATATATATATATATATATATATATATATATAAGTTAGATTAGATGGAGGGTGGGGATATGTTTTCACTATTTTTTTTTTATCTCCTTGTTTTCACAGGATCCCATTCTTATACATATATAGTGGAATGATCCAGAAGGAAGTGCATTTTTTAAGGGAATAGAGGAATCGTGAGTATTAATCAAGAAGCATAACCTTCACCCATACAAATCTCGAAAAAAGCAAACTAAAATTTAGTAAATGTTAATCATAAGCGATGCTATGAATGTTAAGCTTCTTTGATAAATTCTTTCTGCAAGTTATAACATCAATTTATGAATATTAAATCCAAATCCGTTAATATTTAACGCGGTGAATATTAGTTAATATGCATTGTGATGAATATTAACAATAAAAATATTTTTTGAATAATGTGAAGTTTTAATATGCATCATGATGCATATTAGTTAATATTCATCACAGTAAATATTAACAATTTATTGCAAAAATATTCATCAACTAATGTTATGACTTAAAAATGAAATTCATCCGTTAAAATATTTTTTATAACATCGATTTTGATCACTATTTACCAGTAAAAATATTTTTGTTGAGGTTTTGATTGATAATTGTAATATGCTTCTTGATGAATACTAACGCTTCCCCCTTCCCCCAAAAAAGGCACTTCCCTCTTGATCACTACCCTATATATATATATATATATATATATATATATATATATATATATATATAGGAATAGGATTCTGTGAAAACAATGAGATAAAAAAAGTGAAAACACATCTCCACCCTCAATTTAATCTAACTTATATATATATATATATATATATATATATATATATGGAGTGGAGATAAAAAACGGTGAAACACTTTTTTCTTCACAATTTTTTAATGTGTGAACCTTTTTTTTTTAAGTAACCATATAAAAATAAGGTACATACAAAAAAAAATGTGTGAATTTTTTTTTTTTTGTTGAAAAAAAAATAAAGTAAAATTCGAAAACAAGAAAAAAATAATTAAGTTTCACAATTGTATAACATTAAAACTTTCTGTGAACCCAAAATAAAAAAAAAATAAAGTTCACAGTTGAAAAAGTTATAAACTTGCTGTGAACCTAAAAAAAATTACGGTTCACAGTTGAAAAAAAAAATTCACAATTAAAAACGTTAAAAACTTCCCGTTAACCAAAAAAAATTATGCTTTACAATTTAAAAAGTAAAAAAATTTCCGTGAACTCAAAAAAAAATAAAGTTAACAGTTGAAAAAAAAAAGTTTACAACTGAAATTTTTTAATACTTTTCGTGAACTTAAAAAAATATTAAGGTTCATGGTTGAAAAAAAATTTCGCAACTGAAAAAGTTAAAAACTTTCCGTTAACTAAAAAAATTAAGGTTCACAGTTGAAAAGTTAAAAGTTTTTTGTGAACCCAAAAAAATTTAAAGTTCACTAACAAAAAAAATTCGTGAAAAAATTTACAAAAAAAATTAAGTGAAAAAAATAAGGTTCACAATTAAAATAGTTAAAAACTTTGTGTGAATCAAAAAATAAAACAAAAATTCATGACGAAAAATTTATGGAAATAGAAAAAAATATGGGTTCACAAAAAAAATAAAATGTTAAGCAAAAAAATGAAAGTTCACAACTTAAAAAAATGGTAAATCAAAAAGTGTTTTCATCGTTTTTTTATCCCCATCCCTTAATATATATATATATATATATATATATATATATATATGAATGGGATTCTGTCAAAACAAGGAAATAAAAAAAATAGTGAAAACAAATCTCCACTCTCCATCTAACTAACTTATATATATATATATATATATATATATATATATATATATATATATATATGGTTGTGATCTAGGGGGAAGTGCAAGAAATGAGGGAAGGGGGAAGTAAGTCACCACCACTAATCTCATAAAGTCTATAATAATTAGTGTGGGAGTGCAGACATGTGATCATCTATATAATAATCAAAACTCATTTACCCATTTACCCCTAAAACAAATTATCTCACAAACGACAAGTCAAAAAATTATGAAATTTGCACCATTAAACTCAACGTTTTCTCCTCTTCGATTTAAGATCTATCAATGCATATTTTTGACGAGATTTTTTTTTCTTCGTTTTTAATGGGGTAATAGTATGCATTGTGATGCATGCAAATTTATTCTTACATCAATGCATATTCATGTTCATGTGTAATAATAGTATGCATTATGATGCATGCAAATTTATTCTTACATCCTAGTGGTATATATTCATATTTTGTTATGGTTTATTTTAATGTGTACTAATAGTATGCAACGTGATTCATATTAACTGTAGTGATGTATATTTATGTATATTAAATTTTTTGTTGATTAATAATAATATGCACTACGATGCATGTTAAATTAGTTTTACATCGAAGTTACGTATGTTATATATATGTTAACATTGATTTTAATGTGTACTAATAGTATGCAAATGGATGCATATTAACTTATATTTACATTCTAATAGTGTATGTTAAAATTAATGATGGCGATTACTAATAGTATGCACTTAGATGCGTGTTAACCTAGGTTTACATCGTAGCGGTGTATATTGATACAAATTAACATTCATGTTTTTGAGTTTTAATAGTATATACTTTGATGCATGTCATATCAAAGTGATGTATATTAATGGTTTGTTAACACTCATCAGGATAAGTATTATTAACATGTAATGTGATGCATATTAATTTAAGTTTATATTCTACTTTTTTAAATTAATGTACGTTAACATTTATGTTCATAAGTACTAATATTATGCATTTTGATGCATACTAATTTGTGAAACCATCAAAAAATGAAAAAAATAAAGTTGTCGAAAGTATGCCTTGAGTGATCTTAAATCGAAGGGGAGAAAATGCTAAATTTTATGATGCAATTTTCATAATTTTTCGACTTGTTATTTGTAAGATAATTTTTTTTAGGGGTAAATGGGTTTTCTTTCTACACATGGCGTATTATCATTGGTACTTTCATGCTGTCACTAAATTCTCATGAAATGCATACCACTATAATATGGTGCATGATGTGACTCAAAAAGTCATGTTTTTAAGTACTTATTTCCGCACTTTTTGGACTATTCTCCGGTGAAAACATTTCAAAACAATCATTTATCATCAAAAATCACCAAGTTAGTCTAAATACGAACGTTGCTACAAAAATCAGCTAAAACATCCAATTTACACGCAAACCGAGGCAAAAACAATCACCTTAAATATTTCATTCTTGATTATCCTATCAAGATAGATCTTAATGCATATTTTATTATTCAATAGGAAAATCCAAGATTGGAGGTGAAAGAATCAAGAGAAACGGGTAAAGAACGAAGAAGATGTGCAGTCTAGAAGCCCGCCGATTGTCATCCGGAACATGCAAAAGTCAAACACTTCCAAATTTGGCAAACTTAGTGTCATTAGAAGTGTAACGGAGAAACGAAGCCAACGGTGCAAGAATCAAGCAAAACGGACTCCAAACGAAGAAGATACGGACGAACCAAGCAACCGAGAAGTCAGCGGAGGCCAAACCAAGCACCAACCCCCCCCCCCCCCCGGGCACCTAGGTACCGTATAAGGTACCCTAAGTGCCGTATACGGCCCTTAGGGTGCCGTATACGGGGGTGTTTGCCTTGATGGGTGCCGTTTGACCCCCCTTGGTCCGCTTGCCTCGTATGCTGCTTTGATGCTTGTATTTGGTGCTTAAAGACTTGTACCAAGGCTTTCACCCTTCTCTTATAAATAGTGGCTTCATTTCCACCATTCCACACACCTTACACCTTACACACTTCTCTCTCTCTCTACTTTCTCTCTCTAGTACTACTCTTAGGAGTTAGAGGAGAATGTTCTTGTAGTTAATATAGAATTGTTCTAGAGAGATATAAGTTAGCGGTTAGAGGTAGAGGAAAGTTGTAATTAGGTAATCAAGCTGTAGCAAGGTTATTCAAGTCAGACTGTTGTAATCCTCAGTATTACTCTTCTAATCCGGTGATATTATCTTACTCTCTTACTGTTATAATGTCTGCTTTATATATTATTTCAGTACGATCTATGATTATTGTCATGCTGATTAGCTAGATTAATATGTGATTGTTGAAATGTAGATGTTAGGATTAGGGATGATGTTTAATTAATATGTCTTATATATGATTGGTAGTTGTTATGTTGCATACATGTTTAGACTTATCCTGGATGTAGACTTAATTAATCACCCTTTCTGGTCTCTTACGTGATTGTTGCCTTAGGATAGGATCTGATCAACCCTAACTACGAATACACAGTTATCTCCTGTTTGTATGAAACTGTGGGATCGTCGTAACACGGCTGAATACTTGGTATAGCGTTGGAAATACCACTGGTAGAGTACAAATACGTGGAAGCCAAGGAAATGCCGATGGTTTATCTCACCGTGGATTACCTGGAAGCAACCCTTCCAGACACGGGTCTAGGTCTTGTTAAGCCGTGAAAATGCTATAGTAAACCGTTAAACTACCTCTGGTTATAAAGCTGTGTAAAGATACATTAGGTCTTTAAAACACCGTAGATATACCTAGGGTTAGAGTACTGTGAAAAATAAGGTCACTATACACTGTACGCATGCCTAGGGATGAACGACTGATGGCAAAGGAGGATCTAATCCATGACGGAAGTATTAGAACTAAAACAGATAAAATATGAGTTAGGAAATGAAAGCAAGGATGTCGGCTGTGTTCCCAGATGCTTAAAACCCCTAATCTCTACTTAACCGATAGTTTAACTTATTCAGCATACAACCAGTATTACTCTGTTAAAATTGGATAGACATAGGTGTTAAGAAAAGTTAGTATTGTGGACTGTCGCCTTATTCCTTAACTTCATTTAGAGAGTCACTTGGTCTCCAAAAGAGATGGTGAGGTGGGTCTGAAGACATTCCATCTGATCAGAATCAGGATAGCCTAAGATTTAGTGACATATGCTTTAGGGTTACACCTAGACGTAGGGTCCTAGTGTTTACACCGACCGTTTAGAAGATTCTTAGCTAGAGTAATCACTTATCATCAATATAATATCATCCCGAAACCCTAATCGTCGAAGTTTCAGCAATCACTCTCTACCTGCTGCTTATATTCTCGTTTACTTTCCTGCATTTTAATTCTTGTCTTTAGATTAGATTTAATAAAACCGAACCCATACTTACCTTATTTCTAAACCCATCCTATTGTCAAGTTATTTTTGGTAGGTTCCAATTCAATTTAATTCGTTCCGATTTTGGACGACACTCGAGTTATACTTGTCACCTTACCCACAAGGTAGGTAGCTAGCATAGTTTGAGCCCAACAAAATATAAATTTTTAAAACTTCCTTGCTCGTCCACCTCAGTTGCGGTCGGACCAACGACCAGGGTAAAACCCGACCGACGGATTGGGGTGACGACGGTGCACCTTAATTTGATTAGATGAGATGGATGGTTAGATCAACACTTCCCCCATTCCCTCCCAAATTGGGTGTTCCCTCTGGATAATGTACTATATATATATATATATATATATATATATATATATATATATATATATATATATATATATAAGGGGTGGAGATAAAAAAAGGGTGAAAACACTTTTTCCTTCATAAATTTTTTAAGGTGTGAACCTTTATATATATATATTTTTTAAGTAAACCAAAAAAATTAAGGTTCACATAAAAAAAAATATTTTGTAAAAAAAATAAAATAAAGTCAAATTCAAAAATTAAAATAAAAAAATTAAGGTTCACAATTAAAAAACTTAAAAACTTTCTGTGAACCCAAAACAAAAAAATAAGATTCACAATTGAAAAGGTTAAAAACTTGCTGTGAATCTAAAAAAATTTAAGGTTCAGAGTTGAAAAAAAAATTACAATTAAAAAGGTTAAAAACTTTTCATGAACAAAAAAAAATAAGGTTCACAATTAAAAAGGTAAAAAACTTTCCGTGAATCAAAAAAATTAAGGTTCACAAACGAAAAAGTAAAAAACTTTAGGTGAACTCAAAAAAAAATTAAGGTTCACCGTTGAAAAAAAAAGGTTCACAACTGAAAATTTTTAAAACTTTTCTTGAACCTAAAAAAAATTAAGGTTCACAGCTGAAAAAAAAAGGTTCACAATTAAAAAAGTTACAACTTTCCGTGAACTCAAAAAAAATTAAGGTTCACAGTTGAAAAGGTTAAAAAAATTTCGTGAAACCAAAAAAAAAAATTAAAGTTCACAATAAATTTTTTTTATAATTTTCGTGAAAAAATTAAAAACTATATATGTGAAAAAAATATGGTTCACAATTCAAAATGTTAAAAACTTTGTGAAACCAAAAGAAAAATTAAAGGTTCATCACGAAAATTTTATGTGAAACAAAAAAATATAAGGGTTCACAAAAAGAAATTATATGTAAAGCAAAAAAAATGAAAGTTCACAACTTAAAAAAATTGTGAATCAAAAAGTGTTTTCACCATTTTTTTATCCCCACTCCTTATATATATATATATATATATGTGTGTGTGTGTGTGTGTGTGTGTGTTAGATTAGATGAAGGGTGGAGATGTGTTTTCACTGTGTTTTATTTATCTCCTTGTTTTCACCAGAAATTATCCCTATATAGGGTAAGGTTCCAATGAGAACACTTCAAAAATAAGAACGGTAATAACACTTCATGAATGCACAATTAGCGAACAAAATCATTAGATTCACACTCATACATCTCAAATATGTGTAGAAAAATTAATTAGAATGGATTTGAACTTTCGAAAATACACAAAAATCGAAAAAACGATTAATGCACAATTATAGAGATAATCGTGCATCAATCTTTTTTTTTATTTTTGTGCATTTTTAGAAGTGTGCATTTGTTTTTCTTTGCATATTTGAGATGAATGACTGTGAATCTAATGATTTTTGTAGGCTAGTTGTGTATTTATGAGGTGTTCTCACCGTTCTTATTTTTGAAATGTTCTCATTTAATCCAAATTCTATATATATATATATATATATATATATATATATATATATATATATATATATATATATATATATTCAGAGATTTAGGAGCATAAATTCGGATAACTTACGATATATGGCTCTAGGAAGGAAAGGTGTGGGTTAGGAGCATTTCTAATATGATTATATTTAACTATTATATCACACATCATCGCATATGCATAGCGATGGCAAAAGCTCGTGCTTGGGGCGGGATTTGGTGCACTTGACCTGAAGGCGTGTATAGCACACATACACATATTCGACCCCATATTCAATGGGTACCTAATTAGTATTACTCATCAGTATTTCGGGTTTATTCTTGATACTAATTATGTATTCATCGGATAAATATGGGTTCGACTTTCGAGGGTTAAAAACGTTGAAGGGGAAAACCGAACCAAAAATAAGGAGAATACCATAAATTAAATATTCAAGATTTCAAATATGAAAACAAATGGTCGGCCGATGATAAAACCAACTCTCCATATTCTAAAGCTACTATAGCATACCTATTTTCAAAAGATAGACTCATCAAGTCTTTACTGTTTGCAACAAAGACGCTGAATAAACACCTATAACCGTCGAACATGATGGTTGGCCGATCATTTTTGTACAGCAGATCTCGATATTTACCCTTCCTAGCTTCAGTAATTAAGGAAACATCCAAAATAAGGCATAATTATATTGAGGTACTCTTTTATAATTACATGAAAAGGACAAGGAACTGGTTTGAAATGGACAAGCAACATCGTCAAGTCTCACTAATACATCCAAAAGCCTTATGTTGCCAGAAAAACAATCTCCAACAGTCCAACTTTATACCTTGTTAAAACATTTTTACCGAGATGGAACAAAATACAAGCGACAATTAGATATCATGACTTAAAGACTCTCACTCAGAGAAAACAAATCAAAATGATGACTCTTCACAAACTACATGCGAAAGAGACACGAAAACAGCCAATAAAAGACGAATAGTCAATAAGTTTTCATATTTGACTTCATAATAAAATAACATGGTTGTGAAACTTACTTGAAAGAAAGAATCCTCAGCTCCCAACCAAGATACTGGTACAACTGTAAAAGTCTGTGGTGGACAACTTTATTCCACCCTAATTAAGTTGCTTCATATACTTGTACCAAGTTCAGAAATCATTTAAGAAGAACTAAGAATAGATAAGGAGAGATACACAGTACGTAGAAGCTGAAATGGCGTTGCAGTGCGTCATCAGTGGATGCATGCCATTATGCAACGTGGAAATTGAGCGCAGACCCTACCATAGGAATTGCAGCTGTGGAATGCACAGCTTAAACGATAATTCCTTTGATGCTTGTTCTAGTTACAAGCACAATTATGTTTCATTTTCAAATAACTCTGGGAATAAGTACTCTTCGTCCTTAAGAGCCTTCAGGCACTTTAGTCTGTCTCCTCACAATGTTTCTATGGTGGCGAGAGGAGAGAATGGAAGTCTACAATAATAGTATGCTCTGGGTTCACGTATTTGCTAGGAGCAACAGATTTTCACCACGGATCGATTAGTTTCCATGTCTCTAGAACCTTATTTCTTATACAGTTATACGAGTGTACGAAAGGCTGCTGCTGTAAAGTTGACATGATACAACATTTTTCAGACATGATTATTATAAGATTCCAGATTTATAGCTCCTCAGGAGTCAGGTCCAACATTACTGTTTGCAATATGTACATTTGTTATGATGCAGTACGGTGTTGCAAAATTGGGTTATGCATCAGAAGATTTGGTGTACCATTTTGGTAACTGTACAAAGGATGTGGCAGCATTTAAAACGCAAATAATATTAATATCTTGACCCTCTTCTAACATCAATCACATATACTTCACCCTGAGCTATTTTGTGTTTTCCACCCACTCATGTTCAAAGTGGAAAAATATGATAAGAATATAAGATAGTAAACACATTTCTCCCGTTAGCAAGTCCTTGTATAAGCCTACCAGTCACGAAGTATACACTAAACTTAAGAAAGCAAAAATCGCATATCAATGACAGATATAGAGTTAACAAAACCTGACCCATCAAACAACAATTATGTAGCACTAAACCACAATCTGTAAGAACCAAAACTGCATCACATGCCTGTGGTGCCATAAAGGCATAAACTACATATAGCGCAACCAATAAGGTTTCACTTATTGAAGATCATGATATATTTGCATTGATCAAAGTTTTGCTAATCACCGACCCAACAGAAGTTAGCATTAAATGTGTACCTCCTAACGTAGCAACACAAGCATCTGTTGTAGCCAAATGAGGCTGCACTTGCTCCCATATCTTCTTCTTTGCGATCTGGTTAGCCGAAGCAGCCTCTGGAAGCTTCTCTTTATCTTCTTCGATCCCAAACCATATCCTCTCACCTGGGACCGATCCCTCAGGTGGTTCAAGCAACTCAACGTTTTCATGTGAGGCATCAGAAGCAGCCATAAGCATTCCAGATGACTTCACCCCACGCATGTTTCTTGGTTTCAAGTTAGCCAAAACCACTACACTTTTGTCTTGTAAATCATCAAGTGGGATGTATTTCACGAGCCCACTACATATTATTCTTGGCTCGGGTTCACCAATATCTACCTCTTCAACGTAAAGCGAATCAGCCTCTTCGTGTCTCCATGCTTTCAAAATCTTCCCTACCCTTATGTCTAAAGTATTCGCCATATCCTTTACCTTCATCATATCAACAACAGTCTCTTCTTTCCCATTGTTATCATCAGAAGAAGTTATTACTGGAGTAACAGGATCGGTAGTTACACTTGAGGATGTGCAACATGTTCTTGATTTCGATACCAATTGTGACATCTTTCTTGGTATATATGAAAATGTTGAAAGCGATAGAGAGGGTGTATTATTTCGGTTTTGCTGCTGGTTTGCTTTTAACGCAGAGTAGTAATATGAGGCAGAAGAACATATAGAAAGAAGTGGACGGAAAGCAATACCGCCACTGCAATTTTGATTGCAGTAAGAAAGTAGGCGCAATCCGCTAGTTCTTGGAAGACTGGCTGGCACCATTTTGTATGCTTCTCTCTAGATCAGTCTGCACCAAAAATGATCAGCAAATAATTTGCGTAATACAAAAGTGCAACTTTAATGATCCAACTCATGCTAGGACTAGTGTAAAGACCTTATTGTCATTTCCAGAATACAAAACTGAAATTTTTTAACCAAATTATTATTAGTTACAGAAAAAAAGTGAAAAAAACCAGACCTCACGTCGGAAATACAACTAAAAGGAAAGAACTTCATGTGACATCTAATAGTGTCATTTGTTGTAAACATATGTAGCTTTATCACCTAAATTACATAAAAATTGAAGAAGTATTGTACACATATAAAAAAATGCAAGTTGACTAAAGGGAACAAATGGGCAAACGGGTACTTTGTGCTGCTGGTCTGTTCGCCAAAACACCATTGTCCAAATTATTTGAACTAACACTTAAACTCCTGATATTCAATATTAAAGAAATTGCATTTTAATTTCGCATAATGGTAATGCCAATAAGGGTTGATTGCCAATAATGGCTTACTAATGTACTTTAAGCAATTTGGGTCAACTCTAAAATAAATCAGCACTTTAATGCTAAAAAGGGAGAATTAGCATTAGCATACTATTATACGAAATCTCCAAGCTTATGCAAGACCTCCCATTTGTGCGAGATTTTCCGTTATGTGCAAAAATTTCCCTATTGTGCAAAATTAGGAGCTACAACGTTAAATTGGAGGTGTTAAAATTTAAAACGTTTGAGTTGAGGCCCAAATGTGCTAACCAAGAATTTTCAATAACTAAAAGTCCTCAAATCATGTAACAGCATATTAAAAGAATAATCTAACAGCATTTTACAAGAACAATGTCTACATATAAGTAATCAGATTGATTGTACCACAACAATAGTATAAATAAACTCTGTTAATCTAAGCTATACTCAGATTAGGTGAGTCTTTTGATTTATCTATAAGAACTTGAATTAGTACACGTAAACCCTAAACAGCATCACATTAACAGGATACAAACATAGTGTTTGAAATTTACCTCGTCGGAGCAATTGGTCGGAGCAATTTCGCCGGTGACGGAGATATGTGATTGGAGTGGTGGGAATTTTACGTTTTCTGATCTGATTGATAAGCACCCGGATACGAATAATTACAATATCCACCCTTGATGTTTTACCTCATTTGCAGAAGTTGACTATTTTTTCATTTTGTGGATTGGGCCGCTGATATATGTAAATTTAGAACTGGGCTTGATCTATGATTATGAACTGCCATAAAGCCCATTCGAAAATATATACACAGTAACACAGATGCACTTAAGTTGGTTAATTTTAGAATTAAATTACAAAAATTAGTATTTTTTTAGTTTGTAGGGTCGATTAAATTGCTTTTATATTTTATCACCATACGTTACGTTCCTATGATGCAAACAGTTACGCATCTAGAACGCAAAGCTACAATTCTTCAGAATTTGCTCATCTCCGACCGTCGTATGGGTTTGACAAATTTGGATGAGAAACACATATATATGTGACCATTTCACAAAAATTTGATAACCAACAATGTCTTGTAAAATAATGGCATATATAAATGTGAGTTTCTTGATTTAGAAATATGTCACCATTTTGGGTTTGAACTTATCTACACTTGTTGATTTAAAGTAACAATATGCATTCATTGGGAATAACTTTCTTTATCATTAGTTTTCTAACAAAAAGAACTAAGGAGGGAAGATTATTTATATTTATTATATACTGTAGATAAAAATGGTTTCAAGAAAATATTGAACATTTATAATGCTTTTATAAGTTAGAAAAGGAAATAATTTGATGTATATTCATTTGCAAATACACTTATTTAGCTTTTAAAAGACAAAACAATGGTTTTGTACGAGGAAGAACTAAGAAAGTTGCATGTCTTACTTCTTCCTTGTGCAATGAATACCCTTTTGAAATAGGGTTTTGCTAATATTTGTTTTAGGGATACACGTTAAGCTGCATTTAATGAACCCGTAATTTCCTTAAATAATAGAATTTGCCTTTTATATATATATTAATTACAAATTCTATTATTTAAAGAAATTATGAGTCCATTTAATGCTACTTAACGTATGTTACGGGAGCATACGTTAGCAAAACCCTTATTATTATTATAAAAGTGTTTCTGTTTGAACCTTCCCTTAGAAATTTGTGACACAAATAAATATTTAATTTGGACATAATATGTAGGAATTGTTTAATTTAGTTTCATAATAATTAAAAACTCTATAATCTAGACTGGATATAATCAATCAATTATATAAATATTTGTAATAATTTATACGAGTGGCTACAAATACATAAATACGAAGTATTTATTTAATAATTTATTACGATTTACATCCATCGATAATAAAATGTTGGAAAATTTAAGCTGGTGGGTCAAGAGACATACTCCGTAATTTATGTGCATTAATTGCGATTTTACAATTCATACGTTTTAACTACATTTATGTCTAGCACTAGCTTCTTATTTTTGCATATTTTGCAAAATTTAAATCAATTATCATTTAAAATTTAGTTGCTAATTTATAGTATCTACTTTTGAAACAGATTGTAAATGAAAATGACTCGAAGTAATTAATATTAATAAGGGTTTGGTTAACACGTGTCCTAAGATATATGTTAAGCTTCATTTAGTGCATCGGAATTATTAATAAAAGTTAAAAAATGCATTTATTTAACTCTCAAATTTCCTTTTATGCATGTATGTAATTATTTTTAGTATTGTTCATGGCAACTTTTAGTATAATATATTAAGCCTTAACTTGTGCTCTTAAGGCATTAGTTAGCTTTTCCCTATTAATAATCATATAATTTAATATATTACCTTTAAGAAAAAGATTGGATACAAATCTACGAAAAAGATTTAACCAAATATTATATCCTAAGATAAGATTAAATCTTGCTTTCTCTCCCTAAAATTGTTTTTTTAATCAACGTTTATCTTCATACGTGTGTTTTTAAGCATGATTAGCATCTTTTACACGTTCAAATAAAAGAACTATCAAAAATTCATAAGTTGTTATCATGAAATAATCTACTCACTTGTTTTTTAGCTTCGAATTATTTTTTGTGATATTTGTTTTTATTGTGAGCACATTGATGTTAAATACGTAGTTTAAATGGGTTTAAAGTTTATAAGGCCACTCCCAACCCTAAACTCAACTGACTGAAACCAACGGAGTCACGTCAGCGCCACGTCAGCTTTTTCAGAAAACTGACTGAAACTGACAGACCCCTCCCATCCCTGCTCCGTCACTTCATTTTTCTGGGACTCACTAACCAATTCTTTAATCAATTAAAACAAAACTATTTAAATTAAACACAATAATTTAAATTAAAAACATTCCATTAAAAATAAAAAAATACAACAATTCCTAAAAATAAAAATTACCACAATTCCTAAAAATAAAAATTACCACATACCTAAAAATAAAAATTACCACAACGCCTAAAAATAAAAATGACAACAAATCCTAACGAGCACGATAATTTGGTGGAAGTTGCGCAATGTGTTGGATTAGAGCATTGCGCAGTCGATGGTGAACTTCCCGATCCCGTAATTCCTTGTCCATCCGCAACGAAGTTGCAACTCTTTCTTCCCATGAGCGATTTGGTCTATCTCACGGCTCAGATGGATAATCTTCTTCCAGGTCACATATATTTCGGCCATTATTCTCTGTTATCATGTTGTGTAGAATAACACAAGCATACGTGATTCTTTTTATTTTGTTAGTGTTGTATGGTCTAGCAGGATTCTTGATGATTTGCCAACGGCCTTGAAGCACACCAAATGCTCGTTCTACATCTTTCCTTGCAGATTCTTGGTATCTTTTGAAGCGAGCCTCGGCTTAAGTTAGTGGATGCCTGAACGACTTAACAATTGTCGCCCATTCCGGATGAATTCCATCCCCCAGATAATACCCCTTTGTGAAATGTTGTCCAACAATCGTAAAGTTAACTTGGGGAGCTCTATCTCGTAGCAAATCGGAGAACAAATCCGATTGATTAAGAACGTTAATGTCGTTGCTCGAGCCCGCGGGACCAAAGAAAGTGTGCCAAATCCACAAATCATAAGACGCAACTGCTTCGAGCATGATAGTTGGATGCCCTTGATCACCTCTAGTATATTGACCTTGCCATGCTACTGGACAATTTCTCCAAGGCCAATGCATACAATCGATGCTTCCGAGCATACCCGGAAAACCATGCAACTCGGAATGACGTTGATGTAAACGTTGCACATCTTGTACTGTTAGTTTTCTTAAATACACCGTAGAGTACAAATGAAATACACATTTACAAAAATTATCCAAACACTCGTATGAAGTTTGTTCACCCATATGCAAGTATTCATCAAACGCATCCGCGGCACAACCATACGCTAGTTTGCGTACGGCGGAAGTGCATTTTTGAAAAACATTAAACCCGGGTCTGCCGATTGCGTCAATACGTTGACGAAAATATGCAAAGTATTCCGGTAACGGATCTTGAGAATAAGACACAATATTTTGACATATACGGATAAATAATGGCTTACTCATCCGAAAACGACGTCGAAATACATCTGCCGGAAATGTTGGGATGTCGGCAAAGTAATCTTGAAACAGACGTTGGCTCGTTGCTTCGCGATCTCTTGGAAAGTATCGACGGGGAGCTCTCGGTATCGGAATTACTTCTTCGTCTTCCGATTCGGAGGATATGGCGTTGATAACATTAATCGCCCATTCCGGATCGAAAATGTCGTTGAGCGCCTGCAAATCTTCAAGATCGGAATCGGAAGACATTTTAAAAGTTATAAGTTGTGTGAAAGAGTTTATTGTGTAAATTGTTGTGTGAAGATGAGTGTAATATGTAAGTATATTTATAGGTAAAAGTTTAAAAAAAGAGGGGGAAAGTTTAAAAGTTTAAAAGTTTTTAAAATTTAAAATTTTTAAAAGTTTTAAAAGTTTAAAAGTTTAAAAGTTTTTAATTTAAAATTTTAAAAAGTTTTAAAAGTTTAAAAGTTTTAAAAAAAGGGGGAATGTTTAAATTTTAAAAGTTTGAATTTTTTTTTTAGTTTAAACGATTACAAAGAAAGAAAAAAAAATAAGTAACGGGTCACACGCAAACAAGCAACGGGTCATCGCCAAACCGAAGGAGCCAAACCGACGAGCCAACCGACGAGGCCGTGCCATCGCCCTCGGTCTCGTCGGTTCAAACCGACATCAAGCGACGAGGCGGGTAGGGAGCCCCCTAATATAATTATATGAAATGAAAATTTTAAATTCATATTATTATTAACTGTATATATTTAGGTTTTGAAATATAAGAGGACCTAAAGGCTAAAACTCTCTCTTTGTGCCACTGGTTACACTGACGTGGCTACAAAGTGATATCAATTAAGTTTCAGAAAAATAAACATCAGTTATCTTTTGAATAGTTAATCAAACGCATGCAATAGAATTTTTCAAATCATCAATAAATACATATAATAACAAGTAGTGTAAGTTTACATGTTTTTAGATCACGTTACCCTAAATTATTTTACACGTCACATTATGCCGGCATTGCGTGTTTTGAAAGGGTTATTATGAAATTAAACCGTGCGACATAGTGAAAAGTTTTATAATAACACAATAATTTTGTTGCTTTAATTTCTCGAATCCAAATAAAGAAAAACGTATGAATTATAGGATCCCCTAGCAAAAGGGAAACATATGTTAAAAGTCAATGATGATGAGTGGGAGCCAAAAGGTTAAGTTTACTTTTGCACTGTTAAATATTGTAACAAATGCGGTTTATTGTAGATTCTTTTGACAATTTATGTAACTTTTGACAATAATAATATTTTCATGGTAGATATGCTTTCGACTTTAAGTCTTGTCTCATATAAACATGGACTTTTGTTCATTTTTATGTGTACGTATTGCAGACCAATATTCATAAAGTCGCATACACGTATCATTAACTTTATAATTCGTTATAACATTCAACTCGCAATGTGTTGCCATTTTTTGTTTAAAGACGAACATGTTAACGCAATTAAAAACATCATAAGAGCATAAGGAATGGTTGCCCTAGTGCTCGATGTTCAGTTGAGCATTGAAATTTAACACAGGTATGAATTTGGAAGGAGTGATTCACTGTTCAACTCGAAGTTCAAACGGGCCTACAAAAATAGTTTTGAACCAATCAGAAAAACGGAAAATAAAAAAAAAATCGTTTGCTGCAGCGTTAAGTTTGGCACGGTGAGGTTGAAAGATGACCTTGAACGTCGATCCGATATGGTGTAACGCCGAAAATTGGCGTTCACGGTAAGGTAATGAATACTACCCATTTGACAACCCCGGCCCACTCCCTTTGCTCTAAATAGTCGAGAAACACTTTTATATAGACAATCACCATAAACATATACATTTTCTCGACGGATGTGTGCGGATATGTATAGAGGCAGAGCGATAATATAATATTACGGGAGGCAAAATATTTATTTTGTTCAAATTTCATTTTTTGGGGTGCAAAAGTCACAAAAACGGCATTAATGCCTTTAAAAGTTTGAATTTTTTAAAGGGGAACTGTCTGCTTTCTAGTACCGCTCCTGAATGTGTACATGGATCTATACTAGTCAATGGATGTGAAACACGAATAAATTACAAGTGTGTAAGATGATAATGATATCATCATCCTAGTCACTAACATCTTAAAGCTAAAGATATCAATAATATCGCATGGAGAAACACTAATGGGACCACTTTACAAATAATTAGTATTAATATTAGTATTATTTTGTTGGCAACTAACCCATGAACGAAAAACAGGCATCGGGCCACAATGGTGCTAATCATCCACGTATCATCTACATTACCACAATCAATCAGCGTAATTATTGTCAGCATATAAAACAAAACAACAGCATATACACCAACAGCTGTTTAGGTAATACGCACGATTAATTTGGATTAGCCGACATTCTCGTTACGTTTACTTGTAGCTCTCACAGTTATCGAGTAAAGACAAAACACCACATAAAAGCAACTTACCTTGCAACTTTAACTTTTCTTTAGATGAGGCTGGTTTTGATTATCTTCATCGTTCATTATTTCACTACTACAAATATACTCCTAAATGTTAATTGTAGACATTGATAATAGATAATCACTAGTTTGATAATTTGGTCACAGGTTACGACATTCTTAGAGCATGAGGAGTGGTCAAGTACTAACTCAGTGCAAAATGTTGAGTTCTATTTAAAATCAAGTGCTTTAGTGTATGTACGGAATTAATACAATGTAAAAATGATTTCATAACCAAAATAAATAACTAAACATTTTAAATATAAAAAGATTGGTAGCTCAACGCAGCGTTAATAGCTTAACTTTGTGTGTTCGACTTCTATTTTGGCGAGAAATGGTGTTCCTAGAGTTGAAATTGGTTCAACATAATGGAACACCCCGATTCCCAGTGAAATAATGTCCAATAGACAAACCGGTCATCATCAAGCTAGTGACCATTAAATCAAACTCACTCATTTTGAAAAAGTCTTATGACAAGGTCTGAGACATTAATTAGCAAGTGTTTTTAGCAAAACCGGTCATCAATATAACGGCAGTGTTATAATATCTATATAAACACTGTAAACAAACTGGAACGAAATGCAACTGCAATTTGCTGAGTGCATTAATCTAATTATTATGCTGGATGAGTTTCCAAATCTAATTATTGTTAAAGATTTAAGTGTTTGTCTTATTTCAGTTGTCATGATAAATTGATAAGGTTAACACAATATGATATACATTAGAAAGTATTTTGGTGAGATCAATTGATGATTATTGCACATCTAATCATGATTAATGCAAAAAGATGTTATCATGCGAACGTGATGTGTAGCATTGTACATATATACTGAATCTCATTTTGCTACTCCATCTTAATTATTACTCGTAATTGATTTGATTAAACATAAATAGGTTTATCTAATATGTATCATCTATGTAAATATGTGTAGATTTACTTCTTTTTTTCTTTCTTTTTCATTTTTTTATTGCAGTTACACACATACTTAATCACGTCTACAAATGAAATGCATGTTTAATAATAATAATAAAAAAAAGGAATAACGTCTATGTTGTGTGCATATATGTTGAGTGATGCTAGAATCATTTTTAAAAAATAATAATAAGATTTACAGCTTCACGTAGGATTCATTAGTGTAATTTTGTTTCTCCCTTTACCTTTGATGCACGTAGGATTCATGACGTTAGCTACGTCAATAATTTCCTCAAACAAAAGATAGGTGTAAATTATAACACACGTCAAATTAGGGTTAGTCATTAGGTCTTAATCATTTTGTAATATATGTAATTAGTACTGTGTTAGGCTAATTTGTGTATCAAATAATATATATTGTTGAATATATACAATTACGCGATTTGGTTAAATTGCGCATGTTTCAAATCGAATGTAATTCGATTCAATTAATACGGACGTTGGTGAACAATTTTATTAAATAATATAACATTATTTAATAACGCTATTATGTCACAAATATTATTTTGAATATTATTTCGTATTAAATTCGTATCGTACCAATGACATCTACGCGATTAAAATATTAAGGGCGTAAACAATCAGAACGAAGTTAAATTATATTTTATAACTCAATTATTAAGTAGTTGGTAAATACTTCAACAAAAATATTAATAAAACATTCGTATTTTAAAACTTATATTTAAACGCACAAAAAAATTAAATTAAACGTTTAAACAATCGAGAAACGAACACCGCACGGATCGCAAACGCGGGAAATTACAATTTGGGAAACCCCCCTCCCTTTTCCCCCAAAACCGGCTCCCACCCGCCAAATTAGGGTTAGTCATTAGGTCTTAATCATTTTGTAATATATGTAATTAGTACTGTGTTAGGCTAATTTGTGTATCAAATAATATATATTGTTGAATATATACAATTACGCAATTGGTTAAATCGCGCACGTTTCAAATCGAATGTAATTCGATTCAATTAATACGGACGTTGGTGAACAATTTTATTAAATAATATAACATTAACTAATAACGCTATTATGTCACAAATATTATTTTGAATATTATTTCGTATTAAATTCGTATCGTACCAATGACGTTTACGCGATTAAAATATTAAGCGCGCAAACAATCAGAACGAAGTTAAGTTATATTTTATAACTCAATTATTAACTAATTGGTAAATACTTCAACAAAAATATTAATAAAACATTCGTATTTTAAAACTTATATTTAAACGCACAAAATAATTAAATTAAACGTTTAAACAATCGAGAAACAAACACCGTACGGAGCACAAACGCGGGGAATTACAATTTGGGAAACCCCCCCTCCCTTTTCCCCAAAAACCGGCTCCAACCACCCCCCCCCATTTCCCCTCTCATTTCATTTTCACCTTCTTCTTCTTTTTTCCCTCTTTTCTGCTCTAAGTGTCGCCGTTACCATGATGGTCCTTGTAGTACCCAATGCTCAAACTGTCAGAGATTTGGGCACATGGCCAAGGACTACAAATCTACCACCAACTCCAACACCAGTCAACCCAGAGCCTGTTTTGAGTGTGGTAATCCAAGGCATTTCAGGAATGAATGTCCTAAACTGAAGAACAAGAGCAACAGCACCGCTAAAGGTAGAGCTTTTGTCCTCAACTCAAAGGATGCCCGTCAAGACCCGAATGTTGTCTCGGGTATCTTCCTCATCAACAACTTATCTGCTTCTATTCTATTTGATATTGGCACTGATAGGAGCTTTATATCTGATGAATTATGTCCATTACTTGGCACCACACCTATTGCCCTAGATGCTAAGTACATAGTAGAGTTAGCTAACAGCAACCTCGTTGAAACCGATAGTGTATTACCCAATTGTACTCTAAATCTAGCCAATGAATTATTTTCCATAGACCTCATACCTGTCGAGATTGGGAGTTTCGACGTCATCATCGGCATGGACTGGCTGTCTAAGCATCGTGCCGAGATCGTTTGCTTCGATAAAGTTATTCGCATACCTCTCACCTTCGGTGGTACTCTAGCCATACAAGGGGAGACCGGTGGGACGAGGTTGAACGTCATTTCATGTATGAAAACCCGTAAATACCTGAGAAAAGGTTATCAGGCAATCCTCGCACACATTATGGAGAAAAAGTCAGAGGAGAAGCGACTTGAGGATGTGCCTATCGTTCGGGACTTTCCAGAAGTCTTGTCGGAGGAATTACCTGGCCTTCCACCGTTTAGGCAGGTAGAGTTCTCCATCGATCTTGTGCCCGGGGCAGCACCTGTGGCACGAGCACCGTACCGTTTAGCCCCATCCGAACTTCAAGAGTTGTCCTCTCAGTTACAGGAACTCCTGGACAAAGGATTCACCCGACCGAACTCTTCACCTTGGGGAGCTCCGGTCTTGTTTGTCAAAAAGAAAGACGATTCTTTCCGCATGTGCATCGACTACAGGGAACTGAACAAGTTAACCATCAAGAACCGTTATCCACTACCACGCATCGATGATCTATTCGACCAACTTCAAGGTTCAAATTTCTATTTCAAAATTGATTTACGATCCGATTACCACCAGTTACGAGTTCACGATATTGACATTCCGAAAACTGCCTTCCGAACTCGTTACGGGCACTATGAGTTTCAAGTCATGCCCTTCGGTTTGACAAACGCACGGGCTGTATTCATGGATCTCATGAACCGAGTGTGTAAACCATATCTCGACAAGTTTGTCATCGTATTCATTGATGACATTCTAATCTACTCGCGCAACGAAGAAGAACACGCGCAACATCTTAAGATCATTCTAGAACTTCTCAAACACGAAGAGTTATACGCCAAATTCTCTAAGTGTGAATTCTAGATACGAACCGTTCAATTCCTTGGACACGTTGTAGATAGTCAAGGAATTCATGTTGATCCATCAAAGATCGAGGCTATCAAATGTTGGCAAGCACCGACAACGCCGACCGAAGTACGTCAATTCTTGGGTCTCGTTGGTTATTATCGACGTTTCATCGAAAACTTTTCAAAGATAGTCCAACCTCTCACAATCCTCACTCAAAAAGAAAAGAAATTTGATTGGACAACAAGAGTCAGCATTCCAACTCCTGAAACAAAAATTATGCAGCGCACCTATTCAATCTCTACCCGAAGGCACCGATGACTTCGTGGTATATTGCGATGCTTCGCATCAAGGTTTCGGTTGCGTGCTTATGCAACGAGACAAAGTCATCGCCTACGCCTCCCGACAACTCAAAATCCATGAAAAAAATTACACCACTCATGACCTTGAACTGGGAGCCGTAGTGTTTGCACTCAAAATCTGGAGACACTATCTCTATGGCACTAAGTGCACGATCTTTACCGACCACAAAAGTCTCCAACATATTCTCAATCAGAAAGATCTCAACATGAGGCAACGTCGCTGGGTCGAGTTGCTTACCGATTACGATTGTGAGATCAAATATCACCCTGGCAAAGAAAATGTCATTGCCGACGCCCTCAGCCAAAAGGAACGCCCGAAACCTCTTCGAGTCTGAGCCCTCAGTATTACAATCCACAACGATCTTATCACTCAAATTATTACCACTCAACTCGAAGATTTGAAACCTGGAAATATAAAAAATGAAGCTTTGCGAAACATGGAGAAACAATTCGAAACCAAACCCAACAGGGTTAAATATTTCGCAAACTGAATCTGGTTAACGAGTTTCGGGAACCTCTAAGACTTAGTAATGAACGAAGCCTACAAATCCAAATACTCTATACATCCTGGATCTGACAAGATGTATCATGGTGTCAAGGAACTGTACTGGTGGCCGAACATGAAAGCTGAAATCGCCACCTACATTAGTAAGTGTCTCACATGCTCAAAAATCAAAATCGAACATCATAAACCTTCCGGCTTACTTCAGCAACCGGACATACCCCAATGGAAATGGAAACAGATTACCATGGACTTCATCACCAAGCTCCCGAAAACGTCAAACGGTTGCGATACCATTTGGGTAATCGTTGATCGTCTCACCAAATCTGCCCATTTTCTCGCCATCAAGGAAACCGATAGAATGGAACGCCTCACCCGAATCTACCTGAAAGAAATCGTATCCCGACACGGCGTTCCTATCTCTGTATTATCTCCGACAGGGATAGTCTTTTCACCTCACACTTTTGGCAATCATTACAGAAATCTTTGGGTTCTCACCTCGATATGAGTACCGCTTATCATCCACAAACCGACAGCCAAAGTGAACGAACCATTCAAACACTGAAAGACATGCTACGAGCCTACGTAGTTGATTTCTGTGCAAATCGGGAACACCACTTACCCTTGTGTGAATTCTCATACACAACAGCTACCACACCAGTATTGGAGCTGCACCATTCGAGGCACTATACGGTCATAAGTGCCGGTCACCCATTTGTTGGACCGAAGTGAGGGACAGCCAACTCACCCGTCCTGAAATCATTCATGAAACCATCGAGAAAATCGTTGGTATCCAACAACGGCCGAAAGCCGCACGCGATTATCAGAAAAGCTATGCTGACGTGAGACGCAAACAACTCGAGTTCCAGGTTAGAGATCGAGTATTACTCAAGTTATCGCCTTGGAAAGGCGTCATCCGTTTAGGTAAGCGCGGGAAACTGAACCCCAGATACATCGGACCTTTTGAAATATTCGAAATGGTTGGTCCGGTGGCATATTGATTAAAACTACCAACTGAACTCAGTAGTGTACACCCTACATTTCACATTTCTAATTTAAGAAATGTCTGTCCGACGAAACACTCATCATTCCCCTCAAGGAAATCCAAATCGACGACAAACTTCATTTTGTTGAGACACCAGTGGAGATTATGGACCGTGAAATTAAACAGCTTAAACAAAGTCGTATTCCCATCGTCAAAGTCCAGTGGAATTCGCGGCGTGGTCCGGAATTCACCTAGGAACGAGAGGATCGAATGCGACTCAATTATCCACAACTTTTCTCCGACTCCACTCACACGACTACTCGGACTTAAATTTTAGGACGTAATTCTCCTAACAAGGGAGAATGTAACACTCACCAAATTAGGGCTAGTCATTAGGTCCTAATCAATTTGTATAACATGTAATTAGTACTGTGTTAGGCTAATTTGTGTATCAAATAATATATATTGTTGAATATATACAATTATGCGAATTGGTTAAATTGCGCACGTTTCAAATCGAATGTAATTCGATTCAATTAATACGGACGTTGGTGAATAATTTTATTAAATAATATAACATTATTTAGTAACGTTATTATGTCACAAATATTATTTTGAATATTATTTCGTATTAAATTCGTATCGTTCCAATGACGTCTACGCGATTAAAATATTAAGTGTGCAAACAATCAAAACGAAGTTAAGTTATATTTTATAACTCAATTTTTAAGTAATTGGTAAAATACTTCAACAAAAATATTGATAAAACATTTGTATTTTAAAACATATATTTAAACGCACAAAATAATTAAATTAAACGTTTAAACAATCGAGAAATGAACACCGCACGGAACGCAAACGCAGGGAATTAAAATTTGGGAAACCCCCTTCCCTTTCCCCCCAAAACCAACTCACCCCCCCCCCCCCCTATTTCCCCTCTCATTTCATTTTCATCTTCTTCTTCTTTTCTCTCTCTTTTCTTCCAACTACACCACCACCTTCCACCACAAAATAACATCACCAAACGACCTCGGATTTCAAGACCCATTTGGAGAAAAACGTTCAACGTATCACGATCTACATTTCTACCTTTTCAGTTTCTCTTGGCGTAAACTAGTAAGATTCCCAACAAATCTCGAAAACTCTTAGATTTCATTTATTTTACTTAAAAGTTGTTTATTTAAGCTTGAAATGTCCAAATATGGGTTGGATAAAAGTTTTGAGTTAAACGAAAAACGGAAAACACAATTTCGACACAAAATCCGGCCAACAGATGTAAATGTCGCACAGACCAGTGCAGTGATGCGTCACTTCCTTAAGTGACACATTAAGCGTCGCTAAAAGCCCTAATCCTGCGTCACTTGCCTAAGTGCTGCATAAAACCCTCTTTTTGTGTAACATCCTCTCGCCGGGTTTGGTAATTCTCTATTTTAATTGATTATTTAATTAATTTAGGAATTACTTGGTATTATTTGTTTATAGAAAAACTTAGGTAAGTAAGTCTTAGGACTTATTGTGAATAGTAAATTGTTACTTGTTTTAATTTGCTATAGTCGACAGTATCATAAAATAAGTTTCTCGCAAGAGATTTTAAGGTTCCAAACAATAGATTTGGAACGGGTATAAAATACCCACTTATTGGGTCGGCTTAAATGAAGAGACCGACCTTGTTTTTATTACTTTCCCCAATTTGGAAAGCTACTTCACTTCACTACACTCCCTTAAGGAATCAACTTTAAGAATCTAAATTAAAACATTAGAATCCAAAGCAAAGTACAGGAATCAGAAATTGTGATCTATTACAAATTCATAATCATCATCTTCCTTATCAAGAGTAAGTTGTGTATTGTTCATAAACTCTATTATTGTTAGGATAAATGTACAATTGTTAGATTGGATGATTACTTGAGTGAAACCTGATGATTACTAGTGTTATAGTTACATTGTGAACTAATTCAAGTCATTAAGAACTGAATTCATATGTATTGTTGGTGATTTGGAACACAAGTAATTAACCTAGATGGGTTTCATGAATTTGATGAGAAATTGGAAGTTTTTGATGTTGTTTGATGCTAACTAGAAGTAATATAAGGTTACTTTGGTGTTATACTACTCCTTTGATTGTTTTAGCAACTGAAATTGTGGATTTAATGAGTTAGGTTCGTGTGGAGTTTTTGGTTAAAACAGTTGTTGCTGTGAATTGGATGAACAAGCCGGCGGCTTTCCTGAGCTAGCCGGCGGGTACTAGTATGGGTTTAGTTGTAACTCGGAACATTTGTTGTGTTTGAGACTTGTTTATGAGTTTAATAACCAATAGTTATCGGTCTATTCTGTAATAGCCATACAGATTGACTTTAAATGTTCTTTGGGAATCCCGGGTATTATGATATCCCAAGAGCCACCGATCCTCATTGAAAAAGAATGTGTTTACGATTATTTGCTGTAAACAGATTGTTATGCTAAGTTGAATTGTGTGTGATAAATCTATTCACTTAGCTTTATGCTAATCCCTCCATTTACTTCCTGCAGGATATGTTTTGATTAATAGTGGGTGCAGGAGGTGAATAGTTGTTCAATGAATGTTTGACTGCGCTTGAAGACTCTGATATGGTTTTGTAATAAACCTTGTTTTGAGAATTTTATAATACACCGTTTTAAGTGATTGTTAAACAGTTTTAACTTGGTGTGATCTGAATATGTAAACTGTTTATGTATATTATTTAATATAGAGTAATGAACTGAATTTTATAATATACGCTTCCGAGTACAATAATATAATATTGTTGTCCTGAAAGAGGGGTGTTATAAGTTGGTATCAGAGCATAATTTTGGGCTAATTGTGTAACACCCTCTTTCCTGATCTGGTAATTTCTTTATTTAAATTAGTTATTTAGTTGTTTTTTAGGAATTACTTGATATTAATTATTTTACTTGTGAAACTTAAGAAAATAAGTCTTAGGACTTATTGTGAATAATGAAATATTAGTTGTTTTAAATTATTATAGATGACAGTAAAATAAAATAATATTTTCGTAAATGTTTTCTAGGTTCTAGACAATAGATTTAGGACGGGTATAATATTATACCACTTAAAAGAGGAGTCGGTTATGAACCAACCTATATTTCTTCAAGTTTTCAATATCTTCTTCATTTTCATTGTAACAATTCTCAAACTTAAGAAAACCCTAACCAAATTGAATTCAAGAAAGCCTTGTGATTCTGATTACTAACATCACCATCAACATCTTGTTACCTTCATCACCATCTAGAAAGGAAAGTAAGTTTCATTGGGTTTTATAAATTGGGGTTTTGAGTGATTAAACCAAATTAACGCTTGTTATGTTGCTATTTGGTGTTATTAGGTGGTATATGATGTTAGTAGATGTATTAGAAACCATAGAATTGAGTTCCTTGAAGTTTTGATGAGTTTTGGTTCGAAAATCTCGTAAGAACAGCGAAACTCGAAGAACCCAGTTCGTCCTGCGAACTGAGTTCTTGTTGCGAAGCGAGTTGAGTTCTGCGAAGCGAACCGAGCTCTTGCGAACCGAGATATTGGTTTGCGAGTTGAACTTGCGAAGCGAGTTGAGTTTCCCTGTGCGAATTGAGTTTCTGCGAACCGAGTTGACCTGCGAGTTGAAACTGCGGTGCGAACCGAGTTTTTTTAAAGATTTTTATTTCGCAAATTTTGAAAATGCGTAAGTCTTTTCGGGGTAACAGACAGGTGACAATTTCACTAACACGGATTGGATTGAAATTCGCATGGTCACTCGGAAACGACCTAATGATCCCGGCTCTACTCTAAGAGTCTAGGCAGTTTTTGGCCATTCGGGGTCATCTAGGGCCCGAAAATGGCATTTTTCAGTTTTTAAACGTCATTTCGGGATTTTCTAATTTCATTTTGAATGAACTTTTGTTTGACTAGACTTCAGGGATTACCTTATTTGATAAATATGATATGATTATGATTATGGAACAAATTTCTAACTTATATTTGATTTTTTGTTTCAGATCAACCTAAGACTCAGTGATATAAGAATCCTGAGTGTGGAGACGTCAGAGGTATCGGGGAGTGGATTTAGAACTCGCCGTTTGATTTAGTTGTAACTGTTTGGTTGCAACAAGTAAACGTAGATATGTGTTAGACTGTTTAGTCTTGATTATTGACTATGAATCTACGTGATATGTGAATATATGTGTATCAGATTATTGAGGTCAACGTGTAGTTGGACTTTTGGTTATTATGTGAATTACACAGGTTTTGATTCATTTGTTGTGTTTGAGACCTGTGTATGCGTTTTATAACCAATAGTTATCGGTCTATTCTGTATTGACCATACAGATTGACGTTAAGTGTTCTTTGGGAATCCCCGGGTATTATGATATCCCAAGAGCCACCGATCCTCATTGAAATATGTGTGTTTACGATTATTTGGTGTAAACTCATAGTTAAGCTAAGTTGAATTGTGTGTGATAAATCTATTCACTTAGCTTTGTGTTAATCCCTCATATTACTTCCTGCAGATTTTGTTTACTATGTGGGTAGTCAGGAAGTGGATGCTTCGGCAGGGAAAGTTTGACGACTTGCGACTCTGATATGGTTTTGTATAAACCTTGTTTTGTAAAATATAATACCCCGTTTTAAGTATTTGTTAAACAGTTATAATTTGGTGTGATCTGAATACGTAAACTGTTTATGTACATTATTTAATATAAAGTAATGAAATGTATTTTGTAATATACGCTTCCTATTAAAATAATATAATATTGTGGTATTAGAAAGAGGGGTGTTATAAATTAAGCATTGTAAAGTGTTCAATCCCAAATTTGAATTGTGTTATGTCATACATTCCTGGGTATGGGATTTAGCATTGGTTATGAATTGGTTAGTAGATAGGTACTAACGATTAACAAGTTTCAAGTTGTTGTGTTGAATACAGATATGGCAGATAACGAGCAACCGACCACCAACCCTAATAATGCCTCACGAATCGATGTTCCTCTTCCAAATATTCATAACGAGAGACATGATCATGAGGGTACTTCTATTCCTGCTCGTGAAGAATCGAATCGAGATGATTATCTTTTTCTGTTAGAAGATGAGGTGATTAATCTCAGAGAATTTAAAAGACAGGCTGAAACTTCATCATCTCAGCAACGTTCTCAGCAACAGATACCTGTGTTTGGTAATATTCCTCCTTTTCAGTCAAATAAACAGTGTTCATTCAAAACATTCATGGCAAGTAAACCACCAGAGTTTAGAGGTAGTACAAATCCATCTGTAACTTTAAATTGGTTAAGAGATATGGAGCGGAAATTTGATGTTACTCATTGTGAGGAAGAATCCAAAGTGTTTTATGCTATTCAGTGTTTAAAAGACGAAGCCATGGTATGGTGGGACTCAATTACTGGTCATTTAATTCAATAGCAGAAAGAAGTTATTCGATGGTCTAATTTCCATCAAGCTGTTTGTAATCAGTATTGTTCTGACTTTGATATGGCACGTATTAGGAGAGAGTTTGAGAATCTTCAATTAACCGATAAGATGACTATTGATGAGTTAATCACACAGTTTTCGGAGAAACTACGATTTATACAACAGTGGGTTACCGATGAGAAAACCAGAATAGAGCAGTTTGTGGAAGCTTTACCTCATAATTATCGTACTACAGTGAGGTTAGCTAGTAATCTATCCCAAGCGTTTATTCTTGCACGTTCGGTTTATAGTGACATTAGAGGTTTTCGAGAATCTCAAGCCAGAAGTACTTCTTCTTCATTTCCAAGAGCTAGAACAGATTCTTCTAGTAAAGGAAAATCCAGGTGGCAGGGTAATCGTCAGAGTCAAAGATTTAGTAATAAAAGTGGTTCATCTGGAAGTTCTAACTGGTGTACTTCTTGTCGATCCAAACATACTGGTCCTTGTACAATTAAGACGAACAAATGTGTTAAATGTGGTGAATTGGGTCATGAATTTAAGAATTGTAAGTTTCCTAATTATGTATGTTGGAACTGTAAGAAAGAAGGGCATCGTGTTGGGCAGTGTCCTGAGGCAGGAAAACAGGGTTCGGTCTCGGTCGGTAGTTTGTCATTTTCCGGTCAAAAGCGGAAGAATCCTCCGCCAGCAACGAGTAGGGCTTTTCAGATGACAGTCGATGAGGCTGTCCACACAGATGATGTGATTACTTGTATTTTTCTTATAAACTCTGTACCAGCTCGTGTTTTATTTGATTCTGGAGCAAATTGTTCTTTTATATCTGTGTGTTTATGTGATAAGTTGAAACTGATCCCTACTATGATAACTAAGCCCTTAGAAGTAGAGATTGTTAGTGGTAAGTTAGTTCCTGTTACCACCTCGGTGACTGGAGCCAATATTCTGATAGATGGTCATACTTTTCCAATTTCGTTTCTATTGATACCGATTCAAGTTTTGATGTGATTATTGGCATGGAATGGTTAATTCAGTTTAAAGCAAGTATAGATTGCCACCATAAGCTGATTAGAATCCCAATCTCTGAAGAGTCATACGTTGTGGCTCGAGGAGAACGGGATAGTGGGTGTATTCCTCTGATTTCCATGATGAAAGCTAGGAAGTCGTTGTCTAAAGGCTGTGAGTCTTATCTATCTTATGTCATTGATGTTAAATTAGAAAAGAAGTCCATTTCTAAGGTTCCGGTTGTGTCTGAATATCCAGAAGTGTTTCCCGGTGATTTACCTGGTTTACCACCGGTTAGGGAAGTTGAATATCAGATTGATCTCATTCTTGGTTCCTCGTCTATAGCTAAAGCTCCCTATAGATTAGTTCCGTCTGAAATGCGTGAAATGATGAATCAGATTCAGGAGTTATTGGATAGATATTTTATTTGACCTAGTTCTTCTCCTTGGGATGCACCGGTTTTATTTGTTAAAAAGAAGGATGGGTCTTTTAGAATGTGCATTGATTATCGAGAATTAAACAAAAGAACAGTAAAGAATAAATATCCTCTGCCTCGAATAGATGATTTGTTTGATCAGCTGCAGGGATCTTCTGTATATTCTAAAATTGATTTGAGGTCGGGTTACCATCAGGTTCGTGTTCGTGAACAGGATATTCCAAAGACTGCTTTTCGTACCAGGTATGGTCATTATGAATTCCTGGTAATGCCTTTTGGTTTAACAAATGCTCCGGCGGTCTTTATGGATTTAATGAACCGGGTATGTCGACCATTTCTTGATAAGTTTGTAATTGTTTTTATCGATGATATTTTGTGTATTCTAAGTCCGAATAAGAACATGCCATGCATTTGAGGTTAGTTCTTGAAACCTTGAAAAGAGAACAGTTATATGCAAAATTTTCTAAATGTGAATTCTGGATTCGGGAAGTACAGTTTTTGGGTCACATTATTTGTAATGATGGGGTTAAAGTTGATCCTTTAAAAGTTGAAGCAGTAATGAATTGGAAAACTCCAAAGAACGCTTCAGAAATCAAAAGTTTTCTGGGTTTGGCAGGTTATTACCGAAAGTTTATTAAAGACTTTTCTAAAATTGCTAGCCCATTGACTAAATTAACCCGCAAGAATGAAACGTTTGAGTGGAATAATCAACAAGAACATGCCTTTCAGACTCTGAGACAATTGTTATGTCAAGCTCCTGTGTTAGCCTTACCGAATGGGTCTGAAGATTTTATTGTATGTTGTGATGCATCTTATTCTGGTTTGGGTTGTGTTCTTATGCAAAGAGACAGAGTTATTGCTTATGCTTCTCGTCAATTAAAACCACATGAAAAGAATTACCCAACACATGATTTAGAACTGGCAGCTATTGTGTTTGCTTTGAAAATTTGGAGACACTATTTATATGGTACTAAATGCATTGTTTGTACTGATCATAAAAGTCTTTAATATGTGTTTTCACAGAAAGAACTATATATGTGTCAAAGGCGATGGTTAGAATTAATCAAAGATTATGACTGTGAAATACGTTACCATCCAGGAAGGGCAAATGTAGTTGCAGACGCTTTAAGCAGAAAAGGTACTTCTGACCGAGTTTATTTTCTGCGAGTTGATGTTTCTTCCGACTTGGTGGATCAAATTAAAGCTGCACAATTAGAAGCTTTGTTGGAATATAATCTTAAGTCAGAAATTTTGTCGAAAAGAAAAGATTTATTGATTGACGATTCTAGAGGATTAAAGACTTTTCAGTCTCGTGTTTGGATTCCTCTGATTGGTGATATTCGAGATATGCTTTTGACTGAAACTCACAAGTCTCGGTTGTCTGTCCATCCTGGTAGTACACGGATGTATAATGATTTGAAGCCTTTATACTGGTGGCCCACAATGAAAATTGATATTTAAGTTTGTTGGTGTTATACTACTCCCTTGATTGTTTTAGCAACTGAAATTGTGGATTTGATGAGTTAGGTTCGTGCAGAGTTTTTGGATAAAACTGCTGCTGCTGTGAATTGGATGAACAAGCCGGCGGCTTTCCTGAGCTAGCCGGCGGGTACTAGTATGGGTTGGCAAACCGGCGGGTAGCACACCCAAGCCGGCGGCATGACCCTTTAAACCGGCGGGTTAACCACCCTACCCTGCTGTTGCTAGAGGCTTTAAAACGCATCTTTTTGCTGGTTACTCAAAATACCTTGTACCCGGCAGCTAGGGGGTGTGACCCGGCGTCTGGGGAGGTGAAGCCGGCGGGTAAGGGACCCCAGCCGGCGGCTAGTATGATTTTCCAGCTTTTCAATTTAAATTGTTTGATTCAACGATTATTGATTAATACATGTTATAACATTGATAAAATGAGTATTAGTAAATGATGATAATTATGTTGTGAGGATTACTAATACATAAGAAAGAACTTGTAATTGTGATATCGATTGTACTAAATTCTTAGTGTTATGTATTAATATAAGTTATGTATTAAAGATCCCGATTACTAACTTATATTTGATTGTTGATTCTCAGATCCTCCAAAAGATAAGTGATACTTGGATTCTGAGTTTGTGAAGACAAAGGTATCGATGAGTGGATTTAGAACTCACCCTTCGGTTGAGTTGTAACTGTTTGGTTGCAACAAGTATACGTAGATTGATTATAAGATTGTTAGTCTGTGATATTGATTATGAATCTACGTGATATGTGAATCTATGTGTATCAGATTATTGAGGTCAACGTGTAGTTGGACTTTTGGTTATTATGTGAATTACACAGGTTTTGATTCATTTGTTGTGTTTGAGACTTGTGTATGAGTTTAATAACCAATAGTTATCGGTCTATTCTGTAATGGCCATACAGATTGACGTTAAGTGTTCTTTGGGAATCCCCGGGTATTATGATATCCCAAAAGCCACCGATCCTCATTGAAAAAGAATGTGTTTACGATTATTTGTTGTAAACATATTGCTATGCTAAGTTGAATTGTGTGTGATAAATCTATTCACTTAGCTTTGTGCTAATCCCTCCATTTACTTCCTGCAGGATATGTTTTGATTAATAGTGGGTGCAGGAGGTGAATAGTTGTTCAATGAATGTTTGACTGCGCTTGAAGACTATGATATGGTTTTGTAATAAACCTTGTTTTGAGAATTTTATAATACCCCGTTTTAAGTGATTGTTAAACAGTTTTAACTTGGTGTGATCTGAATATGTAAACTGTTTATGTACATTATTTAATATAGAGTAATGAATTGAATTTTATAATATACGCTTCCGAGTACAATAATATAATATTGTTGTCCTGAAAGAGGGGTGTTATATTTTGTGTCACTGCCTAAGTGATGCAAATTCAATACCCGACACTTCCTAACCAGCACTTCTAGCGGCACTTGTCCAAGTATCGTCTATAATCGCAATCTGATTTCATATGACACTAGCTCTAATGACGCATGACACTTGTACCGACACTTCCACCCGACAATTGCCTAAGTATGTGACACCCGACAAATTAGGGCTAGCACTTAGAGCATAATCATTATATTAATACATGTAATTAGTTGTGTTTAGGGCTAATTATGTGTATCATGTTGTATATGGTTATATATATATACACGCGTACGCGATTTAATTAAATCGTGCATTTCATTATCGGATGGAATCCGACACAATCACAAACACGGACGTTGGTGAACAATTTATTAAACAATGGAAAATTATTTAATTAACCCATTTTATTTATATATATTATTTGGATAATTTATACAAATGTATCTCGTGTCGTCAAAAACTAACCGTACTCAACAGCAATGCGCGAAATGCGTCCGACAAATGAAATAAACCCAAATTATATTTTTATAATTCATTATTAAGTATTTTTATAAAATACTTTGAGTAAAAATATTACGAATTACACGCGCACGAATAAAACATTTAAAAACGTTACACGAGTAAAATAAACGTTCAAATACACAACTAACTCGCAAACCGAGACCCGACAACATTTTTAATAACTTAAAATAAAGTATTGAGAATAATACTTTCATTAAAAATAACGCAATTTAAATTGTTAATGAGGCACACGTATTAAAATGTATAACGATAATTAAAGGTTCAAACGATCGGGTAAACGAACACCGCACTGAACACTAATTTAGAGAACAAAAGATTGACCAAGCCATGCCCTGTGGGACCCATTGGGGGCCGGGCACATGCAAGGCATGACCAACCATACCTTGTGGTTGCTTCTTGATTCTAAAACCACCAAACCAAGTCACCATCCTCATTTCAAACTCACACTCAACCTCCACCTCTCCCTCATCCCTCTCTCTCGGCTCATCTCTCTCTCTAGAACTCCCCAAAAACTGCCATTAAACTACCTTAAAAACACCTTGGATTGCTAAGCTCTTTTGGAAGAAAACGTGCACGAGAACGAGCTCTACATTTCTATCTTCTCGGATTCTTCACGCGATCACTTTGTAAGAACCCGACACTTTTGAAAACTCTTGTATTTTACTTATTTACATGTTTAGTTATTAATCTAGCATGATTATGTCCAAATAAGGTGTTAAAACTCATTTTCTAAACATTTGTCGAAAATGTCGGTTTTGACCATTTTATAGATCCAACACTTCGGGTTACTCTCGACACAAACCAATAATTTCTGCAACCTCTATAAACTGATTTGAAACTTGTGTAAAAGTTTCGAGTCAAACCAAGATCGTTTGATCACAAACCCGACAATCGAAAACCCAAACAACATGTTATGTCGCAGAAGGGTTGGACCTTCTGCGACACAAGCCTTTATGTCGCCAAAATTGAGTATGACGCACATAGCGACACAAGTCACTATGTCGCCAAAATTGAATATGTCACACATAGCGACACAAACCACTATGTCGCATCAAATTGCGAATGTCGCAGTAGCGACACAACACCTTATATCGCATTAAATTGCGGAAGTCGCACATAGCGACGCAAAGACCCATGTCGCAGTCCTGACCTGCGACAAATCAGCCTATGTCGCACTTGGTGTCGCATCCAGTGTCGCACCCAGTGTCGCACAAATCAGAACCTTGAAAACATGGATTTGTCAACGCTTGAAATTTTATCGCTTAGAAATAAAAAATTTTAAATGTGTTTTTCACCTCGACCCCAACCAGGGGCTCTGCCCCTTGGACCCCGTCAGGGGTTGCCACCCCTGGAACCCCACTAATCAGGGGCGCTACCCCCGAACCCCCGTCATTAAAGTTTGGAAATACTTAATACAATGTGTGTCAGACATTTACAACCTTTGAACCACATACGATGTACTCGTACATGATACACATAAACCTCAAAACTTATATACGATACAACACATAATAATAAGGATGTAAGATTATTATTACAAACCGTCACCAACGGGCCGTACATGCTTTCAAAACATAAACAAACAATCAAACAAACCAATGTATTTGGACATAAATAGTTGGATGAACAACTAGCAAAGGTGATCTTTTGAGATACCTACTCACATATTAACCAACACGCGTCTTGAACACCCTCAGGTTACAGTCTTCGGACATCACCACTTGGTTTAGCAACAACGCATGTTTATCGAATAAACGCATCAGACTCAGGTGAGTCTCATAGCCCCGCATTTTACTATTTTTACTCCCGGGGTGGAAATACATGCTCAGATTTGTTTTACATGTGAACACAAGTACAAAACACGATATATTGACTGTATGAGTTGTTTTACTAATCATAAAGTCCTCCACCACATATTTTGTTAGTATGGATTTAGCGTGAATGTTAGTGTATGGTACCATATGTGATTGACAATCCCTGTCCGGGGTAGTCGCGCTACCTTGACTGTGATGTCAAATGGACACATTATCATTTGTTCACACGAGTGTAGATTAGGCACTCGCTCGGAGGCACCTCGCTCAGGTCCTTAAAGGCGGATCATGACCCCTCAGTTAAGCTCAAACTATGGATTCATGGCAGTAATATACACATTTATTTGATTAATTTCAAACACATTATTAAATCTTGTGGTTCATACATTATGTTTATAATTTACACCTGTGAGCTCACCAGCTTTTAGCTGACCTTTTAGCATGTATTCTCAGGTACACAGCAGTAGTAGGACTACTCAGAAATTATATAGCTCGAGTCGCATGCAAAAACGAACATCAAGAGATTTTTCTGCATTATTATATTTTGTACAAGTAGTAATGCCATAGAATCTTTCAGATCAGGATACCGAGCTTATGAAATCCTTATAACTTTTGTAAACTTTTATTACAATCATTGTATTTTGTTAAAACGACGCATATAGAGTCGTTCACTTTATCTTATGTGCTTGTGATTATTGATTAGTAGCACCCCAAGTATATGTTTCCGCCAAACAATAAATTTGAGGGTGTTACAAAGTGTCGCCCTTTTTATAACACCCCTTGTTCAATTCATGAATATTATATTATTTTAATCAGAAGCGTAGATTTTAAAACATATTTTACTACCGTACATTCAAGATAATGTACATAAACTATTTACATAATAAATATATCACATTTAAAAGCTATTAAAACCCATAACACATATATTACACAACCGAGGTGTTATATAATTCTAAACAGAGTTTATCAAAACATATCAGAGTAGCAAAGTTTGTCAAACATTCCCTGCTTCTAGAGCATCATCTTCCTGTTATCCACTTCCCAAAATATAAGCTGCAGAAAGTAAAATGAGGGATTAGCACGAAGCTAAGTGAATGAATTTGTCACCCACAATTCAACTTAGCTTAACCACCTGTTTACATCAAATAATCGTAAACACATATTACACAGTACAACAATTCAACAATGAGGATCGGTGGCTCTTGAGAAACCCTACTGCGGCGGTGGCTCTCAAGAACACCTATCCAACAATCTGTAAGGCCAATACATAATAGACCGATAGCTAACGGTTATTATACTCAAACACAGGTTCTACACACAACGAATGAATCAAGACCATGTGTAATTCACACAATAACCAAATAGCCCAACTAACACGTTGACCTCAATAACAACTAATGCCCGAAGGCCACATAGCACGTAGATTTATAATCAATAACTCAGATTAAATAATTCAACAAACACATCTACGTTCACTTGTTGTAAACAAACAGTTATAACTAAATCAAAAGGTGAGTTTCAAATCCACTCACCGATACCTCTGTAGATTCCACACTTAGAAATTTTATATTACTGAGTCTACGGAGTATCTGAAACATCACATAATACACAAGTTAGTAACTTATTCCACAATCGTTATTCTAGCATATTTATTCAATCAGGTAATCCCTGAAGTCTAGGCAACCAAAAAGTCAATCAGAAATAAGATTAGAAAATCCCGAAATGACGTTTAAAAATTGAAAAATACCATTTTCGGCCCCTAGATGACCCCAAATGGCCAAAAACTGCCTAGGCTCTTAAAATAGAGTCGGGATCATTAGGCCATTTCCGAGTGACCATGCGAATTTCAACCCAATCCAAGTTAATGAAATTGTCACTTATCCGGGACCCCGATAAGACTTTAAAAGTCTCAGTTCGCAGTGATCTCAATTCGCAGAGTCAACTCGGTTCGCAACATTTCAATTCGCTTCGCAAAATCTCAATCCGCATAGCGATTCAACTAGCTTCGCAAGTTCAACTCGCATCGCAGCGACTCGGTTCACTTCGCAGAATCTCAACTCGCTTCGCAACATAACTCAGTTCGCAAGACGAACTGAGAACTGCGAACTTCGCTGCTGTTACGAGTTTTTCGAATCAAAACTCACCAAAATTCTAAAAAACTCAATTCTATGGTTTCTACTACTTCAACTAACAACATATAACACCTAATAACACCTAATAACACCAAATAACAATATAGCAAGCTTTAATTTCACTTAATCAATCAAGTTCTCATAAAACCCATTTGTATAATTCAAAATCACACTTACTTCTTGATGAAGATGAAAGGGTTAAGGTGATAACAAAGCTTACTGTTTGAAATCGAAATCACATAGCTAGTTTCATTCTAATTTTTGTTATGGTGATCTTGAGTTTGAGGGTTTTCAAAATGAAATGAAGAAGAAGACTTTGAAACTTAAGAATAATAAATCGGTTTAACAAACCGACTCCACATATAAAGTGGTATAATTTTATACCCGTCCTAATCTATTGTCTAGAACCTAAAAATCATTTGCGAGAAAGTTATTTTATTTTACCGTCATCTTTAATAAATTAAAAGAACTAATATTTCACTATTCACAATAAGTCATGGGACTTATTTACCTAAGTTTCACAAGTAAACAATTAATATCAAGTAATTCCTAAAAACAATTAAATAACCAATTTAAATAAAGGAATTACCAGACCGGTAGTGAGGACGTTACACTTTTATGCGCCACTTCCCTAAGTGACGCTAACACTTCAGAATTTCTCATTTTATGCGGCAGTTCCTGAGTGTCGCATAAACCCTAAGTGTCGCTATAAGTGACGCTAAAAACAGAATGTTTACAAACTATTTTTATACTAAGTGTCAAACTTGTATAACTTCAAACACTTATACGATACAACTTTTAAAACACATCGGGATACGTTTTTGAACACGAACACTTCAAAATCATAATAATAATAACAATGAAATTATTATTACAACCGATCACCAACGGGCCGTACACGTTTTCAAAACATAATCAAATCAACCAAGTCGTAGAACTTGGACAAGTTAAATAAACCAATTCGTAATCATTTGGACATTCTAGTTGGATGAACAACTACAAAGGTAGTCTTTATAGATACCTACTTATCATATTAACCTTGCGCGTTATAAACGCCCGACAGGTTACGGTTTTCGGACACCGCATATTATTACATCATATTGCTTCGTTGCAATTCTCCAGACTCAGGTGAGTCTCATAGCCCCTCATTTTACAGTTTTTTTTAACCCATGGGTGGGAATACATGCTTTACATTGTTTTACATGTGAACACGAGTACAAAACTCGCTATATTCTGCATGAGCTGTTTTCTAATCACTTTTAAGTCCTCTACGATCATAGTTCTGGTAATACTTTATGTAGCATGAATGTTAATGTATGGTACCATATAGGACTGACTATCTTCGTCCGGGTCAGCAAACACTGACTGGTTAAACGGACGCATTAGCATTTGTTCATACGAGTGTGGATTACACACTCGCCCGGAGGCACCCACGATCAGGCACTTTATTGTGATCCTGACACCCACGTTAAGTGCAGACTATGACCTCATGGCAGACATATACATAATTTGATTCATTTCAAATAATTATTATTTAATCTTGTGGTTCACACTTACTTATCTATTATACAAACTTGTGAGCTCACCAGCGTTAGCTGACCTTTTAACATGTGTTCTCAGGTACCCAACAGCAGTAGACCTGTTCATTCAGGAAGCCCATAACTCGAGTCAGCATGCACATCAGGAGATTATTTTGTATTACTACATTTTATAACCTAGTTATGCCGCATAATCTCTAAACATTGTAATTATTGGGCTTTTGTAAACTTTATACATTGTAAAACTTTATATTATCAATGTATCTGTTAAACGACGCATATAGAGTCGTTCATTATATACCTTGTGTGTTTGAATATTGGTTAATAGCACCCCAAAGTATGCTTCCGTCAAACAGTAAATTTGGGGGTGTTACATAAATGATGTACATCAAAGTATCGTTGTTCCACTCCTTGATATCTTTGAGTACTCCCTATGTTATTGTAGAATTGAAGTGTCAGCTCAGCATCACGTTAACAGGTTTTCTAATTATAAAGAGTGAACCGTACACGTAATTACATAAAATACTGAACTTTTATGGACTTCACAGTTACCAATAATACATTTTATTATATACTCAAAACGGAAAAGAAAAACTGATCCAACATTTCTTCTTTGTTAAACCGTCTCACCCACGACAGAATTAACAAAGACCGAAACAACGATTCGGGAAGTAAGAAGACTGCGTCTAAGATCAAGCATAGGCACCGGTCTAACATGGTCGAAAGATAACATTATTGATTAAAAAGTTTAACCATTAGTTATCTTGTATAAAATATTTATTTAATAGTTAATTAAGCTTGACTAAACTGTACAGGATATGTACACGTTAGAACTTAACATTATCTGTATCTTAAGTATATCATTAAGAAACACTTTGTGTCCATTATCAACAAATGTATTACGGAGTCATGTTAATATGTCATGGTGTTATTGGATCCTTTTATCTTTTGGTGTTATTGTATCCTGCCAAGTTAAAACGATAAAACTCTAATTTTTATTTTGAGTAGGTGAGGCTTTTTTGTCTTTCTATTTATTTACTTAACGCTGTTATTCACTTATTCGTTGGATAATTCTTTAAGAAGAATATTAGGTAAATACAGTATTAAACTAATAAACACTTAACAGCATTATCTTACAGTACGTAATACTCTTATTGTAGGTGTTGCTTCGGGTTTTCTAAAATAGTGGTGATTTAATATGTTAAGTTTCGAAGCTATGTAGATACGGAATTGGTCATTAATTAAGCTTAACTTGGGTAAGAGTGTAAGACCACTCCCATCCATGGATACAACTTACTAAAACTGACGTAGCCACATCAGCTTTTTCTGAAAACTGACTGACCACTCTCATCTCTGATCCATCACTTCATTTTCTGGGACGTACTGACAAATTAATTAATCAATTAAAACACAATAATTTAATTAACCACAACAATTTAAATGAAACACATTTCATTACAAATAAAAATTACAACATTTCTTAAAAATAAAAAGCACAATAATTAAAAAAAAAACTACAAATCCTAAAAATAAAAAAGTACAATAATTAAAAAATAAACGCTACATAAAAAGTACAATAGTTAACGAGTACAAAAATTTGGTGGTAGTTGCGCAATATGTTCGATTAGAGCATTTGAAGTTGATGATGAACTTCCCGATCCCGTAATTCCTTGTCCATACGCAATGAAGTTGCAACTCTTCTTCCCACGTGCGTCTTGGTCTATTTGCCGGGTCAAAGGGATAATCTTCTTTTAGTTGACACATATTTTGTCCGTTGTCCTCGGTTATCATGTTGTGTAGAATCACACAAGCATACATGATTCTTTTTATTTTGTTGTTGCTATATGGTCTATCCAGGTTCTTAATGATTTGCTAACGGCCTTGAAGCACACTAAATGCTCGTTCCACATCTTTTCCTGCAGATTCTTGATATCTCTTGATGGGAGCCTCGGCTTGAGTTAGTGGATGCCTAAACGACTTTACAAGAGTCTCCCATTCCGGATAAATCTCATCCCCTAGATAATAGCCTTTGGTGAATTCTTGTCCGGCAACCGTAAAGTTAACTTGGGGAGCTCTATCTTGAAGTAAATCGGAGAACAAATCCGATTGATTAAGTACATTAATGTCGTTTCTCGAGCCTGCCGGCCAAACAAAGCGTGCTAAATCTACAAATCGTAAGAGGCAACCGCTTCGAGCATGATTGTTGGATGACCTTGATCATCTCTAGTTTATGACCCTGCAATGCAACCGGACAATTTTTCCAACGCCAATGCATACAATCGATGCTTCCGAGCATACCCGGGAAACCATGCAACATCGGCATGACGTTGATGCAAACGTTGAACATCTTGTAGTGTTGGTTTTCTTAAATACCCCGTAGAATATAAATGAAAAATACATTTACAAAAATTATCCAAACACAAATATGATGTTTGTTAACCCATATGCAAGTATTCATAAAATGCATCCGCAACACAAACATACGCAATTTGACGTATGACGGAAGTGCATTTTTGAAAAACATTAAAACCAGGTCTACCGGTCGCGTCAATACGTTGATGAAAATATGTAAAGTATTTCGGTACCAGAACTTTTGAATATGATATAATACTTTGACATATATGAATAAATAATGGCTTACTCATCCGAAAACGTCGTCGAAATATATCTGCTGGAAATGTTGGGTTATTGGCAAAGTAGTCTAGATACAAACGTTGGCCCATTGCTTCACGATTTCTCGGAAAGTAACGACGCGGAGCTCTCGAGATCGGGATTTCCTTTTCGTCAGACGATTCGGAGGATATGACATTAATAACATTGATCGCGTAGTTTAGATCAAAAATTCCGTTGACCGCTTGCAAATCTTCAAGATCGGAATCGGAAAACATTTTAAAAATATGAATGTGATAAAGTATATAAAAATGTGTAGAGTGAATTGTATAAAATTGTATGATAGATGTTGTGAATTGTTTGGAAAAGAGGGTGTGTATTTATAGGTGAAAAGTGTTTTTTATTAAAAAAAATATATTAAAAAATCAACATATATATAACCGTTTCAAAAAAAAAAAAAAACTATTTTTTTTATTTTCTAACGGTCACAAAGAAAAAAAGTTAATAAAAGTGGGTCTCACTTTTACCCCTCCTCCGTCACCAAACCAAAGGACACCAACCGACGAGGCAACCGACGAATCGGTACCATCGTCGTCGGTTGTTTCAGTTGAAACCGACGGGAGCCGAAGCTCCCCGATGGGAGTGATCTAATAAGTAGCTTCACGACAAGTAGTTTGGTACCTATATTACTTAGGAGGTGCGATAGAGTTTTTAGTAGGTTGAGAAAAAGGAAGAGTACATGAGAGTCTCCTTACATCTCATGAATTTTCGATGATTCACTAACGTCTAAGAGTAGATTTATTGTCGTAAATTATCATAGAGGGAATTTGTGAGTGTAATCCAAGCGTTTATTCTTGTAATATTGTTCATGATGGTGGATTTAAGCGACCTAAGTGTCAAACGATTTTTTTACTATCCATTAAGAGGTTTTTCACATAAAAAATCGAGTGTCGTGTTTTTTCTCTTTCATTTGTTTATTACTAACTTATATACATATACATGATTATGTGATTTGTTGTGGTGATGATAGATCTCAAGTCTCAACAAGTCTTATTATTCACCAACTATCCCATTTTGACTAACCCCACATAATTATTTAATTTGTTTTGATATAAAACATGAGTAACGTTTGTTGGTCCATGTATTTGGTATTTGTGGTGCTTTGGTTTTGTGTGTATTTAGCGCCCCATCTTACATCTTGTAGTATGATGCTCTTGTAATTTTGGGGTCAGTTTGCTAGGTCTGTCGCTTATATCTATACTTTGTATTCTGTTCTGGGTTTTAATGGTATTTATAGTCTGCATTTTCAAAAAAAAAAAAAAGAAGTAATAATAATAATAGTAACTTTTGATAACTTAAGATAGTAAGATTACGTTTAGGGTTGATGAATGGTACGATCAATAATTGTACTCTTTTAAAAAAATTGTAGAGGTCAATGAACTTGTTTTTTATTAAAGGGTTAAGTATTCAACTTGTCCTGAATGTCTATTGTATGTATCATACTTACGGGTGGTGTGTTTAATGCATCCAACTTGCAAAAACGGTTTATTGTATGTATTTTGATGGCGTGTCATCTTCTAAGGACGCTATGTGGCATCTTAAATGGATGACACATCATCAAAATACATACAATAAACCGTTTTTGAAAGTTTGATACATTAAATATACCTCCCGTAAGTATGATACATACAATAGACATTCGAAACAAATTGAATGCATTTTCAGATACTTAACCTTTTATTAAAAGGTACTTGTAATACAGAGTAGTATTCTCGAAAACGAAATATATAATGATAGCTGAACCCAATTTTCAAAGATATAACAGAGTCACTCTGAAATCAACTACCAGATTTTAGCAATTATACCTTATGCAAAATTTGGTATATTTCACAAGTTGTAATAAGTAAAAATGAAGCGACTGGTATAAATTACAATCACTTCACTAAAAAATATATAGAGCCAATGGCCCAATCGTATCGAAATTGTATAGTACCCTCATTTTCCAATCCAATAATGAAGGTTTTAACTCTGTTACGTAAAAGTAATATCAATAAAAAGGCTAATGACCTAACTATATCGAGATAACCCTTCAATATTATAAGAAGAAGAGTTTTTTTTCTTTCTTTTTTTCTTCTAAATAATTACCGAAATCTATATTTACCAAAAGTTCAAAACCAAACTACTCCGTAGTTGATTAACAGCTTCCTAAACGCAAGCATCATTTGATACGGTAGATATGGCCGGTTATCGAAATATCTAGTCCTAGAATATATAATAAATGCATACCAGAAAACTGATATTTTAATATCGTATACGATATTACAAAAAAGTAAAATAGAAACATATATAATTGGATGATAGTGTTTGGTATTCTAGATAAGTAGGTAGGGGACCATCCAACCAAAGGAGCCCAGAAGCCAGTGTTTATCAACCATATAGATTCTCATCAACATTTTGATCTTTATTTATAATCATCAAAACTTCTTGGGGAGTAAAACTTACAAGTAAATAAAATCTATAGTTCGAGCCTCAAGTAAGAGTTTCAACTTTGGCTTCTAATCTTCGATCTTCAGCTAGTTCGATCTTCAGCTAGTTTTGACAAACACAGCCTAAGCTAAGATCGCCACTATTGAGAGATATGAAAACGAATGATACAATACATCTGTGGTAGTTAGATGTAGTTTCGCCCCTAATAAACACACATGATCCACATAATCGGAGGATCACATACATCTTAATATATGTGTAGAAATATAAATTTGTATTCATCTTATAAATGCACAAAAATCAAATACCGTAAATTCTTAATTTCAGATTAAGAGAGCACTTATTTACACATCAGTAGATGTACAAATGTGAATAATGAATTTATCAATTAAAAGTGCAAATTCTTATACGTTCTTAATTTCAAAATGTTCTTGTCTGAAATTATATGCATGTCAACCATCAAACGTTGTATTGTTCACATTTTTGTTATCTCAAGTATCTTAATCATCTATGCTCTCTATAGAGATAAGGCCAGTCCCATCGACCAAATTATTTTTAAACCAGTTATCAACCGGTTGGTGCTTTCGTGCCATCCGTTTAATCACTTTCCAACTGGTTGGGACTACAATCGGTAACCGATTTGTAATTGGTTAGAATAAGTGGGACTTGCGTGACTTTTTTGTTTTGTTTAATGGTAGTATATTGGTAAATGTCGGCCTCAAAAAACTGAAGTGGCTAATAACTGATGATATTGAGTAATCAGTTGTGAATCAGTTAGCGTGGTCCCAACGGGACCAATCAGTTGTAATCACTTTGAAGTGATTAGCACTTTTGGTGCCAATGGGGTGAATCACTTGTAATCACTTCATCAATCGGTTGGGAATTAATCGCCAAACCGATTCATAATCGATTTGGTTGTGCGGTTTGTGTGAGGTTTTTTTCTTCTTTTTTGTTTAATGTATAAAAAGGATGGTATATTGATAAATGTGGACCTATAAAAATAAAGTGATGAAAGAAGTGATGAGAAAGGATGACAGAGAATAATCAGTTATCAATCAGTTTTGAATTAATTAGTGGAATATTGATGTGACACTGATGTAACAAAAGTAATTAAAAAGTGATTCAATTTTGAATGAAAGTGATCTTAATGAAAAGCTGACGTGACACTTAGATGATATAAGTATTTTGGAAGTGGTTAAAGAATCGTTGGGAGTATCCTAGACATAATTAATGACATATATAATTTAGATGCATGATTAAACAAAAACTAAAATGTATTAATATATCATATAAACTTAGATAAAAAAGATGTGAGAATCATAAAAGAGTAAACGACATAAAACGTGAAGCTCGTGAAGGTGGAAAGAGATCGAGAGGGTGGGACCACATTCAGGCGCGTAAATATGCTGCCGCCGGCGTTTTTCAGACGACACACGATAAGACATGAACAAAAGTTGTAGCCGGTGACTTTTAGAGCAGACAGTCTACAATGTTTTATGGTATTCAAGGCTAGCTTTTCTATTTTCATATTTATCGAAAATGTAAAACCTATGAAATGAAAGCTATATTTCTTTTTATGCACCTGTTAAAAAACAAAAATCGCATACTTGTATATTATAGGGTTTATAATTTGTCAAGATCCAAGTCTGCAATTTTAATCATCATCGTATGCATTCAAGTTAGAAATCCGTATGGCACTTTGATATTTATCATTTAAAGATAATGTTGTGCAACAGATTTGTATTCAAATTGGAAACCTCTTATGAGTTATGACTATGCATATTGCAATGTTTAGTACCATCGTTGGATTTGTTCGTACTATGATATATTTTTAATTCAGAAAAAGAATATCAAAAGAACATAAAAAAGTATACATTCCGTACTCTTTGTGAGGAAAGCGAAACAAAATGCGAGATTTCCTAAAGAGGTCACACATCATTTTTTATTTTTACCAAAGTCACATTTATGTTCCAAAGGCAAACTACTGTTAATTTATACAATTATACTATTAGTTTCACCGAATAGATCCCAAGAAATATGCCTAAAAAGGAAAACTATTATTGACGTTTACTTTGAATAACATTTGCGCTTTAAAAATTTCCAGTAGAAGAGATTATTATTTTATAATAAATTTTAACAAAAGACTAAATTTTTCTTTAAGTAACTCATTTCATATGTATTATGAAACCTGTATTTTGATAAAAATGTGATGTAAATGAAGTTTAGAGAGTACAATAGTTCCATTTGATTAATGGTGATGTAAATTATACCGATTATTACAAATTTTAAAAGAGAGATGACAATGAGACTTTTGTTAAAGATTCTATTGGCTCCTCAGGAAAATAATTTTATTTATTTATTGTTTTTTAGTGTAGGAAAAAGAATTATAAAAAGGAGAAGGTACCAAAAAAAATTGGTTTAATTAGTAAAAGTCAAATATTGTGGGTCCAAATATGACATGTGGAAAAAAGGATGAAGAGGCGTGCTTAGGTGGGGTCACGCCTTGTGGTCCAAGAAACTATACGAGGACATGTGTCGGTTGTACTTAACGCCCAACGTCATACGTTAAAACCAGTCCAAAACACACTCTTCCCACTTGGTTACATTATCATTTTTTGAAAAAATATAAATATATAATTTTAATTTTTTAAGTAGATTTGTCAATAAACCTTTTTGATACAAAATTAAGAAAATACTTACAAGAATAAGAATTTAGTTAATGATAGGTTTAAGAGCTGTGATTTATTTATTATGTTATATATCGTTAAATAATTGTACCTCAACAAATAGCAAGGGGATTCAAAGTTTGTAAAAGGAAAGCAACATATTTGAGTATTTTTCAAGTTCAACTAAAAACTACGATCGAATAATAATAATAATATTACAGTGTCATAGAGTTATAAGGAGCTTAAATTTATTATCTTATACCAATTCGGTACAAATAATACGGAGATAAACTTGTCTTTACAGGGAAAATGATTGATGATCCGATAATTGTTTTAAAAGAAAATAACGTAAAACAAAAGGTGTTTCATTGTACATAGAAAGGAAATAACAAAGGGTGATAACCTACTCCGTAACTTTTTTAATAAATATGTCGTTATCATATGCTTTGTCACCTTGTTTAGTTTGGAGTACATATATATATGCACGTCATCATGCATAAACTATTCGGCTTATATTTTCCAATTAATGAGAGAAAACTAGCTATTATTTTGAGTCATGCACATAAATGTAATCAACTATAGTGTAACATTCGTAGCATGCAGTGAACTATTTAAATTTAAATTGTTAAGTGATATTTAAATGAGAATGGAAAATTTGGTGAAAATTAAGAAATCAATAATAATGTGTCACATGTCATAAAAGCTATATTCTGCCACCTTTTCAATAAATATATATATATATATATATATATATATATATATCACAAACGGTAAGTCGAAAAATTATAAAAATTACACCAAAAAAAATAGCATTTTTTCTTTTTCAATTTGTCATCTCACAAGACTTTTGATGACTTTTATCTTTTAGGTTTTACAAAATTAGTAACATAGTAACACATGTGTTACTAGCTGATACCACATGTGTTACTCGTTGATATCACATGTATTACTCGTCGAAATCACATGTGTATACCTTATCACATCACTAATCGACTAACGACTTTTACAACCTTAAGTATACATTGCCACATCTCTACTCGAAGAGAATAAATTGTTGGGTTTTATAGTGTGATTTTTGTGATTTTTGACTTACAGTTTAATTTGGGAGATATTTAATTTTTAAAAATACGGAGGAAAAAGGGTTTAGTAACACATGACGCATTCCTATTGGTTCTCTTATTCAGTCATTCTCACAAAAAGTTAATGTAGGCATTTGAATCTTACTATTACATTGTATACAACGAATTTGTAATTTATTTATATCGTATGTATTTTTGTCAAATTAACGATTTAATGGACCCCGTGTGACAACGTATACTAGAAGCCATCATTTGCTTAAGCCAAAACTACACTTGTACATACATTGGAAACCAAAGTAATTTGATACATACTATGAATGTTAAACTATAGTTTAGTAGCTTTCCATAAATGATGTAGTCATTTGAATCTTACTATTACATTGTACGAATTTGTAATTTATTTATATCGTATGTATTTTTGTCAAATTAACGATTTAATGGACCCCGTGTGACAACGTATACTAGAAGCCAACATTTGCTTAAGCCAAAACTACACTTGTACATACAATGGAAACCAAAGTAATTCGATACATACTATGAATGTTAAACTATAGTTTATTACATTTACATACCCTAATTAATATTTTTATGGTTCACTATTTGACATTAGCTTTTTACCTTGAAATACTTATCAAATGGTAACTTCTTAGTTCTTACCAACAAACTCTTTTAACCAAACATTGTGTCGATTTTATTTCAAAAAATGGCTAGAGAGTTGACTTTACCCTTGTCGTCAATCTTAAAACCAATTGTAACATCGATCTGTTTTATTCGAATCGTATGTACAACCTAAACCATCTTTCTTTTTTTGACGATTCTTTGTAAACTTTTGCACATACTAAATTGCCTTACGTTTCACTTTCAGTATTTTCATCAAAACAAAAGTTATATATTAATTGAGAAAGTGTACTATTTAATAGAACATGATGAGTCATTAATATTGTAGGTACTTATTAAAAGTCAAGCATTACAATCTTACAAGTATATAGTTGAAGCGGTCCTGGATTATGCCGCGTTGTCACCGGTTATTGCCGGTAAATGGCTACAAGCTAACGACGTATGTAAACCAACATTTGCTTAAGCCAAAAACTACACTTGTACCCTTCCTACATTCACACTACAGTTAAATCCATCTAGTTTCGTGCTAATCATCAAATATTACCTAGTTCAAACCTTATTACTAAATAAGACCCTTTAGGCAATAAAATAATAAATGTGAGTTTATAGAAAACATATTTTCTTTTAGAACCCTTGGATACAAAAGCATTTTGTAGTAGCTTTCCATAAATAATCTATAGTTACAATTCTATGATATCAGCTTCGACTACCAACTAATTTAACATCAATGGATAAACATTTACTATTGATTGCTCTTTAATTGATTATGTCCCAGATCATATAACTAAAAAGTATAGCAATAACATTATAGTCATTGATGGATAAATGGTATATTATCATCGTATAGAGATAATCGTCAAATAACTAACAACTTCATCGCGTTGTAATATGAATACGTCTATCACAGTTAAAAAGTGATGCTTTATACATTACAAAATTTTACCATATTATCGCCAAACATGTTTTTATAGTATTGTAGACTACATCTGAATAAAACATATTCAATATTATATAGCTAAAAAGGTGATACTATACTAATCATTTCCATTCCCATAACCCTATATAACATGAAAAGATTACACTGACCATGTCAATGCATCTACTTATCAAGTTGTTAGATTAATTACTAAATGACCTTCATAACTTAGAGATGAGATCATTAGAAGACAAGTATTATTGAAAGAATGAAAGTATTAATGATATTGTACCATGTGTACAAAGAGAATATTTTACATGTACAAAACCCATTTACCCTCAAACTTAAATATCTCACAAACAACAAATCGAAAAATTATAAAAATTGCACCATTAGATTCAGCGTTTTATCCTCTTCGATTTGCCATCTCTCAAGGCATACTTTCGACGAGTTTTTTTTCTTCATTTTTTGGTGGGTTTCACATTTTACTAACACATGTGTTAAAGTGTTGCGTTTAGGGTTTGGGGTTTAGCGGTTAGGCTTTAGGGTTTAAGGTTTGGGGTGAAACCCCAAACCTCAAACCCTAACCCCTAAACCCCAAACACTAAACCCTAAACGCTTTACAAAACTCTAAACCCTAAATCTTACTAAACCCTAAATCATACTAAACCCTAAATCCTAGTAAATTCTAAACCCTACTAAACCCTAAACTCTAAACCATAAATCTAAATTTAATGTTCAATCAAATATTAACACGTGTGTTAGTAAGTGAAACCAACCAAAAAATGGAAGAAGAAAAAACTCGTCGAAAGTATGCCTTGAGAGACGGCAAATCGAAGAGAATAAAACGCTGAATCTAATGGTGCAAGTTTCATAATTTTTTGATTTGTCCTTTGTAAGATATATAAGTTTGAGGGTAAATGGATTTTCTACACGTAAAACATTCTATTTGTACACATGACACAATTTGATTGGTACTTTCATTCTTTCAAATAATTATTATGCTCTAATGAACTTTTCTCTCCTAACCTAATTGGACACACCATTTCATTTTTCACCAAACACAAGAATGCATGTATGTCTTGTTATAATAAACAAATAAATCCCAAACCAAGTACCATTAAATTAAGGGTGATTTAAAACAAAATTATGTAATATTCAAATCATAAAAACTCTTTGGAGTGTCATCTAAAACAACCATTTAAAAATTAGCAACAATAAGAAATGAAACAATTGTTTATCATTTCTTTGTAATACAAAATTAAAATCCTTAGATATATTAGATAATATCGCTTTTGTTTGTAGCATTGTTGTCTTCATCTACGTGTGAAGAAAAATATAATTAGAACAATCTATGCCTTCTTTTCTTCTCCCTCCCCCCTTCACTTTCTCTCTCTAAAACCCTGTGCAACCACCCAACCACCATGGCATTTCACGATAACATCTCGCACGAAATCGCTCTTCAACACTACACAAATCAGCAGCAACAGCAGCAACACTTGTCCGAAAACGACGACGTTCTGAGGTCAATTCTACCTGACGTCAACCCTAACAAAACCACCTCACAATCTCCGCCGCCTACGTGGCTCAACAACGCAATTCTCCGGCAACACAACCACCACCACTACGACGGTACCGGCGGAAGCTTCCTTCACTTGCAGACTACAAACTCCGACTCATCGAATTCGAACAACCACTGGCTGTCTCCTCATAACAGACCTATGGACAACAACGACGACGATGACCGGAACCGTGAATCGATGTTCGTTACCGAGAATAATAACAGCAATATCGATGAGAATAATAATGTTATGAAATTGAGTCAACGGCAGCAACAGAGTGACAGTGATAACGGTAACGGTAACGGAAATGAAAGGGATTGGGAATTTGCAAAGTGTAAAGCCGATATATTATCACATCCGATGTACGATCAGTTATTATCTGCGCATGTTTCGTGTTTGAGAATTGCGACTCCTGTTGATCAATTACCGAGGATTGATGCGCAATTAGCTCAATCTCAGCAAGTTATTGCTAAGTACTCTGTTTTCGGAAATCATAATCAGCCTCTTGATGATAAGGATCTCAATCAATTTATGGTAATTCTCTACTTTCACCTTTCTATCTCTGTACATACTTCTTTATGTAGCTATATATGTATTTACAGTCAGTTGTTGGCACAATTCTAGCTCCATAGATTGATTATTATTGATGAAACTGTGTTTATTGTTAACTATATCTGTCTATACACATATATGGGAGGATCACGATAAACGTGCTTTTCTGGTGAAGCTCCAAAGCAATTTATTAACTTATCTATTGAATATTAACCAAAAATTTCATCAAGTGAAAATTGAGTAAAAAAAATAGTATCCGTGAATTCGTCAAAGAAATATAAACAAAACAATCTATTCCGTGTGATTCATGTTTGTGAAGCACATATATCATCTACTGAATATTGAGTTTATGATACTTTTGGTTGAAATATATATATATTAATGAATATATAGGCTAGAATTAAACCGTTTCTCTATAAAAATTCAATTCCTCTGTTAGGGATTTTTCTATATATGTCATATGTGCATATGCATTTATTTGTATTGAGAGTTGTTGGCACAATACTGATGCTATAGGTTATGAAACTGTGGTTATTTTAAAGTTTTGGTGGCTCCATGAGAGATTCAGCTGCAGACAATTTAATATACATATAAAGAGTAAAGAATTGAAGTCATGAATTAAGTACATATGTCAGGCTGTCAGCTATGTATGTATGTACTTATGGATGTCCTGCATTTTTTGATCAGTTATGGTGCTCTATTCTGTGAATCTATTGGTACTATCATCTGCTGCTGCTTTGACTGATGAGAGGAGTAAAATAAGTTGTGCTTATTTTATGTTAGGAATTTGTAGATGCATAGTTCCCAAGATATATGTTTTTTAATTAGATTTGATGATATATGTATGTGTGTTTTGGAGAGACATAGAGAGGAAGAGACTTGTTGAAGTATTATTTGTTGGTTGTATGAATATATGTGGTTTTGGATACTTCAATAGGTGTTCATGGTATGATTTGATTTTTTATGTGAATCAGAATGTTCGAAGACAGGAATTGTTTTTTCAGTAGATTTAATATTATAAGTTGTGGTGGTGTTTTCAGAATCTGTTTCCATGATGGTCTATTTTATATGTTGGGGATGTTCCAATAAACTGTAAAGTTTTTGCAAGTGTCACCATAAAAAAAGCTTTGAGATCTCGATTTCTTTTTGACACATCGTATCATACATTGAAGAGTGGAATGAGCAATATGTGTTTTTATAATCATTTTGATCCGTTCAATCTCTTTTTGTCTTCATTATGTTGCATTGTTATTACTCCGTATTTTATTTAAAATGACATATTGCTGTTTGTAAGATGCTATGATCAGATTGGCTGATTTGGAGAACATTTGTAGTTAAAATGCAGTTTTCAAACTTTATTCCTACCACAACCTGATTAAATGTTTCTAAGCTATGATATATGCATTTAATGCTTCTTGACAATGTGTTTATTCGAAACAGTTTTGATAATAAATTGATCATTGACTGAAATTATTAGAATACACTTTACAAGTTTCCTCTTGAATAAATCTTATCAGTGAAGATAATCATTAGTTCTTCTAATAGCAATATCTGTGGGGGTAAAAGGGTTCTGTTGCTTTAAGGATTGACATTAAGTTTGTTGTAAATCTCTTTCTTTATTTAGTGGGCTAAAGTGCCCCTTTGTGGCAATGGGTATTAATTGTGAACTTTAGTCTGGGTACTCTATGATATGCATATGTTTCGCTAACACCTTTAATTGATGTGATACTAATATTCCAAAGGAGTCATAAGTTTTTGTGGAGTCCCCTCCAAAGCTATATTTCCACTCAGAATGAGGGAATAATATATAGTATTTTGTTTTTACTTTTGTCTTGTTTTGGAATCCATGTCTGTCATTTATTTTTTTTCTTGATGTCTTAGACTTGTATTCATGAATCTTCAGTGGCATCCCTATGTCCTATGTGCTTATACTTTGTCATTTCTGTGTAGGCACATTATGTTGTACTGTTATCTTCATTTAAAGAACAATTACAGCAACATGTTCGTGTCCATGCAATGGAAGCAGTCATGGCATGTTGGGAGCTCGAACAATCTTTGCAAAGCTTAACGGGTAACCACTTCTTTATATTTCTTTCTCTATATTTAACTAAAATTTATATCATCTATGTCAAATACATTTAATTTAAACACTAGTAAATCTCATTAAAATATGGTGTATGTACAGGTGTAGCACCTGGTGAGGGCACAGGTGCAACAATGTCTGATGACGATGAAGAACAAGTAGACAGCGATGCCAACTTGTTTGATGGAGGGCTAGATGTTTCAGACAGCATGGGATTTGGTCTTCCTACTGAAAGTGAACGTTCTTTAATGGAACGTGTTAGGCAAGAGCTGAAGCACGAGCTGAAGCAGGTAAAAAGATAGATTGATTGCATCCTGAACGGCTTCCTTACAACTTTAATAAATCAAATTGAATGCTTCTAATTGATAGGGCTATAAAGAGAAAATCGTGGACATCAGAGAGGAAATTCTAAGAAAACGTAGAGCTGGAAAACTGCCAGGAGATACAACCTCCCTCCTGAAAGCGTGGTGGCAGTCCCATTCCAAGTGGCCTTACCCTACAGTAAGCATCGTATTCTCTTCGACCTGCTTATGGTTGATTGTCAAAAGTCAAAGCATTGGTCTTTTCCTGTTTCCCTCCGTTGGGAAACGTCAAATCTTACCTTGTTGAATACATGTTTATTCAGGAGGAAGACAAAGCAAGATTGGTTCAAGAAACAGGATTACAGTTAAAGCAGATTAACAACTGGTTCATCAACCAGAGAAAAAGGAACTGGCACAGTAATCCTTCATCCTCCACCGCTGTTAAGAGTAAACGCAAGAGGTGAGTTACTAGCTTACTTGCTCAAGTCTCTCTATCAGACAAAATATAAATGTAGGAAAGCTAACCCTTGTGGTGAAAAGTAATGCCAGGTGAAACGGAAATTAAAACGTGTTGTGTGAATATGACACAAACATATGCAGTCAAGAATCGGTAATTGCTTTGAGAGAGAATTTGGTGGATGTGAACCTGTTTGCTATGACTTGGTACAGAAGTAAATGAGGTGCTTCAACCAAACGATTCAAAGCTACAAGTGATTGTTAATCTTAAAGGATGCCGATACATACAATAGCTATTACCACGTTTTTGAGTTCTAGTAATTTAAATTTCATTCAGTAGAAATGTAATATTTGGTTTTGATACATCGTTTTGTACCATCTTTTGATTGGTTTTTCATCTTTGAAGGAGGCGGGGTAGGGATAGAATCATTATAGGTTTTGTATGTATAGTAAACAATGGTCTAGCTTGATAATACCATTAGGTCGGCCAAAATGTTTTTACTGTGTAATTTGTGTGTGGGACATACTTTCTATTCATGTTTTTGTCCAGGAGGATCACTTTCAATTGTTGTGACGATTATATGTTGCCGGGAAAGAGTTTTTTGGACGGTTACTTGATATCGTGTATGTGTTGGGTTGAGAGGACATATGATAATATATCTCTACACATAATTGTCTGCAAAATTGAAATATCGCTTGTGTTTTTGGCTAAACATGATTGCAAGTTTGGGTTTGTCAGTGGATCCGGTCTTATCTAAGTCCAGTCCGATCTGATCCATTTATATGCCCTACAAATCATTAATAAAGTGAACGATCCATAATTTAGGCAAATCAATATGTGGGTCAATATTCATGATCCATTAGATTAACTGCATCTTCATTTTTTGAACTATTATGAAAAATGTACCACCACTATCGCTGCCACAATCACTATCAATCATACCACTACCATTTACCTTTGCTGCAGTGCCTATTGTTGTCATCACTATCTTTACCACCGTGTTTGCCGCTAGATATATTGTCATCACCACCACAACTCCCACCACCTGTATGGGTGTGCAAGTGGTATGCGATTATAGCTAGAGATACATTATATTAGCCGAGGCATTGGTAGGATCGTTATCCATTAGCTAATGGATCCGATCACGATCTATATAGTTAAATCATGGATGATCAGACCATAGCCAATCTACTTCAGTCCAATCCAATATCGACTTATTGGCAGGCCTTGTGGAATCTCTTAGGTAACTCATTGTTTTGAATTGTTTGTGAAGTTGGAAAGTAAGTCTGCACTCTGCAATCATCACATTTCATATTTATTTCTTATTTATAGAATGAGATCCGATATAGCTAACATATAGATGGATTGGATGATCTGATCAAAAGCCCAATAGGAATGAACACTAATTAAAATGCGCATCTAGCATGTAAATGAAAAATTATATATAGCATGTGAGATCTCTAAGAGATTTCAAATATATAATTTTTATAATTTATTGACGTACCGTATACCGTATATGAGATATTAACTTTAAATTCTGAATGAAAGTGTGATTTTAAATAAATTAAGCCATCTTATTAGTTCCTCAACTCTTATTCTCTACCTAGACAAAGTGGATTCACCTAAATATAAATCAGATAAAATTATACAAAAGTCGTTTGACAATAAATCTTTTTAATTCCTATAACTCTAATTATAATGATTGTATCTATTTTTATACCCATGTAAGAAAATATTAAACAAATAATAAATGGTAAGATCACAACTCACAAGTAGTAGTTGCTATTGTGTTCGATGTTCAATTGAAAACTGAAACTTAACACCGCTACGAATTTGAGGAGAGTGGTTCAATATGAAAGTACTTGTTAGTTAAACGTGACACATATAATAAAACTCTTTTAGAAAATGTAGGATCTTTGACTTAGCGAATAATAGCGATGTGAGAGAAGTCAATTAACTGGGAGGTTGTGGGTACGTTCAAGCTTTACTTGAGGCAATAAGTGTATAATAGCACATATGTCAGTATGTTTTAGATACGGAGTACTTAGATCGAACATGTGTCTTTCTAAAAATATAAAATCAAACATGGCACATATGATACAACTCTTTTATAGGCAGAGTATATCTTAAGTTGAGCATATTAACATTAGAACCCACAGATTCATAGAATTTAAATAATTAATGTTGATTTATGAATTATTGTTGGACCAGAAACATGGTTTCAACTTTCAACGTGTAAATTACAATCCCAACTAACATATGAAATTATTATTCCCAACAAAATAGTGTAGTTCCTTGAAGGCTACTTAGATGGGCATTTGTGAGAATCTTTGTTGTTAATTTACAGTATGAAGGTCATTAGTGTTACATTAACTGCTTGAATATAATCTAGCTACATAACAGTGGCGGATCCAGAATTTTGAGTGACCCATAACAATGGGTCTCAATTTTTCTAAACCCGTAGCACAAACAAGAAATTCAACTAAAAATGATATATTTCAATAGAAATTACAATGTGTATTAAGAATGGACACGTAGCGAATGCTACCTCTACCTTCGACGTGGCTCCACCCCATGCTACATTAATTAAGTAACCTTACCTATAGATCTTATAAGGGGTATTATTATCATCAAATATCTAATTAATTATTTAATTGAGTCGAAAAAGCAAAAACAAAATCGGAAAATAAGAGGCCCAGATACATCAATATTTAGTTGACGAATTTGATCAGTTTTCTATTCTAGTACTGGTACTAGGAAACACTCGTCACGTGTTAAATTTACAAAATAAAAAAATAAAAAATAAAAGGAAACACACGGTATTCAAAGTTTCAAATATTATTCAAAATAATCCCTATAATATAAAACTTTTTTTTTTTAAATGGATTTTTTTCTTCATAAATTAAAATAAATACTGTATAGATGCAGATTTTGTTCAAATATAAGCGAGGCAAGCTATGGTGGTTGTAGCTAGGGGTGTCGGATATCATTATATATAGATTCAACTCGTTTAATAATTAATAACTCGGGTTCGAACTTGACTCAAACTTGTATAACTTTTCAAAGTTATGCTCAAACTTGCAAAGTTAACTATCGTTCGAGCTTGAGCTGCTCGTCTAGCATCTTGACAAACCGGCTTTTGAGTCCTAGTTGTTCGAGCCCGATAGGCTAGTTTACTAGTTTGTAAGCTTGTTAGATGACATGAAAACTCTTTATTAAACTAGTGTTAAAATTTATAAACATATTTTTCAAAGTTAAAGCTCAAAAATGTTTGAGTGTTAACTTGGTATCAACGTTCAATATAAGTAAGTCTTGTATTGTATTTATACGATTTTTGTTGAATCAAGTTATTATATATAACACTTAATACGGTGTGAAAAAAAGAGAATGGAAACGTACAGGAAAATTATCGTTTAAATTTTGATTAATAATGCTTAGATAGGCCACCAAATCAAGGACCATTTACATCACATGTTCCATGTATTTCTTCGGCTTCATACATCTCAAGACTCAACTTCTTTTCTTTTGTCCATATATTTAATTACTCACCCTCCCATTCAAAGTGTCCACTTTAACTATTGCATGCAGTTTTAGAATTCTTCACTAACTACACTTTTCACTAATTAAATAACATCCCACTCACTTAATTTTCTTTTAATTGGTTGTAGAATGAAAATGAACACTTATTTAGGACATTGCAAAATAGCAATTGGAACAATTGAAGTGGGACGGAAGGAGTAATTGAATGGTCTAAGACCGTTCCCAACGGGGCTCGTCGGTTTGTGTCACTCACAACCGACGAGAGTGACATTGTTGGCACCAATTGGCACTTTGCTCCGTCACTTTGTCTTCGTCGGAAAACCGACGGGGCGTTGGTTATTTTTTGTGTGTGTGTGTATATAACTAAAGGTAAATTGTTAAATGTGGGCTCAAAAATTAAAGTGACGGAGTCACTGATGGTAGGGGTCCGTCAGTTTCTGTCAGTTGTGTGAAAAAGATGATGGAGCGCAGACGTGACACGTCGATTTCAGTCAGTTTCTGTCACTGTTAGGAATGATCTAACTAATAAACTTATAAACGTATGTCACCGTTAAGGAATTGATGGAATGAGTTTTGATCCATTTTGTTCATGTTAGAGTTTTAGCTATAGATTTTATGTTATTAAACTTTTTGTAATAAGTTGGGTGTCAACTTATGATGTGTTTAACAAAACTAACTGATAGTTAAAGCTTATTACCTTTTATGTTAGAAACTTAAGTTTATTTTTTATAACTATTTGGTGAAACTATTAGAGCTTAAAGATGTAAATCAACATAAAAAGACATTAAATATATGTTATACAATGACATAAGTGTATTTATGTAATTTTTCATTTCATAAGTTTGGAGCTTATTTTAATAAGCTCCCCAAGTTTTGTTTATTAAACAAGACAAGAAACTCGAGCTTATGAAGAAAAAAAAATAAGTTTAAGCTCCAATAAGCTTGTGTGCCAAACACACCCTTAAACATTTTTCCTTTTTGAGAAGAGTAATCTCGGTATACATAGGTTTGATGTATATATATACTAGTAAATGATTAGGCCGTCCTACGCACGACCATCAATATGAAACTAATTTCTTTAATGATCGTAAAATGTTGTTATTCCATTACGGGTCCATATAGAAAATAAAAAAGTAGATATTAAATAAGAACGTTTATACTTAAACAGATTTATTAAAAATACCTATAACAATAAATAAAATAAAAAACACTTACATTAAGTGTAAAATGAAACATAGATAAAGTGAAAACATAAAAACATATCTCTAGATCATCTGAAAAGCCAATAATTAGAACATTAAAATATTTGACCATTTAAATGACAAAATGCTTATTATGATATTTAAGATAATTTTGAACTTTAATCAAATTTTTGTTGCGCGTCCCACGGATGGCGCCATTTGATCAAGCGTTTGGTGGCTTGAGTGCATTAGGTTGGGTTGTACCGATTCGTTACTCTTCGGATGACGTGACTAACCCCAACGATCAGTAAAGAATGATGCACGGGGTGGTAAGAATCAGGTTTTGTACCATCTAAGAGATGGGTTTGGGTGGTGAGCTATGCTCACCATGATGATGATGATGATGATGATGATAATGGGGAAAGATGGGAGCAGAGAGCTGCTGCCCTTATGTTGTGTTGTATTATGTATGATCATAATGAATCATGTTGTTGGGTTTATATACCATTGAGAATACTTTCACTCGGGTGCTACCCATGCGGGTTCAACCCGGGTCCGTGCTTTTATCCAACGGAGAATGAGGTAATATGTTGACTGTCCGCGTACCTTTCGTTGACAGTCACTGTTCCCGAAATTACCTTTGTCAGAGAATCTTTTTACGCGTGGATTACCCTGCAGATTCAACCTGAGATAGCGGGGCTCATCCGCAGGGCTATACTCAAAGCTTATGCTTGTGGTGTGTTACAATGACTCTAGCAGGGGATACCTTGAGGGTGGTTACACCGTTATACAATAAGCATAACTATTACAGTTTTTGAGATCCACGTACTTTTGATATTAATCAAATTTTATAGCTACGCCCTAAATTAACAAAACCCTATCCAAATTATATTGGATCAGATTCACTGTATACTTCCTTTCGAGATACATTAATTCAACAGAAAATGTAAACATGGTAAGTACTTTAAAACCACGTTTAATTTCTTTATCTGAACATGGGATGAAAATGCTTAATATTAAATTGAAATTTTCATTAAACGACAATAGTTACATCGTTGAAGCGAATAAACTCACTGATTGAGATATATGAGATTCGAGAGAGTGGCAATATGGTTATAAAAACATAAATTAAGGTCCTAGTTGTATTCATGTACCTATAAATAAACTATGTGTAAACTCAAAAATTTTCATCACCTCTCCTACACTCAAAATACTAACCAAAGAGCTCGAAAAACATACAAAAAAAATGTCTCCAATCACCCCTGAAATTAGAGCATGTGCCGAAATCCATACCGGAAATGATGTTTGCAAGGAAAAGGCTAAAGCTCTGCTAAGAGAATTTTGTCTTCCTGATGGTCTATTGCCTGTAGAGGACGTTGAGGAACTTGGTTTCGTCAAAGAAACTGGATTCTTTTGGCTCAAACAAAAGTGCGAGATCAAACACAAGTTTGAAAAGGCCGGTAAGCAAGTGTCGTATGCCACTGAAATCACTTCCTATATGGAGAAGTGTAAAATCAAGAAGTTGGCTGGTGTAAAGACCAAAGAGCTCTTGATATGGATCACAATCAATGAGATCTACGTTGAAGACCCATCAAGTGAGAAGGTCACCATGAAAACACCTACCGGAATCTCCAAGAGCTTCCCCAAGGCCCATTTTGAGGCTTGTTAGGTGAAGATCGAAGAGTCATTATGTTTTAACCGTAGCGTGTGACGCAATAATAAGCATGTTTGCATCAACCATGCATCTGTTATTAATAACCCGCCGTTATGCTGGCTTACTTGTTTCTTCTTGTTATTTGATATTCAAAGATCCGTTGTATAATCTCGTTGTTATCATGAATTCAAGTAATTAACTGAAATGATCAAATTTGACTTTATTGTTACATATTTTACTAAGTTACTAAATCTTGAACGAACCGATCACATTAACTAGCTTCTTGATCACAAAACTAAGTTTATCACGTACACTGGAACTTTTGAAGTTAATCAACTGTAAACCGCGTTATCTTAGGACAAAGAAAATCGATTGTAATCTATATGCAAGCCGTGTATCTTATTTTCACCCATAATCTACATTTCAGTTGACATTACATGATAATATGGATAACATATGTGCAGGTTAAGTGTACTAAATTTAGATTTTATATGTTGTTACTTGTTAGTGCCAATTTTTTTAGAGGTTACACTTATCATCCATTAGTATGTAATATTTATGTACTTATTATCAAAGGTAGCTCGAGGGTAAGGCTAGTGAAGCTGACACTTTAGACCTCTAAATTTGTAAGGTCTCAATTAAAATTTTCATGTCATATACACTAATATAGAATACTGCCAACGATCTTCAAGTTTTTTTTCTTTGCTATGAAAACATACTAAATCTGTAACAAAATTTAAAGTCGGTGAATTATATCACAAGGGAATGGATGAAGTGCCTTTTTTATTTAGAAAATATATATACTCCGATATTTACAAAAAAATTTATTGAATTCACTTAAAAGAAGTAAAGAAATAATTAATATTATCAAATCGATAAGACCTCAAAGTTATGTTCGTTTTACGCTATAAAAGACCTTGAGCCACTCTTGCTTATTTTCTTGTTTTAGGGGGTGTTTGGGATTGCTTAAATAAGCGTTTATCATATTTATTTGTTAATTTTGACAGTAGATAAGCAGATCCAAACATTTGTCTGAAAACTGCATATCTGCTTATTTACTAAAGAATACGCACTTAAAAATATGTAAGTGGTCACCTACTTATTTTTTAGGATTTAGGGTCTGGAAATGTACCAAACTTTGACCAAATATCAATTGTGTGTACCCAACTTACGTTTGCTATTTTTAATGCACCCAACTTTCAGAAAAGGGTGTTTTGATGATGTGGCGAGCTCATAGCTCACCACGTAGCGTTAGGAGAGAGTGACATGTCATCGCCACGTCATCAAAGTACATCAAAACACCCTTTTTAAAATGTTGGATTCATTAAAAATAGCAAATGTAAGATGAGTACACACAATAGATATTTGGTCAAAGTTTGATACATTTCCAGACCCTAAACCATATTTTTTAAGCATATAAGTGCTTATAAATAAGCAAATTCAAACACTAACATCACGTAAGAATTGCTCTTAGTTGCACAACGTTTTTACCATTCTTTAAATAATGTTTTGTATATAAGCTGATCACTTTTATTAAATGTGTCAATTTTAGATCTATTAATAATATATAAGTTAAGTTGAATACTAGTAATATTTATGATTGATGCATGGTTAGGTCTCCTTTTCAATCTTTTTTTAAATAGTATGGGTTTCTATTATAACTTTCAATTATATAATAATTAACTAACAGATCTAGTAGGTAAATATTTTTGAACACCTTATTTAATTTTTTTCATTTAATACTCACATAAAATAATTGGTTAAAATTCGATAGGTCGACCCGACTTGAGACTCGATGGGCTTGGTCCCGTTTAGACTATCCTCCTAAATGACACATTTAAACCTAGACTCGTTTAGACTCAAACTAATCTAGACATGTGACCTAACCCATTTATTTTGCTACTTGTAATAACTTTTGTTATCGCTATCTTAATTGACATATTTAGTTACGTTATCCACTCATAAATAACGCGAGAACAACTATAAAGGACTCGAGGATGAAGAGGTTGCAAACTCAATATATTAGCGTCAAGATTAAGCTTAACTTATCTAGCGATGATATTTTATTTATATGTTAACTTTAATACGAATATATTACAAAAGCTATTCTATAAATCATTGCAAATTACAATACAATACAAAAAATATATAAACGAATATCATATATGCAAGAGAATACATATATTACATTTATTGTTGCGCCACTAGAGATGATCAGGTTTATGGAGCATCCAATGGAGAAGATAGAGTATTAATTAGCAACAAGTTGATACTATGGGTGTGTTTGGCACAAACTCTAACCACTAGAATCCCCAACTACAATTTTCAGCTCCAGCTACAAACTTCAACTCTAACTAATTTGTTGCCAAACACATCCTATATTACCTCATTAAATAGGAGTAATATATAAATAAGCCTTTTCAAATACTTATGTTTGTGTTCCGTTTGTAAGCACATAAAATAAAATAAAAACCAGTACTAGGAGTAGGAAATAAAATATTAATGGGGTTAATTCGACCTCTGTATAATAAAATGTTTGCATTATATATCTTTAAATTCGCCAAACAGATAAAATCAAAACAAGTTGAAAACGAAACTAATTGAACATTTGAACGTGTCTTATAAATCAAAATCTGCCAAAGAAGCATCTTTGTTGGTAAACATTATGTCCAAGTTTAGGTGACTAAATCCACCATGTTCGAGTCCACACCACGCAATCGCATAGCAGGTAAGTTCCTGCATCGGATGAGACATAGTAATAGTAAATTAGTAATACAGACAAAAGGCTATTAAGGAAGTTGAGGTAGGAAAATAATAGTACTCTTCTGCATATAATAGCAAGACATCATGGTTTATTTTTTTATTTTTGCGTTGTAGGATGTAAATCATTTCATCAAAGGGGATTAATTAACCTATCAAAGAATGAACTTTACCTATAATGGGTTTTAACGGCCCATTACAGAAGCCCATATGTATAGGTGCCTACTTTAGAGTCACTTTTCCATAGTCTCTCACTCTCTTGTCTCATCCATAAAAAAATATTAAATAAAATTAAATGACGAATATTAAATAAAGTCAAATTAAATAAATGGTACATGTGGGACTACCATTTGAGGTTGTCAATCAGACCGTTGGCATCTTTATGTAAATTGGGTCGTTTGAACTTTGATATTTACCAAGGGGAAAATCACAAAAATATCCAGTCACTATACCCCTTTTAACAAAATAATCCTTTGACCAATCATTTAAATAAACTAATCCTTTAGCTGACGTCGGGTCGGCACCCCTGGCACCCTACCCTCAAAAGACGTGCCACGTGGAAAGATTTATTAAAATTTAATATTAGGGCGCCAACGATAATGGTGGGGTGCCGGAGCGCCGGTCCCACATGCTGGGGCGCCTGACGACAATGGTGCAAGCTTTTTCCACGTGGCACGTCTTTTGAGGGTGGGGCGCCAGGGGCGCCGACCCGGCGCCAGTCAAATGAGTAGTTTGTTAAAATTGTTGGTCAAAGGATTATTTTGTTAAAAGGGGTGTAGTGATTGGATATTTTTGTGATTTTCCCTTTACCAAGTCATGTACCAAAGCCCAACAAAAAGTATCAATAAAATAACTTTATCCAAAGATTTTTTATTCCTATATCTTACTAATACTTATAGTTATAGATAGAACTCATAGAAGTTGATCATTTAATTATTATTACTAGTTTTTTTACCCGTATGATACATTGGAAAAACGTTTAATGACAACTATCTATCTATTTATTGTATAGGTCAATGATTTAACACTCTTAATCAATAATCAATCGTGAATATGTCACCATCCTTTTCATATTTAAAACGCAAAAAGACTTTCTATATTTATATACATATTATATCATTTTATTCGTGTTAAAGCGTTCGTATCTGGTTTTTAATTTGATAATCTATTTTAAAGTTTGATACCAGCTATCTTATAATAATCTGAAAGATTATTAACGCTCGTAGATTTACAGATATGGGTATCAGGTGCCAAAAATATATCTTAGAAAAATATATATATCTAAAAAACTTAGAACCAATCAATGCGATATTATCGTATTAAAATACTTGGATCCCATCTGTGTCATATATATTAAAATTAAATTAAATATTTGGAAAAGAAATATAATAATAATAATAATGCAACTTGTGGTTTTTAATTTTTATGCCCCAAAACCGATTTTTGTTCCCCACCAGTTTCCCTTCACGCCAGCCAACTTTGAAACAGGTGTATTATATGACACTCAAATCATAATTCAACATTAAATATTGAGTGTTATTTTAATTAAAAGTTAGGCAACGTCTATCAACCATCTACAATATAGATTATTTTTCCACATATATGGAGACAGCTGCATTTTAAAGTGAAAAAGGAACAAATGATCCATTCGTTAATTTATTTGATTAACGGTTAAAATTCGCAACACCGATCATCGTCCACATTACAATCTTACGTAAAGTGTATAGAATTTTCTCAACCCTTACAAATCCAACTTGTTCTATTTCACATTAATGAATTGGTTATTATCTTCTATTTTGTGATTCCATTCTTGGGAAATTGTTTTTTAAGCAATTAATCAAGGGTTTAGTGTCTAGAAATGTATCAAACTTTCACCAAATCTTTATTGTGTGTATCAATTTACAAAACTCAATATTAATGCACTCAACTTGTAAAAACCCTTATATTGATGTACTTTGATGACGTGTCACGCACATAACATGCCATGTGGCACAAGGAGAGAGTGACACATAATCAAAGTACATCAATATAAGGCCACTCCCAACCGTGGTTGAACCACTTCCTAACCACTTCTGCCACATCAACGTCACATCAGCTTTCCACTAACTGATTCAAAATTGATTCGTACATGCCAACAGTTTAACCACTTCCAAACCACTTTATTTAATATTTAATATTTTAACACTTCAAAACATATTAAAAATAGACGCGGACCCCACCACTTTCTAAGTGATTTGTAACTGAAACCACTTAACCGGTTTGAATCAGTTTTGTGGTGAAGTGATTTGAAGTGGTTTATAAACTGATTACCATTGGCACTGAGGTGTCTAACCACTTGCTAACCAGTTGGTGAAACCGGTTAGCGTTGGGAGTGGTCTAAGGGTTTTTACAAGTTGAGTACATTAATATTGAGTTTCGTAAGTTGGATATACACAATAGAAATTTGGTGAAAGTTTAATACATTTCCAGACACCAAGACCATTAATCAATTATAGAATAGGATAATTTCTTCAAATAAAATTTACTTTTACTTTTTTTTAGAACGACGATATTTTATTGGAAGCTAGCAAGAAGCTAGACAAAACAAAAAACAACAATTACATATTAGAAATAGCATTTAACGGGTCTTTCAACTACGCCGCCCAATTAACTCTAGCCTTCTTACTTCCCTGATTCATCCAAAATAAAGTTTGAGAGAAAATGTTATCAAAAATTTACTTTTACCTGATTCACCAATTCAAAAGTCGTATAAAGTATATCAACTTATAGGAACTATTTGATTGATATTAACCAATCAACAATTTTAATGGAGTATAAGATTTGGATTCATCAATTTGAACTTTTCAATATTACCAATTCAAAAGTAAGATCCAAAAATATAATAGAGATATAGAGAAGAAGATACAATGAATTAAACAAATCTTGATTAAATAAATATATAAAAAATCAAATACTATAATTGAGTAGATCGCGAAGGTGGAGCAAATCGTGTAGAAAAACTACGAGGCAACAAATCATCATCTTCATGAGCATCACGATCGTTAAAGTTAAGAGCATAACTCTGAGGATCATACTGAAACGTTGTATTCGCATTCGATCTAGTTTTCGGTCTCTTACTAAACTTTCTAATGAAGTTTTTCCATTTCGGTCCAGCCACAATCTCCGAATACTCCTTCAAACTCTTTGCTCGTTTCATAAACCACGTGTCTTGGTTAATAAGATCACCATTAGCTGATTGATGGTATAAGAACCCTGCGGTTTCTCCATCACGAGGAGTGTCGAAACAGCAAAAGAGACGAAAACAAGCGTTGGAGGACGTCGTTTCATCGTCGTAGTACGTGGTACCGGACACGTCTTTGCCTTCGTTATCGGTTTCCATGATGATTGGAGTTGTGTATGGTGTGTTTAAGGCTTGTAGCTCTTGTTGTTTGGACATTTTGTTGGTTTTGTTAGTTTGGAATAAATGGGATATGAATAAGGTGTTGTGTGTTTTATATATAGTGTGGAAATGCGTGTGGATTTTGTGTGTTTTGTGATAGGGAAAAAATGAAAAATGTTGGAAAGGATAAGTATTGAAGAATTGAAGGAAAGAAGAGTAGGATTTGAGAGGAAATGGGTATGAAGGTCAAAGGAAATGAGGAATAGAGAAAGTTTAGTTGAGTTTTTATTTTGTTTTATTTTTAGAAATAATAATTGAACATGAATAATCGATGGATATCGATCTTAAAAGTGATTTTTAACGTAAACTAAAATGATTGTGATTGATGTGTTTTCTGAGTTATGTGAACATGTGATTATAGATATTTTATTCGCCGAACCATCCGCCTTAAATTCATCGGATTGTTAATCGAAGAGATTTTATATATAAACCGCGTTATGCATCAAATATAATATATATTTTTTTAATTTGTAACTCAGCGATAATTGTACATTATGGATAATATTCACCGATATATTACTGATGTTAAATCGACAACGATAGTTTGATTTGTAAAGTTGAAAAAATCGAAATACGAAATGTGGGGTTAAAAGTGAAAAGGTATAAAAAAAATAAGGTACTATAATTTAAAATATATACAATTTAAATTTGAAAGTGTAGATCTTACTTCTTAAAAGTTTCTAAAAAAAAATAGAAATATGCATTCTATGTATTATAGATTATAGATATACACAAATAGTCCTTCCAACAAAGCTAACGTCACCCTTTATTTGTATAGTTCAACAGCACAAAATATTTTTTCTAGGGTTTATTATTTCGCTATTTGCTAAACTTTGAATTTGTTAGCATAGTAGCGTCCAACTTGTAAACTATCTACATTTAATAAAACCTCTTATTGTACGTGAAGAATTTACATAAAAAAGAGTCAATTTATATAGCCAAAAACAATCAAAAATAAACATACAATAGAAGTTGTTAAATGTTAATCTCATAGTACAAAAATTGGCATCATCATACAATAATAACAAATCTAAAATTAAACGCAATAACAAAATATTGGACCTTTTAATTTTTGTCGTTAATGAGTACTCCGTATTTGCTTGTAGAGAAATATTGGCCGGCCCCCCGTTCACTTAACGGTCGAATGTCAACAACCACACGCACAAAAACCCTCTTCCGTAGTCCAACCAAAAAGCAAATGTACGCTGGCTTTCATTTCAAAATAGTCGTTGAATTTTCATTTTCTTTAATTAATTATTTAATATGCTAACCATAGTTGATAGTTTCATTAGTTATATTTTGAGATTACAGTTTGAGTGCATGGGAACTTTACATTTGTTACCGTTGTATACATTCAACATGAAGTATATTACTTTATGTAATTAAGTTTTAAAACCCTATATTGTATGTTCTTATGACTACACAAAAATAATATTTTTCTTGTGAGTTCTATAATTATAAGCGGTTAGTGTATGCGAATGCATCTAACTTACACCCGATGTTTATTATATGTATTTAACTTATGTTTGTACTTTTTAATGCATCAAACTTTCAAAAAACAAACGTGTTTTAGTGTATTTTAGTGACATTTTGATGATGTGTCAAACTCTCCGGGTGCCACGTGGCACCTTCAACGAGCGACACGTCACCAAAATACATTAAAATACCCTTTTCGAAAGTTAGATGCATTAAAAATTGCACACGTAAGTTGAGTACGCACAACGAATATCGAGTACAAGTAACATGCATTCTCAGACACTAACCCCTAATAAGTTCAATGCATACAATAAATGTTTTGAAACTTAAAAATATAAGAAGGTTTTCAAGTTAAACACATAAATTAGTAAAAGATGTAAAGTTCAATGCACTTTCAAATTATATGTATGATGATGATTTCATGATTCTTTATAATTGTTATATCTTTGTTCTAATATTACAATTGGGTGGTGAACTAAAGCTGTTTTACTGTGTTGTACACTACAACACGACAATACATAAAAAATAGTGTATGACTAATTTTTGACGGTGTACAAATCACCACTCATTACAATTACATGTCAACCAGTGTGACACTTACCAAACCGGCAAATTCATGCCAAACCAATTTAAATTCAATGTAGAATAATTAATGTAGAGGTAGAGAAAGCAAATCATAAGTTGGCAACAGATAGCAATACCGTGTGTCCGTGTGGTCTCGAAATGAACATTATAATATGAAGCATGGGCATCAGAATACTTCTGCTGACCACTTCATAGATTGACACACCAAGTCTAGTAAACTGTTTGTGCATATATCTAGCAGACTAACACTATACGAGTAGAGCCAAACCAAGTCTCAGCTTTTCAGGCTTAACCAATAAACCAAGCAGCTCAGGTTTGGTTCACTTCATATACACACACTTGTAAACTGCAAGCTATACCAAACACTTGAAAACCATACAAAGCTCGACATCCCACATGAGAATCCTCAACACAGGGAAGGGTTTAATTTTCTGGCAATTCCCAAATGCAAACCCACATTCACATAGCCAATATAATGCTGAACCATAACATGGATTTGTAAAACATGTGGGCAATCACTTGGCATGTTGGCCCATTTACGTGTGTGTGGTGAGTTGTCACTGGTGAGGACTAAAAAGTGCAACAAAAGGCGAATAGCAACTATTTTCTATTTTAATAGAAACATATTCTATTGTCTCAACTTTGCAGAGATATACCATTGATTAATAAGAATTCAAGAAAGTACTACACTATGTATTTTGACCCAAAGGGCCCTGTTGATGAAGAAAAGTTACTGACATGCTTGTACTTTTGGTGGAACTTTTGAGGTTATGGTACGTAACCGGTTGGCTATTTCCGTGAAGCTTGGCCTCTCTATTGGCTCTGCTGACCAGCACCTCTCCATCAAAGATCTCCATTCAGGATCACACGATTCTGGCACTGGAGGTCTAAGCGTGTTGCTCACGATCCCACCTGAATTATTGGATGGATGTTAAAAATAATATATGCATATATACTAACACCTACGAATATGTCTTTGTGTGAATTACCAATTATAGCCCCATAATGCAAGTCTGCATATGGTTCGTCTCCGGTAAGAAGTTCCCACATGACAATGCCAAATGAGAATACATCAACCTATATTGTTTTATTTGCGGAAAAGTTAAACTAAAGATTTAGAACCAAGAGTTATTAATATATAAATCCAAGACACGGTAGCTCAGAGAGATTTTGTAGAAACCTTTTCGGAAACAAGGCTACTGCTACCATTTAGAAGTTCAGGTGCCATCCATGGAAGTGTTCCACGCACACCACCTGAGATTAGTGTTTGACGTTTGACTTTCGATAACCCCAGGTCTCCAACCTGATAAAACATTACACGACGAGAACCAAAATACAAACCATAAAATGAGATTAGCGGAAGTGTTTTTTTTTAATGCCGACTTTTTAAAGGAATTTTCAACTTTTCTTGGTTATTTCACAGTGGTACGTCGTCACCTAAATGTCTATCAAATTTATAGGAACAAATATTCTTAGCCAGTTTGGTAGAAAGAGATATATTTTTCACACAAGCCAGGTAAAGGTAAAAAACAAGAAAAGAAAGACGCATCACATGTCTTAACGAAAACAGATACCCTTGCCAGACAACTAAAACTATGCAATCTGGCATAAATAAAGAACTAAGGAGCTTTTATTGTACTTTTACTCTTCTAGGTTCACATACCAAAGCTTAATATAATATGAAATTCTGTTTTAGAATTTTTAGTTCTACTCCACCGTTATAAAAGACACTCCACAATCCACATAAACATTTTAGTCAAATGATTAACCATTAATTAATACTTATCCTTTTGTCCTCACTCCTCACCCATGTATGCTGTCCAACAGTTTTAAGTGCAACAAAATAGACAGGAAAATAAGCAACGCTACGCACAATTTATCCAAATTGCTCAAATTATAAGCAACTTCATTAGATAAACTATTTATTATAATTATTCTCCTGCAAATTATATTTCCACAATGTATCTGAAATCGCTCTTCCTCCCAAATCATGACATTTTTCGCAAATGGTTCATTTGTGATGAAAACGCAAGTACAGCAGTTCAAAAATCCAATTACTCTCTATCGCCAGAAGTACTATGACAGAAACAGCTATAGAAACCTTATAAAACTTGTGATATATGAATCTGTAAACTACTGCAAGGTAAAGGTATTATTATCCAATTTGACACCTTAAAAAGTGTATAATTACTATCATTCCCATCATATTATTCTAATGCCTATAATTACTGCAATGACTAATATAAGACTGGATTTCCGCATAATAGCCATATAGTAAGATAGCTATAAAGTACCACCAACCTTACATATGGGGCGATGTGGATCACGGAGATTGACAAGTAAGTTATCACTTTTCAGATCAAAGTGTACAATGTTTTTTCCATGAAGGTATTCCATCCCAAAGGCAACATCCATAGCAATTAACAGACGCTTCCGCTTATCAAGGTTCCTAATAATAATCGTCCAAATACCAATGTTGAACACAACAATTACCATTTGATTATTTACGAAATCTTTGCTTCACAATAATTATAAAACTTAGTTAAAGTAGCTCAAGATATGTTACCTCTCATTTTTTTGCAAAGCAGTTCTCAGAGAGCCATTTACCATGTACTCCGTTACAGTAGCAACTGAGCCACCAGGACCATCAAGTACAACCCCATAAAAAGCCACAACATTTGGATGATGAAGATCTGCAAGCTTGATTGCTTCATTCCAGAAGTCCTCCCTCTTTATGAACAACATATTAATCAGTATGGTATGTGTTGAACCAAACAAACAAAATGCAAAAGACATAAGGTGATTTGAACATGACCACGAACCATGCGTTCTTGTTCTGAAGCTTTCCCGGCAAAACATCTATCATTTATCCGTTTGATTGCAACATCAGATCCTCTCCACTTCCCATGGTAAACAGTTCCAAATGTACCAGAACCCAGTTCACGAAGCTCTTCAAGATCGATGTTCTTAATTATCTAAAAAGCAAAGTGACAAAAGTCATTAGCTGCTAGCACCGTAAAAGGCAGAAATCAGATCAGGAAGAATTATTTACCTGCAAACGACCAAGTCCATCCGAAGCTGGAAACCCAAGATTTGTTTTTTCTGGGATTTTTGTCTTTGTATCCTGCATTAACGAAGCAAAAATTATGTAAGAAGTAAAAACCACAATGTGACAATAGAAAAAAATTATAAATATTTGAGGTGGCAAATGCGACCCATTTACTAGATAAGTGAATACTGGTAATGTTTTATATTCAACAGGTACGACGGGTACAATGTAGTACTAGGCTACTAGCTCTGATGCGCTACGAGTCAAACGTACCCAAAGTGTCTTTTTAATGCTAAAAACCTCTTTAAATCAATTATTACAAAACCGGTTATTATAAAAATAATAATTCTTCAGATAATCTTTAATAATGATAAGATGCTAGTACGTGTTTTGACCCCTTACCCAACCTGTCCATCTCTCTACCTCTACCCAAAATGTAACAAGTGCTGTCCCTATTAAACAATAAAAGGGTATGCCATTAATGGACCTCAACTTCAGTTCCTTGTTGCACATCAGCATTACTATTCTGAGTTTCACTACTTCGGCTGGCTTCCGAGTCACGTCTATTTGAGTCATGATCAGAGGGAGTTGATGAATGAAGAACCGAAGCAGCGACACCCTCAGCAACTGCCTGAAGTTCTTGTTTAACCAATTCTTCTGCTGAACCTACAACCACGAGTACGTTGATTCATAAAAGTTAAGATTATCCATCTGACACGAAAAGTGGGTAAAAAACAACACTAGAAGACAGACCTTTGTCAGAATGCCCATGTTCCAGATCGAGATTCAACTCCAAATTAGCACTTGGCTGGTCAATTAGTGTGTCACCAGTAGGTGATTCTTCTTTTTCACCAACACCGTCCCTTCTCACCATAAGTCTGTTCGGTTGAGGTGGCGGAAAATGTGAATCACTTCCCAACATCCAAGGATCCTGGTTGCTAAAAAGTGAATTTGCACCATCTTGGGTTTCACTGACCCCATTAAATGGATTGAGGGGGTCTATTAGCACAGTATCTGCATCACTCTTCGGCTCAAACTGTGACGAGTATACATTCCATTCACTAACAGGTAGGTTTCCTCCGGTCACAAGGGCTGAATCAACACCAGAAAAAGCAGGACTCGGGTCATTACCACCCAAATTGTTCACTCCATAGGACTCCGTTGATTGAAATTCATGCAACCGTGGAACTTCGGAGGTAATGTAATTTGAATCAAGAACTATCTGGGATTTATCAAGATTCATGGGCCTATTTTCCAAGATGTCATCTCGAGGATTTTCAACAGAAAACCTAATCTGATCATTGCTGACAAGAACATCATTTGGACGTAAATGTAGATCTTCCATTCTCGCATCAAGTTGTCTCAGATTATCATATGTGAAGCCAGAGTCCACATTCTCTTCTTTAGTAACAACTACAGGAAAGTTAGCAGGGTACTCCCTTGGAGACTCATGCACAGGGGTGTTTGAATTTGGTGAAGGAGCACCAACAGGAATTAAATCACCACTAATACCACTCATGACCCCAGTCTCCTGTCTTGCTTGATACTGAATTGGTACAACAGACTGCTGGACAGAACTTTCATGGCTACATTGAGGAACTTGATGGACCAATACACCATAAGGAGTTGATACCATTGCATGATCACTTGTAGGAACCCTGTTAGTTTGCATCATTCTCCTAGCGTCCTCCACTCTAAGACTCTGATAAACTGGATTCACATCAGATGCCGTCGATCTAGGACTTTCTTTACGTTCTTGTGCCACAGTATCGGAATGCGCATGAGGCAATGCTTTTTGACACATTATACACCCATCGAATCTAGGTACTGGCTCAGGATATATCAACTGTTGAGTGGGTACCCGGGTGTCAGAAAAAGTCACCTGTTCAGAGGCAGGAACGTGACTCCAACCATAAGGTCCAGTCATTACTGGGGGAGATATCTGAGTTTGAAGTTGAGGTTGGTATGTAGAGTAGCTTTGATCACTAGAAAGATGAACAACCCTCTCTGGGAAATGTTCCATTCGAACCTCTTGTTGCTGCAAATACCGAGGAGCCGGAGCAGGAGCCGGAACAGGAACTGCAACCGGAACTGGAACTGGAACAGGATTTGGATTTGGTTTGAAACTGACATGTGATGAAGGAGTAATAAACTGATGTGGGGCAACTCCAATTCCAACTAAATTGTCATGGGGTTGTGGTTGGCCATAAACTGGGCCAATGCTGCTCATAATCTGAGACTGATACCCCATTCGTGGTGGTTGCACCTGAATGTACTCTGTACGACTAAAGGTCCCATGGCGGGGATCAACATAAGTCTGGACATAAGGTTGTCCTGGCGGTGGAACGGTGCTTCCTGGTGGTTGCAATTCATACCTAAATTGTTGTTGTACCTGAACAGGAACCGTTCTTTCTAATATTTCCAACTCATGATCAGATTGACAGGGTGAAGCTGGAACAGTAACAGATTTACCACTAGGAACACCAGAGGCAGAACTGCCACCAGGAGAAAACACACTACCAGATACCGCACCAATCACCTCCACTTGATCAATTCCTACACTATCAACACCCCCTTCGGTCACACTCAATTCCGAATTCTGTGTTGAGGAAGCACTCGCTATACTCCCCTTCCTGCCTAAACCGCCGCCGCTACCACCACCGCCACCGCCAACACCACCAAAAGTATCCCCAAGTCCGTTGACCGCCTCAACATATTTCTGCCCACTATCTTGTAAATCCTTAAACTGGATAACACTGGATGATTCAACATCCGTAAACAAAAAGACCCTTAATTTAGCTGAACCATCAGAAGACTTCTCGTGTAACTTATCGTACTCATCCATCATATTCTCTAAATCATCCGGTCTCGAAACAGTTACAAGTGCATCAAGATCCTCTTCAGGTAACTGATACTTAATAACAACGTTTCGTCCATACGAATCAAACATCTTTTGAATCAACTCATGAAATCCCACATCTCTTCTAACACTAATAATCCTAGTATCCCCACCAACATATCTAAGCATCCCATCACTAGGTCTAGGCAATATCTTCCCACCAGAACTACACAAAAACTTAACTTTCCTCCCTGAAACCGAATCATCCGTACCCTCATCACTAGCATGATCAGATGCATTACTACCACCCCCACTAACCAATCCTAAATTCGGATCATAACCACGTGGCGCTAGACTAGCATTATTATTATTATTAACAATATAACTGCTGTTGTTATTATATCCATAAGTACTAGGGACTAAACCTACACCAGCAGCGGTCACAGGCGGTGGCATACGTGGCAACCAATTAGCCACTGATGGAACTACATTACCATAATTCAAACCTACATAACCTGTAGCGGCATCCGGAACAGCCGGCGCGGTTGCCGGATAATAAACCGGAATGGTTCCAGGGCTACCGGTGGCTACTTCACGTGGTAAGGGATTGGAATTGGGTAGATGTACAGGTGCAACAACGCGTGATTCATCAGCAATTGTTCTAGCTATGTGAATTGGGCGTAAACTGTTATTAGGTAACGCATTCTGATCATAAGCCATCTAATCTAATCTAATAATAAGAAGAAGAAGGATAAAATGTAATCAAACAGTATGTGTGATTCTTATTATGTTTATGGTATTCACCCTGTACCTAATAACCTAGGGTTTGGGAATTGATAATTGATGCTATGATAATTGTTGTAATAACATGAAAATTAAACAAAACATAAACCCTAGAAAACAGTAGATATAGAATTATTAATAAATAAATCAGGGGAAAACAGAAATGAGAAAGAGGAGGGTTTGAGTATGTGAGTCGGTGAAGATTTACCAAAAATTGACATGCGTCCCCTGCGACGTGAGATATCGTTTTTTTCTATTCTATATGTTTTTCTTTTCTCTCTCTAAATATATACGCATCTACACAAGAAACGATTCAAGGGTGACATTTACTAAAATAATACGGAGTAATTAATAAAAATAATAATAATATTGATCATGAAGATGCGTTTCTTATTTTCAACTTAAGATAGCCTATTTAGCATTACGATGTTCATAGTTCGAATAAAACCGGATTATTCAGTTGGATAATTCGAATCGGACCATATGATTTGGATAATTGAATTTTTGGATTGGCTCGGATCAAAATCAAACTTATTATTTTGGATCATGGATTGGTTTTGGTTAGTAAATTACCGAATTATCCAAAAAAATCAAATAACAAATAAATATTTATATATCAAACATTATATGTATACATATATGCACATACAAAATAGTTTACTAACGTATTAATATTCTATAAATATCCAAATATAACAGATAGTTTATAGTTTACAAAATTGTTTACTTATATATATGAAGTAATTTATAGTTTCGTTTTGCATTTTACTATTATATTGCACACACACGTGTATATGTACTGGGAGGTTCAAATGAAAACCATCTATTATGTATAAGTTTATTATAGTATCTAACATATTTTTACTATATATTGTAAATATATATGTATGTGTTTGGATATCCAAAAACCAAACAAATCCTTCCAAATAGTAATTCGGATGGATTGGTTTGGTTTTTGAATTTGTTTGGATGAATCGGATTCATATTTCGAAATCATAATCCATTTGGATTCATCTATACAGATCATTTTTGAACCGATCCAGCCATTTGAACACCCCTCATTACGAATGCTTCGTGAATAGTAGATGTTTATATTGAAAATATAAACTTTTAAATCTTTGTTATCTATGTACTACATCTGTCTCACTTTAAATGTTACTTAGTCTTTTATGTAGAATTTAAAATAAATTGAATAAAGTCAGTTTACTCTTATATATATTTAAGTAAGAGATTGATTACAAGTCTTAATAAATAAATGATTACAAGCAATAAATGAGGGTATAATTATGAGTTTAATAATATTTGATGGTTATTTTTTACAAATGGATAATTTTTTTGGAATGATAAATTCAATTAATAATATGGTGGATATTTAAATTGTGACGGATGAAGTATGTAATTATTATACATTCTTATTGTAAAGTGTTTTTACAACGTACTTTATATTTTGTACATTAACATTTAAGGTATTCAAATTACTATTTTCGTTTATCCCAAAATAAGTGTTCATTTTATAATTCAACTAACTAAAAGAGATTTTAATAAATGTAGATGATATTTAATTGATAAAAAGTGTAGTAATTGAAAATTCTTAAAACTGTGTATATTTTCTATAAGTGGTAAATTTCTTAAAACTGTGCATATTTTCTAGAATGATAGGTTATATTGAAAAACACATTTTTTACTCATCCGAAAAATGGGTAGGGATCCAACAAACTCATCCGTTCTTAAATATTAATCAAAATGACTCATAATTAACTAATGGGTCTAAAATTGTCACCTCTAATATTTTCAAATTGTTTATTGTAATTGTAATTGTAATTGGGACTTGGTAATCAAATGAAATCCAGACATTTTTGTTGTGCTCAATTTTATATTGATGGATAATTGATTGTTGTGTTTAAAAAAGGAAAGGTGTACACCACAGGCTAGATTTTGCTATGTCCAAAAAGGAAACACGGATCTTATATGGACGAAAATGACCTTGAGGAAAGGTTGTGCGAAGGTTGTGAGGTAAGGGTATAAAAGTTAATCGAGATCCCAAAAGGCCAAAATATTGGGTTATTGTTTGTTGGTTTTTGTGAATTATTGAAGAAATATGTCAGTTGGTTGAGAGTTTTTTAAGGAGTCAAGAACTCAAGATGTGATACTTGATTTTTTTATTTTGTTTTTTTGTTTTTTGTTTATAAGATGATAAATAAGGTCCCTAGATTATCAGGAATAGACAAAAAATTGAGTTTTGAGTTGTAAATCAAAATAGTTTAAAGTAACATAAATAGTTTGTTTTAGCCAATGGGTAAAAATTTGTGGTAACTTGCTTAAAGTTGGGTAAATATTTCTGGTAAACAATTCAATCTATTGTCATATAAGTTTTGGATGATGAGTGACAACTAATATATAGCACGACATCAAAGACCATTAATTAGAGAACATATCATCAATCATCATCATCAATAATAATATAAGAATATGAATTGTCTCTTCATGATGCACAATCGATATTCTTACTAAATTTTCTCATAAATAAGTATAATTTCTTTATTGGTATGAGTCACCTTTTTTAAACAGATTCCACAAATATGGCCTTGTTTCAAATCTCATCAAAATGCAATGTGTAAACTGATTCCATTCTATTTAACATAAAAGTTATTTCGATATGTAATTCAAATTTGGGATTCTTTGAATTCGATGTGATCATTGTTCAAGGGCAGCAATTCAGACAATATTCAATTGTTTCATTGTTTCATGTGAATTGCGAAAAGGAATAAAAAATTAAATGCCTATTTCACATAACCCTATCTTTGTTAAATCACATAGACGTTTAGTCCGAATAAATGATATCAATGTACTAAAGACAGAATGATCATTTCAACTTTTCAATCTATTCCGCACCCATTAATCCATTATTATTGTGAATTTTAACTTCTAATGAAATACAAGCTTAAACTCAGTGTTATAATAACACATGTAGCTCTTTTAAGTTAAGGGTTATTAAAAAGGGAGTTTCGCTAAATAAAGTCCTTAAGGCTCTTGTTAATATATTTGTACATGTATATTTTATTTGTACCTTGAATAAAAAATTATGGGTCAACATAAATTCAGAGGAGAGAGAGACTTGGTTATCATTTTGGTACAACTGTTAAAACATGTGTAAAATGCTTAACAAGAGTCCTAAAAGTTTATTTAGCAAAATCCTTAAAAAAGAACTTGGCATCAAAAGTTAAAAAACTATGAGGGGCTTTTTTATCAGCTCTGGCTAAATCAAGGTGTTAAGTGTAACATTGTGATTTTCTCTTTGACATTTTTTGGAGTTGAAAGTTTGAAACTTAGAGGGTAAGGAGAGCACGAACGAGACACCACGTGTTATATTTTTTTTAGTCCAAAATGTTTTTTTAACTATTAAGAACAGTCCAGTTCAATGTAATTTCGATTATTATATATGTTGTCTCATGTGTCGGCACATTAATCACCAAAAATTATTGATACATTACTAAATCATTAACCCTTATGCATATACTGTAAAATACATTTAGTGATGTATAAATATTTTTTGAATGATTTACAGATCATCACCATGTATTCATTTTAGTTACTTTCTAGTAATTATTAAGATATACATTTCGTTTGATTGGACTTTTATTATTCCCTCGGTTCATAAAATATATCCTTTCACCTTCTTTTTAAATTAATGTATGTAAGGTAGATTTTAGTTTTATGGTTTTACCCTTATAATTATAGTAAATTTGATTAAGCTTATTTGATAAATAGATAATTTATATGATAAATAATGACAAAATTAAGAGTTTAATAATTTTTAATAGTTACTTTTTTTCTTTTATAATTTAAATAGTAGTGAACATTTATTTTAAGACGGATGAACTACTATTTTTTTCTTATACCAATAAACAAATATTCCAAGGCTTTATTGTGTAACACCCCAAAAATCTAAAAGTATTATAATGGTAAATAAGTAATTCTTTTAAGTTATTATTACTTTAGGTAAAATAAAATAGTAATAACTGTGAATGGTTTTTAATTTTCAGACAATGATAAGTACGGAGTGTAATTTAATACACTTAACAGGGTCGGTTTTAATTTCATACATATCTATCTCATACACATACTACGTACGTACAAATAGATAGAAAGAAACAGAAAGAACAGGAAGAATAAATCAAAAAGAAACCAAGAAATTATATCAAATTGAAGCTAGAAACAAGTTCTTAATCATCCTTTGATTCTCCCTAACCTCAAGTAAGTTATATTTTTCAACTTCTCTAACCCTAGAAATGGGTTTTTCAAGAAGTTTGTGAAATTGATAAGTTCAAATCTGAATTTAGGGTTTGAAAATGTTAAATTAATGTTAGTTAAGTTCAATTATAGTCATTCTTAGCTTAATATCAAGTTAGAAATGAAGAACCCTAAATTGGTTAAGTGTTTTTGAGGTGTTCATGATAAGCATGATGATTATGGTAAGTTATCAAGTGAATTAGATGTTAATTATTGTTAGTAAAGTTTCGTAATGATGATATTAACAATAATACAAGTTAAAGGTTATGAAATTTAATGAGAATTCACTAAACCTAATATGGGATTTTGATGGATTCATGGTAAAGGAGGTGAATTAGCTTTGTTAATGAATTAAAGAAGGTTGAATTGTGATGATAATATGAATTAAGTAAGGTTGTGATCATATTGATCATAACTTGAAATGATGAAAGTGATATAAAGTGGATTACTTAGCTTTAGAGGTCTAATTGATTTTATTGATGAGAAATGATTAGAAAGTGAGCTTAATAATGATAATAGCTCATATGATAGGTAAAGTAAAGTAAAGGTCATGTTTAGTTAATTAAATATTAACTATTGAAAATATTACTAATGTAATGAGGGTTAATTAAATTGATCACCAATTGATGCTAAGTGTATGTTATGTGATTATGTTATGATAGGTGATCAAATGATATGGAAGCTCCAAAGAAAGAGCTAAATGACTTAATCTTCTTAAAGGCTAAGGTGAGTTATATGGAGGTTAAATGGGTAAAGGTTGTATGTTCTAAGTTGCTTGTAAGCAAGAAGTTCATACAATCAAGAAATGTGATGTTTATGTTTAATAAGTAGATTAATGTTAAAGTTTATATTCAACTGATTAGTTATGTTTTGCTACTATATGTGGTAAAAAAAGTTGTAAAGTAGCAAGTATTGAAAGAACATGAGAATATGTGAATGTTATGTGGAATGAGTGAATTACAGGGACAAGGAAAGAAAGCATGTTATGCACTTGATCAAGTCAATGAATATTAGTATACATACAACCTAGAGGTATGTTACTAAAGGCAAAGATTATAGTATGCATATCAATTAGAGATATGGTACTAATAGAATGATGTTGCAATTATACTGTAACACCCCGCAAATTTAAACGTGATTACGTACACTAAACATTTGCATTTTAGGCTAATTCCCTAACTTTGAGTGAATTCACAACTACTTTTAGAGGTAAGTCTAGCAAAGCCCAACTAGTTAATACGCGTAGTATTACTTATTCATAATTAGTTGTAATTATGTACATCAATTTAAACAACGCGACAAAAATATACGACTGTTGGTGAACAAAATTATTTAACAATATGAAATTATTAAATAACATTAACGTTTATTAAATATTATGTCGATAATATTTACAAGTATTTCGTAACGAATAACATTTATTACGTAAAACTGAAATGAAATAAAGTTTAATATTTTATAAACTCAACTAAATTAGTTTTATAAATATCCCAATTAAAAATATAATAGAATGCGCATTTAAAAAAATTATTATTTAAAATATTGTAACATGTAACGATTGGGTAAACAAACACGGATAAAAATACCACAAAAATGGGGATACAAAAACTACACCAAAACCCCTCCCCATCCCTCCTTTCTTTCATTCCCACCAATCTCTTTCTCTTTCTCTTTACTCTCTTTTCTCTCATCTTTCTCTCTCTAATATACTTCCACCACCACACCACCACCACCTTTGACCACCGAAAACTACCATGAAACAACCTCAAATCACATAACTCCTTTAGAGAAAAACGATAACGGAGTCGAGATCTACCTTCCTATCTTCTCGGATTTCTCATGCGATAACTTTGTAAGATCCCGAGAATCCCGCAAACTCTTAAATCTTACTAATTTATTTGATATCTCATGTTTATAATACTTAATATACCATGTTTTAGCGTTTTTATCAACTGATTATGTCCAAATCGAAGCTTAAAACTTGTTTTTACAAACTGATCTACGAACAGTCCTAAGTGACGCATCAAGCCCAAAAATAGTACCGCGTCACTTAAGTGACGCACTAAGTGTCGCATAAAGCCCTCTTTTTGCATCACTTCGCCAAGTGACGCTACAAACCCTCTTTTTCCGACACTTACACCGACACTTCAACCCGTCACTACCATGCGTCACTAGCTTAAGTGACGCCTATACTCGAATACTGATTTTGACCCGACACTTGTACCTGTCACTTATTTAAGTGACGCCCCATATGCGTCACTTCCTCGAGTGACGCTAATAATTCAGAACTTACCATTTTATGCGACACTTCCTAAGTGTCGCTACCCTAAGGCAAGTGACGCCTCAAGTGACGTTAAAACAGAAAGTTTACAACTTTTTCACTAAGTGTTTAGGATGAGATTTTACCACCCGATTTTACTCCAAAATGAAATTTCGAATGCGTTTTTACTACAGTAACATAACAGAAATAAAAAATTTCCAAGCTTGACCCCAGCCAAGGGCTCTGCCCCTTGGACCCCGTCAGGGGTTGCCACTCCTTGGACCTCGGTACCAGGAGCGCTGCCCCCGGACCCCCGTACACAATTTCATACTTTATGAACCACAATGAAACAAATATAAAAATGTTTTCAGAGATTACTATTACAAACAGTTACCAACGAGTCGTATACATTTTCACAACTACGAAATACAAACGTAAACGTTAAACAAATACTTTGGACATAACTTGGTTGTACGAACACTAGCATGGATGGTAAACTTAGACCTCCACGTACTCATTAAATCTCATACGTTTAGGGCGTTAGGAGATTTCGACTTGACTTCTTAGGCTTTAGGCTTTGCTAGCACTCGAACATACTCAACTCAACAGGTGAGTTCACAACCCCTACTTTTGCCGCTTTACTACTTTTGAACATGGGTGGAGAACATAGTCAACTGCTTTACTGATTGTCATAACTACTTTTGCTTATATGATTGTTATCATACTTGTTTACTCGCATGATTTGAGTACTTTGAACTGTTGAACCCTTACAACAAAACTGGTATTTATGAAACAACCTTTTCATACTATAAACGTGACAAAACTTGTTTGGTAAACTGGAGAACGATCGGTACTTTTATGTAAACGCTGGAGAACGACCAGCAACGTATCTTAGTGCCAGAGAACGACTGGCCACGTGGACGGGAGAACGACCCGTGCGTCTTTTGACCGGAGAACGACCGGTACTGTGTTTCGCTGGAGAACGACCAGCAGTATTTATTGCCAGAGAACGACTGGCCGAGTTTGGACGGGAGAACGACCCATGCGTCTTTTGACCGGAGAACGAACGGTACTGTTTGGTAACGCTGGAGAACGACCAGCAACGTATTGTAAACTGTATTTTGGGTAACATCCCACGTAAACTGTATTTTGGATAATATTCCACAAAACGTTTACTTAACTATTATGGCAATAACTATTTGTGAACGTATTCATTTCAATAACTGTGTTTACAAACTTGATTCAACTATTGCAAACATAAAATATGTGAATTCACTCAACCTCGTTGTTGACTTTTACTATGTTTTTCAGGGAATTAGCTGCATGTATGACATCCTGCACACATGGAACATAGGCGACCCACGAAGGAATAGTATGCCAACTTTTGACAACTGTATTTCTTTTGTATAACTAAGCTGTTTAGTCATATTTACGAAATCTACTTTTGTAACTATCGCACCCCCAAATTCGGGTTGCGGAAGCGAATCGGGTCGGGGCGCGACTAATCAATATACACAGCACATAAGATATAATGAACGACCACTATATGCGTCGTTTTACACTGATATTAATAAAACCAAAGTTTACATCAAAATATTGTTTACATTAGCTCAGTTTGAAATTTAGAGATTTAAGTACATAATTAATCTATACAAAATATAATAATGCAGCTAAATCTCTGATTGTTTGCATGCTGACTCGAGCTAATGGATCTTGATTAAGCAGTCCAACCTACTGCTGGTCGCCTGTGATACATGCTAAAATGGGTCAGCGAAACGCTGATGAGCTCACAGGTTTGTATATCAACACATATTTGTATGAACTACAAGATTTTATAATATAACTGAATTTAAAATGCCATTAAGCAAAATAAAAGTTATACAGCCATGAGCACATAGTCTGAGCTTAACTTGAGTGTCAGGTCCAATTAAGGAAACCCAACTGAGTTGCCTCCTACGAGTGCCTAATCTACACTCGTCTTCCCAAATGCTAATACGTCCGTTTGACCAGTTAGTGCGTGCTAACCCGGACGAGGATTGTCAATCCTATATGATATCATATACTAACATTCACGCTACAGATGTATTACCAGACTATGCTTTGGAGGGCTTTAGTGATTAGTTGAAAACAACTCATGTAGTATTTGATTGATTGGTACTTGCGTTCAACTTGTAAAATAAAACGAGCAATAATATCACACCCCTGATTGAAAAACAGTAAAATAGGGGCCATGAGACTCACCTGAGCCTTGAGTGTTTATTAAAATAAACTTGAATTGATTAGCTGTGGATTGATGTCCGAAGACTTGTAACCTATCGGGCGTTTAAAATGCGCAATGTTATATGAGTGAGTAGATGTCTCAACAGACCATCTATGTTTGTTCTCCAACAATTAGTTATGTCCAAATGTTTGATTGTTCAACTTTGTTTATCAAAAACGTGTACGACCCGTTGGTGAAAGTTTGTAATAATAATTCTTTAAGACATTATCATTATGATGTTGTATCGTGTGCTTACAAAGCATGTTTTATGTGTTACTGAGTTATATCGTATAAGTTTAGATGTTTCATGAAGTTCAACACTTAGTGTGAACTAGTTTTGAAGTTCTGATTTAGGCGTCACTTAGGGGCGTCACTTAGGGGCGTCACTTAGGTAAGTGTCGCTATAGGCGGCACTCAGTTGGTTAACGGCACTAGGTCAAGTGACGTTTAAATGTGATTTTTAAATGGGCAGCATGACTTGGGGTAGTGACGCTATATGCGGCACTTGGTTTAGGCGTCACTAAAGGTAAGTGACGTTATAGGCGTCACTTGGGTAAGTGTCGCTGGTAGGGCGACACTTACGCCTGACCAGATTTCTAATTTTAATCCAAGTGTTCTAAGTGTCGGTTTTTCGTTCGAGTAACTTTCTAAATTTAGTTTTTGGTCCAAGTTACTAACTAGGTCAACCAAACCCATTTTTGTTACCACTTTCCAAATATAGTAAGTTTTTCGAAAACTAGCCACTTTTGTTGACTTGGTCAAACTTACTCGGTTTGACCCGAAACTTTCACCCAACCCAAATATCAGTTTATAGAGTCTAAGTAAATTGTCGGTTTGTGTTCAAGTTCAACAAGAGTGTCGATTCTTATAAAAGTTCCAAATATTTAAGATTTCACATTTTCGACTTTTTGTCGGTTTATTCACCAAGTGATGTTACCAATTTCTGGTCCAAGTCAAGTCTCACAATTTTTATCAACTGATCTTCTATGTGTGTAGTGTCTAACTTATGTTTTCCAAGAGTTTTAAGTCCATAATCATAGAGAAACAATTTAATTAGTCATGCATAGTCCAGTCTCTGATTTTAACCAGGTCAGTCCCACAAATTGATAAATAGAGAAAAATACGTTCGGATCTGGTAAAAACGTAAAACATGAAAGTTGTAGATGTTTTCAATACGCAAATTTTTTTAAAAAAATGCATCTTCTAACTCTTCCTAGAACTCAAGTTATGACATTTTTAGTAATCTGTGTTTTTCTGGACAGATTGTGTATTCTTTGTGAAAAATTCATAAAAACGTATTTTAAGTTTATATTTGGACATAATCTTGTTAGTTGAGCCTTATAACATGTAAATAAACAATATGAAATTAAGAAAAAGTTTCCTTACAAAGATTTTGATGGTAATAAGATGAGGAGAAAGAGGAGTTGTTGTTGAGCTTGTGTTCTTTGTAAAAATAGTGACTTTGATGGCGGTGGTGCTATGGTGGTTTATGGTGGTTGTGGTGGTGGTGAAGTGACTGAGTTCTCTCTGGATTTTGAGAGAGAAAGTGATAGAGAGAAGGTGGAGAAAATGTGAGTAAAGGAGTTAGTGGAAATGAAAGTGGTCTTGCATTGTTGCATGTAAGGAAATGGTAAGTGGTGTGCATGAAAGTTTAGAGGGTGAGATGGGAGGTGGGCATGTGGCTCATGGGGTTTGTGGGGGGGGGGGGGGGCGGCCTAGGGGGCCCACTCAGGGGTATTTTGGTCATTTTCTCATTTATTCGATTTGTGCTTCGTGCGGTGTTTGTTTTCTCGTTCGGTTTGGTGTTTAAACGTTTATTACGCGTTTTTAAGTCACGATTTAAATTTCAATACTTTCACTTGAAGTGTTCTTTCTAAATACTTGGAAAAACATTTATATAGATGATTCGTTAATTTAGGGATCTCGATTTGCTCGTTCGTTGTACGGATTTTAAATCACTTAACCGTTGTTTGTACGATACGAATTAGTTACAAAGTATTATTATCAAGATAATATTTTGGGAAAGATATTTTCATTAAATAATGTTATATTATTTAATAAAATTGTTTCACCAACGTCCGTATTTAATTGAACCGAAATACATTCGATTTGAAACTTGTACGATTTAATTGAATCGCATAATTGTATATATTCAATAATATATATATCGGTACATTAATTAGCCTAACACAGAACTAATTACATGTATTAATAATTGATTAGGCACTAATTACTAGCCCTAAATTGACGAGTGTCACATTCTCCCCCTGTTAGGAGAATTTCGTCCCGAAATTTAGTTTGAAGTCGTGCTTGAAGTAGCGTCAGCAAATAACTGAGGATACTTGAGTCGCATCTGGTCCTCCCGTTCCCAAGTGAATTCTGGCCCACGTCGCGAATTCCACCTGACTTTGACAATGGGAATACGACTTTGTTTGAGTTGTTTGACCTCACGGTCCATGATTTCGGCGGGTTCTTCAACAAAATGAAGCTTGTCGTCAACTCGAATTTCATCGAGTGGAATGATAAGTGTCTCATCAGACAGACACTTCTTTAAATTTGAAATGTGAAAAGTGGGATGCACACTGCTGAGCTCGGATGGCAGTTGCAGTCGATATGCCACTGGACCTATCCTCTCGAGGATCTCGAATGGTCCAATGTACCTGGGATTCAACTTCCCGCGTTTGCCGAAACGAATGACACCTTTCCAAGGTGAAACTTTGAGTAGCACTCGATCCCCAACCTGGAATTCGAGTGGTTTGCGTCTCACGTCAGCATAACTTTTCTGACGATCACGTGCGGCTTTGAGTTTGTTTTGAATCTCGAAGATTTTCTCGGTTGTTTCGTGAATGAGTTCGGGACCAGTGAGTTGACTGTCTCCCACTTCGGTCCAACAGATAGGTGATCGACACTTACGACCGTACAGTGCCTCGAAAGGTGCAGCCTTAATGCTGGTGTGATAGCTGTTGTTGTATAAAAACTCGCACAATGGTAGATGTTTTTCCCAGTTTACACCGAATTCAACTACGCAAGCTCGTAGCATGTCTTCCAGTGTTTGAATCGTTCGTTCACTTTGCCATCGGTTTGAGGATGGTATGCGGTACTCATATCCAGACGGGTACCCAATGATTTTTGAAGTGATTGCCAAAAGTGAGACGTGAAACGACTATCCCTATCTGAGATAATCGAGATTGGAACACCGTGTCGAGAAACAACCTCTTTGATGTAGATTTGTGTGAGGCGTTCCATCTTGTCGGTTTCCTTGATTGCCAGAAAATGAGCAGATTTTGTGAGACGATCAACGATCACCCAAATGGTATCGCAACCGCTCGATGACTTTGGTAGTTTGGTTATGAAATCCATGGCAATTTGTTCCCATTTCCATTCAGGAATGTTGGGTTGTTGGAGTAAACCAGAAGGTTTTTGGTATTCAGCTTTGACTTTCGAGCAAGTAAGACACTTGCTGACGTATGTTGCGATTTCAGCTTTCATATTCGGCCACCAATAAAATTCCTTGATGCCGTGATACATTTTGTCGGATCCAGGATGGATAGAATATTTGGACTTGTGAGCTTCATCCATCACCAAGTCTCGTAGGTTTCCAAAACTGGGTAACCAGATTCGGTTTGAGAAATACCTAATCCCGTTAGGCTTGATTTCGAATTGTTTGTCCATGCCTCGCAAGGCTTCGTTTTTGATGTTATCGGGTTTCAGAGCTTCGAGTTGAGCAGTGAGAATATGAATGTTTAGATCATTGTGAATAGTCATGCTGAGGGCTCGGACTCGAAGTGGTTTCGTTCGTTCTTTTCGACTGAGGGCATCGGCAACAACATTTGCTTTGCCCGGATGGTATTTGATCTCACAATCGTAGTCGGTAAGCAATTCGACCCATCGACGCTGCCTCATGTTGAGATCCTTTTGATCGAAGATGTGTTGGAGACTTTTGTGGTCGGTGAAGATTGTGCACTTAGTGCCGTAGAGGTAGTGTCTCCATATTTTGAGGGCAAACACGACAGCTCCGAGCTCGAGATCGTGGGTGGTGTAGTTCTTTTCACGAATTTTGAGCTGTCGCGAAGCATAAGCAATAACTTTGTCTCGTTGCATCAGCACGCAACCGAGACCTTGATGAGAAGCATCGCAGTATACCACGAAGTCATCAGTGCCTTCGGGTAAAGATAGAATCGGAGTACTGCAAAGCTTTTGTTTCAGAAGTTGGAATGCTGACTCTTGTTTATCAGTCCAGTTGAACTTTTTGTCTTTCTGAGTCAGGGTTGTGAGTGGTTGGGCTATTTTCGAGAAATTTCCAATGAATCGCCGATAGTATCCGGCAAGACCCAAGAATTGACGTACTTCGGTTGGAGATGTTGGTGCTTTCCAGCACTTGATGGCCTCGATTTTTGATGGATCGACATGGATTCCTTGACTATTAACAACATGTCCAAGGAATTGAACGGATTGTATCCAGAACTCACACTTGGAGAATTTGGCATAAAGTTCTTCGTGTTTAAGTAGCTCTCGGATGGTTTTGAGGTGTTGTGCATGTTCTTGTTCGTTTCGCGAGTATATGAGAATGTCATCAATGAAGACAATGACAAACTTGTCGAGGTATGGCTTGCACACCTGATTCATAAGATCCATGAATACAGCTGGTGCGTTGGTTAGGCCGAATAGCATTACTTGAAATTCATAATGCCCGTAACGAGTTCGGAAGCAATTTTCGGGATATCGGTATCGCGAACTCGAATTTGATGATAACCTGACCTAAGATCGATCTTTGAATTAATACTTGACCCTTGTAGTTGGTCAAACAGGTCATCGATGCGAGGGAGTGGATATCGGTTCTTGACGGTCAATTTGTTCAACTCTCGGTAGTCGATGCACATTCGAAAAGTACCGTCTTTCTTTTTCACGAATAAGACCGGAGCTCCCCAAGGTGAAGAACTCGGTCGAATGAATCCTCTATCCAGGAGATCCTGTAACTGGGTGGACAGCTCCTGAAGTTCGGATGGGGCTAATCGGTATGGTGCTCGGGCCACAGGCGCAGCACCTGGCACGAGGTAGTGTTTACAAGTTCGGATGGAGTTCCTATAATTTTTCCCTTTACTTTTTTTTTCGCTTTTTTTATTCCTGTGGTTTTCAGTTTTTGCCGATTTTATCCTTCTGTTCAATTCTTGTTAAAAACCCTCCGTTAATTGCCATCACATGCCAAACATGTGAGGGAATTTCCGTCAATGGCACTTTCCAGCGACAAATCATGAAGAACTTCAATATTTTATACTCGTAACCCCTTGCTCTAAGAGTTGCTTCGAAATTCCCTCATATGTTTGGCACGTGATGGCGACTTAACGGGGGGTTTTTTAACAAGAATTGGACAGAAGGATAAAATCAGCAAAAACTGAAAACCACAGGGATAAAATCGGCAAAAACTGAAAACCACAAGGATAAAAAAAGCGAAAAAAAGTAAAGGGACAAAATCGGCGAAAACAAAGAACCACAGGGATAAAAAAAGCGGAAAAAAGTAAAATGACAAAATTGGCAAAAACGGAAAATCACAGGGATAAAAATTGCAAATTTCCCAAAAGTTATATAACATTTGTAATTGTAATATTTTATGTTAGCATTTGCAAACGTATTGTAATTATTTTTCATGTTGTTACTTGCAAAAACGTATGAAATTTTGATTCGTATATGTTTTGGTTGTTGTATACTTTTTTCTAATTTTAATGAAAAATTTATAGTTTTCAATTACAATATTATCATTGTTAAAAAAAAATCATAATCTATAATAGATTTGCATATATTATCATGTATCGTATTGGCTCTAAGACTTACAATATTTCACGAATACATGTAATACTTATTATCTATCTTCGTACAATTCATTGTATTTTATTTGGCTCCATATACTAATTTCCACAATTATTATAATACTTTGATTACTTTATTATATAGTTTGATTTATGTTATTATTTATCCTCAATTCTTAATGATATTTGCATCTTTTAAGTTAATAACACTAATTCATTGGATTACTTAAAAATAAATATATAGTTGTAATTTTTTTAACGACCGTGCATCGCACGGGCTAAAAGCTTAGTATAATATACAACTTAAACTTGTGATAGACTTTTTTGAATGTGTCACTAAGATTAGTTGTGTATCACATTTTCTTTTATGTAAAAAATATAACTCGTTCTAAAGAGCATTAAATTATACTGTAATAGTTTTGATATAATTTAATTATTAGAAAATTAAGTTAATGTTAAAAAAAAAAAATGTTCGTTTCAACTATTTCCACCATAACAAACGTTTATACTCGAACATTTTTTCAAAATAGTACGAGTAATAAAATGAAAGGAGGTAACAACTAACAGCTTGATTTTATTTTTCATATTTTATTCCCAAAAAAATAACTTGCATTTGATGGGTGAGTTGTGAGGAAACAAAAGCCTTCCAACGGTTTTGACTTTGATTGATGATGACACTTCATTTAATTATTAATTCCATTAATTAAATAAAAAATACAATATATTCATAAGGGAATCTCTTTATACCACTAATTTTCAATAACCATACCACTAATCATCATCAATCAATATACTAATCATCATCATGCATTAGACCTGTTAAATGTACCAAAAAAAACATACCACATGTCCCTTTCTATTAATTGGGTGGGACCTTATGTACCGAAAAAGGTGGCAGTGTACCGAAAAAGGTGACAGTTTCAAAATGCTTAGAAAGACTACAAATTTGAGTCCTACTTCTAAAAAGTTGGTAGTTTCAGTTTTTATTTTTGTTATATTTTTTGATTTAAAAATTAATTTAATTTAATATTTCCCTAATTACAAATCTAGTTAAAAGAGACCTACTAAATATACAATTTATATTCTTTTTAGACAGTATTTTGAGTATTTAGAGCACATGGTATAGTGCTTTTGAAAGAAAATAAAAAATTACAAAAAATGGTATGTAAAGTAGTCCTCGTACACTAATCCACTTACAATACCACTTTTAATGATATGATGAGTATATTAAAATGGTATGGAAAGCAAAAGCCGTTTTGGGATCTCAAAAAACTGAAAAAACAAATTGCCAATATGTACTTGAGGAGACACTTATGTCATCTTTTCATCTCGTGAACCCCGTAATGATGAAACTGTCTTTAAACAACAAAAGACATTAACAATCAATCCGACAAATCTACAAAAACCTTTTGAGAATTACAAGGCATGAGTTGCGTATATAATTGTAGACGCTGCATGTACATAGTTTCCCATCCAGCTGCACTCGAGGATTTATAAAAAGTCCAAAGTCAAGTAATGTGAGGCATTGGGTACTCTCCTTGTAGTTGTACCATCACATAATGATTATCATTTATATGCGCAATTGTGAGAGTTTGATGGTGTTGAAACTCTCCTGGGCCTCTCCAAAGAGGAAAGCAAGTCGTAGAGCCTGCAATGCTTAAACAATGGACGATTACACCAAACCTGTTGGCAATCAGAATAGCTGTCTCAGGCATAATCATCCAGTGCAGTGACGTTGTTGGCGATTCTAAGAAAAACAACGACTGATACAGTTCATTATAAGCTACGTTAAAAACCTGATTGTAATATAATCCATTATTTAATTCGTCTAGCAGCTGAAGACAAATGTCAAGCCACCTATCTTCACCATATCCAAGACAAACAACAATTGACCGAAATCCATAGTTTCCATCGCCCTTTACATTTTGTATATGTGTGACGTAAGGATGAAAAATATTTGGAATTTCAACCATCAACGGGTGTGAATAGCATGAAACATGTAAATCATCCCACTTTGGTTCATCGTTCAAGTCAAAAGCGTGTGAAGTTATAACCATCAATGGGTAACTTAATATTGACCACTCCGATCACACATGAGTACAACTTTAAACACGAATCCACTTGCATCTTTATTTGATCTTTTAGTAACGGTGACAACATGAGAAGAGCGTCCTGTATTTTGTACCCAATCTATCAATTCTTCACGAGACACAAACACCTAAAAGTAATATAATATTATCAACATTTATTGGAGGATTTTTTTAGACAACATATATAAATATAATGTACGATTTATACCTGATTAGTAGCAAATTCTTGTGTCCGAATAGGATTTGGAGCTACTTCAGTTGAGTTGTTTTCGTAGCAAGTCGACATCTCTTTATTAATTACTTCCAAAGAAGACTGTTAGTGTTAACTTAGATATATATATCTTTTACTTTTCTACTATAAATACGTATAAAAAATCAACATTTATAAACAACAAAACCATTACTTTTCTAATTATATCTTTTACTCTTCCCTGCATTGATCGACTGATCCATTCATCCATAATCGATTTTCTCTGCCTAGTCTAGTCTTTTAAATTCAATTCTTGGGGCTTTAAATCTCACAACCTAAAGAAATTAACTAGTTTATTCGTCTTTATTGCTAGCAATCCTAGAGGTTCGACACAACATATAAGATTTGTGACTTTTTTTTTTAATTTTAAAGTTCTTTCTTTTTGTCGTTGATAAATGTTTCACTCTTTTGGGTGATCATAGTACAAACCTTTGTGCATTTTGGTAATATTTGTTGTAATCTAAACATGATATTCGTAGTGACTTTGCAGGCATCGACAACTTAATGGGTTTATAAATTGTTTATAGGAGCCTCTTGAAACACATTTAATTGATGATATTAATGTGGCATTTGAAAGAAAGATACATGAGGTGATTTACATGAATGACAATAATGCTTGAATGTGAGATTCTTCCAAAAGCTATTACTAAGAGAAGAATTGTAGACAAAATAAAGGAAGAAAGCAGAGTAGTAAGTAAAGAGAAATAAGAATATTGATCTATACATCACTTAATTAAATACATTAACAATTAGTGTATGAGTTTTTAGCTTTTAGAATCAAAACTACGTAGTTTTGGGGGTTCGCATACAACTTGTATGGCTAACAACCCCATACTCACTTTTCCCATATATAAAAGATATAAAACAGTAATAATAATAATACTACCTATAATATAATCATATTGTAAAATTTTGTATAAAGTACTTTAGTAGTGTAGTCTTCTTCCTTACTCTTAGATAAAGAGCTCTATATGCTAGTAACAAATGCAGATAAAAATAAATTTATTGAAGATGAGTAAACGAGAAGCTTATTGAAAATGAGTAAACAAGAAGCACATCTATATTAATGTTATAGAAGCACATTTAATTGATTTGTAAAAAAGCTGGAAACAATTAAATCAAGGGTAAAGAGATTCCCCTAAATCAAATCAAATCATATAGGAAAAAAAACTCGAAAAGTGTGAGAATATGTCATAAATGTGCAACTAGAATACTTGAGTAGTTTGGTGGTATATGTACGGTACAACTACAACAACACTTGAGTAGTTTATGACTTTTAGAAATGTTGCACATTTTTCCATGTTAAAAAAAACTGTTGAGTCACTGGTCGCTGATCTCAACTCTTCAGTCGCTGATATAAAGTCACTGATCCTCTCCCTGAAAGACTTCACGGAAATGATCTTAGTTGAAGCTGCTGTTACAAAAGTTTTAGTCTCTGATTCTATCTCTCCAGCAAGAAGATGAAAAACCTATTAAGATAAAAGACTCAACTTTGTGTGTCGCTGATACTCATCTACCAGCGAGAGTTTGCAAGTCTTCTTAAGTTATACCTTCTGCTGAATAAAAGAAGTCACTCAAGTACTGAAGCTTAAGTTACTCTTCAAAGAGCACGTTAGTTCGCAGTGAGTAAAGAGAGCCTCTATTACTTCAGTGACTGCAGCATTAAATGTTACATTAATAAGGAGTTGACATATTCGACATTATTATGGCGCCACACGTGCTCCTCGTAACTTGGTCCATCATAGAAACTAACGTGGCAACAAGTGATTGGCTTCAAGGTAAAATGTGATCTTTCCCATATCACAATGTTGGAACTATGATATGTCACATCAATTACTTCTGACCAATCAAGCAGCAACACGTGTTTATATCAGAATGTTGGAACTTTGATGTATCACATCAATTGTTCCTAACCAATCAAGCAGCAACGCGTGTTTTTCTAGATCCGGATTTCAAGGGACTCGATGTCTATAAATAGCGTAATATGTTGTACTTCATTTGTGTCGATCGTCGTATTATCGCTTGTTTGCCAGTGACTAGTTTGTCTAAAATACGATCATCACCAGCGAAGGAACAGTAGCGTGTTTGTCCACTACTTGTTCATCACAGTCTGTAATAGCTGTATTGTTTGATTTAGATTAGCCTTGGCTAATCTATTCCGCAATCAACAATTGATAGATTTTATGAATAATAGAATTTATCTTTCAGCAAGATGTGCTTCAGTGATTGATCTGCTTGTTAAGTTTTATGCATGTGTTCAGTTGCTTGTTATCTTATTATAATTAAAACTTGTCTAATTAGTTAACACACTTGAAAAGCAAAAAAGTTTTAATTGTATTCAACCCCCCCTTCTACAATTAAATGACTGTTAATAATTCATAATCACTAACTAAATAGTGATTAGGGACTCACAATTGGTATCAGAGCAGAGTTGGTTTAAACATAATTAAACCAGATCTGCAATGGAATCGGTTAAATACAGTTGTGTCGACTCTGAGTACCAGAAGGGAAATGGCTCCACTACTAAACCACCAGCTTTTGACCCATCTAGAATTGAAACCTGGATGTCCAGGATGATGATGTTCTTAGATCTTGTCGATGACCGCTTTTGTTCAATAATTATTGATGGTCCATACACCCCAACTACTATTGTTCCTTCAGTTGCAGCTACTGCAACCACTCCTGCTATACCTGAAATGGTTATGCCTAAAAGGGAGGAACAATGGTCAGATGAGGATAAGCGTATGGTAAGGCTGGACAAACAAGCTAAAATTTACATAAGCATGGCACTTCCTGACGAAGTGTTTGAGTCTATTAGATTGTGCACAACAGCTAAACATATGTGGGATACTCTTAGAAACATCTATATTGGAACTCCTGACATAATTCGCTGTAGAGAAGTAAATCTAACTCGTCAATATGAGTTGTTTGCTATGGAACCAAATGAGTCACTGGCCTCTACCTATACTAGATATCAAACTTTAACTAATAAAATGGAAATGGCTAATATAGGAAAGGACCAGAGATTCATTGTTGAAAAGTTTCTAGAGCTACTGCCTAGGAAAGTTTGGGGAACCATTGCAACATGCATAAGACAAAGAAATGATTATAACTTTCTCAATCTAACTCAAGTTTATGGAATTTTACTAAATTGGGAACAATCTGAGAAGCTTGCTGATCAAAGTGAGCACATTCGTGCTGCATTAGGAGGACAGAAGATTTCGAATGCCCTTGTAGCTGAGCTTGATGAAGTTGATCAAAAGCAGAAAGCAAAGCTCACCAAGTTGAGCTCAAAGTCGCTGATTGCAGATGAAGAAGGTTGTGTCGCTGAAGACCAGTCAGAAGTCTGCTATGATGAAGGACTAGAGAAATTGGAAAGAGATATGGCCATGATGGTTGCAAACTTCAGAAAGAACAGTAGATTCAACAGATCTGCTGGTACATCATCAAATGATGATTCTAAACCAAAAGGTGATTGCTACAAATGTGGCAAGCCTGGTCATTTTGCAGCTGAATGCCAGTCCAAAGCTATCAGCTCTTTCGCTGATCAAAAATCCAGCTTCAGAAATGACAAGTACAACAAGTACAAAACAAAGTACAAGAAGCTGAAGGAAATGTCCAAGTCAAAGAAAAGGAACAAGGGATTTATCGCTGAAGAAGGATCTATCAGCGACTCTAACTCAACTTCATCATCTGATGAGGAAGAAGCTATGATCTGTTTAGACAAGGATTACTGCCTGATGGCTGACGATGCTGCTTTCCATGAAGACATCAAAGAAGTAGCTCAGAAATGTTCAGCATCTGGTTGGGATCCAGAAACTCTCTACAAGGTACATTGCTTTAAATCAGCATCAGCGACTGAAAAAGATATAATCTTTGAAACCTTGATAGTTGATTTATCAAATGCTTGTGACATTCAGAAAAGACAAGAATGTATGATCAGTGACTTAACATCTAAACTTCAACTTCAAGAAGAAAATTTGTTAAAAATAAAAAATCTTACACTTGATCTTGATGCACAAATACATGCAAATCAAATATGCATTCAAGAGAAAGTAAAGTTTGAAACTAAATTTTCACAACTCAATGAAGTGATGAAGTCATGGTGTAGATCTGCATTAAAAGTGAATCAGTGCATTAGCAATCAAATCCCAAAACAAGTTAAAGCTATTTTGGGAGGTGATTATGAAACTGCTGCTGCTCTCGCTGATGCAACCAAAATTGATCAAATATTCAATCCTGATGAAACTTTTTCAAAATTTGTCTTTGAACTAATGTCAGTGTTCAGTTAGCCTAAACCAAATTACTTTATGAGAAGCTCATTGGTTACTGATAGTTATGATATTGCTGCAAGTATTGATGAATTAAAGAAATTAGAAATCAATGAATCAACAACTGGCACAGCTTTTATCAAAACTGTCGCTGATGATTAAGAATCTATCAGCGACCTCACTTCTGACACTCCAGTCACTAATGATCTCATCATCAGTGACTTCAAGTCAAAGAAGCAAAATGAGGTAATAAGTCTGAGAACTTCTAAGTCTTCATCAGGTCTGCACACCAAGTCAAAGAAATCTAAATCCACAAATAAAAAATGCTACAAATGTGGAAGTAGACAACATGTGTCATCAGATTGTTCATCATCACAAGTTTCATCCAATCAACCACCATTTGGCATCTGAATGTTCAGCTATATCATCTTCAAAACTACAAATAATCAGTGAGCATTCAGATACCATTGATGCAAACCAGTGGAAGCCTAATCCAAAGCTTGGCCACTATGAACCCATCTCAGGATGGGTTCATAAATTAAACTAATTGTTTATGCATGATGCAGGGCATTCTTAGAGAGACTATCTAGTATCTGGACAGTGGTTGTTCCAGACATATGACCGGATGTAAGTCCCTGCTCAGTGACTACCAGGATGAAAAGGGTCTTGATGTAGTGTTTGGTGATAACAAGATTGGAAAGACAAAAGGTTATGGTGTCCTATCAAATGGGAATATGATGTTTAAGCGAGTAGCTTATGTTGAAGGGTTAAAGCATAACTTGCTTAGCATCAGTCAGTTTTGTGATGCCAAGAATAAAGTGCTATTTGATCGTGAAGCTGGAGTTGTTTACAACAAGAATGGTAGTGCTGTCCTGGCTGCTCAAAGAAAAGGTAATACTTATGTAGTCAACATGGACTCAGCAAAATCAGGGACATGCTTTTATTCCAAAACCGTTTCAGAAGAAAAATGGTTATGGCATAAGCGACTCTCTCATCTGAACTTCAAAGCTATCAGCAAGCTCAGCAAGTATGGCCTAGTCAATGGTCTGCCAAAGTTATCTTACGAAAAAGACAAACTATGTTCAGCATGTGAGAAGGGAAAGCATCACAGCTCTTCATTCAAGAGTAAACAAACATCTTCAGTAACTGAATGTTTTCATCTGCTTCATATGGATCTATTTGGTCCAGTGAGTTCTCCCAGCCTTGGTGGTAAAAGGTATTGCTTGGTAATTGTGGATGAATACTCCAGATACACTTGGGTATTCTTCCTCAAAGCCAAAAATGAAGCAGCACAGGAAATCATATCTTTTATCAAAAAGATGGAGAACTTAAATGATTGTTCAGTGAAACACTTGAGAAGTGATAATGGCACTGAATTTCGAAATGTTGATCTGGAAATTTTGTGATTCCAAAGGCATTTCTCAAAATTTCTCTGCTCCTAAAACACCTCAACAAAATGGTGTTGCTGAGAGAAGAAATAGAACTCTGATTGAATCAGCTCGGTCAATGCTCATAGATGCTGGTCTTAAGACCTACTTCTGGGCTGAAGCAGTGAGCACTGCCTGCTATACTCAGAATAGGTCCCTGATTGTAAAAAGACATGATAAGACAGCCTATGAAATATTAAGGGGGAGAAAATCCGACATAAGTTTTCTTCATGTTTTTAGCAGCACATGCTATGTCTTGAACAAAAGAGATCACTTATGGAGTTTTATGCAAACATATTTTGTATATCATGCGAAAAAAGTTATTAAGAGAGATTCCTAATCACTATATATTACCAAGGTGGACGATGAAAGCAACATATAAGAGTACTGGAAGTGTCGGAACCAAAAGATGAGATACTAATGATGATGGAACTAAAGAAGTAAGTTTATTAACTTTGTGGTCTGTTCGATCAAAGTTTAATAAACTACTTGAGTATGGAAGAGATTCGGCCGATGAAATGGAGAAAATCGACAACACTATTAATGAGCTATTGGAAGAGCAAAATAGAAGAAAAAAGTCTAGAGTTGAGTTGAATACTAACTTTGCTAATAATAAAGATGGCTCAACACAACAGCAAACATCACAACAGGTTACAGTTTCTGATCCTAAAGTTCCAGTCAAAACGAAAGGCCGTCCAAAAAATTCTACAAGAATAAAATCAGGTATGGAAGTAGCTATGGATATGAAGAAGAAAAAAACGTGTGGTTATTGTCAAGGAAAAGGTCACAACATTACTGGATGTCAAGCAAAAAAGGTTTGCTCAAGTTTTATAGATCACATATTGATATTCTTGTGAGTCTAATCAATAATTAAGCTTACTTTTGTGTTATTACATATGGCTGAAGCACAAAAGAAAAACGCGGTTGAACTGGCCTAAGAGTTAAGCAATAGTTTAGTAATCTTTATGGACGCTGAAACTTGTTCCTCAAGTAGCTGGAAAGTCAGTGATTGGAACAAGGTGGGTGTTCAGAAACAAAATGGACGCTGATGGTGTGGTAATAAGGAACAAGGCCAGATTGGTTGCACAAGGTTATTGTCAACAAGAAGGAATTGACTACGATGAAACCTTTGCACCAGTTGCTAGACTTGAAGCAATCAGGCTGTTCTTAGCATATGCAGCTCACAAGAAATTCAAAGTATATCAGATGGATGTAAAAAGTGCCTTCTTGAATGGAAAGCTGCAGGAGGAAGTGTATGTTAAGCAACCACCCGGATTCACTGATCCCAAGTATCCAGGTTATGTCTATAAGTTGGAAAAGGCTCTATATGGACTAAAACAAGCTCCTAGAGCTTGGTATGTCACTCTCTCTGCATTCTTAACTAAATGTGGGTATGTCAGAGGCAAAATTGATAGTACCCTATTTATTAAAAGAGATAAGAGAGATGTCATATTGGTCCAAATTTATGTTGATGATATTATATTTGGGTCTACTAACAATGACTTGTGCAAGGAATTCTCTGACTTCATGACTAAAAGCTATGAAATGAGCATGATGGGTGAACTAACATTTTTCCTTGGTCTGCAAATAAAGCAAACCAAGACTGGCATTTTTATAAATCAAGGAAAGTATGTTAAAGATTTATTAAAGAAATTTGAATTAACTAACTGCTCATCCCTTGCTACACCAATGTCATCTGCAGTAAAATTACATGCTGACCCTGATGGTAAATCTGTAAACATCACTGCTTACAGAGGAATGATCGGGTCACTGCTGTATTTAACTGCAAGTAGACCAGACATTATGTTTGCTACATGTCTATGTGCTAGGTATCAAGCTGATCCAAAGGAATCCCACTTGCTCGCTGTCAAAAGAATATTTAGGTATCTGAAGGGTACACCAAATCTTGGTCTCTGGTACCCATCTGGTTCAGATTTCTCGCTGAAGGGATATTCAGATTCTGATCATGCTGGATGCAAGATGGATAGAAAGAGTACCTCTGGTAGCTGTCAGTTTCTTGGAGAAAAGCTTGTAAGCTGGTCAAGCAAGAAACAAAATTCAGTCTCAACTTCTACTGCTGAGGCTGAATATGTCGCTGTTGGGGCTTGCACTGCTCAAATTCTGTGGATGAGGAATCAGCTCGCTGACTATGATTTTGACTTTTGCAATGTTCCAATTTATTGTGACAGTCAAAGTGCTATAGCCATAGCAAATAATCCTGTGATGCATTCGAGGACAAAGCACATTGATGTCAGATATCACTTCATCAGGGACCACGTCATGAAAGGTGACATTGAACTGCATTTCATTCCAACTGATTACCAACTCGCTGATCTCTTTACAAAATCTTTGGATGAGAAAAGGTTTACCTTTCTTATCAGCGAGTTGGGGATGGTGAACTTAAATGATTAAAAATGTCTCGCTGATCTTCTGTGAAATTTTTATCTCATAAACTAAGTTGATATTATATCTCACATTTCCTCCAGCTGATTAAATTAGTATTCTAAATTGTAATTTAATCAGCGAAATCAAATGTGAAGTATACTATTTATCTTACTTTATGATATATCTATGTATTTGATTTTTCTGTGTTTGTTTTTGTCGTTTATTTCATTTATTATGATATTTATCTCGACATATACTTCGATACATTAAATACATTCTGTATTCAATGTGTAACGATTTATATTCCTTAAAAATGTTTTATTAATATCCGTAAAAGTTACATTTTTCTCTGATAAGGTACACTTTTACGGCGCGTCATTTCCATCGTATTTAATGCCGCCCCATTAAACTATCATTGCCCTATTTGTCTACCTTTCACCACCATCATTGACCACGCATCTTCAATTGTAACCACACGATTCATATTTCTTCAAACCTATTTAAACAGCGAGTCGACGTTTCATTTCACTTTTTACGCTTACTTGATTTTCAAAACTTCATCTTCTTCTCAAAAATTCTCTCATTTTCTTAAAAACCCTAAAACAATTAAGCGTAAATCGTTTCCTGGCTCGATCAAAAATTTTCAACAATTCTTACACACCGATCACAGAGATTAAAGCTCTTCGAGCCTCTGCGGTCAGTGAGACTCTAATAGTCTCAGTTCCCAAATCTAACTATTTGGGAAATGTTTCTTGTGTGAAACCTGAGTATGCGGAGGTGATAAAATTTCTAAACAACCATTTCATCCTCCCTGCTCTAACATTATCGCCTGGGGATATGAACCCTGAATGGCTCAGTGAGTTCTGGTTTACCTGCACTCACTATGTCGTTAATGGTGTTTCACAACTCCAGGGTTTCATCGATAATGGAACCCAACCAATCCTCATCACAGCCAACACCATCCGTGCAGTTTTAAAACTCCCTGCACATGATACTTACGAACCACTCCCTGAGAGTGACGTTGCCAAGGGAGGCATAGTCGATCTCACTGGGATTGAGTGTAAATTCACTCTTGATGGGAGTGGTGCTCGCAAGTACTCCACTGTGCACAAATCCCATATGGATGGTGTTTGGAATGCCATTTTTACTAACTTTATTCAATCTTTGGGCACAAAAACTGGGAGCTTTGATCAGTTTAGCTCCCTGGAAGCCCAGATCAGTTGGTCACTAATCAACTTTTTACAAGTTGATTATGCAAGTGTGATCTTTTCTGAGCTGGTCAACCGAGTCGCTGAGCCTTCTAGGGCTAAATATGTTCCATATCCTAGGTTTCTGTCACTGATCTTCCAAGATCAGTTTGAGGCCTATGATAAGGTATCTTTTGAAGGCTTTGCGCCAACCCTAGTTGGATCTCAAATTTTTTCCAAACCAGCAACTGAGGTTTTGCCAAATTTTATGAAACATCAGGGGATACCTGCACCCCAGCCTGTAACTATGGTACCATCGTCCGATTCTGCTATCCCATCGACCACGTCACTGATCCCACCCCCAGTGACTACTAGTGGTCAACCACCAGTCAAGAAACCACCTACTGCTCCCAAGAAAAAATCCAAATTAGGATCCCTGACATTAATGGATCAGGGACATAGCCAAAAGAAGGGTGAAGCAGTGACTGAACGTTCAGCTCCTGCGGGCACCCTTGATAAACCCAAACCTTCCACTGCTTCACTGGACTCCCAAAAGTCCAGTGATTCTAAAAAGGGTAACCAACAGACAGCTGCAATGGCTCAAACCATTGTTAGCAGTGATTCGGGTGCATCCCACACCCTTCTATCGAGTCAACCCATCAGCCACTTGTCATCCTCCCGAAAGGATGCCATTTTAGAAAAAGGGCTAGTGACATCAGTGGGTGATAACACACTCATTGCTGATGTCACACCACTGGCTACAGACCCGGGCCAACCTCTATCTATCACTGCACCGGCCGTCAATGTCTCACCACTGTCACATGGTGAGATACAGGTCGGTTCTTCTGTTTCCAATGAACCACCAGCTAGAACACAAGCTGATGGTGAGGAAGCCATAGCCATGGACACTTCTGATGATACTATACCTGCTCCACCAACTCACCAAATCAACATCGCCACCTCACCCATCAGGGAGATTTCCCCCACTTCCTTCTCCAGTCGACCTACATCTCCACCACACCAATCAACTCACACTTCATCACCACCTCCAATCAACTACTGATGGAGTACATTGCCACATCCCAAACCCAGATTAAGATGCTCACTAAAGATCGTGAGGCACTTATTGGCACTGTCTCCACACTCACAAAAGCTGTCACCTCTCTCACTGACGTCTACAACTCCTTTGAACCTTGGAGCTCCTCAGTCAGTGAGAAGGTGCAAACCCTAACCACTACACTCAGTGAGCTTGCCTCCACCTCTATCATTCATGACACAGCCATTACCCAGCTAACCACCAGCCAACAAGCCTTAACTACATCTGTATCCAACTACCTCCAACACACTGACAAAATTGTTAAGGTGCTTCCACAGTTGGTTTCTCACCTAGCATCTACAAGAGCTGAGGTCACTGCCCTAAGAGAAGAGAATGCTGAATATTTTCAAGAGATCAACAGGGCAGTGGATCAGTTTGTGCAGACCAGTCAGGGGGAGAGTGAAGATGAAGAAGAAATCACTATTGCTGATCCTGACATGCCTATTGCAATGACTGATCCGATTACAAACAAAGCTCATAAGGAAATAGTGATGAAGGGATATGTTCTTCGCCCAATCCCTGAGAATCCTGACTTGGAAGCCCTTGCAGTTGCTGAGCTATCATGGTTGGATATGGATGTAACTGATGGTGATAAAGTTGCTGAGGTTGATGGGTTTCCTGAGTTTTGTGCTGAAGAACTTAGAAATTATAATTTATTGGTAAATCAATGGGCTGTAGATGAGGAAGCCAAGGTGGAGGGCACCTCAGTGAGTATTGAACTTGCTCGCTGGGAGTGGATGAACAGAGAGATAAATGATGATGAGGAAGATGATACCATCATGCACGATGCTGATGATGATGATAATAATGATGATGATGGTCAGGGAGGTGGTCATGGGAATGGTCAGGGAGAAAGCTCAGATGATGAAGATGGAGATAATGATACAAATATGGAGGATCAGCAACCCATATCTCTCATCTTAAAAAGAAAAAGGACCAGTGACACCTCTCCTGCATCTGAACCTCAATCAAAGAAAACCACTCCAGCAACAACTACACCAGCAGCAACCACTCCAACTCAAACCCCAACTACCACCACTACTTTACCAATCCTCCCTGCTCCTCTTTCCATTACATCCTCACCTGACTCTTCTCCTATCGCTATTTTGTCCACTGACTCAACCTCAGAAAGTCTCTCTCCTAAAATGATACTGAAATTAAGACTTGAGGATGAGTTAAGAGAGGAAGAAAGAAAAAGACTTCTGAAAGAGCAATCAGATGCTGATAGAGCCTACCAGTTGCAATTAAGCGCTGAAGATGCCAAAGAAAGGGCCAGATTGCTTAAACTAAAGAAAGATCAAGAAGAGACAGATGCAATGATTGCTAAGACACTTGCTGAAGAAGAAGATAGTGAGCTAGAGCAAAGAAAGAAATCAGCTATTAAAAGTGCAATAAGGATAGGGGGAGTGAGCAAGCCTTCAGCGGACAGAAAATGGGATGAGATAGACAGAAAAAGATTTGCAGCTCGAATGACGGGGAGATCAAATCCTGCACCTATTACCAAGGTTAGTTTAAAGAAGTCAAAGAATCAATCTCAACCTTAGCTCCTAATCTACAGAGGTACAGACACTCAGGCTATGCTACTTGATCAAGTATGTAAGCTGCACAGAGAGGAATGGAATGAAATCAGGCTCGCCATCAGCCACTCTACAAGTGCAGCTAAAGCTGATGTTCTGAAGGAGATAGATCGACTTTTTCAAAAGATGGTGTCACTACAACTTATCAGGCCAGAAGATATTGTCATACATGGTGAAGAGATTGTTCAGTCATCAAACCCAAGGTATAGGTTAGGCACCAGCAATGTCTATCGAATCCCCAGCACTTCAAGGTTAAATCTATCTATCCCTGTTGGTGTGTCTAGAATTGAAGGACATGAGGTCACTGAGGGGGAGAAGGGTCTGGTATACAGAGACTTAAATGGTGTCCTAAGGTTTCAAAGAGAAGCTGAGCTTGAGAAGGTTGATCAGAATCAACTCGTTCACCTAATCAGGTCAGCAAGCATACTTCCAAAGAGCTCAAAGATCAGAAAAGCTATTCTCGATGAAGCTTTGGCAAGAAAAGTCAGATACCTGCCCTCTCAAGAAAAATATGAGCTTGAAGCTGAACTTGGAACTGTGAAGGAGGAAGAAAAGTGGAGAGATAAGTAGTATAGATTACCTTGTAATAGATAGCATCTGTAAACCTTTACATATAATGCTTTCTTTTGAAATTTCCTGGAAAGTAATTTTGTTAGAAAAGATTACAAGTGTAAGTCTCTGAACGACCAACCAACTATCAGACAACTAAAACTTCTCTACAACAAACGTTACTCAAGAATTCTCACAGAGCTTCAATCACAATCATTTAGGGAGAGATTGTTGAGTCACTGGTCGCTGATCTCAACTCTTCAGTCGCTGATATAAAGTCACTGATCCTCTCCCTGAAAGACTTCACGGAAATGATCTTAGTTGAAGCTGCTGTTACAAAAGTTTTAGTCTCTGATCCTATCTCTCCAGCAAGAAGATGAAAAACCTATTAAGATAAAAGACTCAACTTTGTGTGTCGCTGATACTCATCTACCAGCGAGAGTTTGAAAGTCTTCTTAAGTTATACATTCTGCTGAATAAAAGAAGTCACTCAAGTACTGAAGCTTAAGTTACTCTTCAAAGAGCACGTTAGTTCGCAGTGAGTAAAGAGAGCCTCTATTACTTTAGTGACTGCAGCATTAAATGTTGCATTAATAAGGAGTTGACATATTCGACGTTATTACGGCGCCACGCGTGCTTCTCGTAACTTGGTCCATCATAGAAACTAATGTGGCAGCAAGTGATTGGCTTCAAGGTAAAAGGTGATCTTTCCCATATCAGAATGTTGGAACTATGATATGTCACATCAATTACTTCTGACCAATCAAGCAGCAACACGTGTTTATATCAAAATGTTGGAACTTTGATGTATCACATCAATTGTTCCTAACCAATCAAGCAGCAACACGTGTTTTTCTAGATCCGGATTTCAAGGGACTCGATGTCTATAAATAGCGTAACATGTTGTACTTCATTTGTGTCGATCGTTCGAATTGTCGCTTGTTTGCCAGTGACTAGTTTGTCTAAAATACGATCATCACCAGCGAATGAACAGTAGCGTGTTTGTCCACTACTTGTTCATCACAGTCTGTAATAGCTATATTGTTTGATTTAGATTAGCCTTGTCTAATCTATTCCGCAATCAACAATTGATAGATTTTATGAATAATAGAATTTATCTTTCAGCAAGATGTGCTTCAGTGATTGATCTGCTTATTAAGTTTTATGCATGTGTTCAGTTGCTTGTTATCTTATTATAATTAAAACTTGTCTAATTAGTTAACACACTTGAAAAGCAAAAAAGTTTTAATTGTATTCAACCCCCCTTCTACAATTAAACGACTGTTAATAATTCATAATAACTAACTAAATAGTGATTAGGGACTCACAAAAACTAAAAAATAAAAATTGGTGGTACATAAAGTAGCACCCCATTCATAAATGTTACTCGTTCCAGAATTTCTTTTCGAATTACCTTATATTATTATTATTATTATTATTATTATTATTATTATTACTAGTTTATGACCCACGAAATTCGAGGAATCATCCATAAAATATATTTCAATATCCGTATCCATAATCGTATAATTGTTATTATTATTTTGATTTTTATATACTATATAGTATATATAAATTTTTTTATATATTATAAGATAATAAGACAATGTAAACATCAACTGGTGAACTTTATACCATACACTATTATATTTGAATTTTCACGATTATTACATTTTACCTTTTTATGATATGAAAACATGAAATTGTTTGTCATCTTGGACATATAGTACCGAAACCTTGATATATACTTAATTTTAAAGTTAAATCTTGAATATAATATAGTTTATGGTATTTTATTTTTTTTGTCCAAAGTTACATACATGGAATAACCAAACCCTCGAATAAACATGAAAAACCGATGAATAATACTAATTGGGTACTTAGAGGGTATTGAGCTAGGTATGGGTACAAATATTCTAAACGAATATGGGTACCAATACACTAAAACCCACCAGAACCTGACTCGTTGGCATCAATAATCCAAACATTGTAAATTAGAAATCGACAAAAGAATTCAAAAAAGGCGATGGTATGGAGACAATTATTCTAAAATCCATCAAAAACTGACCCGTTGGCATCCATAATTCAAGAATCGTAAATTAGAAATCGATAAAATAAATTAAAAAAGGCGGTCGTATAAGAATTTAAATCGCCGTGTGATGAAACAAAGTCATGAAGTTTTTAGAATTAAGAATAATTTATTGAGGCTTTTTAAAGAATATCGTAGGTCGAGTTGAAAGAAATAATAAAATAATTATTAGATTAAAATTTTCATAAAAATATTTGAAGGATTATCTACGATTGAAGAAAAAATGGTGGATTTATATTTTAAATATAGAAGTGTATATTAGTCTTTTATTCACATAAAAATAGGATTAATGATGTTATTAAATTAATTAAGGGTTGGATTTTAATCGTTGATATTCATCTAATGATCATTATTCTGTCAAGATTTTTCTTTTAATATATAAGATAGAAGATAGATTTAGCTAAAGAAATTTGGATAAACCCGTAAGCTAGAAAAAATGGTACTTGAGTCACTTATTCATAGCTTAAAAGTTAAAATGGTTTGGAGTACATAGTTTTTTCTTTAAAATTTGCATTTGTTTCGTCTTTGTTATTTTGATTTTGACATCGGACTTGATATACAACAAAAGTTGATGTTTACATAATACTAATATTGTACAACTATTTAAGCACACAATACAATTATATTATAGCACAATTTTGGTGTATGCATCAAATTGTGTGTTGTAGTTATCATCACCATAGTTTTATAAGTAGGGTTCATATGAGTACAATAATTTTGATTGAGAATTGGGGATCAATCCCAACCACATTTTTCATCAAATACCATTTCTCCCACATTTATAAAGCTTAAATATCTTACAAACGACAAGTCAAAAAATCATGAAAGTTGCACCATAAAATTCGGCGTTTTCTCCTCTTCGATTTGTTGTCCCTCAAGGCATACTTTTGACAACTTTTTCTTTTTTAATTTTTTTGTGGGTTTAATAAAGTAGTAACATGTGTGTTAGTGATTGGTTGTATATTTGATTTGTGTTTGGGTTAGGGTTTAGGTTTAGCAGGGTTTAGTATGATTTAGGATTTAGGTTTTGTAAAGTGTTTAGGGTTTAGGGATGAGTTTAGGGTTTGGGGTTTGGGATTTAGGGTTTCGGGAATTGTCATTCTCATTTGAACTCCACCCTTAGTTTTATTTTTGTTTTCTTCTCTTAAATGAGAACTTAGGCATGATTTTGAATTGTTTTATATCCGTTTTTGACATTAGAATTGAGTGGGTTTTTTTCTCTTAACTTTCGTCTCTTGATTGTTATGCGGATTGTGATATTTAGGTGACAAGGTTGATGGCTGTGGTGGTGAATAGGTGAGGTGGTGAGAGTGATGCTCATAAAGATAATAAAGATGGTGATGTATGAAAAAGGTAATATATTAATATATACAATTAAAATAAATATATTATATAGAAGCTATGTGGATATATCATTTAATTAATGAGTGGTATATTGCATCATCATCCTTTTAATATTTTTTTTCTCAAATAGATAACTCTAATTTATTCAAGATCAATAATAGAATGTGTATCAAAAGTCATATATAGTGATATGATATGATAGGACTTCCCGGTCTACTTGTCCAGGGTTCAAGTTTCATTTAAGGTGGTAAATATAAATATCCACAGTTTTATATAACATGTAAGTTAGATTATAAATGATGTACTATTCTAAAAAAAAGTGTGGAGTACGTTTTTTATCCATTCACCGTTTAATGAATTTATAAAGGTGTTTCATTAGGTTGTATTATACATCAATGTAAAACGGATATAGTGTTAATGAATATAAATAAAGTTGTGTAACAAAATTGACCCTAAAAATACATAAATCGCCAATATACTATGACGACTTTGGGTTCGACATGTTTTTCCAAGCCCAATTATCATACTTCCTCTTAATTTCATGAATTTGTGGTTATGTAAGTCCACAACACTCCACACCACTTTTCTTTTGTTAAACGTAGTTCTTTTTAAGTAATGAGATTGGATTCATAATACATTCCTCACAAGGTTCAGCTCTTCTATTTGGTGGACAAAAATCTATAGCGCTAAGTCGCAAACTAGGTCATCGAGTTTGCCGGTCACTAGATGAGTGTTTGCATACGTTATAACCAACGGTGTCACATGACAATAGTTAATTAAGTCAACTTAGTATAGAATATGTTAAAGTATTAGTGGTTCTTTAAAAGTACTACCACTCATAATTTGACGATGCACCTAACTGTTTAACTAAACTTTATAAAATACTAAATTTTATGCGTCTGCCAATGCATCAAGTACGATATCTCGTTGTTTGTAGAGGGAGTCAGATTTGAAATTGCTAGTATTTTTGCACATGAAGACTTTATACAGGGGGTTGGTTGATTGAGATACGACAAGATTACGAAGTTAATGATCAGGGGTGGAGCTAAAATAGAGGGAGCAGCCCCCACAAAAATTTACAAATTCCGTAAAAAATTATAGGTATTAATTGTATATTGTATACATTGCCCTCAATAGTAGAAATGCAATATAATTCAAGGATCGGGTGAGAACCAAAATAATGGTGAAAACTGTGAGAACTATGTTCTGCATCTAATTTCAAGGATGCATTTCGCATTATGCATTTAATTATATCACAAAAAAACTTGATGCATTTAATTTTTATATATATATATATAGTCCCAGGTTCAAATAAGAAAGCTAATTTTCGTGAGAACGTAAGAAAACGCTTTAAAGTCACTTTTTAACTATCCAAAACATATTATTTTACAAAAAAAAATTTGTAGATTCTTTTATAAATAACTTTAAAAGTTATTTTTCAAATAAAAAAAAATTCGACGTTTTATTATTTTTTAATTATTATTTATTAAATTTTCTATTCATAATAATCACATTTTATAACTTGATAATTAGATATAATATGTGATTATCATGCCATATTTTGTGATTATCTCGAATGCATGATAATCACATTATATTAAAGAATAATCACGTGTGATTATCATGTTATATTTTGTGATTATCTTAAAGAATCACAACAGTAACGACTGTAAAATAAGTTCAAAAAAAAGTTAATATTTTTTATTTATATTCATATCATAGTTTCTAAAATATATTTTAATAGAAATCATTGAAAAAGTTTAATAGGAAAATATGTTTCGAATAGTTAAAAAGTAATTTTGAAGTGTTTCCCATGTTCTCACAAAAATTAACCTTCTCATTTTAACCCACCTCTATCTCTCTCTCTCTCTCTCTCTATATATATATATATATATATATATGTATATGTATATATGTAGGATTAGGTTCAATGGAGAAGGAAATTTAGGTGGAAAAGAGGAAAAAACAATATAATTCAGTATTTTTATTACTATGATTCAACTTTTTATTACTTGAATTATAATAAACGAATCATAGTAATAAAAATACTGAATCATATTGCTTCTCCCTCTTCTCCACCTAAATTTTCTTCTTTTTTGATTCCGTTACTATATATGTATATATAATCCCTTATTATGCATTTATCAATTTTGCTTAATGCTTAAAATGGAAAGATCGGAAATTACCTTTGTACCTCTCATTATTTGATTGTTAGATAAATATAGAAACTAATGTGATTAAGTCAATTAATACGTACTAACTATTTTTTCTTAATTTTATAATTTATACACATACTACACATTAATTTGAAATTTAAAATAATAATAAATGAAAGTTAAGGACTTGGTTAAAATTTGATCAATCAAATTTTAATTAATAATATGATTTTAAATTGTTTGTACATTTATAAAAAAACAATAAATTTAAGTAATAAAAGTTGTTTTTTTAACCATCAATATCCATAATTCCATGTCATAATTTTTATGATACTATAAAATATAAATCAAAATGGAATCGATACAAAAGATAAAAGGAAAAAAATGACGTAATAATCTAGGTTAAGACAACCATTTTCGTTATAGCGATAGCTCACCATCATTGTCTGCCACTAGCATATTTTTTTATTATTACCGTCGCATAGTGCCGGTTACCCACTAGTGTGTGTATTATATATATATATATATATATATGTGTGTGTGTGTGTGTGTGTGTGTGTATTTGTCCCTTAAATCAACAAATCATTTTATGATTATTTAAAGAATAATTATGAATAACATTATTTAAAGAATAATTATCAACAAATAATTATGATTATTTAAATCCCTCCTTATGATTATTTAAAGAATAATTAACATGAATAACATTATGGAGTTCATTTTTATCTAGTCCAACCATTTTATTTTTTATTATGATTTGTAGTGATTTTATAGACCCAAAACCTTTTGGTGTTTAGCAATTAATGTATGATGTTTATACGGTTTAAATTTGTTAGATGTTTCAATAACAAAACGTGTTAATGAATGGAGTGAGAGTATTTGATACAACTCTAATTTGTCAATTTAAGTGATAAAGTTGTACAGCTTGAGGTAGAACGAAAATGAAAGTAAACCTCAAACGATAATTAAATTCGCAATTGAAAATTAAATTGTATTAAATGTAACGAATAATGATAACATCCCTAATATTTATAAGGTTAATAAGTCTTACGGAGCAAGAAAATCTTATTTACTCCTAAGATCATAATTTAACTAGGAAACTAATCGTATACATATATTCCAACTATAAATAATTAATAGAAAATAATTAAAAACAATAAAATGTCATTTTGAGACCTTAAACGGTCTCGAATAGCTAAAATTGCCCCTGGGTCCTAGCAAAGCGAGGAGTTTGGCAAGTTAGGCCGTTTGCCAGTGAGCGTGTGAATTTCGTCTAATTCCGAGACACTAAACTTTAGTATGCCACTTAGAAATCTTTAGCAATGATGATGTCACTCGATTTTCAATCCTACTAGTCATGACATCATCATCCGCAACTTTTACTAGCGATTATTTACTCGTTTTCCCCGCTCAAACTTATCCATAAACATTTCTGCTAACTGTGATCACTACTAATGCCTTATAATAGGACTTGTGTGATAAAACATTATGTATCTAACTTTCTAAAGAAAACACAAATATGACCCTCAACATAAGCATAGTCTTACAAGCTCCGTCCAGCCCGCTTAGGTGCATATAACAAGGTTGCGCGGTTGCGCCTCTGGCCACGGTTTGTTACACCCAACTTTCAGCAAACTATTCAAGCTCTTGAGGTGCTGTTCGAGTAACAAAACAATAGCGGCTAAGAACTCTTAAGCTGGATGTGCTAGTCGATCTTGTAACCTGCCACTGAAAGTTTGGTGGTTCTAAATGGAAGTCTAAGCATTAATTTGCTTAAGAGGTCTGCTCGTACCGTTCCAAAAAGGGCTGCACTGAGGCATATTTTAAAATGTGTTTTCAGGTTCACATATCTAAAATTCAGCGAGATTACAAATCCAAAATACGACACTTTTGTTTGATGCACAATTTATCGCTAAGTTACTTCGACTTGTTTGTGCAATATAATAGTAGTAATACTTTGAAATGGTAAAATAATAGTATAAATTTTTTCTATATATCTACAATTAATGCAAATTGCAAAATGATAAAGCGTGAGTAAAAAGTGCTAGCAATAACATTCCAAAAACTTGTTTCCTTTGTTGTTTTACGAAAATGTTATCCACTTTTAGATACATGACATCATATTGTATAACAAAGCTGGATTCGATCAAGTAAAACGGTCAACTGGAACTAATAACAGTTGCTCTACAACATGGGCAATGTACATTGCTCTCTAGCCAAGGTAACAAACAATCAGAATGAAACCGATGTGTGCAAGGCAAATGAGTTATCTTCTCACTTGTCTTGTACACATCCAAACAAATCGCGCACTCTTCTTGTTTCGACGATTTCCAACTTAACCCCATTCGTCCCCATCGAAGCCTCTTTTGTTTCGACCCATAAACCTCCACTTGCAAATTCTCCATCGCCATAGAAGTCGCACTAGTTGACCTTCTTCCAACACTACTCAACCTTTCTTTACTTGTTTGCCTGTACAATTCGATCACAAAAAATCAAAACGAAAAAAAGGTAACAACTTTATCGCGCACGGTAGCAAAGGTAGGCATAACTTGCTAAAATACGCTTGCACAAAGGGGATCTTTGATTCTTTGCATTTTCATTACAAAATACACGATTCCGGAGTATTATTTATTTATCTGGGATGTCACCGGCGACCGGCGAATGTACAATTCAATCACAACAAAAATAAAAAATGACACAACTTTCAGGCGCATGTTAGCAAATGGAGGGATTGGTTACTAATACGCTTGAACAAAGGGAATATTTTCTAATTTACATTTTTTTCAATATTTATTACAAAAATATGTCCCGGAATACGGATTACAGAGTAGTCTAGTATTTATTCGGGATGTCACCGGCGCATGTTAGAAAGCACACGTTTTATATGCTAAAATGCGCTAAAAACATGGAGATTCATACATACCTTGTGAATTCTTGTTTTAAATGGCCTCTCAACCTCCCTTCCAACCTTTCTTTAGCTTCTCTAGCTGGCCCAACTAACTTATCATCTTCATCTGTTTGATTCACCAAACTCCTTTGCTGAAAACAAAAGTCAAAATTAATTGAACTGTTTCCACCAATTTTGACCAACACCACACAAAGTCAAATCTGTAATATAAACTCCGTACTAGTAATTCTTAGATTTCTTATACTTACAAAGAAGGACAGAGTGGGTGTAAGATGGGTATCATGAGAAACCCGAATCCTTGCAGATCCAAAACCCGACCCGATGGTGGACGCTGGATCGGACCAACCACGTAACCTTCTTCTCCGAGCAGTTTCAACTCCAGGTAGCGTACCAGCCATTCGATGAAATGCCAAAATGAAAAAAATGTATATAATTTTTTTTATTTTAAATAAAGATATATATGTAATGAAATACAAAAGGAAGATTCAAGGAAACAGCCTTTTGTAATTGAGTGCTTATAGTGAGAGTTTTAAAGAAACGTAGCTTCAACTAACTAGTGGAGAATGAGTTAGACGGATGTTTGTTTGCTTGGTTGAGTGATTTGTGGGGAAATTTCGAGGAAAATAAAGTAAGAATAGTGAATTCACGAGGGAGAGCATGTGCCAATCAAGAAGAGGATGTGATTTGTATGCTGCATGATTAACCAAACTACTGATTGTTTCTGCTGGTGGGTCTACTTTTTGAGTTTTTTCTCGTATTGTAAGAAACTACCAAACCTAACTCCATCATTAATTTTTTACCTTTTTACTTTTAACCGTAAGGATGACAACGGATCGGGTTTGGGTGGATTTTTATGTATATGTACTCGTACCCATTTATAATCTTCGTACTCATTTCCAGTTCAATACCTGTTGGGTAACCAATTATTAATACCCATCCATTTTTTGGGTTTACCCCGTGTATGTAACTTTAATCGAACAAAAAAGTGTCTGGGGGATAAAATACGATTAAAATTTGAAGAATGGCAAAAAAAAAAACGAAACCAAAATACCATAACCGTCCTATAGTATATTCAAGATTTTAAATATTAAAGCTACAATTTAAGTATTTAACTATTTACTTAAATAATTCAAAGTTTCGAAACGTTAAAAAAAATGAACAATTTCATGTTTTCATAACATATAAAACTCAAATATAATAGACTAATAATCGTGAAAATCCAAATATAAAAGCATATGGTATAATGTTCACTAGTTGATGTATACATTATCTTCTTAGTTGATGTATACATTATCTTCTTATATATATATAAAAAGATTATATATTATATAAAAACTCAAATTAATAGCACTTATGCGGGTATGGATATTAGTACGGGTAATCGAACGGGTATTATCGAAACCCACCACCATATCCATACACATACCCATGAAATAAAAATATATGTACCCATATCCGCATCCAACGTTAACCAGCTTCCGTACCCACTCAAAAAATTATCAAGTTCGGTTTTTCTCCTCGATTTCGGGTGTTTTGACCATCCCTAAAATTAAACCAGCTCACGAGAAACTCACTTAAACTTATCATGTTACTGGGAAAACAACCTTACTTATGTTAGCGTCATGTTACATAGGTAATCCGACCAACCATCTTATAAGATAAGAAAATGATCGATTCAAATGCATCAAAATGAAAGAGGTTTTACCATTTAGATTACACGGAGATGGTGAGTCTTTTCGACTCAGATGTATCCTACCTAATCCGTCAAATCAACTAATAACAAACTTTCTTACTAGAAGTGTAAACGAGCCGAGTTGAGCTCGAACTTGACTCGTTTACGTTTTATACACCTTGAGATTTAGTTTGGTAAGTTCCGAGCATAATATATGTAAAGCTCGAGCTCGACTTGTTAGATATTTTATAAAGTTGAGAGCTCGGCTCGTGCTTGACTCGTCTACCACATAACTTAATTTATACTCCCTCCGTCCCATTACAAATGTCCACTATTGACTTTTTGAAGTCTTTATTTTTCAACTTTGACCTTAAATATTTTTGTTTGTGTTATATAATACTTGATGAAAATTATATCATTGAAAATACATTCAAAACCAAATTCATTCATATATTTTGCATCAAATATTATATAACACAAACAAAAATATTTATGGTCAAAGTTGTAAAATAAAGACTTTCAAAAGTCAACAGTGGACATTTGTAATGGGACGGAGGGAGTATTATTTGTATATATGCTATTACTTTTATTTGAATACAATTCTTTCTTAACAATATATAATAAAATATAATATTAGTTCTTAAATAATATATAATTACAACGAATAATTTATATATGATAAGCTCGTTAAGGCTCACAAGCGTGTTCGAACTATAAAAAAATCAAACTTTAAAATATGTTGAAGCTCGAGCTTGTTTTTCAAGTTTTCAACGAATTCAACTCGAGTAGCTCACAAGTATCTTGGCTCATTTGTAGCTCTATTTTTTAGTGTCATTAGCTTTAATAGTTAAATCGAACTCACTTAGAAGTCATTTGAAGATATTCAAGTGGTCTATATCTCTAATATTTACAACTAACTAAATCATTGGTGTGTTTGTAACAAATAGCTTTTATACAAGGGAAACTAAGAGCTTACTTTTTCAAAAAGCCTCATGTCACTTGATTAGGTTCGTCAAACAAGGATTATTTTTGTAGGGGCTTGAGAATCTAAATATTAGAAGCCCCTAAAATAGAGGTGTCAAACACAACCAACGTGTTGAATCTTATTGGGTTAATTGTTTTGTTATGTATTAAAGTTTACAGTTTTACTATTGTACGACTCGAACTTTAAACATTTCTATTGTATGTATTGAACTTGTAAATATAGTCTATTGTACGCATACTTTCCTTTTGGGGTAAAGTTAAAATTGGGAAGTTTCCAATTTTGTCAATGCCAAAAAAGGAAAGTGTACATACGGTAGATGGTATTTACAAGTTCAATACATACAATAGAAGTTTTTAAAGTTCGACTTATACAATAGTAAAAAGTGTAAAATATAATACATAACGAAATAATAAACCCAATCTTATTCGCCTTAACTTTTGTTACAATAGAATTCCAATATTTATATTTATTTTTAGAGCGGCCTCTGCTATTACACTAGTAAAGAAATGTTAGTATATGCGTGCCTTTAAAGTGAACAATTTAAGTGGAATTGAGTGATGTTTTTTTTTACAAAGGAAAACCTATCATTACCTCATACATTATATACACAAACACAAATATTTATATAATGTCTCCCATGAGGCTTGAACCCACAATCATTAAGTTAAGAGACAACTCATATACCGCTAAGTTAAAGGCCTTTTGATGGAATCAGAGTGATTTGATTTTCCTATTGGCAATGAGTCATACATCACAAATTTTTATAGTTTATCATCAACCGCTCTTTATGATATTATTAGACTGTACAACATCATAAAACATAGTTGTGTATATTTTATAATCGGTGATGTAGAAGTCCCTTTCTTATTGGTTTGAAGCAACAGTAGTGGATAACTAGGTTTATGTATTACTCCACTATTTAATGCTTGGTTCGTGTTGATTGTCCGATTCATCTTAATTGTATTCGTGCCTTAATTTCGTTGGTCCGTTACATCCTCTTTTGTAGTAGTGTCCTCTATGCTTACACATTCTTACAGGGATTTGGAATTCCATTATAAATGTTGTTGAAGGCATTGACAAATTAGGTGTTACGATGAATGGTGCTATTATTAAAAAGGTAGCAAGTGGCAAAAATACTTTATTTTGGAAAGATGTTTGGTGCAGTGATAAGAAAAGTCTCATGGAGAAATTTCCACGGCTTTATGCATTGGAGTTAAATAAGGAATCTACACTATGGGATCGATGGAAGTGGGTGGGTGGAAATTGGTGCGGGAATTGGGAGTGGAGAGCTCCAATCAGAGGTCGGACAGCGGATGAGTTTTCCATAATGCTCAACATTGTGGCAGACTTAACGCCAGGGGCGGAGCTAAAGGGTGGTAGTGGGTCAGTCGCCCCCTTTAGAAATAAAAAATTGCGGAGCTAAAGGGTGGTAGTGGGGTCAGTCGCCCCCTTTAGAAATAAAAAATTGCGGAGCTAAAGGGTGGTAGTGGGGTCAGTCGCCCCCTTTAAAAATAAAAAATTACCGGAAAAAATAATTTTTTAATGTAATTAGTGTCAGTTTCGAATTTTGACCCTCCTAATGTGAAAGGAAAAAAAATAAAAAATTTTACCCCTCTTCTAAAAATTCCTAGCTCCACCCATGCTTAATGCTAACCTCATCAGGTGAGGACTCATGGCATTGGATTCACGACTCGAAAGGTAATTTTTCTGTGAGAAAGTTGTAGTTTTTGATTCATGATAAGTTGTATGGTGAAAATGGCAATGTCAAAGTTTATTGTTGGAACTCTTGGGTTCCAAACTTCCAGTAAAGGTCAATATATGTGCATGGAGAATTTTATATAACCGTTTGCCATGTCGTTTAAATTTGCGGGATAGAGGGCTGCTTTTGGATTCAGTTTTGTGCCCATTTTGTAAAGAGATTGAGGAATTGTTTGCTCGATTGTCATAAACGCAAACACATATGGATGAAAGTATTCGGTTGGTGGGAGTTCTCGAGACCCTATAACTGGTCTCTTAATGAAATAATTGATGGTAAAGTGGTTCATTTAAGAAACAAATGGTTGAAAAAAACATTTCATGAGGTATGTCTTGTATCTCTTTGGGCGATATGGAGATGGAGAAATAAGGTGATCTATGTAATCGAGGAAGAAAGAAGTAAGGTTTTAGAAGAAGATATTTTTCTGAGTATTCAAATTCCTCCCTGTTATGGCTTTCGAATAGATGTAGGGATGCAAGTTTGTCTTGGAAAGCGTGGATTTCAAATCCAAAAGGTCTAAAGATGGTAACACGCGTGGAATAGGCTCATCTCATTTTAGGGCGTTTGGTGCTTTAACTTGGAGCTCAACGAGATATTTTGTTGTAGTTATTTTGTTTGGTTATTAAGCTTTGCCTTCCTAAAAAAAATATTTGCATCAAAGAATCAAGAACTCCGAGCACCACAACTGCCAGCGATAAATCTCCAAATCGGGCCAACTTGTAAGATATTCTTTGATGGAAATTTGTTTAGATATTTATTCTCGGACTAAGAAAGGTACAAGACTTATATGGACGAGTCATTAATAAATTGCCATCGAGCACAAACACTAAAAAAAGGAAAAACCATGTGACGTGTACGTGGGTCAATTAAATATCACTCGACTGAAGTTGTAACTTCTGAGCCAACTTTGGTATGGAATAACTTAATTAATGTGTAAACTATTACATATTTCATCCATGAAGAACTATAAATTGCACGTTTAGACCAAAGTTTAATTTTATGTAGGCTAATGTATAGAACAAGCTATTTTTATCTCGCACGTTGCGTCGGAACTGAAAAAAATTATAATTTTAGATGAAAATACTATACATGCGTATTTAATATAAAAAATAACATGTCCAAATATATATATTTGAATATATCTGTAACACCCGCCAAATTAGGACTAACAATTATTGCCCAATTCTCTGTTAATACATGTAATTAGTTCTGTGTTAGGCTAATTAATGTACCGATATATATATTGTTGAATATATACGAATATGCGATTTGATTAAATCGTACAAGTTTCAAATCGAATGTAATTCGGTTCAGGTAAATACGGACGTTGGTGAATTTTATTATTAAATAGTATAACATTTATTAATAACGCTACTGTATCCAAAATATTATTTGATAATATTTCAATTACATTTTTGTATCGTATAATAAACGTCTACACGACTTATACATTTAACACACAGACAAACGAAACCATTTAAGTCATTAAGTATTGGGTAAAATCCTTCAATAAAAATATTAAATAAACAACTGTATTTTTAAAACTTATAATTAAACGTACAAGATAATTAATTAACATTTTAAACGATCGGGGAAACGAACACTGGATGGAGCGCAACCACGGGGATTAAAAAGTTGGGAGAAACTCTCCCCCTCCCCTCCCCAAAAAGCCCCTCCCCTCATTTCCCATTTTCTTTTCATTTCATTCCTCTCTCCCTCCCATTTTTCTCTCAAAAACCATCCACACCACCTACACCAAAAATCACTAAAACACACCACCAAGCTTCATTAAATCGTTTAGCTCGTTTGGAAGAAAAGAACCACCGCGTCACGATCTACACTCCTACCTTTCCGGAATCTTGATTCATTAACTTGTAAGTTTCCGACGAAAACTCGAAACCTCTCGATTTTAAGTGTTTTTAAGTTTTAGTTGTTTCTTTAAGCTTAAAATGTCCTTATAAGGGTTGGGTAAAATGATCAGACCAAACGGAAACCCGAAAACTCGTTTTTGGCTCAAAAATTTCGTTAACAGCCTTAAGTGTCGCAACGAAGGTGCAGTATAGCGTCACTTCATGCGTCACTTAAGTGACGCATTGAGTGTCGCTAAAAGCCCTAATCATGCGTCACTTGCATAAGTGCCGCATAAAACCCTTTTTTCCCGACACTTACCTCCGTCACTTGTTTAGTGACGCCTAGAAGCCTTAACCGACACTCATACCCGACACTAATGGAGTGATGATGTGCAAAATCTAGTTATTAAATTTGTCGTTGTAAAGTAAACAAGAAAGTACTGCGCTAGACCAAAGCACAACCGGGCAGTGGACCCTATCGTGTAGTAGTATAGTTGGGTAAGTTCGGGTTTGAACGCAGGGAACTTTAAGTTTAAGAAGTTGAAATTAGGTGTGATCAATTAGACAAAAGAAAGTAAAATGTGGTTGGGTGTGACCGAGTTGTCACGATGCTTAAAACTACAATTTATAATCAATTAGAACGGTGGACTCAGGAAGAGTCAAATTGGTTGTTTGGAACTTTCAAATATTACAAACAATGCTTGCTTGGATTATTTTACTAGTGATTTCGGGGTGTAAAGTTATAACCGGTTAGGAAATATGCCAAAGTAATACTCGTGAAACATGAACTAGGCGTTAGCTAGAACCTAATGTTCACTTCAATTACAAACCTATGATTTAATCTAGTAACGGACGTTCGCCATGGTTACTAACTTGCACAAATTAACTAAATCATTTAACACATTCCAAATTACATTCGCAATTTTGTCCGATCATTCATAGACAAATAATCAAAAGCAAATCACTAGTTGAAAACGTTCGCTATATCAATTAGTAAGTCGCCATATGGTTAAAATTCTTGAGATAAAGCCTAATTACACAAGGTTCTCCGATTAAACATAAATTAAGAGGGTTGAGTTTGTAAATCATCCATGCGACAAACATTCGCTAAAATCGCTAACTTATGTGCATTTAACTAGAATTGTTATAATCGTCAAATGCTTTGTCCCACAAATCACAATAAACTTAATGAGGTATTTTAGGTAAACAAGAACATATACTATAATTGTTTAGCTAAAATGCCGAAAGCTTGTAGCAACCACTAACTAAACACATATAAATTCATGGATGATTCAAAAACTCAAGCATAAGCTAACATCCTAGATATACACCCCTAATCAACTAGTTATTTCATCCAAGCAAACATATGAGTAACTAGCCACGCATAATCACAACAAACAAACAAATATCACAAACACAAGACAAATTCATAAATAACTTCAAATTAGATTTAAACGAAATGATACCAAAGTTGTTACACGATTGTTTCCGAGTGATGTTGTTTGATGTTCCCCTCACAAAACTTCTAATAAATGTAAGTGAACTCTAGAGTGAATATGGTGATTTTTGGTTGGTGATGGAGTAATGGTGAATTTGGTGTAGAGAGTAAATGAAAGTGTGTTTTTTGATGATGAAGATGATCCCCCAAAAATGTCCCTCCTCTCTCCCTTTTGCAGCTCCCAAATTCCCCTCTCCCATACAAAAAAAAACGGTTGAGCATTAAATGCTCAACCAATCAAAATCGCACAACACACCAATCAGCCTCGAATTTTGCTCAGATCGAACAATAGCCGATCGGCTTTAATACCATAGCCGATCGGCTTCTGAAGCCCAGCCGAACGGCTTCTTAAGGCCAGCCGATCGGCTTTCCTAGTTCAAAACATCCAGCTCCATCGAGGGAAAGTTCTGTGAAGAAATTGCACTACAACAGCCGAACTGCTAAAGATAGCAGATCTGCTAATCACTCATAGCCGATCGGCTTTATAGACATAGCCGATCGGCTTTGCTTCTTTTCAGCTTCATTTTCGAGCCCAGCCAGCATTGGTCCAGACTTCACCAATTCGCATGCGTTTCTAGCTTTTTACCTGAAATAGATTTCCAAACAAAATAAGTATCGGAAGTTCTTGAAATCTAATCAAATACATATGCAAAACAATGATATCGCGATAGATTTATATAGCCAAAATGAGCGATATCAAATATCCCCACACTTGAACTTTGCTTGTCCTCAAGTAAACCATGATTTTACCATTTTACAACCCGCTCTTGCAACGTTATAAGTGAAGATTAAGTTAACTAACACAACGCCGGCACTAACCACCAAAGCAATTAGGCAAGCAATATATATTTAAGCATTAGAAACTCGAGATGTTTTAGTTTGTCAAGCTCGAATGCACGACCTAGCACCTCACATAAGGATAAGTGTATAATCACTCACTCTCGACCTATACAACTACAAGGTAAGGAAGTAAATGACGTAACTCTCAATCAAGCCAAGTCGTGATGCACTGTTACCATAGGCTTGCAAAAGGATCAAATCTCCACCGTCTTGGCGTGAGCACCAAGTAAGATCTCAAAGGAGGTATTCTAAATGTGTGTTGTAACAAATGTAGGCTAATTATGGAATCGGGTATGATAGACACAATAATTGGTGAAAAGTGGTAGTCAAGACCCATAAAAAAAAATGGCAATGTTACCTAATTGTTTTAATACGTGACAGTGATGAAATTTAGGATTCTCATGCTAAATCAATTCAAATTATCACTTGTTCTCATTGATAACTTATACTCAATAATTGCACACAAATAACTCAAATTGATTTTTCACATTTTTGTTAGAATAATTGCATTCTATGACTTTCTATGAATCCTGTGTAATGAACTTTCAGACCAACCATCCTAGACCGGATAAAGGCCTTCGGTGGCTAGGTGTAGAACACCCCTCGGGAACTACTTGTTCAGGAATTCAAAGGCCATTTAGTTGACTACAATTCATCCAAGCATAATCTTTAAGCATAATAGTTGACTTCTATTCATTTGATGTTTCCAATCTCAATCATAGAACTTAACACTAGAATCCCAATTCAAAACGATTTAAGTCACAATTTGGATAAAACTCATTAAAAATTCCAATAGGCAACATTGTAGAAAAGTAAACAGTTCAGGAAATGACTACACAAAAACAAGGCTAGTATTTAGTGGAATGTATGTGGAAGTGTCTACGGGTTTCTTAGCACTAAAAATGAGTGCTAACGACCGGTGTGGACTGGATGTAAATGGTTTAAAACATAAAATAAGATCAAAATTCCTAAGAACACCTCCTCGTCTTTGACCCCACCTATATCACATTTCTGTGATCCCACAGCGGTCTCAAAATGCATCACTAGGGCAAGTTCTAGAACAAACTACAATCACCGGCACACTCATAGCAATAAACAATATAAACACTAAAGGTAAGTGTTTTTTCTCAATTAGGCTCAAATTTCTCACAACTTTTATAGTAAAGGCTACAAATGTGCTAGTCATGCAATTCACCCTATTAGGTTGCTTTATATGACACATCTCAAAAGGTTAAGTTGCAAGAGAGAAGATTAAATTACTTCCAATTAATCTATCACAGTTTAAGATTTTCAAAGCAATCAATCTTTTAAGGACAAACATATTCCTAGCAAACTATCATTCCCCGACCTTTTATTAGAATTTGCAACAATCTATCAGGCCAAGATCAGTAACAGACTTATTAAATGACCAATGGCCCGTTAATAGGATTCGTAAAGTTCGATTGGGGAACCAATAGGCTTTACAAACCCCAATAAAAGGCAGGAAACAACAATTCACTAAGAATAGAATTCAAGTGAATCTACCTCCCCACACTTGAGATTTGCATTGCCCCCAATGCAAACATAAGCAATGAAAAAGCATAAGTGTGAAAGTAAAAAGAAACGAGAACTTCCCCGGGGGTTTTGCATAAAGGCGTGGAACGCGAGCTGGCGCTTGATAGACGTGTATAGATCCCATCCAGCTCGGCATGCTACAAAAACAAACAAACAACCAAGCACCGAAACACAAGTGCAACATGGATACATACTAAGGATGCATATAAAAGGTAAATGAATGTTAATCATCCAAAGTACCAAAGGAAAATAACAAAAATAAAAAGTGTTCAAAAGTTTAACAATCTTAAAACACAATAACACCCAACTACCAACCCCCACCATGGGGCGGGTCATGGGTGGAATCATCCTGCTGGTGCGGCTGCTGATATGGCGAGGGAGACCCAAAAAGCCAATGACTGTGAGCTTCTTGCTGCCAGTTACTGGGTGGAGGGGCAGACCAAGAAGTGCCCCAATCTTGTTGCTGTTGATGATAAGAAGAGGTGTGCATGTGATCCCGGTGTCGCTGAAGCTCAACTAGTGCAGCGTCTCTATCATATACAGGGGCAGGGAGAATACCTCCCGGTTCTCCCCAACGAGGAGGTTCCTGATAAGGGACAGGCACGTGGTTAGGAATGTGGTTCCCCATGCGCTCATGATCATGAATTAGCCAACTGTTTTGATATCGATTGACCCCCCACTCGTACTGGGATTGCTCCCGGAACGTCTGTTGGTCCAAACGCATATTCGTAAAGTCGGTCATGAAACTTCTCCAATAGGCGGGTACCTCCGAATGAGATGAACCACCAGGACCCGACGTCTCATCCGCACGCCCAGTCTCAGGATCTTCTTCTTCTTCTTCATCGTCATCAGAATCATGAATGGTAACAGGTCGTTTTCCTTTGGCCCCGGCCCGAGACACTGTTGCCGCCTCCCTAGGAGTGAGCTTATAAGCAACATATGATCCTCCTTTCTTTCTCAAAACCTGGGCGGTGGCATAAGACTCAGCCCCAATCGGAAGAGTATTGTTTGGAATTCGGGTATAGGGTGGGACGCCTCGGGGCTTCAAACTGATGTTTAGACCTTTTGCAATCCGGGTGATGAAATGGCCCCCACAAAGCTTAGAGTTTGCCTTATGCCCAGCAGCATAGGCATGAAGATATTTGCCCACAGTAAAAGGAATATTTATCCTTTCCCGACTTTTCAGCTGATCCAAAAACCACAAGTCGATCAAGGTGACCTTTTCCCGATTGGTCCCTCGAAGAGTGAGTGTATTTGCTATCATCTTGTGTATCACCTTATATATGGGGGATGTAAGGTGCTTATTCAAGTTCTTTCCCCCAAGATAAGGCGATGTGCTAAACTTTTCCCACACTTGAGCATTACACTGCCCTTCCTCTAACCTTGCCCCGGTCATGATGTATCGATCAATCCAATGAGAAGAATACTCCTCGTCAGTGTAGATCCCCAAACACCCTGCAAGTTCTTTCAAGGATAATTGTCTCGGAGCCCCACCAAGTTTGAAACTCAAAAACCTCTCGTTAACGTTGTTGACAATGAACATTTCCACCGTTGCTAAGAATTCCATCACCAGCTCTTCGTAAATCGGTTCTTGAATCCCAAGAAGCTTCTCAAAATCATTCACACCAAAAGCCTCATCATTAAACCTCACAGTTTGAGTGAAGATGCGTCGGATGTCTTGAGCAACCCCCACAACCTCCAACGGGTTCCAATTGATTTCCCGAGGGTATTCACACTCCTTTTTATGAATGTTATATAATGCTTCAGTGAATTCCATATAGTTATACTGATGGCGCCCAAAGATCAAATGGGGGTGGCGGTCATTAGGAAGTAAATCCTCGTAAATACTTTGCGGATATTGAGGCTCATAAGTGTCAGGTCGGTTATTCCTGCCTCTCTGCACAATACAACACAACAAAATACAAGCTTTCCAAGTTGAGTTAGAATTAGCACACAGAATATGACAGAATGAGCGATCAATGTTGGGTACAACCACACCCCCTAATAACAAAGCATATATGCCAACAACCTCATTAGCATGCAAACAACAACAATTTACAATCATAGCTCACAACGATAATTTCCGACAATTCACAATCAAGACTTAAACCCTACACAGAACAGCATGTAACCCAATATCAAACAAAGCTCGATTATACCTATGTCATACAATTTCAATTCAAGCAAGTCTTACAATCAAGATTACACACCAAACCTAGTGACTTTCACACAAGTAAAGAACTCCAATATCAAACATAATTTCAATTAAGCAAAAATGAATACCCAATTTGAATCAAGATATGTCTTACAATCAAAAGTTAATTTACAAAAAGTCTAAGTCAAAGTCAAAGTTTGACCAGAAAAAGTCAACTGTTTCTTCCCCAATTTTTCACATGAACCCTAATTTCTCTAATTCATCCACAAACTAAAAGTTAATCAATCAATCAATCACATTATGCAATTTAACATGAATTACACTATAATTAACACCAAACACCAAGCATAAATCACAAAATTCAGATTACCCCCAAATTAGCATATGAACCCTAATTTGCAAATCATCAAAATCAAGCAATTTAAACAATGAATCATGGTATAAACCAAGTATTAAGCATGAACCAAGCATAACAATCAACAAATTCTCAAAGGAAATCATCCCCACACTTAAATTAAACCAAACCCGGATTTAAGTGTTCTTCCCCAATTTTTTTAAAGATGGAAAGATAAAGGGGAGTTGTATGATGTACCTTTGATGGTCTAGACATGATTATTGTTTGATTTGAAGAAAAGATATGAAGATTAGATGACTCTTGGTGAAGAGTTTTAGTGATTTTCGTTTTTCTTGTTTGAGAAAGAGAGAGAGTAGCCGATCGGTTTGGTATTGTGGAAGAGACAAGCAACTAAATGTTTTATCCCTTTCAAAATTCGCACAGTAATGACCAAAAGCCGAACGGCTTATCAACTATAGCCGAACGGCTTCTATAGCCGATCTGCTCCATACCCATAGCCGAACGGCTTTTTACTCTAAAAAATCTACACCAAACCACGGTTTAAGTTCTGTGATGATTTTGCAAAGAACAAACTGAACGGCTTTGAATAGCCGATCGGCTAACCTTCTAAAACCGAACGGCTTTGAATAGCCGATCGGCTCATCCAGTTACAATCAACAGCAGAAAATCAACTCACTAAAAGTAATTGTTTAAACACACAATCGCAGCAGAAAATCAGTTCAAAAATTATCAATAACGCAGGCAAACAATATCTAAACTATCAAAAAGGATATAAACACGAGTTTCCTCGTGATCGGGCTTCATTTATTAACGAGTCCAAGCTAGACTCGACCCCGAATTCATTTATCCTTGGGGAAAGTTGCGAGCTCCTCCCACTCGCCATCAACTTCTTCCTCATGGTAAAGCTTCAATCGGTGACCGTTTACAATGAAAGTTCCTCCATCCGAACCGATAAGTTCCACATATCCGGATGGATAACCGTGCTTGACCGTATAAGGGCCGGTCCAACGTGGTTTGAACTTAGGTTGCTTCAACTTGAACCGGGATTGAAAAAGAAGCACTTTGTCACCCGCTTTAAATTCTTTTCTCATTTTGAGCTTTCGGTCGTGCCAAACTTTGGTTCTTTCTTTGTAAAGGCGAGAATTCTCATATGCTTGCAATCGAAGCTCATCCAACTCATGGAGTTGTAACATCCTCTTCTCACCCGCTTCTACCAAATCTAAGTTGCAATTCTTGAGTGCCCAATAAGCTTTGTGCTCAATTTCAAAAGGTAGATGGCAAGTTTTGCCATAGAGCAACCGATATGGTGTTGTTCCAATAGGTGTCTTGTAGGCAGTCCGAAATGCCCACAATGCATCTTCAAGCTTCTTGGACCATATAGCTCGGTTGTCCTTCACCGTTTTTTCCAAAATCCTCTTCAAGGCACGGTTTGTGTTCTCGACTTGACCACTAGTTTGTGGGTGGTAGGAAGTCGAGAACCGGTGATTCACCCCATATCTTTTGAGCACTTTTTCTAGTTGAGCATTAGCAAAGTGGCTCCCCCGGTCACTAATCAACGCTTTAGGCATCCCAAATCGAGAAAACAAACTCTTTAAAAAGTCGATCACCACCCGAGCATCATTTGTGGGCAAAGCCTTTGCTTCCGCCCATTTGGACACATAATCAACCGCCACCAAAATATATTCATTCTTGAAAGATGGAGGAAATGGGCCCATGAAGTCGATGCCCCAAATATCAAACACTTCACACACTTGGATGCTAGTTTGTGGCATTTCATCCCTTTTAGAGATGCTTCCGGTTCTTTGGCAAGCATCACACGTTTGGCATAAAGTATTTGCTTCTTTGAAAATCGTGGGCCAATAGAAACCCGCATCATAAACTTTCTTGGCGGTGACCGAAGGGCCATAATGTCCACCGGTGGGCCCGTGATGACATGCGTCCAAAATTTTTCTAGTTTCACCACCCGATATACATCTCCTCACCATCCCATCCGCACAAACCCGGAATAGATGCGGTTCTTCCCAAAAATAATATTTGAGGTTCGAGAAAAACTTGCTTTTCTCTTGATGGCTCATCCCCTTTCTCAAAACTCCACCGACCAAATAATTTGCTAAGTCGGCATACCAAGGTGCTTCATCCTCGTCCTCCTCGCTTGTACCTACATGAAACAAAAATTCCTCCGGGAAAGAGTCATTAATGTTAGTATCGCCTTGCTTGTCAAGATTTGGATTCTCCAATCTCGACAAGTGATCGGCGGCAAGGTTTTCGGCACCCCTCTTATCTTTAATTTCGATGTCGAATTCTTGCAAGAGAAGAATCCAACGAATAAGACGCGGTTTTGCATCTTGTTTGGCAAAAAGATATTTGAGGGCCGAATGATCGGTAAATACAACGGTTTTCGAAAGCACAAGATATTGCCTAAACTTGTCAAAGGCAAACACAACCGCAAGCAACTCTTTTTCGGTCGTGGTGTAGTTTTGTTGGGCCCCATTCAATGTTTTGCTAGCAAAATAGATAGGTTTAAAATGGTTGTCTACTCTTTGTCCTAGGACGGCTCCTAGGGCAAAATCGCTTGCATCACACATAAGCTCAAATGGTTGGGACCAATCGGGGGAAACTATTATGGGTGCTTGGGTCAAATGGTCCTTAAGGGTCGAAAATGCACTCAAGCAAGGGTCATCAAACACAAAGGGTGTTTCCTTTTCAAGTAGCTTGGTCATCGGCCGGGTGATCTTTGAAAAATCTTTAATGAATCTACGGTAGAACCCGGCGTGACCCAAGAAACTTCTAACGCCTTTTACATTAGTCGGAGGGGGTAGTTTAGCAATAACATCAACTTTTGCTCGGTCAACCTCAATACCCAATCCCGACACTTTGTGTCCCAACACGATACCCTCACGTACCATAAAGTGGCACTTCTCCCAATTCAACACTAGGTGGGCTTTCTCACACCTCTCCAACATTTTATCCAAATTTTTTAAACATGATGCAAATGAGTTGCCAAAGACCGAAAAATCATCCATGAAGACTTCCATGGAGGTTTCAACCATATCGTGAAAAATGGCAATCATGCACCTTTGAAAAGTGGCCGGGGCGTTGCAAAGACCGAAAGGCATCCTCCTATAGGCATAGGTGCCGAAAGGGCAAGTAAAAGTGGTCTTTTCTTGATCCTCGGGGTCTATTGGGATTTGAAAATACCCCGAGAATCCATCGAGAAAGCAATAAAACTCATTTCCCGCTAGCCTTTCAAGCATTTGGTCAATAAATGGGAGGGGAAAATGGTCTTTTCGTGTAGCATCATTTAATTTCCTATAGTCAATGCATACACGCCAACCCGTGACCGTCCGTGTGGGTATCATTTCGTTTTTTTCGTTAGCCACAACGGTCATGCCCCCCTTTTTTGGCACGCAATGTACCGGGCTCACCCAAGAGCTATCCGCAATGGGGTAAATGATACCCGCATCAAGAAGCTTAATCACTTCTTTCTTGACTACATCCACCATATTGGGATTAAGCCTCCGTTGTCTTTGAACAACGGGTTTAAAATCATCAACAAAATTGATTTTGTGCTTACAAAATGATGGGCTTATTCCCGGTATGTCGGATGTTCGCCAAGCAAAAGCTCTTTTGTGAGCCTTGAGTACATTCAACAATTTAACTTTTTCATCATTTACAAGGGAGGAGGAAATGATTACGGGTAGGAGGTTTTCCTCATGGAGATAGGCATACTCCAAATGGCTTGGGAGTTCTTTCAACTCCAAATCACGCGGTGGATCCTCCAATGATGTTTTGATCCTCATATTGTCGCCCTTTTCAAGCTCCTCAAATGCCTCCTCTCCATTGAGCTCTTCTTCATCATTTGTCTCTTCCATGCTCATGACCAACTCCTCCTCGGTCATTGCTTCAACATGTGCCCCTAGGAAGTCAACAAGTTCCGATTCCAATCCAAGCAAGCTTTCCAATTCTTCATCTACCGCATCATCTATCACATCAATGCTAAAACAAGAGTCATCGTTAGAATAAGGATGCTTCATGGCCTTGTCGACCGTGAAGGCAATCCTTTCGTCACCTACTCCTAAAGTCAATTTCTTGTCTTTGACTCCTATTATGGCGTCCGCGGTGTGTAAAAATGGCCTTCCTAGAATTAACGGTACCTTACTATCCTCTTCCATTTCTAGGATGACAAAATCTACCGGGAAGGTGAATTGGCCAACTTCAATTAACATGTTTTCCGCAATCCCAATGGGATATTGGAAAGATCTATCGGCAAGACGAATACTCATACGTGTGGGGGTGAGGGATCCTAGGGACAATTTCGCATACAAAGAATAAGGCATCAAATTAATACTAGCCCCTAGGTCGGCTAATGCATCACACGTAATGAATTTACCCAAAGTACAAGAAATGATGAAACTCCCGGGATCACCAAGCTTTGGTGGGATTTGGTTTTGAACAAGAGCCGAACATTCTTCATTCAAGAACATAGCCGAAGCTTCCGAAAGCTTTTCTTTGTTGCTCACCAAATCTTTGATGAATTTGGCGTAGTTCGGCATCCCGGCTAGTACATCAACCAAAGGCACATTGATTCGGATGCCTTTGATCATGTCCACAAATTTTCCGTATTGGGCCGCAATCTTTTCCTTCCTTAGCCTTTGAGGGTATGGAATCTTTGGCTTGTACGCTTTTACAACCGGTGTAGGTAACACCGGTGCATCCGTTGGTGTAGAATCATCAACATTTTCTTCATCCGCCTCTTCCTCAAATTCCTGCACAAAAGAGTTAGGAATATTTTTGTCTTTGGCTTGAGGTTGTGGTGGAAGTTCCTTTCCGCTCCGTGTAACAATAGCATTCACATGCTCGTTCCTTGCGGGCGGTGGTTGGTATGGCTTTGACCCTCCACTAGAAGATGATGGTTGTTGTCTTGGGTTTTGTTGCGTGTTACTAGGTAAGCCACCGATTGGCCTACTACTTTGTCCCTCGGACAACCTATCCATTTTCCTCTCCAAGTCTTGTATGGAGGCTTGATGATTCTTTTGCCCTTGTTCCACACTAAGCCTTATATTTGTCATTTGGGTCTTTAACCGCTCGGTGCATGCGTCTTGCTTAGTCATGAACTCCTTCATCATTTGTTCCATAGGAGTCAAAGTAGGTTCTTGTTTTTGAACCGGTGGGGGGTTGTTGTCTCTTGAAGAGCCTTGGTGTTGGTTTTGGTTGTAGTATTGGTTCGAGGATTGGTTATAATTTTGATTTGAGTTTTGGTTGTACGGTTGATTTGGTCGAGAAAATCGGTTGTTTTGGTTGTAGCTTCCTCCTTGATAACCTCCCGAATTCCTATTTTGGTAACCACCCCGTTGGTAGTTTCCACTTTGGTAATTTCCTTGTTGGAGGAAATTAACATCTTCCTCATCTCCCGCCATTGGTAAATCATCTTGTGCACAATTTGCCGTGGCATGGTTACCACCACAATTACCACAACCTTCCCGAAGCTCCTTGATTTCCCCCTTTAGTGTCTTGAATTGAGCATCAAACTTAGAAGACAATGCTTTGATTTCTTTCATCATTGCCGAGTCATTGGGGCTTCCACCCTTACTACTTGTTCCTTCCGCAAAAGCAACATGCTTCTTCACCGGTTTCCCTTCTTTATCCTTAGCCCAATTCAAGCTTTGGATCACCTTATCCTCAAGAACCTTCCAAGCTTCGTTTGGTGTCTTATAAAGAAATTGACCACCTCCCGAAGCATCAAGAATACTAGCCGAATCTATGTTAAGGCCATTGTAGAACAACACAATAATATCCCTCTTTTTTAACTCGTGGCCATGACAATTTCTCAACATTTCCTTCATCCTACCCCACGCTTCTACCAAGCTTTCGCCTTCTTGTTGTTTGAAGGCTCTAATCTCATTCAATAACCTTTCGGCCAAAGCCGGAGGGTAATACCGCCGAACAAATGCTTCTCTCATCTCGTCCCATGATGTAATGGTGTTTGGTTCCAATTCTTGAAACCATATCTTCGCCTCACCACATAGAGACATAGGAAAAGTCCGTAGGCGAATTGCCTCATCCATATTTGGCCCATATTTGAACCAACTCCCAATCTCAAGAAAACTCGCAATATGTTTGTGCGGATCGGCCCGCACCCTTCCATCAAATTGTTTATCCCTAATGAGTTGCATGTGATGCCCCTTCAAAGAGAAATTATCATTTTCAATATCCGGAACCCGTATGGCCGACTCGGGTGTCGGTGCTACGGTTCTAACCCGCGAGCAAATAGGAGTATCATCCTCATCCGCCATATCGTCTTCAATTATAATAACCTCTTCCGCGTGCTCAGGTGTTACAAGCTCGTCTTCAAAAACCTCTTCGATCAAGACGTTTCCCGAAGATGTATCCGAATCCGTGCGACTACAAGTTGAATCCGTTGGATTATTCTTTGGCTTCCTCCTTCGCTTCTTTTTAGCGGCTTTCTCCGGATTGGACAAGGGACTAAGTAGTTCGTGGCCCGAACTTCTTGTGCTCATCCACTACCAAATCAAACCTATAAAGCACAAAAGATAAAACCGTCAAATGCACCGGCGCAACACAACAAAAACGTAACTTTCAAAGAATAAATTCCGAGAAAGGATCAATCAATCTCACTTAAATTAACTTCAATTAAACGCTAAGTTCCCCGGCAGCGGCGCCAAAAACTTGATGTGCAAAATCTAGTTATTAAATTTGTCGTTGTAAAGTAAACAAGAAAGTACTGCGCTAGACCAAAGCACAACCGGGCAGTGGACCCTATCGTGTAGTAGTATAGTTGGGTAAGTTCGGGTTTGAACGCAGGGAACTTTAAGTTTAAGAAGTTGAAATTAGGTGTGATCAATTAGACAAAAGAAAGTAAAATGTGGTTGGGTGTGACCGAGTTGTCACGATGCTTAAAACTACAATTTATAATCAATTAGAACGGTGGACTCAGGAAGAGTCAAATTGGTTGTTTGGAACTTTCAAATATTACAAACAATGCTTGCTTGGATTATTTTACTAGTGATTTCGGGGTGTAAAGTTATAACCGGTTAGGAAATATGCCAAAGTAATACTTGTGAAACATGAACTAGGCGTTAGCTAGAACCTAATGTTCACTTCAATTACAAACCTATGATTTAATCTAGTAACGGACGTTCGCCATGGTTACTAACTTGCACAAATTAACTAAATCATTTAACACATTCCAAATTACATTCGCAATTTTGTCCGATCATTCATAGACAAATAATCAAAAGCAAATCACTAGTTGAAAACGTTCGCTATATCAATTAGTAAGTCGCCATATGGTTAAAATTCTTGAGATAAAGCCTAATTACACAAGGTTCTCCGATTAAACATAAATTAAGAGGGTTGAGTTTGTAAATCATCCATGCGACAAACATTCGCTAAAATCGCTAACTTATGTGCATTTAACTAGAATTGTTATAATCGTCAAATGCTTTGTCCCACAAATCACAATAAACTTAATGAGGTATTTTAGGTAAACAAGAACATATACTATAATTGTTTAGCTAAAATGCCGAAAGCTTGTAGCAACCACTAACTAAACACATATAAATTCATGGATGATTCAAAAACTCAAGCATAAGCTAACATCCTAGATATACACCCCTAATCAACTAGTTATTTCATCCAAGCAAACATATGAGTAACTAGCCACGCATAATCACAACAAACAAACAAATATCACAAACACAAGACAAATTCATAAATAACTTCAAATTAGATTTAAACGAAATGATACCAAAGTTGTTACACGATTGTTTCCGAGTGATGTTGTTTGATGTTCCCCTCACAAAACTTCTAATAAATGTAAGTGAACTCTAGAGTGAATATGGTGATTTTTGGTTGGTGATGGAGTAATGGTGAATTTGGTGTAGAGAGTAAATGAAAGTGTGTTTTTTGATGATGAAGATGATCCCCCAAAAATGTCCCTCCTCTCTCCCTTTTGCAGCTCCCAAATTCCCCTCTCCCATACAAAAAAAAACGGTTGAGCATTAAATGCTCAACCAATCAAAATCGCACAACACACCAATCAGCCTCGAATTTTGCTCAGATCGAACAATAGCCGATCGGCTTTAATACCATAGCCGATCGGCTTCTGAAGCCCAGCCGAACGGCTTCTTAAGGCCAGCCGATCGGCTTTCCTAGTTCAAAACATCCAGCTCCATCGAGGGAAAGTTCTGTGAAGAAATTGCACTACAACAGCCGAACTGCTAAAGATAGCAGATCTGCTAATCACTCATAGCCGATCGGCTTTATAGACATAGCCGATCGGCTTTGCTTCTTTTCAGCTTCATTTTCGAGCCCAGCCAGCATTGGTCCAGACTTCACCAATTCGCATGCGTTTCTAGCTTTTTACCTGAAATAGATTTCCAAACAAAATAAGTATCGGAAGTTCTTGAAATCTAATCAAATACATATGCAAAACAATGATATCGCGATAGATTTATATAGCCAAAATGAGCGATATCAAGTGACGCCACCTTATGCGTCACTTACCTAAGTGATGCCATAAACTCAGAATTTCCAATTTTATGCGACACTTCCTAAGTGTCGCCCAAGCTACCTTAGTGACGCCTCAGTATGTGTCACTTCCGTTAGTGACGTCTAAGCCCTCTAGTGACGCTATAAGTGTCGCATGAAACAGAACCCAGATTTTCACTAAGGGTCGAGACCTGAAATTTAATCACTTGATTTTTCCCAAATTCAAATCTTAGATGCTCGACCCCAGCCAGGGGCTCTGCCCCTTGGACCCCGCCAGGGGATGCCGCCCCTTGGACCCCGCTACCAGGGGCGCTGCCCCCCGGACCCCCGTCATTAACGGGCTTCGCCCTTACCCTAGGGTCACGAGTAACAGTGTTACAACTAAACTTTCACACAAAGTATTAAACTTGTATAACATCAAACACGAATGCGACACAACTTCTAAAACACATTGGAACTTACTTTTAGGTATAACACTTCAAAATCATCAAAATAATAATGTGGGATTATTATTACAAACAATCACCAACGGGCCGTACACATTTTCAAACACTTAAACAAACAACCAAATCGTGATAATTTAGACATTCTAGTTGAACAAACAACTACAAGAGTGATCTTTGAGATACTCAATCATGTTATAACCATCGCGTGTCTTGGACACCCTCAGGTTACAAGTCGTTAGACTTCGATTCTTGACTGATCAATCTAAGTTTATTAAGATAAACTCTTCAGGCTCAGGTGAGTCTCATAGCCCCGAATTTTTACTGTTTTTACTCTCGGGGTGGGAATACATGCTCTAACTGTTTTACACGTGAACACGAGTACAAAACTCGCTATATTCTGAATGAGCTGTTTTCTAATCATTTTAAGTCCTCGTTATGTAGCGCGAATGTTAGTGTATGGTACCATATATGACTGACCATCCTCGTCCGGGTCAGCAAGCACTGACTGGTTAAACGGACGCATCAACTTTTATTCATACGAGTGTGGATTAGACACTCGCTCGGAGGCACCCACGATCAGGCACTTTAGTGTGATCCTGACACCCACGTTAAGCGCAGACTATGACCTCATGGCAGAGGTATACATTATTTGATTCATTTCAAACAATCATTACTAAATCTTGTGGTTCACACTTACTTTATTACTACGCAAACCTGTGAGCTCACCAGCTTTTAGCTGACTTTTTAGTATGTATTCTCAGGTACACAACAGTAGTAGGACTGCTCAGGATTAGCTAGCTCGAGTCGCATGCAGATCTCAGGAGATTCATATGCATTTCTACATTTTGTAAAACAGATATGCCTTAGAATCTCTTACATTTTGGCTCACAAGCTTTTGTAACTATTATAACATTGTAAAACTTTTGAATTATCAATGTAATGTTTAAAACGACGCATATAGAGTCGTTCCTTATACATTGTGTGTTTTGATTATTGATTAGTAGCACCCCAAGGCTTGCTTCCGCTAAACAGTAAATTTGGGGGTGTTACAATATCAAACTATCAATACCATTGTATGTAATTTCTTACATTTGAAATAAAGATACTATAACCATAGATGTTGGTCACGTTCAAATTGAATATGATAATATGGTATTTTTTGAAATTATTATTACTACTACTATTATTATTTTTAATTTTTTTTTTATTTTTTTGTTAATTTGTTCCATGACATTAGAACTATTATTTTTGTCTTATTGACATATTTATACTAAGGTAATAATGTAACTTGGGATCAATTGGTTTGAACCCGCGCGTTGCGGTGGAAGTGTTTTGGTAAAATTTGGAATTACCACTTCTCTTATGTAATCAATAATACAAACAATGATACTAATTTATTGTACATAATTTTTTATATATGCGAATTAAAAGTCAGTGGATCGTATTTAGTAAAATTTGAGTATTTTCGAATGATATAGGGAGTTATGTTTAAAAAATAACTTTTTAAAACTCCAAGTAGTAATTTTTTTACGATTTTGTTGTTAAAAAAAATTAAGTTGACGAAGGTATGATATTTTTTTATTATACTAATATGTATGTATAATCGAAAGAATTTAAATTAATAAAAATTTGATACAATACTACATAAAAATGTTAAGTTAAATTATCGTTCGTAATTATTTGTATAATATTGCCGTAATAAAATTAGTATAAAAGTTTGTTGTAAGCAAAGAGAAAAAATGTATAAGGTATTAGTAAAAAAAGGTGGAAAAAAATAAAGGTAAAACTGAAAGGGGGAAAATGGAAAATGGTAAAACCTAAAAGGTAAAAAATGAAGAAGTGTTAAAAGTTGAGACAAAGAAATTGAAAAATAGGTAATAGTTAAAGGGTAGCAAATGGAAGAAAATTAAAAGTTAAGGGGTAGAATTTGAAAAGTTAAAGGGTAGAAATTGAAAAATACTTAAAGTAAAGGGGTAGAAAATTAAAAATAATTTAAAGATAAATAGGTGAAAATATAAAAGTACTAAAATTTCAGGGGTGTAAAATGTAACATTAGGATCACTATTCATTCAATAGTAACCCCACACATTTCTGATGAATGTATATATGAGTAATGAGTTGATTTGTAGCAATCTGATGATTAACTCTAACCCAGTTAACTCTTTTTGTTAAATCTCATCATGTACATTTTTTCTATCAAAGGTAAATTTGTAAGTACTTTATAATCCTCTTATTCAACCTAACGATAGTCGTATTTGTATTTCTTTAGCTTCGTACTCGTTATTCAAACAACAAAATAAGACTCATAACCAAATCAACAACCTAAATCCACAATGAAAACATGTTTAATTTGATCGTTCAAATCAAAATCATAAACCGAAAAACTCCAATTGGAAACTATGTAATGTACTATGATACGCAATTCCACGCACCTTGGGGTTCCGAAACAATTATGATTATTTTACATCCTCGCAAGAACATTCACAATGATGTACGATTCAACTAGATGCGTGAACAACCGGTAAAGACTATATGGACTAAATTCCGTAAGCTATCACAACATCAAGGACCAAATATGTAAATATTTCATTACTTTGTCGACACATTCATTTGTAATTTACTACATCATAATCCTCACAGCCATACGAACTATACTCACACAAATGGACGACGCCCGCAAATTTTCCCTAAAAGATAAGATCAAACGTTACTTCTGTTTCTCATGTTGTTTCTCGGCCAACCGTCGCGAAACCCTACACTCCGATTCACCGTCATTCTCCAACGACAACAACAATCGTCCTATGTTATTCATAGGTGCATCGTCTCAATGGATAAAATCTCAAGCTAATTCTATTGACATCCCAGAGATCAAAGACAAGTGTCGTAACATGTTTGGTCGAATCAGTGGACAAAATCATAGGCGACGTCGTTCATCTACTGATTTCAAGTATGATCCTCTTAGTTACGCGCTTAACTTCGAAGAGGATTCGTACGAAGATGATGCTCAAGTTAAGGATTTCTCATCGCGATTGCCATCATCGCCGTCTCATGAATCTACTGTTTCGATAAAGGGGTGAGTAGAGTATTGTTACGTTACATATTCCAGAAGATGTAAATGAAATCATATAATTTTTTTATGTCACATGTTTATTGTGATGATGTTGAGTAGTTACATGTTATTTGAAGTTTGTATTTAGTAGAACAATAGATTTTTTATTGTATATTGTTGTTGTAGATATATTATGCAAATTGTGGAATAAAACGAATTAAAATTGAGAACAACTTACACAGAGAAAACTTCAAGCGATTGAGTTTCTCCATAACCAACGTTAGCTTGATAATGTAGAATCAAATACAGGTTTTACGATTTTTGTTATATTATAAGTGGAAAAAAAAAACTAAAAAAGAAACAAAATATACAAGGTTTTCTATAATTGTTACACGAGTGAAAGAAAAAAAAAAAAAAAAAACGCTAGAAGGAGGGCTTGAACCTCCGACCTTGTGGTTAACAGCCACACGCTCTAACCAACTGAGCTATTCCAGCTTTATATTATGCTTGTTAATTTTTATTACTTATACGTAACACAAAAATCTCTATAATATGCTCAAAATGAAACCTCCATCTATACACTTGATTTTTTATGAATATGGTAACTGAATTTTCCCTTTCTTAAATCTATACCACCTGATTATTCATTGGTTATATAGAGTATTAAATCAAATGTATAATAGTGTGACCTTATTGTCAAATACAGCTTCTTCTTTTTTTTTTTTTTTAATTCTCAAGTATGAGATATATAGTTATTATATTCATTAAGTTTACTTCTTGTTCATTGAGTTTAGTTCTTGTATTTAAGTTTTTAAAACATCATTTTTGACTCGCTCCCTAATTTGCTATTCTATAGACATTTTGCAGCAATTTGGGCCTTGGTCTTGATGTGTCACTATGCAAGTCATCTACAATTGTTGTTGGGCCTTTAAACCAATACAGGCATACAGCAACAACTACTTATAAAATCACCTTTTATCGACATCTGTTTAAGTTCCCCAAGTTTGATATTTTAAAATCTATCTATCATGTTAACATTACGCAAGCTTACGTGCCGATGTAAATGAGGTTTAATCTATGAGCATATAAGAAAGTTTGTACTTAAGGTGTAAATGGTTTAATTTCTTTCATTAACTCTAACATTTTCTTTCTTAGGTAAAGTTTTCGTTTCGAATATTTTCCGCATGTTAATTTGATACAAAGAAGGGAAGCTACAACATATTTGCCCATGATATGGTACTATTAGAAATACTCCATTTGTTACTAGAATGAAACCCGCACAATGCAACGGACACTACATATAAACATGTTACATTTGATGTATAAATATTTATCATATTAGTAATGTATTATTCAAGTCTTTTCTTTTTCCATGTATACCAACGTTAATTTGTATTTAAGTTTATTTACTTGACTTATATAAGATAATTTGATTATGGAATGTCAAGTTGTTAATAGAGTATGCTATTAATCTTAATAGTGTTTCAACAATTAGAATTAATAAGGGTAATTTAATCACTTCAATTTTTTTAAGAGTTGTAAATTCAACAATGAAGATGTATTATATATGAATATGGATAGTAAGTTAATGGCGACTTGATTATATACATTAGTACAATATATGGAAAATATATATGGCTAGACATGTTCAAGACCTGTTACAAAACGTGTTTCTTGTAAATTGGAGTAAATTCATTTCCTACTCTTTTCTATATTATATATATATAATAAAAATGATAGATGATATAATTACTTTCATCTTTTAATATAAGTTGGTTCCAAGAAAAGAACAAGAAATTATTGTACAAATATAATCAATTTGTAGGGAGAAATTATTGATTGAGACCAGAGCAGCCACATGTTCGGGTCATCATTAACCATGATTAAGCCAAGGTTGGAAGAGCTAGTCTCTAAAATAAATCATGTGGTCCATTCAGTATTTCAGTCTCAGATAGATTTAATTCAAACACATACGCATATAAATGCTCTTACACCTACTTCATTCATTCGTGTTTTTGTTGGATCCTTCTTATTCTATTTATTTATATTTATTTTGGATTTTGGGATGGTGATAAAAATGCTATAGAGGGTAATTTGGATGAAACAAACAAAGAGAATATATATCCATTAACAAAAATTTGTTTTTTCTTACCTTTTTATTCAATTCCACATATCACACACGTTAATAGTGTTACAAAAGGCTGAAAGCTCAACAAAGGGCTTAATTATGGAGTTATGGTTCTAAACATTATTATAGCATAATGTTAACCATGATGAATCTAAACAACACTATACATGATGCTACTAACATATCTACATATATAGCTTAATTTCTCCTTCTGGTCCCAAAGTTATGATAAATCAAGAATTAAAAAGATATATGTAGTTATAAACAAATTACTAAAAAGATGAACGCGTTAAGTTTGTCATGTTGATCTTGATCCATCCTCGGGAACCTAATGATCCTACTCCATATAAACGGGGCTAAAACAAAGTGTTCCATGTTCAGGCTACTCACCGGTGAAGTCGAGCTTTCTTTGCTAAAAGGTTCAAAGGCCTAATGAGTATCCCGTGACCGTTTTCAGACTTTTTCTCTTGACATCCCAAGATGTTTATACAACACATGCTTGAAATTGGGTCTCCTTCAAGATCTTCTAGAGACGTTACCGGTCTTGAAGATGGTTATGATCCGCTTCATAGGTATTTCACTATATATTATAAATACTAATACTATATATACTGCCAAAAATATCGAATATGTTTATTTTGAGTAACCTTTTTTTAAAGAAGAATCTATAATGACTAGTTATGTATAGGGGTTTTTCTTCTTGGTGGAACATAATCCATCCCAGCTAGGTCTACAACATCTTGGTAGCATGGTGGTTCAACCTTTGGATGTTGATCTCTTGATGAACTAATAGTAAAATTTGACTTGCTCTCCAATTTTGGGTCATTATTCGCACGATTCATGTAATTCTACATAGTAACAAAATCATCATATGTTACTAACTAAGATCAAATATATTGTTAACAATAACTTTGTTTTGCAAAATAATGACCAACCTTGGAAGTGCTGGTGGAAGAAGTACTTTTTGTCATAAGTTTTCTGTTTGTTCCTGCAAACAAATAAACGTTAACGAAACCAACTTAGAATACCATAAAGAAAAGAGTATTGCAAGTATGAATTGTCTCTAGTAATTCAATTAAACATATGATAATTCGCGGTTTCATGATTTATAGAATAAGTGAATGCCTAAACATCATCTATAAATATGGCAAGTATAATATAAGATATGTGTGTATCTATGTATATATATGTATGCATAAACGTACCTTGAGCTTCATAAAGACGAGTGGAGAGAATTAAAAGAGCGAAGACCAGAATGGGCTTCATTGAGGTTTTTAATTATGAATGAATTAATTAATATTGAGAATGAATATAAATATGAATATGAATATTTGTGGTTATTCTCACGCGCACAAAAAATAGTTGAATGATGGATTGGAAGATGGCAATTGTGAATGGTCAAAAAGATGGGGATTATCCCAACTTATATACACACAAAAGTTAGGGTCATCATCATGGTTTTCTTTGGTAGTAATTTCTTGTTCTACCCTGCAAGTACTTCATATACTTGCATGCACAAATATCAATTAGTAAATGGTCCATTTGTAACAACCGTAAAGAAAATATGGAAAATCTAATCATTACGTAAGTTTTGAGTTGTAGGCTTCTAATAACATAGCTTTGTGTGTTATGTATTACAATTGGTATCAGAGTCATTGCCTATAGATATAAGATGACTTACATAATCATTTACATTTATGATTAAGGGGAAAAAATTTATAAGCTTTAAGTTGTGGGCTACGTACATTTTCTCGATTAAGATTTTTAATTGCATGCCTTATGAGCTTTATGTTGTAGGTTGTTAGCCGGCTCATTGCTATGAACTTTAAAGAGTTACACGATTCCAAAAGAGTATCTTCAGCCTCTTAAGTTTTTATATATTTTGTTAACTAAATTCAGTGTACTATGATACTATGATGCCAATTTAATAATTCAGGGTAGTGATGTACTCCCGATTAAGTTCGAGGTACCAATAGCTATTTTGACCAAAGGATACGTTATACCAACTCCAATTTATGAGATTACACGAAGACTTTTAATTAGTTTCCAGATCATAGATTGTATTCTGTAACATTTTGCAATATAAAATTATAGATAAGCAGCCACTTGCAGGTCGATCTGGATTGTCGGTCATCATCTTTTTACCACACAAAGTTTAAGGTTATGATTTACCTCATAGTTATATATAAACAGACTTATGGTATGTAATTGAGTTCACAAGTAAGCGTTTGGTTAACGGTACGGTATGCAAAGAAATTGAAGGAGTTGGAAATTTAATTTCATTCCTCATCTTGTTTGGTTGTAAACAAAAAGTATTGTAATTTCAGTTTCTACAAGCTAGATTAGTTGAGAAATGAATAGCTAATTCCGTCCCATTCGGCTGACCAATAAGACGCATTTTGAATCTTGACATAGAATTAAGAATAAAACCAAAGAGAATTGTTGTGTAATCATGTATTTAAATGAGGACCAAAACTAGGGGCTCGATCTCCTAGACCCCACTATTTAGTAGCGGTTCAAGCTAGTTTGAATAAGTGTGCATCATACTTACCATTTACAAACTTATTTCAAAAAATGCCACTTTTTTTTCAAGTTTACTTCGTTTTGCCCTCCGGAAAAAAAGTGACGATATGCCCATAGAAATTGCAAATCATAAATTTGCGATTTACGATCCCGCATCTTGCTTTTGCGATCCGTTCACCGAGCGAGCCATAACCGGGATGTACGTGCCATCCCAAATCGTAAATTTGCGATTTGCCAATGCCCGAGATAGGTAAATCGTTCACGTCTCATTCACTACTCGGTTATGGGCCAATATCTCGAGCATTGACAAATCGCAAATTTGCGATTTGCGATGGTACGTACATCCCGGCTACGAGCTCTATCGGTGAACGGATCGCAAAAGCAAAACGCGGGATCGCAAATCGCAAATTTGCGATTTGTGATTTCTAGGGGCATATCGTCACTTTTTTTCCGGAGGGCAAAACGAAGTAAACTTGAAAAAAAATGACATTTCTTTTAGTTTCTCACATTTTAAACTTGGTTTCTTTTACATTAAAAAATGTCCACAAGATCTTTGTTACCAATATGTAAACACATGTTATAAATCACTATTATTTCAAATAAATCAAATCCCAACCTACAAACTCATCTTTATCTTCAAAAGATATACACCCATGCATCTTAAGTAAACCACAATTATATTCACCATATATTGTAGCCAATTAAATGCTAACATATTTTTACTATGCATTTCCTTCACCAAATAGTCATGCTTATTTGTCTCACACCTTTTTCATCTCCAATCAAATCATATATTGTGGATACTTATATTATATTTGTCCAATATCATGTGCCTGTATTGAGACCCTTTGATAGTCTATTTTCATATATGCTATTGCAATTCTATCTATTGATGAAAGTAATATGTCCTGAATTTCCCCTTATCAGTTCTTAATGATTAATCAAATCGCATGGGACATACCTCAATTTGAATAATGTGTGGTCCTTTAGTTATTTTCTAGACTAGTTACGTTGTTTAGGGAAAATTGAAATGACCACATTTTATTTAATACTCCATCACAAAATAACATACTTTCTCTCTCTCATCCCCACAATTGACAATTAAATTTCGTGATTTTGGGTAGGGGTCTGGTTCATTTGTTTAGCAAGAATAACCATGCATCGACCCGTACGGTAGGAGTGCAATAATAAACAATCATGAGTGGACTTACGTTATAGTCATTGGTGTCATGTGAAACTAGTCAATTAAACTAACTTCAAGTAAATTTGGTTGAAAAATCATTAGATCTCTATAGAGCTACCACTGATTAATTTTTAGAAAGTACACCCCTCATTATTTAAATATACTTAATAAACTATTATTATGTGGAGTGAGCTTCAAATCTTTTTGTGCTACTAGTCAATTTTCTAGATCTGTCACTATAAACACTTTGAAAAAGGTTAATTGGTATGAGCTTCAAGTAGGCTTAACGTTTAAAACAAGAGGAATTGTATAGCCGTGCCTTTGAACAAAACATATAATTGTTTTAACGGACCAAGTTTTTGCTTGATCACTCGGTCATTAGACTGCAAAATTTTGCCATTCAAGGAACCATATTGAACGTTGCCATATGTTCAGCATTTTCTTTTGTTTAGTTAATTTTGATAATATTTTCTTGTGGATCTCGTAAATATAGGACCGGATTCTGCTAATGACGCTTGATCTTTGGATGTTAAATTAGGTTTTTTGTTGTCATTCGACTTTTGAATCAACGTACCATTTAATCTAATATAGTAGATATATAAGATTTATGAATGATATATATTTTACTGATCTTAGAAACTATATATTCTTCATATCTATCTATAATATCTCACAAATTAAACCTGCTTGCGTTTTGTGTGTTTACATCGCTTGTGAAGTTTTGATTAAGATAAACGTGAGGTGTTGAGAAGTAGAATTTGATGGGGACAAATATATGTGAGGTGGGGTTTTTTTTTTATTTACATTTATCATTTTTTATATTGGGTAAATGACCCGAAAAGATAATCAAGTTGTCAAAATTTGACAATAAAGGGAATATGAATTTTGTCGATGCTCAAAAAGGACTCGCATTTCAAAATTTTGTAATAAAAGGATTCAAATTGTCAAAAAAATTCAATTAAGGGTAAAATTACCGTTTTATTTTAAAAACGTGCCATAAAAGATTAATTATTTTTAAATCATGCCATAAAGGATTATATTTTTTGAAATCATGTGATAAAAAGATTTAACACTAAAAATAAACTTCGGGTTTAAACACTCAAAGGGTAAAATTAGTGTTTATATCGTACGTTTTCAAGGTTAAAAGTTTCACATAATAGTTGAATATTTGAAATTTAAGCTCCACATTACCTAAAACTGATCAAAAAATTGAAAAAGTAAAAATGTAAAAATAAATACACCTTTAATTGAACTTTTTTGACAACTTAAATCCTTTTACAACACGTTTTTTAAAATGTGAATCCTTTTTCGGCATTGACAAAACTCATATTCTCTTTATCGTCAAATTTTGATAATTTGATTACCTTTTCGGATCATTTGCCCTTTTATATTCATGTTATGTGGGAAAGTCAAGCATTTTTTATTCTACATACTAAATTGTATACGTTTAATCGGGATATTTCTGTGATCAATTCTGGCACTTTCTCTTAGCACTAGCTAGATCTCCTTGGAGTATATATATAGTAGTACTACTGTAAAGATTCATTATGTGATCTGAAATAATTGTTATTTTTTTATTTGTATTGTATGCATGGTTTTCAGGTCTTCACTTCTGCAAACAATAGTTTGTCCTTGTCGGGTAACTTTATTCAATCTCAATTGTCTTTACCTCAACCTTATCATTGCTCGTGTCTATTTCTTTTTGTTGGATCAATGGTCTGATTTCATGAAAAGAAAAGAAAAGAAAAACTCTTTTATAAAAACATTAATGTCTGTTGGGGCATGCATTTTTACCTGCTACTAGAAGTAATGCGCATATATATCGAATAAGAGAATAGTCGATCTTGTAAAGTTGTTTGTTTGAAGAAACAAAAATTACAAGTTTAAGTTAAAAGGAAAGAAAAAATAAAGGGTTAATTGTTTGGTTATGTATATAACTTTGTCTTGTTACTATTGTGTGTAATAAACTTTCAAAACGTCTATTGTATGTGAAAACTTGTAAAAAATGCTATTGTATATAACAAATTTTCAAAACATCTATTGTATACAATAAACTTGTAAAAAATCGTTATCGTATGGTGCGATAGTCAATGATCTGCTAGAGTTTGCTCGTGCCGCCACAAAACAATGTTAAAGAGCCATTTTCAGTTTGGTATGTACACATGGTAACCCGCAACATACAATAGAGATTTTTTACTAGTTCATTACATACAATAGATGTTTTTAAAGGTTGTGACATACAATAGGGATTTTTACAAGTTTATTGCATACAATATATGTTTTGAAAGTTTGTTACATACAATAGTAAAACGAGCAAAGTTAGATAAATAACCAAACAATTAACCCAAAAATAAAATGTATTAACATGTGCTTGCCACCCTTTCAAACTCAACCTCGAACTTTAACACCGGTCGAGAAGTGACTTAATTAACGCCGGTCGACAATATCAAACCCCATATAACGGTGTTCCACCTCGTACTACTCCTTGTGCTCTTACAACTAAATGCTTAGCAAAAGAAATTCAGCTAACTACACGATTCCCTAAACATTCCATGACTTCAAAATGCCAAAATATACTTGCAAGTACTTTCACATAGTAATTCATTAAAAAATGGATGGATATACAACTTGACCCGACCCGATGTCGTTATATCGATCCGAATGCATGACATTAAATTAGGAAAGAGGGTGGTTGGAACAGTTGGAAGGATACAATCTGAATAGCGCCATTCTTTCATCCATCATTTCTTTGGCCATGACCCCTCATGGATCGTACCCAACATAAAAAAAGGACTATAGATATGACCATTCTTCTTTTACATTTTACCCCTTGATTAACTTCACTTTCATTACTTTCTAAATTGGATGCAATTTCCCCATCATCTTTATTATATTTTTCATACGTGCCCGGCCATTTTTATTTCCTACTCTTTCAACACTTTTACTTAAGGACCAACATCGAGACAACTCAAAATATAGATGAAACGCGCCATTAGGTTGTTTCATGTGACATTAACGAGTTAATAACTTATCATTTATTTCAATAGACTAGCCCAATTATCGCTAGGTTGTCATCTGATTTGTTTAAGATATTAGAACATTTTTTTACCATCACGACTAAGTTGTTAACCAAATCGACATTTATATAATGCTTGACTTAATAATGAGTATCTAGGGAGTTGATTGAACCGAATTGCTATAGTAATGCCAATTCTTTTAACCAAAATGGTAGACATGCGACTTTGATCATTTTGTTGTGCCAAAGGTTAGATAACAAGTGATAGTGACTTATCGTGTGTTTGAATTAGAGTTAATTATGAGTTGAACATAATTAACAGGAGAAATTATAATACGTTGAGTACTAAAGGTTTCGTTTCGATGTTCATAAAGAGAGCTAGAGAAAATGAGAAGTGCAAAAGTATTACTCCTTCCGTCCAAAAATTATTGTCCACCAACAAAAACACACAATTTAATAAAAGTGGGACCACAACACCTTTCAATCAATCAAATAAAATCTTCACCCACTAAAGTCTTCTTCCATTGGTTGAAATGAGAAGTGGACAATTATTTTGGGACGTTCCAAAAAGAAAAGTTGGACAATAAATTTGGGACGGAGGGAGTATAATTTTTTGAAAAAAACTATGGAAAAATGAATAGCTTTTGATCCTTTAATCATGTTTATCATGTTGTGGTCAAACTAATGAAAAATCGAGATGAGAAGGTCTAAACTGTAAATTTATGAAACTTGAGGGTTGTAAGCTTCTAAAAGCAAAGACAAGAAACCGTATGTAGAGGCAAGAAATACGGACGGACCCATCCCCACGTGTCAGGGTACAACTGGATTTAAGACGACGGCGACAGACTGCTGTATATGGCTGACGTGGAAGGAAGATTTTGTCATGTAGCTGCCAACTGACAAGTACACGTGGACATCAACATCTAGGAGAATGGACAGGTTGACGTGGCAAAGAAAGATGATGACATGGCACACCCCTTTGTTGGGGTTTTTGTGAACAAACAAATAATAGCATGGCGACGGCGTTTGAAAAATACTTGCAACTTGCCAATTTAATCACGTCAAATTTATATCGAATTGGTAGGAGGTTGTTTTGACGGACAATCCTAACTTGAAATCTTTTAAATTCGATACGACTCTTTCTTAAAGATCACACCTTAGATAATGTTAATTTGTTTCACCTAAAATTGCAGCGAGTTGGGACTAAACCCCTGACATTCTTTTCCATAAAATCTTATTTTCACGACTCATAAGGATGTTTGTGCTGGGAGAATGATTCAGAATTATAATTTGTTAGATGATAGATATCATCACGATATCTAAATAAAACATTTAGGGCTATCATATAATTGGTTTTTTTATTTGTAGAAATTGGAATCGAGCAGTCCCAATTACGTGATAAATAAAATTGTTTTTCCTTTGATTCAATTGATTTTGTATTTGCAATAAAGTCGACCAGTTTGCAATGTATATCGTATATTCATGATAAAATAAAATTACACACTATTCGTTCATTACATTTAATAAAAAATTCATTGATAGCTATTTACTAAAATTAATTAAACAAATCATTATTTCTTTTTAATCGTGTTAGTTATATTTATCGTCATTTATACTGACGTCATTTATACTGACGATCATTAACTATATATTCCGATACACTAAAACATATGCTACACACATGAAGGTGATCTAGTCTTTTACAAATTCCGATATATCATTTCTCGAAAAGAAAAAAAAGACATAGCAATACAATATAAAAAATAAAAAATAACATAATTAAATAAAATCAAATCAAATAACATTCTGTAATATCTTCTTAAGTTCGCCAAACTATTTTTGTTTCCTCCCCTAATTATGTGAACCACAATACCAACCACCATTTCCATTTCCTTTTTGTTATTGACTAATCAAATCTCGCTCGATGCTTGCTGATCACGATTTTGGTAGCCAATAATGTTTGGTACCTTGTAGCTAATAATGTATGTACACATATTTTATATTTTACTCAAAAAATAAAAGAATTTGCCTTTTCTTTTAAAATGACCAGTTTACCTCATGTGTCTAACACATGTCTTGATTTAACAAAATATTTAATAGGCACATGTCTTGATTTAACAAAATATTTAATGCCTATTAGTATAAATGAGAAGTGGTGTAACAAGTTTCAATAGATGATCAGTGTAATTAAAGTTCTGTGTAAGTAAAATTTATCAATACTATATATACTAACATCACAACAAATTTAGTACATTAAAATAAAAACTTATGTACATTTATCAATACTATATAGTGGGTGATGATTCGTACACATTTAATTTTTCTCCGCACATAACTAAACATGCTTTAAGTTGTTGTACAATACAACAATATAAAGCATGTTTAGTGGTGTACGGAGAAAAATTGATGGTATACGAATCACTGCCTTATAGTATATGAAAAAAGATCATGAAAGTACAAGGATTTGGGAAAGAATGAAAGTACCAATGAAAAGGTGTCATGTGTACAAAGAGAATACCCACATGTTGAAAACCCATTTACCCCCTAACTTAAATATCTCACAAACGACAAATTGAAAAATTATGAAAATTGCACCATTAGATTCAGCGTTTGATCCTCTTCGATTTGCCGTCCATCAAGACATACTTTCGATGAAAAAAAATTCACCTTTTTTGTGGGTTTTACTAATTGCTAACATGTGTTAATATTTGATTAAATATTAAATTTAAGTATAGAGTTTAGGGATTAGGGTTTAGGATTTATTAGGGTTTAGGGTTTAATAGATTTAGGGCCTGCTCCCAAGTTAATTTTTCGAAAGAAGTGAAGAGAATTGGAAAGAAATGCAAATCACATTGTGTTCCAGAGTTTTATTTACGGAGAGAAGAGAAAAGAAGGGAGAGGAGGATTTGGGCTTCTTTTATCTCCTAACTTTCTCTCCAAAAGTGGGAAGAAATGGAACGATGGAAGATCAAACAAGTTATAAAATATGATGTGAGTCCCTAATCACTATTTAGTTAGTGATTATGAATCGCTAACAGTCGTTTAATTTGTAGAAGGGGGGGTTAAATACAAATTAAAACTTTTCCTTTTTAAATGTGTTAACTGATTAGACAAGTTTTAATTGTATTAAGATAACAAGCAATTGAACAAGTGTATAAGACATAACAAACAGATCAATCACTGAGGCAAATCTGGCTGAAAGATAAATTCTATTCTTCATAAAATCTATCAATTGTTGATTGTGGAATAGATTAACCAAGGCTAATCTAAATCAAACAATACAGCTATTACAGGCTGAGATGAACAAGTAGTGGACAAACTGTCACACCCCAAAAATCGGTAATTTCGTTTAGCGGAAGCATTAGTATTAAGCGGGGCGTAACTCGATCCAAATAAATAATACAAGAGCATATGGTTATCGCAGAACGTCTAATACATTAGGATGCCATTAAAAGTTTTACAAACATTACAGCCTTATCGAGGCGTCAGAAGCAGTACTAAAAATTTCACAGTTTCACAAAAGTACATTGTTCAAAAGATGGCATCCTAAGTTACAGGGCAGATACGGTTCCAAAATGCATGTGGTCTCGCAGCATGGCTAATTCCCTGAAAAACATATTTAAAACGTCAACATAATTGTTGAGTGAATTCACAGGTTTAAGACTCTATCGTAAATCAGTTTGACAAAAATGTATCAGTAATTCAATATGTGGCATCGAAGGCCTCTTGTACGATTATTTAAATGTTGAAACGCTGACTGTGATCCCTCAAAGGCTAGCTAGGCCTAATGAGTTAATATGCCAAAACTAAGCCTATAACCAAACCACGACATAACAATCGTTGCCTTGGACAAAGTAAATATACGATCCTGGTCGCGAACAATGTCGCTAGTTAGCGCGACTAACTAAGATAATCAGTGGGGGAATGTCAATCCGATAGTACTATCCGTATATTTAGTGGCTAGAGTCACCTAGTTAATGGTTATAGTCATTGCAAGCAAAGGACTTATATGCTACAACTTGTGAACTTAGGCTCCCATAAAGATACAAGTCAGTTTCCAATAATCGCATAAATCAGTTATATGTTTTCCACCCCAACATTTGAAAGTATTAAAACAGTAAAATAGGGGCTATGAACTCACCTGAGTCCGAGCGTGCTAGCAATTCAAGTTTAAGTATTTGATCCCAATATAATCTCTTTATGCCCTAAATCCGTAAGGTTAAATTAATAACAGTAGACGTTTTAATAGACCGTCTATACTAAGTGTTCACTTCACTTAGAGTGTATACGACACGATGTGATCAATTATAGTTTTGCTACAATGTTCAAGTTGTGTATAAAGCCTCAACATATTATTATTCACTATATAATATGTTAATTTTTGATTTGTAGCATATATGTAACATTAATTTGTAATAAATCGGTCCTTGCGATTTCTCGACATTTATATTAATCATGATATCTAAAGTATATCTTTATCATAAAGTCCCCTGATTTACAGAAGGTTTACATCAGTCCACAAGTTTCCCCACTTGGCGGTTTTAGTCCTTGTTGGTTCTATTTTGTCATTTTCGGTTAATATGTTCGGTTTCTTTGATTTCTACCGTGTGCTTTAGATTCCCGACAAATTCATTATGGTTTCTCCCTGTGGTCACTTAAATCAATATTATTAAGTTTATAGTCCCCAACTTTCTGATTTTACACTATTAGTCCCTAAAGTTTCAATTATCTCATTTTTAGCCCAAAAGTTCGGTTTGTTGACTTGTAACTATACAATCTTTGATTTTAATACACCAAACTATAAATTAGACTTTATATTTATGTACTTACTGATTTTTATCATCTCAGCCCATAACTTATAGTTTGTACGCGTTTAGTCCCTATAATTGTGTTTATTCCATATCTAGCATGATACTTTGGTTTGTATGTGTTCAACCACAAGGTTATTATTCTAAATCATCCTTAACATTATTTTATGTGTATGTTACTGATATGAACAGCCCAGGTCCAAGGTTTTAGGTTTGTACGGTTTTAACCCCTTTACTTTCATTTTTGTCGTTTCTTGCATAATGTTTCGGTTTAGTAGGGTTTAACCATATGGCTATTGTTTTAAAACATCATTAACATTAAATTAAGTCTAAGTTACTGAGATGGTCAGTCCAGGTCCAAGAGTTCTCATTTTTACATGTTTAGTCCCTTTACTTTTATTTATTTCATTCCTAGTGCAAGATTTCGGTTTATTAGGGTTTGATCACATGATTATTGTTCTAAGTCATGGTTTAAGCTTAAATACACTTAAGTTACTGATTTTTCATGTTCAAGGTCAGAAACTTTCTGTTTTTACAAGTTTGGTCCTCCTAGTTTCCATTTTTCCACTTTTAACCTCATAGTTTAGTTTTCTTGGTTTCTAACCACAATGGTTTGATTTTTAACACTTAGATCCATGTTTTAACATGTTAATACATCATTAATATTATTTTTAACATTTCAGTCCTCCAAAGTCAGATCTCACACTTTTAGTCCCTTAAGTTTTGTCTTTGTCATTTTCCACCCAAAAGTGTGTTTAGCTAACTTTTAAACTACAAAGTTTATGTTTTTACAAGTTTATTGTGTTTCTTAGTTCAAAATAATTATTTCAACATAAATGAAAGTTCATTACATGTTTGAGAAGTTTAAAGTATATAATGCATGTTTTTACCCTTTTAAGGTTTCTTGACTTGTTTATAAACTTTATTTTTATAAAACTTGCTAGTTAACATTTTTAAAAGATGTAGTAAGTGTTTTAAAATATATTTTAGTGTAAGTGAACATACTTACTATAAACACATATATATAAGAAAATAAAAGTTTAAGAAAAGTTTCCTTACAAAGGTTGTTGTTGTTCTTGAAGCAAGGTTGAACTTGATTCTTGAAAGTATGTTTTCTCTAACTTGGATGTTGTTTTAAACTTGTTTTGTTGATGGTAGTATGATGGTGTAAGTGTTTGTAGGTGTTTATGTGTTTAAAGTGTGTTATTTTGATGGTTTGAGGTGGTGGTTCATGGTGGTTTGTGGTGGGTTTGTGGTGGTGATCTTGAAAAATAAGATGAGAGTGATGGGGGTGGGGGTTTGGCCGAAATTTTGAGAGAGAAAGGAGGGAGCAAAGTGTGTGAATTTGTGAGGAGGATGGGGTGTGCATGAATGGGTGTGGTGTGTATGATTGTGTAAGTAAGGTTGCTTGTTTCCACAAAATGGTTAGGGGGGGCCCTAGGGGTGTGAGGGCCGGCCAAATGAGGGGCTCCAAGGGGGGGCCTTTCTTGGTATTCCTTTTGTGGTTAAGTGTTAGATATTTAGGTCATTAGGTGTTAATCTTGATTAAATATGTGCTAATCTTGTACTTATAGTGATCTAGTGATAATTAAGGTCATTAGAATATTAGAATTTGACATTACTAATTTTTATGCCTTTTTAACATTTGTTTGTTTGATTACTTACATTGTTTAACTTGCCGTTGTGTGTCTCTCGGTTCACACGCGCGTTTAAAAGTTAATTAACGTGGTTACGCGTATACATATATGTAACTTGCTATCCGTTTTATAATGACTACTATTTTTATTCAAATAGATTTATGTTATATACTTGGCTTGATCACAATCGTTCGTGGGTGTCGGTCTCTATCGAATGTTTGTGTAATTCATAATAATTACGTACGCGAACGCTTCGCGCATTAAAGCAAATATATTAAATCATGTAAAAACGGGCTTGTGCTAGACTTCATTTGAAATAAATTTAAATTCACATTGATTACATAGGTAATTAGCCTAATATGCATGCGTTAAAACGTACGGAACTTACAGAAATTCTCGGGTTATCACATACTTCCCCCGTTAAAGAAATTTCGTCCCGAAATTTAAGTAGTGTCGTGAGTGATTGGCGTGTCTCCAAAAAGTTGAGGATATTTCTTTTGCATCTCATCCTCGCGTTCCCAAGTAAACTCTGGGCCTCGTTTCGAATTCCAACGAATCTTGACCAATTTAATCCGGCTACGTCGAAGCTGTTGAATCTTCCGATCCGACACTTCAATTGGTTCCTCTACAAAGTTTAATCGTGAATCAACATGGATTTCGTCGGGAGGAATAACTAGGGTCTCATCGGATAAGCACTTCTTCAAGTTACATACATGAAAGGTGTCATGGACGTTACTTAGCTCTTGAGGTAGTTTAAGCTTGTATGCCACAGGACCAACCCGTGCTAGGATTTCAAAGGGTCCTATGTACCTTGGATTTAACTTACCCCGTTTTCCAAATCGGATGACCCCTTTCCAAGGTGACACCTTGAGTAGGACTTTGTCTCCTACTTGAAACTCAAGGGGTTTTCGGCGGTTGTCTGCATAGCTTTTCTGTCGGTCTCGTGCCGCTTTCAGTCTGTTAAGAACTTGGGATATCTTGTCCGTCGTTTCTTGGACAATCTCGGGGCCAGAAATTTGTTTGTCACTTAACTCTGCCCAACACAGTGGCGATCGGCACTTGCGTCCGTATAACGCCTCGAAAGGTGCCATTTGAATACTCGTGTGATAGCTATTGTTGTAGGAAAATTCTGCAAGGGGTAAATGAGTATCCCAATTTCCTCCAAAATCAATCACACATGCCCGCAACAAGTCCTCGAGCGTTTGTATCGTTCTTTCACTTTGACCATCAGTTTGAGGATGGTAGGCGGTACTCATGTCTATACGGGTACCTAACGCCTTTTGCAGTGTTTGCCAGAAACGCGATGTGAAACGGCTATCCCTATCAGAAATGATGGATACCGGCACTCCATGTCTGGAAACAATCTCCTTGAGATATGTTCTAGTCAGCTTCTCCATTTTGTCAGTTTCTTTAATGGGTAGGAAATGAGCCGATTTTGTCAAACGATCGACGATTACCCATATTGTGTCATATCCTGACAATGTCTTGGGTAGCTTGGTGATGAAGTCCATGGATATATGGTCCCATTTCCATTGTGGCATCTCGGGTTGTTGCAAAAGTCCAGATGGCTTTTGATACTCGGCCTTGACTTTTGAGCACGTCAGACACTTGCTAACATAGGTGGCGATGTCTCCCTTCATGTTTGGCCACCAATAGAATCCCTTCAGATCATGGTACATCTTATCAGCTCCAGGATGTATCGAATAATTTGACTTATGGGCTTCGTCGAGTAGAAGCTTACGTAGTTCCTCCACACATGGAACCCAAAGTCTATCCGCGAAACACAAGGTCCCGTCATCCTTGGGTACTAGCTGCTTCTCCATTCCTCTCAGAGATTCACTCTTTATACGCTCGTCGGTTAGTGCCACTTGTTGTGCGTCTCGAATTTGAGTAGTGAGGTTCGTGTGGATGGTCATTCCAAGAGCACGAACCCTAATGGTCTTAATTCTTTCTTTACGACTCAAGGCATCGGCTACAACGTTAGCTTTGCCCGGGTGATACTTAATTTCACAGTCGTAATCAGTCGTAATCGTTCAGTAATTCGACCCATCTTCGTTGTCGCATATTAAGCTCCTTCTGGTCAAAAATGTGTTGTAAACTCTTGTGATCGGTGAAAATCGTACACTTTGTACCGTATAGGTAATGTCTCCAGCTTTTGAGGGCAAACACGACTGCTCCCAGCTCCAAGTCATGTGTTGTATAATTCTTCTCGTGAACCTTCAATTGACGAGATGCATAAGCAATGACCTTGTCATTTTGCATTAGTACGCAACCCAACCCTTGATGCGAAGCATCACAGTAGACAATGAAGTTGTCTACTCCTTCGGGTAGTGACAAGATAGGTGCGGTGCACAGTTTTTGCTTTAGTAGTTGGAAGGCGGATTCTTGTTTCTCGCCCCACTCAAACTTCTTATCTTTTTGTGTTAACGAGGTGAGTGACTGGGCTATTTTGGAGAAATTTTCGATAAATCGACGGTAATAGCCAGCCAACCCAAGGAATTGGCGCACCTCAGTTGGGGTTTTCGGTGCTTCCCAATTCTTGATCGCCTCAATCTTGGCCGGGTCAACGTGAATTCCCTTGCCATTAATTACATGACCCAAGAACTGAACTTCGCGCAACCAAAATTCACACTTGGAAAATTTTGCGTATAATTTCTCATTCTCCAACAGTTCAAGGATCAATTTCAGGTGTTGCTCGTGATCTTCCTTTGTTTGCGAGTATATGAGGATATCATCAATAAAAACCATAACGAATTTATCGAGGTAAGGTTTGCAGACTCTGTTCATGAGATCCATAAACACTGCAGGAGCGTTTGTCAATCCAAAAGGCATGTCTAGAAACTCGTAATGACCATAACGAGTTCTAAATGCGGTTTTTGGCACATCCTCCTCTCGCACCTTCAGTTGGTGGTATCCGGATCGTAAGTCAATCTTTGAGTAGAAACTAGAACCTTGAAGTTGATCGAATAAATCATCGATGCGCGGTAGAGGGTATCGGTTTTTGATTGTCACCTTGTTTAGTTCTCGATAGTCGATACACATCCTCATGGATCCATCCTTCTTCTTCACGAATAACACCGGAGCTCCCCAAGGTAAAAAGCTCGGTCGGATGAATCCTAGGTCTAAGAGTTCTTGCAATTGCGTGGACAATTCTTGCATTTCGGATGGAGCTAGCCGGTAGGGAGAGCGCGCTATTGGTGCGGCTCCGGGTACTAGGTCAATCCGAAATTCAACTTGTCTTGGGGGTGGTAGTCCAGGCAAATCCTCTGGAAACACTCCCGGATAGTCACGTACGACAGGTATGTCGTCTATGCGTCGTCCTTCTGTCCTCTCCTCCACAACATGCGCTAGGAAGGCCTGGTATCCCTTTCGTAGATACTTACGGGTTTTTATGCCATTGACCATCTTCAAAGCGCTCCTTTTCAACTCTCCTTGAATTATGAGTATTTCACCCGACGGCAGTGGTATACGCACTATCTTCTTAAAACATAAGATTTCAGCACGATTTTCGGATAACCAGTCCATTCCAACTACAATATCAAAGCTTCCTAGGTCCATTGGAAATAAATTAATTTTAAAAGAATGACCCTCGAGAGATAGAGTGCATTCCGGTACTTCTTCTTCGGCTTCTATTAGTTTACCATTTGCTAGTTCTACTGAGTATTTCATGTCTAATTTACGGGATTCTATTTCTAGTAATGGTCTAAATTCGGAAGACACAAAACTTAAATCGGCACCCGAATCAAATAGAACTGAAGCGTATTGATTGTTTACAAGGAACGTACCCGTAACAGTGTTGGGATCTTGACGCGCCTCTTGTGCTCCAATAACGAACGCTCGTCCACGAGCCGGTTGGTTGTTGCCATTGTTACGGTTGTTGTTATTGTTGTTGTGGAGTTTAGGGCAACTGTTTCGGAGGTGGTTTGGGTTACCACATTCAAAACATTTGAGCACTCTTCGTTCATTATTGCCATGGTTTTGAGAACTCCCTCCACAGAATTGTGCACGGTGACCCCACTTCTTACAGTTATCACAACGGATGCACATGCCCTCATGGTGTCTTTCACACTTGATATACTTTGGCTTGTTGCCAGCATAAACTTTAGGTCCTGGCGCATTAGCAACATACGCCTTAGTGGTCCTCGGTTGTTTGTGCTGCAGGCCCTGTCGGTCATTTCTCCCATCACTCCCCTTGCGTTTATCATTTCCACTACTTCCTCCCCCAGCTCTTTCAGTTTCTCCCTTGCTAGAACTAGCCTTCTTGGTCAGAGTTCCCATTCTTACCGCATCATCCGTTAAACTTTGTGCAAGGCTAACGGCGCTTCTGAAAGTGTGCGGTTTGGACGTTGTCACCAAGCTCCTGATTTGCGGTACCAATCCCCAAATGTACCTCTCTATTCTTTTGTACTCTGGGGTAACCATGTGAGGTACCAACCGAGCTAGTTCTTGAAACCTGGTTGTATAAGCAGTGATATCGGACCCATTCATTGTTATTTCCCACAGTTCGGTCTCGACCTTTTGTAGTTCGCTTCGGGGACAGAATTCATCTAGCATCATTGATTTCAACTCTTCCCAAGAAATGGAGTTAGCAACCTCTCTCCCAAGGGTTTGCACTTGAGAGTTCCACCAGGTCAATGCCTTGCCAGTCAGTGTGCAAGCAGCATACTTAACCATACGGTCTGGTGGACAGTTGCTTATATCTAGCACAGATTCCATTTTCTCGATCTAATGAATCACCCCGATGGCGCCTTCATTCCCATGAAAATTGGTTGGCTTGCATGCTAGGAATGACTTGTATGAACACCCCCTTTGGACATTCTCGGGTGCTTCTGTCCCATGGGTCTGCTCCCCAGTTCGGTCTCCTCCAACAACATTTCCCGCTGTTCCGCTATCATTAACAACATTCTCTCGTGCACGGTTTGCCTCATACTGGGCAATAGCATCGGCTACCCTTCGAGCCCACAATCTCTTCAATGTTATCTTCATTAGAGGGTCCTGAGTTCCTACGACTGTTTATAGTGTTCCGACGTTTGGGCGGCATGATTTGATCCTAACATACGTAACAAAAGACAGGCGGATATAATAATCAATACTAATGTAAAGAACACGGTAAGTACCCCAAATATACATTATATTATATCATAACATAAAGTGCTTTTACATAAGTTCCTTACAAAAGGGATGGGGTTCTAAGCTTAGTACTCATTAATATATTCTAATTATACAAAATGTGACGAGTATATCTCTACTCGTCGAGTTAATCCTAACGCTATGTATGCACAACCCGCCATACATAAGTCTAACGGAAGTAGGGGAAATACACACCCACAGCCGTCCTAAGCACTGTCATCACAATGCATACTCCAATAGCAAATCCAATCATCCTCAGGCGTCCCTCGAGTACATCCACGCGTGCCCTGATGGCCTCTGCAGTCTCTGTGAGTCCCTAATCACTATTATATTAGTGATTGTGAATCGTTAACAGTGAGTTAATTGTAGAAGGGGGGGTTGAATACAATTAAAAACTTTTCTTTTCTTTTATGATGAGTTATATTTGCTTAACAAGTTTTTAATCGTATTAAGGTAACAACAATATGAACACAAGTATGTATATAAGATAAACAGTTCAGATGCTGATACAGATATAGCTGAAAGATAAATTCTTTTATTGATAAAATTTATCTCTTGTTGATTTGCGGAATAGATTAGCCAAAGCTAATCTAAATCAAACAATACAGCTAGTACGAAGAGATGAGCAGTAGTGGACAAACACGCTAACTACTCACTCGCTGAAGTAAGCTAGTAGTGGACAAACACGCTACTAGTTTACTCGCTGGTGTTTACTTGTATCTTAGACAAACTAGTCACTGACAAACAAGTGACAATACAAGTAATCGACACAAAATGAAGTACAACATACTACGCTATTTATAGACACTGAAATCCTTGATTTCCGGATCTGATAGACACGTGTCGCTGCTTGATTGGAGAGGTAGTTGAGATGTGATGTATCATGGCACGACATTCTGTCTTGGGAAATATCACCTTGTACCATAGACCAATCAAAAGCTTCCACGTTACTCTTTTCAAGTTACGAGGAACACGTGCTACGCCGTAGTAACGCCGAATGTTGACTTCTTATTTAATGCGGCATTTAATGCTGCAGTCACTGATAGAAACACAATTCTCCTCATTCTCGATGCGAGCTAACATGCTCTAAAGAATGACTTGAATAGCTAATCTTCAGCGACTTCTTTTATTCAGCAGATGAGAGAACTTAAGAAGACTTGGAGACTCTCGCTGATAGATGAGTATCAGCGACACAAATAGTTGAGTCTTTGATCTTTATGAATTCTTCTTCTACTGGTCTAAGATACAATCAGCGACAAGAAAACCTTCAGCAACACTATCTTTAACTTGAATCATACTTCATGTACAGAGAGTAATGCTCTCGCTGATGATGATCAGCGACACACAAAGTTGAGCATCATTCTCTTTCAGTAACACAGAGTGATAGAAGATCAGCGAACATAAACTTCAGCAACAGGAGCTTGACTTGAAACATTTCTTCATAGAGAGATCTTCAGTAAGTGGGTCAGAGACTTGAGACAATAAGGCACCATCAGTGACTAATGACTTCAGCGACTAATGACTTCAATAATCTCTTGTAGACATTATCTAAGTCTCCCCCTTAATCATTGAGATCAGCGACCATCTTGAGTATGACGATCAGTGACCCAACAATCTCCCCCTAAATGGTTTAAGTCAGAGCTCCCTTAGACAAACTAGTTGCAGGAAGTTTTGGACTCAATAATCTCCCCTTTACTTTGTTGATAAGTTGAATGTTCAGAGACTTGTCCTTGTAAATTTTTGTAGTTGAAAGGATTTTGAGTCTCTGATAGGAGGTTGCCCAGTGACTTGCACTTGAAGATTTTCTTGATTCAAGCCTCATATATATCATAGAACAAATTATTTACAGAAGCTATCTATTACAAAATGTCTAAGCTATTTATCTCTCCACATCTCTTCTTCCTTCACTATACCAAGCTCAGCTTCAAGTTCATATTTGTCTTTGGAGGGCAGGTATCTGAACTTTCTGGCCAAGGCTTCATCGAGAATAGCTTTTCTGATCTTTGAATCTGTTGGAAGCATGCTAGCTGACCTGATCAGGTGTATGAGTTGTTCTTGATCAACCTTCTCAAGTTCAGCTTCTCTCTGAAACCTAAGGGCACCATTTAGGTCCCTGTATACCAGACCCTTCTCTCCTTTAGTGACCTCATGACCTTCAAGCTTTGGCACACCAGCAGGGATAGATAGATTAAGCCTTGAAGTGTTGGGGATTCGATAGATGCTGCTGGTACCTGATCTATACCTTGGACTAGGTGGCTGAACAATTTCCTCACCATGTATGACAGTATCTTCTGGTCTGAGGAGTTGCAGCGACACCATTTTCTGATAAAGTCTGTCAATCTCCTTCATTACATCAACCTTAGCTGCACTTGTAGAGTGGCTGATAGCAAGCCTTATCTCATTCCATTCTTCTCTGTGCAGCTTGCATACTTGATCAAGTAGCATTGATTGAGTCTCTGAACCTCTTTGTATAAGTAGTTGAGGTTGAGATTGGTTCCTTGACTTTTTCAGTTTGACCTTGGTGATAGGTGCAGGGTTTGATCTCCCTGTCATTCTGGCAGCAAATCTTTTTCTATCAATCTCATCCCACTTTCTATCCACTGCTGTTTTGACAGCTCCCCCTTTCTTTTTAGAGCTCTTGCTAGCTGATCTTTTCAGTTTATGTTGCTCTAGCTCACTCTCTTCTATCTCAGCAAGTACCCTGGCAATTGCAGCATCAGACTCTTCTTGATCTTTCTTTTGCTTAAGAAGTCTGGCCCTTTCATTGGCATCTTTGGAGCTCAATTCCAGTAGGTACGCTCTGTCAGCATCTGATTGCTCTTTCAGCAACCTTTTCCTTTCTTGTTCTTCTCTCAACTCAGCCTGAAAAGTTATTTGCAGTATCATCTCTTGCTCCCTGTCCTGTCTTGCCTTTATCTTTCTGGCAATTCTCTGATCTTTTGTTTCATCAGGACAAGGGGTATCTGAGGCTGAGTCAGAGGAAAGGCATGCTGTGGGGGAGGTATCTGATGTGGTAGTGTTGGAAGGAGTTGCTGTGGAGATTGGTGTTATAGTTGCTGGGGTAGGTGTGGTTATTTGGACTGTTTGGGTTGTTGTGGTTGTAGTTGCTGTAGGTGAGGGTAGGTTTAGGGTTGCTGGTGTAGATGAAGGTGCAGCTACCTCAGATATGACAATATGTAATTGAGGATCACTGACCTGTTGTTTCTTTGATGGAGGAGTAGATACAGGAGAGGTGTCACTGGTCCTCTTTCTTTTGATAACAGAAGATATGGGTTGCTGATCCTCCATATTTATATCATCTTCATCATCTGAACCCTGACCATTTTCATGACCACCTCCCTGGCCATCATCATTGTTATCATCATCATTATCATCAGCATCATGCATGATGGTATCATCCTCCTCATCATCAGATGCATCAGCTACTACATCCCTATTCATCCACTCCCAGCAAGCCAGTTCGTAGCTCACTGAGGTACCCTCAATCCTAGCAGTATCATCCACTGCCCATTGCTGTACCAGCCCATTATAGTTCCTGAGCTCTTCAGCACTGAACTCAGGAAAGCTTTCAGCGACAGCCACCATGTCAGTAGCTATCTCCATATCCACCCAATGCAGTTCAGCAACTGCAAGGGCCTCCAGCTCAGGTTGCTCAGCAATAGGACGAAGTGCATAGGTAGTGAGCACTATGTCCCTGTGAGCCTTGTTTGATAGCGGATCAGTCATCTTACAGGGCATCTCTGGGTCAGAGACCAAGTCATCTTCTTCACTCTCCCCCTGACTGGTTCGCTCAAACTGATCAACTGCCTTAAGTATCTGATCAGTGAAGTCTGCGTTCTCCTCACGCAGGGCAGCGACCTCAGCTCTAGTCTTTGTGAGCTGTGAAACAACCTGTGGAAGCACCTTAATAACTTTGTCAGTGTTATAAAGGTAGTTGGATACAGAGATGGCTAGGTCATTTTGGTTGGTGGTGAGCTAGGCAATAGCAGCAGCATGATTGGTGAAGTTGGTGTTGGAGGTGGAGGCTAGCTCAGTGACTGCATGGTTTATTGCAGCACTAGCATCAGCTACTGTTTGGACCCTCTCACTGACAGATGCACTCCATGGTTCAATGGAGTTATACACATCAGTGAGAGCAGCAACAGCTTTTTGGAGGACAGAGACATTGCCAATAAGTGCCTCACGGTCTTCAGTGAGCATCTTAATTTGGGTTTGGGATTGGGCAATGTACTCCATCAGTAGCTGATCTGAGGTGGAGTGAGTGGAGGTGTTTGGGGGAGTAGTTTGGGTAACAATAATGGGGGTAGGAGTAGATTGGGCTACATGATCAGGGGGTGTGGTCTGATCAGCAGCAGCTTGGATGTTGTCACTGGAGAAAGATGTAGGGGTAAGCTCTCTGATGGGTGAGTTTGAGGTAGGTGGAGGAATGGGTTGGGTGTCCTCAGAAGTGTCCATTGGCATGATTTCCTCATCATCAGCTTGTGATTTAGCTGGTGGTTCATTGGAAATAGAAGTGGCGACCTGTATCTCACCATGGGTCAGTGGTGAGACATTGGCAGTCGGTGCAGTGATAGATAAGAGATGGCTCGGGTCTGTAGCCAGTGGTGTGACATCAGCTATGAGTGTGTTATCACCCACTGATGTCACTTGCCCTTTTAATGAAATGTCACCCTTTTGTGAGGATGACAAGTGGCTGGGTTGACTCAAGCTGAGGGTGTGGAGTGTACCCGAATCACTGCCAACATTGGTTTGATCCACTGCAGCTGTCTGTAGGTTTCCCTTTGTAGAGTCACTGGACTTTCGGGAGTCCAGTGAAGCAGTTAAGGTTAAGGGTTCAGCAGTGGTGCCCTCAGTTACTGAACGTACAGTCACTGATTCACCACTGGCATCCGTAGATGTCTTCTTTTTGCTATGTCCCTGATCCTTTAATGTCAGGGACCCTAATTTGGATTTTTTTCTTGGGAGCAGTTGGTGGTTTCTTGATTGGTGGTTGACCAACAGTAGTCACTGGGGGTGTGATCAGTGACGTGGTCGATGGGGGGCAGCAACTGACATTTGTACAGCAGTTACAGGCTGGGGTGCAAGGATCCCCGGATGCTTCATAAAATCAGGTAAAACCACAGTCGCTGGTATTGCAAAAATTTGAGATCCTACCAGAGTAGGCTCAAATCCCTGAAATGATACCCTATCATAGGCATCAAACTGATCCCTAAAGATCAGTGAGAGGTACCTAGGGTAAGGTACATATTTTGCCCTGACAGGCTCAGCGACCTTGGTGATCAGTTCATTAAAGATCACACTTGCATAGTCAACTCGTAGAGAGTTGACCAGTGACCAACTGATCTGTGCTTCCAGGGAGCTGAATTGATCATAACTCCCTGATTTTGTGCCCAAAGATTGAATAAAGTTGGTAAAAAGGGCATTCCAAACACCATCCATTTTGGTTTTATGGACCGTAGAGTACTTACGATTGCCATTGCTGTCGACTGAGTATTTACACTCAATCTCAGTGAGCTCGACGAGGCCTTGTTTGGCAACGTCGCTCTCTGGCAGTGATTCGTATAACTCAAGGGTCGGCAGTTGTAAAATAGAGCGAATGGTGTTGGCAGTTATTATTATAGGTTGGGTACCATTGTCAATAAAACCCTGAAGTTGGGAAACACCAGAGACGACTGAGTGAGTGCAGGTATACCAGAACTCACTGAGCCATTCTGGGTTCATTTCCCCAGGAGACAAGGTAAGAGCAGGGAGGATAAAATGGTTTTTCAAAAAGTTTATCACCTCCGCATACTCAGGTTTTGTACAGGTTACATTTCCCAAATAGTTAGATTTGGGAACTGTAACGACAAGGTTCTCGCTGACCGCGGAGGCTCGAAGAGCTTTAATCTCTGGGGTAGGAGTGTAGGTATTATTGAAAAATTTAGTCCTTGCCATTTTTGAAAAGAAAGTAGAAATTTGAAAAAGGTAGAAATTTGCAGAGAAAAATATGAAGATGATGAAGTTTAAAAAGTTAGAGAGCGTAAAGAATGAAAAGGTGGGGGTTTCGCTGCTTATATACGGTTGCTGGTGTGAAAAATATGTGGTTATAACGAGTATGTACGTGGTCAAAAAGGTAAAAAGAAATAATAAAATAAAATAGTTGTTGGTAGTGGAGCAGGTTGATGATGGTGAGGGGTGGTAACATTAAATGTTGATGGGAGTGGTGCGCCGGAAAAGGTATACGAGGTGTCAGAAAAAGTGTACCTTTTCGAGTTCCCATAAGATATTTTAATATAGTATTTATGAAGAATATAAATCGTTACAAATGAAATACAAAGTATTAATTGTAAGGAATATATGTCGAAATAAATGCAATATTAAAACGAAACTTTCGCTGATACATCATGTCTCAGCGAGATGAAAATAAGTTATATCTTAAAATAAAATAAATATTATGTTTCACATTTGATGTTGCTGATCAAATTTCAACTTAGAATACAAATCCAATCAGCTAGTCAAGTATGTGAATCATAAGATATAATTTATTTATATGATATAAGGAATTTTCATGTGCAGTTACCAAGTATATAGTTTATTTATTATAACTATGCTAACTTATTGTTCTTGCTGATAGTATCCGTGAGAATAATAGATCAGCGAGTTAATAGAAATAAATTATTTACTCAGTAACTACCTTTTTTTTTATTAAACAATCAGGTTTTAATCATTCAGGTTCAGCATGCCCAACTCGCTGATGAGAAAGGTGAATCTTTTCTCATCTAGAGGTTTTGTAAAAATATCAGCGAGTTGGTAATCAGTTGGAATGAAATGTAATTCAATATCACCTTTCATGACGTGGTCCCTGATGAAATGATATCTGACATCAATATGTTTTGTCCTTGAGTGCATCACAGGATTGTTGGCTATGGCAATGGCACTTTAACTGTCACAATAAATTGGAACATTTTCAAAGTCAAAGCCATAGTCAGCGAGCTGATTTCTCATCCACAGAATTTGAGCAGTGCAGGCTCCAGCAGCTACATATTCAGCCTCAGCAGTAGAAGTTGAGACAGAATTTTGTTTCTTGCTTAACCAGCTTACTAGCTTTTCTCCAAGAAACTGACAGCTACCAGAGGTGCTCTTTCTGTCCATCTTGCATCCAGCATGATCAGAATCTAAATATCCTTTCAGTGAGAAATCTGAACCATATGGGTACCAGAGACCAAGATTTGGTGTACCCTTCAGATATCTAAATATTCTTTTGACAGCAAGCAAATGGGATTCCTTTGGATCAGCTTGATATCTAGCACAGAGACAAGTGGAAAACATAATGTCTGGTCTACTAGCAGTTAAATACAGCAGTGACCCGATCATTCCTCTGTAAGCAGTGATGTTTACAGATTTACCATCAGGATCAGCATGTAATTTGACTGCAGATGATATTGGTGTAGCAAGGGATGAGCAGTTGGTGAATTCAAATTTCTTTAATAAATCTTTAACATATTTTCCTTGATTTATGAAAATACCAGTGTTGGTTTGTTTTATTTGTAGACCAAGGAAAAATGTTAGTTCACCCATCATGCTCATCTCATAACTAACTTTTAGTCATGAGGTTACTGAACTCCTTGCACATGTCATTGTTAGTAGACCCAAAAATAATATCATCAACATAAATTTGGACTAATATAACATCTTTCTTGTCCTTCTTAATAAAAAGTGTGCTGTCAATCTTACCTCTGACATACCTACAGTTAGTTAAGAAGGTAGAAAGGGTGTCATACCAAGCTCTGGGAGCTTGTTTTAGTCCATATAAAGCTTTATCCAGTTTATATACATAACCTGGATGCTTGGGATCAGTGAATCCAGGTGGTTGCTTCACATACACTTCTTCCTGCAGCTTGCCATTCAGGAAGGCACTTTTCACATCCATTTGATATACCTTGAACTTCTTGTGAGCTGCATATGCTAAAAACAACCTGATTGCTTCAAGCCTAGCAACTGGTGCAAAGGTTTCATCATAATCAATTCCTTCTTGCTGACAGTAACCTTGTGCAACCAGTCTAGCCTTATTTCTTATAACAACACCATCAGCATCCATCTTGTTTCTGAACACCCATCTTGTTCCAATCACAGATTTCCCAGCTACTTGAGGTACTAACTTCCACACTTTATTCCTTTCAAACTGAGATAGCTCATCTTGCATGGCAGCTATCCAGTGATGATCAGTGAGTGCTTCATCAATTTTCTTGGGCTCAATCAGTGACACAAAGCTTACAAATAAACAAAAGTTAGCAGATGCTGATCTGGTCTGGACCTTGGACTGAGGATCACCAATAATCAATTGATTATCAATATGTCTAGTCCATTTAGTCACTCGCTGAGGTTCAGCAGTGACTTGATTATTCAGAGATGATCCACCAGACACATCAGCATTAGAAGCAATGTTTAAGCTTTGATTTTGAAAATGAGTGTTATTACTTTGATGCAAGAGATGAGATGATGATGATGGGATATCAGCAGGCAAAGATGAAGTTCCTGAATTATTCTCAGCTAAAGTAGAGCCAGAAGTATCTTCAGGGACATCATCTTCCCTTTCAGAATCTGATGGATGAACCTCATGCTTGTCATCACTGATTGAATTAAAAATAAGGTTTTCATAATCTTTTGGATCAGTGAGTGATTCATCATAAGATTCATCAAAGGTAACATCCATTGATTCTTCAATACATTCCCTTCTTTTATTGTAAACTCTGAAAGCTTTTGAAATGATTGAATAACCAACAAATGTACCTTCATCAGCTTTGGGATCAAACTTCCCTAAGTGATCTCTTTTGTTTAAGACATAGCAGGTACTGCTAAAAACATGAAGAAAACTTATGTCAGGTTTTCTCCCCCTTAACACCTCATAGGCTGTCTTTTCATGTCTCTTGACAATCAGAGACCTATTCTGAGTGTAGCAGGCAGTGTTAACTGCTTCAGCCCAGAAGTGGGTCTTAAGACCAGCATCTATGAGCATTGACCTTGCAGATTCAATCAAGGTTCTATTTCTCCTCTCTGCAACACCATTTTGTTGAGGTGTTCTTGGTGCAGAGAAGTTTTGAGAAATACCTTTTGAATCACAGAAACTTTCAAGGTCAATATTTCTGAATTCAGTGCCATTATCACTTCTTAAATGTTTAACTGAGCAATCATTTAAGTTTTCCATCTTTTTGATAAAGGATATAATTTCCTGTGTTGCATCACTTTTGGCTTTGAGGAAGAATACCCAAGTATATCTGGAATATTCATCCACAATTACCAAGCAATACCTTTTACCACCAAGACTAGGAGAACTCACTGGACCAAATAGATCCATATGCATCAGTTGAAAGCATTCTGTCACTGAAGATGTTTGCTTGCTTTTGAAAGAAGAGCTGTGATGCTTTCCCTTTTCACATGCTGAACAAAGCTTGTCTTTGTCAAAAGTAAGCTTTGGAAGACCATTTACCAAGCTATGCTTGTTGAGCTTGCTGATGGCTTTGAAGTTCAGGTGAGAAAGTCGCTTATGCCATAACCATTTTTCTTCTGAAACAGTTCTGGAATAAAAGCATGTTCCTGATTGTGTTGAGTCCATATTGACTACATATGTATTTCCTTTCCTTTGAGCACCCAGGACAGCACTTCCATTTTTGTTGTAAACAACTCCAGCTACATGATCAAACAGCACTTTATTCTTGGCATCGCAGAACTGACTGATGCTTAATAAATTATGCTTCAGTCCTTCAACATATGCCACCCTCTTAAACATCACATTTCCATTGGTCAAGACCCCATACCCTCTGGTCTTACCAATGTTGTTATCACCAAAAACTACATCAGGACCTTTTTCATCCTGGTAGTCGCTGAGCAGGGACTTACATCCGGTCATATGTCTGGAACACCCACTGTCCAGATACCAGATTGTTTCTCTAAGAATGCCCTACATCAGAAGTAAGCTGTTAGTTCAATTTATGAACCCATCCTGAGATGGGTTCATGGTGGATAAGCCCTTAACTTGGCTTCCACTGACCAGCAAAACATTTGACTCACTGCTGGTGGTTGGTTGGACTTGTACTGATGAACAATCTGTTGACACATGCTGTCTATTTCCACACTTATAGCATTTTTTATTTGTGGCTCTAGATTTCTTTTGCTCAACATGCTTATTTGATTGAGATTTGAAAGAACTCAGACTTAATGTATCAGTTTGTTTCTTCAACTCCAAGTCGCTGATGATAAGATTATTAGTCACTGGAGTGTCAGAACTGAGGTTGCTGAATAATTTTTGATCAGTAGTACTGATGGGAACTGGATTAATTGTTGACTCATTTATGCTCAAGTCTTTCAGTTCATCAATACTTGCAGTTATCTCACAGTTGTCAGTGACCAGCGAGCTTTTAACAAAGTGATTTGGTTTAGGCTCGCTGAAGACTGACATTGGTTCAAAGATAAAGTTTGAAAAGGATTGATCAGGCTTGAATATTTGATCAATGCTTGTGGCATCAGCTAGAGAAGCAGCAGTGTCATAATCACCTCCCAAAATAGCTTTTACTTGTTTTGGAATTTGATTATTGACACACTGGTTCACATTTAATGCAGATTTGCACCATGACTTTATAACTTCATTGAGTTGAGAAAATTTGGTTTCAAAACTTATTTTCTCTTGAATGCACATTTGATTTGCATGTATTTGTGCATCAAGTTCAAGTTTCAGATCTTTCATTTTCAACAAATTTTCTTCTTGAAGTTTAAGCTTAAATGTTAAGTCATTGATCATGCATTCTTGCCTTTTCTGAATATCATGAGCATTTAATAGATCAACTATTAAAGTCTCAAAGATATTCTCCTTTTCAGTCACTGAAGCTGATTTAAAACAATGTACCTTGTAGAGAGTTTCTGGATCCCAGCCGGATGCTGAACATTTCTTAGCTACTTCTTTGATGTTATCATGGAAGTCAGCATCATCAGCCATCAGGCAGTAATCTCTATCTAAGCATATCATAGCTTCTTCTTCATCAGATGAGGAGGTTGAGTCAGAGTCACTGAAGGATCCTTCTTCAGCGACGAATCCTTTACCCTTCTTCCTACCAACTTTGGACATAGCTTTCAGCTTCTTGTATTTTGACTTGTATTTGTTATACTTGTCATTTCTGAAGCTGGGCCTTTGTTCAGGGAGAGGATTGACAGCTTTGGATCTACATTCAGCTGCAAAGTGACCAGGTTTGCCACATTTGTAGCAGTCACCTTTTGACTTTGAGAAGTCACTTGATGTTGCACCAGCAAATTTGTTGAACCTTGTATTCTTTCTGAAGTTTGCAACCATCATGGCCATATCTCTTTCCAGCTTCTCTAGTCCTTCTTCATAGCTGACTTCAGACTTGCTGTCAGCAGCACAACCTTCCTCATCTGCAATCAGTGACTTTGAACTCATCTGGGTGATCTTAACTTTCTGCCTTTGATCAATCTCTTCTAGCTCAGCTACAAGGGCATTAGAAATCTTTTGACTGCCAAGTGCAGCACGAATGTGCTCACTTTGATTAGCTTGTTTTTCAGATTGTTCCCAGTTTAATAAAATACCATAAACTTGAGTTAGATTGAGAGAAGTATAATCATTACGTTGTCGAGTACATGTTGCAATGGTACCCCAAACTTTTCTAGGCAGTAGTTCTAGAAATTTTTCAACAATAAATCTTTGATCTTTACCTATATTAGCCTTTTCCATTTTATTTATTAAAGCTTGATATCTAGTATAGGTGGAGGCCAGTGATTCATTGGGTTCCATGGCAAACAGTTCATACTGACGAGTCAGATTTACTTCTCTACAGCGAATGATGTCTGGGGTTCCAATATAGATATTTCTTAGAGTGTCCCACATGTTTTTCGCTGTACTGCACAATCTAATGGATTCAAACACTTCATCAGGAAGTGACATGCTTATGAATATTTTAGCTTGCTTATCCAGCCTAACCATACGCCTGTCCTCATCTGTCCATTGTTCCTCCCTTTTTGGCATAACCATTTCTGGTAGTGCAGGAGTGGTTGCAGTAGCTGCAACAGCAGGAATAATGACAGTAGGAGTGTGAGGACCGTCAGTTATTATAGAACAAAGACGATCATCAACAAGGTCTAAGAACATCATCATCCTGGACATCCAGGTTTCAATTCTTGATGGGTCAAAAGCTGGGGGTTTTGTAGTGGAGCCATTTCCCTTCTGGTACTCAGAATCAACACAACTGTATTTAACGGATTCCATTGCAGATCTGGTTAAATTATATTTTAAACCAACTCTGCTCTGATACCAATTGTGAGTCCCTAATCACTATTATATTAGTGATTGTGAATCGTTAACAGTGAGTTAATTGTAGAAGGGGGGGTTGAATACAATTAAAAACTTTTCTTTTCTTTTATGATGAGTTATATTTGCTTAACAAGTTTTTAATCGTATTAAGGTAACAACAATATGAACACAAGTATGTATATAAGATAAACAGTTCAGATGCTGATACAGATATAGCTGAAAGATAAATTCTTTTATTGATAAAATTTATCTCTTGTTGATTTGCGGAATAGATTAGCCAAAGCTAATCTAAATCAAACAATACAGCTAGTACGAAGAGATGAGCAGTAGTGGACAAACACGCTAACTGCTCACTCGCTGAAGTAAGCTAGTAGTGGACAAACACGCTACTAGTTTACTCGCTGGTGTTTACTTGTATCTTAGACAAACTAGTCACTGACAAACAAGTGACAATACAAGTAATCGACACAAAATGAAGTACAACATACTACGCTATTTATAGACACTGAAATCCTTGATTTCCGGATCTGATAGACACGTGTCGCTGCTTGATTGGAGAGGTAGTTGAGATGTGATGTATCATGGCATGACATTCTGTCTTGGGAAATATCACCTTGTACCATAGACCAATCAAAAGCTTCCACGTTACTCTTTTCAAGTTACGAGGAACACGTGCTGCGCCGTAGTAACGCCGAATGTTGACTTCTTATTTAATGCGGCATTTAATGCTGCAGTCACTGATAGAAACACAATTCTCCTCATTCTCGATGCGAGCTAACATGCTCTAAAGAATGACTTGAATAGCTAATCTTCAGCGACTTCTTTTATTCAGCAGATGAGAGAACTTAAGAAGACTTGGAGACTCTCGCTGATAGATGAGTATCAGCGACACACATAGTTGAGTCTTTGATCTTTATGAATTCTTCTTCTACTGGTCTAAGATACAATCAGCGACAAGAAAACCTTCAGCAACACTATCTTTAACTTGAATCATACTTCATGTACAGAGAGTAATGCTCTCGCTGATGATGATCAGCGACACACAAAGTTGAGCATCATTCTCTTTCAGTAACACAGAGTGATAGAAGATCAGCGAACATAAACTTCAGCAACAGGAGCTTGACTTGAAACATTTCTTCATAGAGAGATCTTCAGTAAGTGGGTCAGAGACTTGAGACAATAAGGCACCATCAGTGACTAATGACTTCAGCGACTAATGACTTCAATAATCTCTTGTAGACATTATCTAAGTCTCCCCCTTAATCATTGAGATCAGCGACCATCTTGAGTATGACGATCAGTGACCCAACAGTCTCCATGTCCGCCATCCGGTGGCTCTCCACCAAGTCCAGTCGCTCGTAGGTGGACATCATGTCTCCGTCCAAGCGGGACGTATCGCTCCGTAGCTCGTGGATGTCATCGTCCCGGTAGGACAAAATCTGAAACAGCGTACGACAGACTCCAACTAGGGTAGGGACTGTAAGCTCCAACGGCTCCCCAGTGATGGGCAAGGGAGATGGTGCATCAGAAGACTCTCCAGTCTCACAGGTAGGTGGGAGACCCTCCAGTGATCTCCACCTCCGCAGTATAGACATCATCCAGCCAAACTGTGTCGGTCTCGGCATCCTCTGTGACTGCTCATCACATGGTATGTCGGTCATAGGTGGCGCCTCATCACGCGGTGCTAATACTCCTGTGGGTAGATCACGGATGACCTTCCTAGGGGTCCTCCTCATCAGTGGCCTACGTGAGGTCTCGCCTACGGTAGGTATGGTGACGGGTCTCATCACAGGTGCTGTGGGAGGTGTAACACTAGTGTCATCAGAAGTAGCCCTAACGTGGACAGACGGGCTCTCATGTACAGAAGTAGCTCTACTATCAAAGGTGGCCTCAGTGGGTTCCTCATCCGAGGCATAGATGTAAATCGGGCTCTCTCTAGACATATTGCTACAAGGAAAAGTGGGTGACATGTCAGGCTCGTACAATATGTTGAGTTTGTATGGATGCAATGCATGTTATGAGTGATCGTATTTAGGGTTATAGTCTAGGTCTCTAAGACATTCTAAGTCACTAAAGACTTCTAGTTCGCTATAACCAATGGCTCTGATACCAAATCTGTCACACCCCAAAAATCGGTAATTTCGTTTAGCGGAAGCATTAGTATTAAGCGGGGCGTGACTCGATCCAAATAAATAATACAAGAGCATATGGTTATCGCAGAACGTCTAATACATTAGGATGCCATTAAAATTTTTACAAACATTACAGCCTTATCGAGGCGTCAGAAGCAGTATTATAAATTTCACAGTTTCACAAAAGTACATTGTTCAAAAGATGGCATCCTAAGTTACAGGGCAGATACGGTTCCAAAATGCTTTGGTCTCGCAGCATGGCTAATTCCCTGAAAAACATATTTAAAACGTCAACATAATTGTTGAGTGAATTCACAGGTTTAAGACTCTATCGTAAATCAGTTTGACAAAAATGTATCAGTAATTCAATATGTGGCATCGAAGGCCTCTTGTACGATTATTTAAATGTTGAAACGCTGACTGTGATCCCTCAAAGGCTAGCTAGGCCTAATGAGTTAATATGCCGAAACTAAGCCTATAACCAAACCACGACATAACAATCGTTGCCTTGGACAAAGTAAATATACGATCCTGGTCGCGAACAATGTCGCTAGTTAGCGCGACTAACTAAGATAATCAGTGGGGGAATGTCAATCCGATAGTACTATCCGTATATTTAGTGGCTAGAGTCACCTAGTTAATGGTTATAGTCATTGCAAGCAAAGGACTTATATGCTACAACTTGTGAACTTAGGCTCCCATAAAGATACAAGTCAGTTTCCAATAATCGCATAAATCAGTTATATGTTTTCCACCCCAACATTTGAAAGTATTAAAACAGTAAAATAGGGGCTGTGAACTCACCTGAGTCCGAGTGTGCTAGCAATTCAAGTTTAAGTATTTGATCCCAATATAATCTCTTTATGCCCTAAATGCGTAAGGTTAAATTAATAACAGTAGACGTTTTAATAGACCGTCTATACTAAGTGTTCACTTCACTTAGAGTGTATACGACACGATGTGATCAATTATAGTTTTGCTACAATGTTCAAGTTGTGTATAAAGCCTCAACATATTATTATTCACTATATAATATGTTAATTTTTGATTTGTAGCATATATGTAACATTAATTTGTAATAAATCGGTCCTTGCGGTTTCTCGACATTTATATTAATCATGATATCTAAAGTATATCTTTATCATAAAGTCCCCTGATTTAAAGAAGGTTTACATCAGTACACAAGTTTCCCCACTTGGCGGTTTTAGTCCTTGTTGGTTCTATTTTGTCATTTTCGGTTAATATGTTCGGTTTCTTTGATTTCTACCGTGTGCTTTAGATTCCCGACAAATTCATCATGGTTTCTCCCTGTGGTCACTTAAATCAATATTATTAAGTTTATAGTCCCCAACTTTCTGATTTTACACTATTAGTCCCTAAAGTTTCAATTATCTCATTTTTAGCCCAAAAGTTCGGTTTGTTGACTTGTAACTATACAATCTTTGATTTTAATACACCAAGCTATAAATTAGACTTTATATTTATGTACTTACTGATTTTTATCATCTCAGCCCATAACTTATAGTTTGTACGCGTTTAGTCCCTATAATTGTGTTTATTCCATATCTAGCATGATACTTTGGTTTGTATGTGTTCAACCACAAGGTTATTATTCTAAATCATCCTTAACATTATTTTATGTGTATGTTACTGATATGAACAGCCCAGGTCCAAGGTTTTAGGTTTGTACGGTTTTAACCCCTTTACTTTCATTTTTGTCGTTTCTTGCATAATGTTTCGGTTTAGTAGGGTTTAACCATATGGCTATTGTTTTAAAACATCATTAACATTAAATTAAGTCTAAGTTACTGATATGGTCAGTCCAGGTCCAAGAGTTCTCATTTTTACATGTTTAGTCCCTTTACTTTTATTTATTTCATTCCTAGCGCAAGATTTCGGTTTATTAGGGTTTGATCACATGATTATTGTTCTAAGTCATGGTTTAAGCTTAAATACACTTAAGTTACTGATTTTTCATGTTCAAGGTCAGAAACTTTCTGTTTTTACAAGTTTGGTCCTCCTAGTTTCTATTTTTCCACTTTTAACCTCATAGTTTAGTTTTCTTGGTTTCTAACCACAATGGTTTGATTTTTAACACTTAGATCCATGTTTTAACATGTTAATACATCATTAATATTATTTTTAACATTTCAGTCCTCCAAAGTCAGATCTCACACTTTTAGTCCCTTAAGTTTTGTCTTTGTCATTTTCCACCCAAAAGTGTGTTTAGCTAACTTTTAAACTACAAAGTTTATGTTTTTACAAGTTTATTGTGTTTCTTAGTTCAAAATAATTATTTCAACATAAATGAAAGTTCATTACATGTTTGAGAAGTTTAAAGTATATAATGCATGTTTTTACCCTTTTAAGGTTTCTTGACTTGTTTATAAACTTTATTTTTATAAAACTTGCTAGTTAACATTTTTAAAAGATGTAGTAAGTGTTTTAAAATATATTTTAGTGTAAGTGAACATACTTACTATAAACACATATATATAAGAAAATAAAAGTTTAAGAAAAGTTTCCTTACAAAGGTTGTTGTTGTTCTTGAAGCAAGGTTGAACTTGATTCTTGAAAGTATGTTTTCTCTAACTTGGATGTTGTTTTAAACTTGTTTTGTTGATGGTAGTATGATGGTGTAAGTGTTTGTAGGTGTTTGTGTGTTTAAAGTGTGTTATTTTGATGGTTTGAGGTGGTGGTTCATGGTGGTTTGTGGTGGGTTTGTGGTGGTGATCTTGAAAAATAAGATGAGAGTGATGGGGGTGGGGGTTTGGCCGAAATTTTGAGAGAGAAAGGAGGGAGCAAAGTGTGTGAATTTGTGAGGAGGATGGGGTGTGCATGAATGGGTGTGGTGTGTATGATTGTGTAAGTAAGGTTGCTTGTTTCCACAAAATGGTTAGGGGGGGCCCTAGGGGTGTGAGGGCCGGCCAAATGAGGGGCTCCAAGGGGGGGCCTTTCTTGGTATTCCTTTTGTGGTTAAGTGTTAGATATTTAGGTCATTAGGTGTTAATCTTGATTAATTAGGTGCTAATCTTGTACTTATAGTGATCTAGTGATAATTAAGGTAGATTAAGGTCATTAGAATATTAGAATTTGACATTACTAATTTTTATGCCTTTTTAACATTTGTTTGTTTGATTACTTACATTGTTTAACTTGCCGTTGTGTGTCTCTCGGTTCACACGCGCGTTTAAAAGTTAATTAACGTGGTTACGCGTATACATATATGTAACTTGCTATCCGTTTTATAATTACAACTATTTTTATTCAAATAGATTTATGTTATATACTTGGCTTGATCACAATCGTTCGTGGGTGTCGGTCTCTACCGAATGTTTGTGTAATTCATAATAATTACGTACGCGAACGCTTCGCGCATTAAAGCAAATATATTAAATCATGTAAAAACGGGCTTGTGCTAGACTTCATTTGAAATAAATTTAAATTCACATTGATTACATAGGGAATTAGCCTAATATGCATGCGTTAAAACGTACGGAACTTACAGAAATTCTCGGGTTATCACACAAACACGCTACTGTTCACTCGCTGGTGATGATCGTATCTTAGACAAACTAGTCACTGACAAACAAGCGACAATACGAACAATCGACACAAATGAAGTACAACATACTACGCTATTTATAGACACTGAGTCCCTTGAAATCCGGATCTAGAAAAACACGTGTTGCTGCTTGATTGGTCAGGAACAATTGATGTGACATATCATAGTTCCAACATTCTGATATGGGAAAGATCACCTTTTAACTTGAAGCCAATCACTTGCTGCCACGTTAGTTTCTATGGTAGACCAAGTTACGAGGAGCACGCGTGGTGCCGTAATAACGTCGAATATGTCAACTCCTTATTAATGCAAAGTTTAATGATGCAGTCACTGAAGTAATAGAGGCTCTCCTTACTCACTGCGAGCTAACGTGCTCTTGAAGAGTAACTTGAGCTACAGTACTTGAGTGACTTCTTTTATTCAGCAGAAGGAATAACTTAAGGAGACTCTCGTTGGTAGATGAGTATCAGCGACACACAAAGTTGAGTCTTTTATCTTAATAGGTTCTTCATCTTCTAGCTGGAGAGATAGGATCAGAGACTAAAAACTTTTTGTAACGGCAGCTTCAACTAAGATCATTTCCGTGAAGTCTTTCAGGGAGAGGATCAGTGACTTTATATCAGCGACTAATGAATTGAGATCAGCGACCAGTGACTCAACATATGATTTCCTTTCATTTCTCTCCAACTCGGGAACACCAATTCATATAAATTTCATTTCCCTTTTTTACAATTCTTTCCAACTCGGGAACGTATAAATATTCTTCATTTTCTCTTCTTTTCTATCGTTTTTAATTCTTTTCTCTTCTCTTCTTTCACTCAAAAACTCGGAAGCGGATCATTAGGGTTTAGTAGGGTTTAATAAATTTAGGGTTTAGTAGGGTTTGGAGTTATATAAAGTGTTTAGGGTTTGGGGTTTAGATGTTAGGGTGTAGGGTTTAGGGTTTGGGTTTTTGGGGTTTCTCTGAAACCCCAAAACCTAAACCCTAACCCCTAAACCCCAAACCCTAAACCCTAAACGCAACTCTTTAACACATGTGTTAGTAAATTGTAAAACCCACCAAAAAACGTGAAAAGAAATTCATCGAAAGTATGTCTTAAAGGACGGAAAATCGAAGAGGATCAAACGCTGAATCTAATGGTGCAATTTTATAATTTTTTGATTTTTCGCTTGTGAGATATTTAAGTTAGGGGGTAAATGGATTTTGTATTCTCTTTGTACAAATGACACGCTCCCATTGATACTTCCATACTTTCCACAATTCATGTACTCTCATAATCCCATCTCTTATAGTATATACTAAGATCACAACAAATTTTATGTTTTAAATCTGATATCGGTTGACCAGCCTATATGTCAATAGAAGAACACTATATTATATGTACAAATTTATTAATAACATATTTTAAGAACATTAATTGTCTAACAGATCGAAAATCTGAAATAAATACTAACAAAGAGAGACAATATACTATTTGAGTTCTTTTGAATCATTTGGTTTTCACAACCGTGACCAAAATCAATATGAAAGCGAAAATAATAATTCTAAAAATCTAAACCATACACAATTCAAATTTCAAACTACTTAATGCATGAGGTTCGATTCCACTGGTACACAAACTCAAACAAGGTAAATCACTTATGAAGGGAGACTAATAACTATCTTGACCATTGTCTTCTATAATCTATATTTACGTCATTGTAAAAAGTTCTAACTTTGAACATTCAATTCTGAACACTTACGCCAGTGTTAATATGTTTAATTGTTTAACAACCCTTGGTGGTTAGTGAACAACTCTAACCGTTATTATAGTTAATTTTTGGGGGAAGTCAAATGGGAAATAACATGTTATAGTGAACGAGGGAGGTATTATATTTCATATGAGGGAGGTATTCATTTTTAGGGATGGAGTGACTCATAGCATCGGCTACTCTTTTTCAGGGAAGGACATGCAATTATGATTTAAGAACACTTAAGAAACCATAAACACCGTGGTTAATTACTTGTTAAATTTTTGAAACCGTGATCTAATTATTTTATAATCATTCACATGAGTTTGTACCAATTTGGAATTACAAAATGGTGGCTTCTTTAGTTAATTAAGACATAATGAGGGTGACCATGATAGGCTAGCTGTATATCCAAATGGAAATGGGCTTAATGATTAGTATTCTAGCTAGTGGGTTAGCCCGTAGAGCCAATTTGGGCTTAGAGTTTTATTTTCATTTACGTTACTGGGCTACCGGCTGCCAAGACGAATTCTAATTAGAGTATGTTTGTATATATATAAAACAGAATGTAGTGGAGCAATCTGGACCTTAGATTGATTCAATTCATAAAGATCTTACGGTTAAAATTATTTCCTTCATTTTTTTCAATATTTATAATGTGTATCCACAAGTATTGAAATTGACACTTTCAATACTTCCCTTTTTTTTTAGTCCTTGTAGTTTAAATATCATGACATTTCAAGTGATAATTTATAAATAAACAATTGTATTGATAAAAATCCTACGGTTAAAATTATTTCCTTAATTTTTTTCCAATTTTTATAATGTGTATCAACAACTATTGAAATTGACACTTTCAATATTTCCCTATTTTTTTTATTTCTTATAGTTTAAATATCATGACATTTTAAGTGGTAATTTATAAATAAACAATCGTATTCATAAAGATCCTACGGTTAAAATTATTTCCTTCATTTTTTTCAATTTTTACAATTTGTATCCACAACTATTGAAATTGACACTTTCAATACTTCCCTATTTTTTTAGTCCTTATAGTTTAAATATCATGACATTTCAAGTGCTAATTTATAAATAAACAATCGTATTTGAATTATTTATCTATATTGATTAATTACATGAACTTTTTTATCAACATTATCAAATAAAAACTGTTCATCCATGAATACGTTAAAATCGCAACTAAAATATTTTACGATTTTAACTAATAATCCTTTAAATAATGTAACTAACATATTTTATGATTTTAACTAATAATCCCTTAAATAATATAATTAAACTAAACAATAGACATATGTCATATTCAACCATAATAACATTGTTCTATTTTCTTTTTGTGATTCATAGATTTTATATTTTTACAAGTTTTGTTTAAAGCATTATCAAAATAAAACTTTGGTTTTACTATATAACTATTAAATGATAAAGACTCTCTTGAAGATCATGAAATTTCAATAAATTTTGATGGTATTAAATTAAATGTACCTTTTTATATTAAAATATTGTTTTTCCTTTTCATACACACATCTTTCAATTTATAATAACAAGTTTTAAATGTACTTGATAATAAATATGTTATCGAGCGTTTTATTGATTTGCTAAAAATTAACGCTTACAAAGATCAAGTTGGCGAATATGGATTTTTATTATCGCTATTCAAAATCTATTATTATTGCTTATACATATGTGTATATATGATCCCAACAATGTTTGATTTGAATAAAAATTTAGGTTTGAATTACAAAATACAGTTATTTGAGTTATACTGAATTCATAGTTAATTAAGTTTTAAAAAACTAATTTATGGGTTACAATAATTCTATACTTCCTTCTTATTATATGCATATTATATTAATTAATGTTTAACTATCCGCCCCTTCATAAAATGGGTAACTGTTATAACTAAAATGTTTACAAATTAGATAATATATAATTTACAACCGACATGTATTTTTAATAACTTAACTTAAAAAAAAATTAAAAAACATGAACCGTACCAAACTGATAGAGTATATGTTAGATGTTATTGGTTGTCGATTATATTATATAAGAATCCGGTTCACGGTACAATTTCATTTGACTTAACTTTTTAATTACACAATTTATTAAATTAAATGTTATAACCCCGCGTTATTACGGGACCTCACCTAATACACTACTACAGTACTTAAATTTTGATAGAATAAAACTAGTAAAAGTCTCATAAAGTATTAACAAGCAATTTTAATCGGTAAGACTGCAAAAGGGTTTGGTTTCTAAATCTTATTCATACTTATTGTTTGGGTCATAGTCACATGGTCCCCCCCCCCCCCCCCCCCCATTTTACGTTCCGAATCGTGCGTACCAGTTCGTGGTACGATAACAAACTGGATCGCTAGGGATCGTGAAGTGTATCAGTCAATTAGCGTACCAAAAATATAAAACTCTATACCGAATCAGCATGAAACACGTTTTAATCCCTGGAAAACGTTGATCCGGAATGTGTTGGTACGGTGATCATGTAGTTTGGTACGCGTAATTTCAAGATTCCAGAAAGATGGACGATTGGGTTTCCAAAGTTTGTTATTGATATCCCTTAATTATTGGTATTTAAGATATACTTAATAAATTAAAATATTTTGTTTGCGTTCTTATCTTTTTAACGTTATATACAACATCAAAATCATCACACGACTCTACACTCTGCAAAACTCTATACTTTGCAAAATCAATTCATCAAACAACACCATATTTTTCTTCTGTAACTTTAAAAAGGTCTTCAATATGGTATTTGGTAAGAAAAGAACACACAATGATGAATTGAATTTGATTATCAAGTTTCTTATAAAGTTTATTTTTAATTAAATACATATTATACTTCTAATATTGGGTACATCGTACCACATCAATTGGTACATCGTACCCGAACGATCCGAAATGAACCTACCTCCTTTGTACCGAATTTTTGAGACCAAACGAACCGCGTTCCCGTTCCACGTTCCCGTACCGAAATGTTCCAGTTCCATGTGACTATGGTTTGGATAAAAAGCGTTGTATTGATACACATACTTATACGATGATTTTGTTCTCGATGACTATCATTATGAATTTTTTTTAAAAATTCATAAATTATTGTAACTCGACCAATACCGAAAGAATCAACGAATTTTTAAAAGACATGTAATTAGTTCGAAATGAACACAAGTATTTGATAAGTATTACCATTATTATTGGGAGCTAAATTCTTTGTTAGTTAAACCAAATCCAGTTCTAAAAGGACACATTCCTTGATAGATTGATTGATTGATTATACACATATAATTTTAGTCGAACGAAACTCAAAATAAAGTGGAGAAAAGCGTTGTGCGCGTCTTGAGCCAAGAACGTGGGAGTTGGGACCCCAATATTCGTTGTCGTCCCCCACTCCACCAAGAAGATTATTTATTAACTTTATATTATACAATTTTACTATATTAAATTAATTATATTTATATCTTATTTGATAAAGCATTTATTTTATATATATATATATATATATATATATAGTAGAGTTCAAATGAGTACATCAATTTTGAGTGAGAATAAATGAACCAATGATATCGTGACATGTGTATAAAGAGAATTATCCACATGTACAAAACCTATTTACCCCCAACATCATTTATCTTACAAACGACAAATCGAAAAATTATGAAAATTGCACCATTAAATCAGCGTTTTCTCTTCGATTTGCCGTCCCTCAATTCATACTTTTGACAACTTTTTTTCTTCATTTTTTGGTGGGTTTTACAAATTAGTAACATATGTATTAGTGAGTAGTTGTGCATTTGATTTGTGGTTAAAGTTAGGATTTAGAGCTAGGGTTAAGGGTTTAGTGTTTAGGATTTAGGGTTAGGGTTTAACAGAGTTTAGAGTTAGGGCTTAATAGGGTTTAGGGTTTAATATGATTTAGGGTTTAGAATTTTGTAAAGCAACCCTAAACCCTAACCCCTAAACCTCAAACCCTAAAACATATACGCAACACGTTAACACATGTGTTTGTAAATGTGAAACCCACAAAAAATATTAAAAAAAAACTCGTTGAAAGTATGCCTTGAGCAATGGCAAATCGAAGAGGAGAAAACGCTGAATTTAATAGTGCAATTTTCATAATTTTTCAATTTGTCGTTTGTGAGATAATTGATATTGGAGGTAAATGGGTTTTGTACATGTGAAGCATTCTCTTTGTACACATAACACAGTACCATTGGTTCCCTATTTCTCACACAAAATTTTCTATTTTTATTTGACCCCATCCTATATATATATATAGGTTATGCGTCTAAAATAAAATTTAATTTTGTGTTAAAAGGAAAAAAGAACATCCTATCTCCTTTATCATAACTAGCTTTTGCATTTTACTTTGCAGGCCATTGAGTTATTTCTCTGAAAAAGGAAAAGAACAATGAATTCAATTATTAAATCACTTTACCAAACAAATATAAATATTTTGCTCAAAAGAACAAATATAAATATAAATATAATTTAACTGTAAACAATAGTATATTGATACTTTAATTAATTAAATATAGAAAGAAAATAGATCCACTAAAGTTTAAATCCAAGACAAGACAATGCTATAAACCAAATCTTTTTCTTAATTGTTTCCCCGGGAAGTCTCTTCTGCAATTCTGAGGTATTACCCAACCAAAGATCACAATTTTATCTCAACCCAACCCAGATAAGTTTGTTTTTATTCAACAAGTATTGATCTTTAGTAGATAATTTTATCAGCACTTGCATACAGGATCATCATCATTATTTCTATCTTTTTTGAATCTTGATTGGTTTATGCTCGTGAGTTCATCCCCAATTGATTCAATAAAATCTTGATATGTGAGGAAAATAAAAAGGGTGAGACTTTAGTTTCAGTTTCTTTTTGTTTCTTGCCTTGACTTAATTGACATTCTTTGGTTTGAGCTGTTAGAATTATATTTGTTACACATAGTAAAGGTGTTGTATGTGAAATTTGTTTATGGGTTTGATGATTTATAATCTAAAGAAGGAAGAATAATTGATTGATCTTGGATACGAGTTGGGGTGTCTGATCTTAGCTATTATACTTCTTCAAGTTTCATCCTTTAGTGTTTGACTGAGATTTTGCTTCCCTAAATAAGTATCAAGCTAATTGTTTCGAGAGCGGTTCGAAGAGAAGAAATTAAATTTTTTAGTATTACAATGGGGAAGCAATCAAGAAAAAACAAGAAAGTAGGATCGAAACCGAATGATAATGTTAATGTAAAGCAAAATAAACTTGATGATGACAACGACACGAAGATCTACGATAATGATACTATGGTTTTTATTTCAATGGCACAACAACTTAAAGAAGAAGGGAATAAGTTGTTTCAAACTAAAGATTATGAAGGAGCGATATTAAAGTACCAAAAAGCCCTCAAATTGCTTCCCGGTAACCATTTAGATGTTTCTTATCTTCATAGTAACATTGCAGCGTGTTATATGCAATTGGGTATAAGTGATTTTCCTAGAGCCATTCATGAGTGTAATTTGGCACTTGAAGTCACACCAAAGTATACCAAAGCTCTCTTGAAACGAGCTAGGTGTTATGAAGCATTAAATCGACTTGATTTGGCTTTAAGAGATGTGAAGATGGTATTAGATGTAGAACCTAAAAATCTCATGGCAACCGAGATTGTGGATAGAGTGAAAGCACGTATGGAGGATAAGTTGGCTGAAAAAAAACTCAACGAGACTCAACAAGTAATTGACTCTATTCAAACTCCGGAGCCATTGAAGGAGAAGGTGCATAAAAAGAAAAAGAATAAAACCAACAAAAAAAGTGAACAACTTGTACAAGTTTTGAAAGAGTTGAAAGATCTTGAAAAAGACGAGGTAAATACACAAGATAAGTTAGTTGTGGAGGAATATATAAGCACAAGTGGTAGCAAAGAAGAAGAGCCAAAAAGGGTTGTAAAGTTGGTGTACGGGGAAGATATAAGATGGGCAAAAATTCCTTTTAATTGTGATATCATGAAGTTAAGAGAAATTATAAGTGATCGGTTTCCAGTTTCAAAGGCTGTTCTTATAAAATACAGAGATGAAGAAGGCGATATGGTGACTATTACCACAAACGAGGAATTAAATTGGGCCGAATCATCAGGTTCTGATCAACAGTGTGCCTTTAGGCTATATATTGTTGAAGTCAACCCTGAGCAAGATCCTTTCTTTGAACACATTAGAAGCCGAGAGCAAAAACAAAAGCTTTTACATTCATCTGCTTGTATTGATGATTGGATTATAGAGTTTGCTAATCTTTTCAAGAACTATGTTGGGTTTAACACGGATGCATATTTGGATCTTCATGAGCTTGGTATGAAGCTATACTTTGAAGCGATGGATGATACTGTAACAAGTAATGTAGCTCAAGAATATTTTCAAGTTGCAGCTGATAAATTTCAAGAACTTGTGGCTTTGGCTTTGTTCAATTGGGGAAATGTTCACATGTCAAGAACACGAAAAAGGGTATACTTCAAGGAAAATGCTTCAATAGAATCTGTACTTTTGGAGGTTCAAGATTCATATGAGTGGGCACAAATGGAGTATTTGAAAGCTGGTGAGTGTTATAAAGAAGCGATTAAAGTTAAGCCTGATTTCTATGAAGGTTTTCTGGCTTTAGGACAACAGCAATTTGAACTGGCAAAACTATCTTGGTATTATGCAGTTGGAACTAAAATTAATCTTGAAACATGGGATCCAACAGAAACGGTTCAATTATATAACAAGGCTGAAGATAATATTGGAATGGGTATGGAAATTTGGGAGGATACAGAGAAGAAGCGGGTTAATGAAGTTTTGAGGCCAAATAAAGTGAAGTTGGAGTTACAAAAGACCGATTTGGGTATGATTGTGAAAGATTATACACAAGATGAAATGGCTGAGCAGGCCGCAAAATTGAGGTCCCAGATGAATGTATTGTGGGGTACAATGCTTTATGAAAGATCGTCTATGTCGTATAAGCTCGGTCTCCCTGTTTGGCATGACTGTTTGGAGATTGCTGTTGAGAAGTTTGAACTTGCTGGAGCTTCTCCTACACATATTGCTGTCATGATAAAGAATCATTGTTCTAATGATAATGCAACGGAAGGTTTGTTGATTATACTAGCTCTTGTTTCTTCCCTTTTTTAAGGTAAAAAATTTAGAGGTGGCGATTTCGACCCATTCACTAAAAAGGGGTTGATTCAGGTTATGTGCTATCTCTAAGGGGTAAAAGGACAAACTAAAATAATGCCCTAAAGGAAATGGGTCAAATGGTGAAAAACCACTCAAAGTGTACAAAAATGCATAAAACCTCTTGGATCAATTTATTTAAAGAGTTCAAATTATTAAAATTATTTGAGTTATTTGAATATATATTTCTATTTCTGTATAATATTGCTTCTGAATTTTTTTCTCATAAAAGTATTACAGTTTGATCTGAGCCGTTTAGACCTGCACAATATTTCTTGTTCTGACCCGTTACCAAACCCTTATCTTCCATCTCTAAGAAAAAAGTTATACTTTGGTGATCCCCATTTCAACTTCTGTAGCCAGGACCACACGAGCAAAATTGTCTTTTTGTTATTTTTTTCTAAAACAATTTTCAAGAAAATTTTGGATGCAAGTTCCAAACTTTATATTTTAGTATGCTGGTTGTCTTTGTTTCCTGTAAATGAGATACATATAATGATGTTCTTAACGTCAAGAAAGCTTGGAAGTAGTGTTCACGGTTGAATTCTATGGTTTTCAGGCTTGGGATTCAATATTGACGAGATTGTACAAGCATGGAATGAAATGTATGAAGCAAAAGTGTGGCAAACTGCTTTGCCTTCATACAGATTAGAGCCATTGCTTCGAAGACGTGTTTCAAATCTTTTCCATGTCTTAGAAGATGCATGCTAACTACTGCTTCTTAATGATATTACGAACAGAACTTCTGGTTTCAGTTCCAGTTACCTTTCGATTCTTAATTTGGTAAGTAACAAATCGATATGTAGCTTCCACTAGGTATAGATATCAAGTCTAGAATACCCGTTGGTCATAACAAAATAGACAGAGAGCCAGAGAGGCCTTACTACTAAAATTTAAAATTAGCTTATTTGATCACACATAAATGTAATGCTAGCTCAAAACTTCCCAAGAATGGAAATATAACAGTTATAATGAGGTGTACTAATATATTATGTTTTTCTAATTTACATGGACAGATTGTTGCAGAGGCATTACACTTCAAGAAAAGTGATTCTTTACACTGAATATGTTCCGTAAGAGAAAGGTTATAGTCGATAGCTCCTCAAATTCGAACACAAGATGATAAAGCTATAAATTCCCTTTCATAGTTTCATTCTTTAATTCCCTTTCATTCTTTAATTTTACAAAGGTAAGGAGCTGGGTGCTTCTGTTTTCCCATGGTACATACTAACACATTTTTTGTTCTCATTTTGTGTCTAGTTTACATGCTAATTCTCTTCTTGTTAAACTGAGTGATGTAACCTGTTTGTCTTTTCGGCTTTTGTTCGATTCAGTTGTACATTGAGATTGAGATATACTACACAAAATACCATTACTAAATGTTGTTCCATTATGAATCAATATAAATCTTTAATTGTTGACGCGTTTTATGTTATTATACTGTACTCACTACTCACCCACAATGAAATTTTAATCGGGTGGAAGTAATACATGTTAACAAATATGATGGGTATGTAACAACCATGAACTTTTATAATTTTGTAGTAATTGGATAGGTATTCTGGGGCATGAAGTTGTTTAGTCAAAGTAGTCCATGATGCTGATACAAACGTTGACAATTGATCTACTCAAAGGCACGATAAGTATATAGTAGTTAGAGCAGATCGCCATGTGGCATGGAATTGAACATGAGACCTCGTGCCACACTGAATGCACGACCCTTAAACATACGGGCAGTTCGGCCAACCTTATATATTACGAGTTCTCTGGGTGACAAGTTTGTGATGTTCATTTCGAAAAGGGTTTGAACTCTTAGCGAACCTAGTACTTCCAATGCTATTTTTGAAGTACGTCCATTCTAAAAAATTGTAACAGAGGTAGTAAGATCCTAATAAGCAGTAGAATGCGAATAATAACTGCTACATCAATAAACAAATAGATCAATTTACGAAAAAAGGAAAGAATAACTCGTATAATTCTGTAATAAATAAACATGTAATCTTGTCTCTATACAAATTATACCTCAGAGAGAAAACAAGTTTAATCATGGTACACGTGGAAACAGAAGCCAACAATAGTGTTGCTACAAAACTTGGATTGTATCTTATAAACAAAAAAAATGATACAACATATGATGTTTTCAAACAAGATCAAGGCTAGGGTATTATATCATCAATCACTAAGAAGCCATGGACCGTGAATTTCGGCCTAAACCTAGCCCTAGCCCAACCGGGGTAGAATCGGTTTTATTTTTACCTTGATTTCCATGGCTACAATTAGAAGAATGAACATGATTGCTATGGGTATTTGAGTTATCATTCACATCAATAGCGTGGTTGTTTCCATTTGGTGGTAGAGAATGACCACCATTTCCGTTGTGCTGGTTCAAAATCCTGGTCATAGGCATCATATTTATCTCATCTGATTGAGCTGCTTCTTCAATCAACTCTATGTCTTCGTTGTAACCATTGATAAACAAATCAGAACAGTTTTTCTTGCACCCGTGGTCGTACGGGTTCCTAAATCGACCTCCGGGTCCTCTTAAGTAGGTATATCGCATTGCATTTGCCATTTCGTTTGTAGTGATATTACGACCAACCTGCAGCAAGAAATATGAGAGAATTATCATGCTGACTTGTCGTTTAAGCACCCACTGTACTAGATTTATTCTACTGAAGAATGTAGTATGAGAAAATACCTGAGAAACTTGCATTGATGTTAGAGCTGCCACACCCATGAAGAGAAAACCATCAGATATTAAAAATAATAGGGCACCAGTGTGCTGGTTACCAGCATGCTGCAACCATCCCCCAAAAGAAGATGGAGCTGAGGGGTCGTTCAAAATTCCTGCATAAAGATGGTGATTCAGTACATAAAGTCAAGTATTCAATCCAGTGGGAACTACAGAAGGCTTAGATGAGAGAACAGTACTTGTAAAGGCAACTATGCCAGTTATCAGCATGGCGAAAACTTCGACAACAAGGAACCCCAAGAAATCCCTTTTATTCCTCTGCATCATTGTTTTCAAATGTGTTAAATTACGTCAATAAGATCATAACGATTGATGCAAATTCAATTATAGCTTAAATGCATATATTATAATATATTGTGAATCTCCATCAATATTTTAAGCAAGATTAGTAGAACGAACCTTGCCAATGCAATTAGACACCCATGGACAATGATGGTCAAACTGTTCAACACATCTATCACAAGTGGAACAATGTTTCGAGCGAATAGGTCGAACAATCTAATAGAAAAAGTCAAATTAGTGGAAATATAAACTAAAACTAGAAGAGAATTTTCATTTCTGCAATACAACACACATCGGATTTAACACGACTAACTGCAATCTTACCTTACAAGTCGCACAAAGTTGAGACCAGTTACCAGCTAGCAAAGCAGGATCATTTATCTCAATCTTCAATAACGGTTCCTAGGCATACCAAAAAAAAAAAAAAATCAATATTTGGAAGAGCAACCCTTTTTTTTGTGTACGTTAACAACTGTCACCAGTTAGTCCACTAGTAAAAAAGCCAAACACGACTTACATCATCTTTCATATTTTGTGAATCATGCCTGTTAGTTTTAACATAACCTGGATCTTTGCTGCAAAAACCAGAAGAGCACTCATGAGTCAAAATATTACACTCAAGTAAGACATGATAACAGCTATGCTTATGAGAATGGATCAAAACATACCAGCTACACCGGTAGAACAATATCAACCCTGTGCTTGCCAAAAATGCACCGATCCATGCAAAAAATGCAGAGCCAGCCGTCATCTTTGGCAAATTTGAAGCTGTTTTCACAAATAACTTTCATTACAAAACTTGCCAACTCTCATTGATTTTAAGTTGTATCACAAGTGTAAAGTAGTCAGAGTTTAGGAGTTACCCATGATGACGGAATTAATATAGGTCATAAGTAGCACAAATATCACACACAGAAGCGCTGGTGCCAGGCCTAGTTTTGAAAGCCTCCCCAGTTTACTGGTTCCATCCCAGCGTTTGTCTAAAACCCTCCTAGCATTACCCTAAAGAATCGGATACAACAAAACTGATTGTCAGTCAGATACTTATTGAACTTGTGTTACAGAAAGATCTACTAACAAACTGCTATCATGATATAAACTTTCTAAACCTATTAGCGTCAAGAAATACCTACAAGAAAAAAAGCCACTTGTCGATGATTTTTATCAGAAGCGAGTTGTGCTGGAGTGAGACCAGTGTTATCAGTTGCCATCAAATCCTCTTTCTTTCCAGCTTGCACAAGTACTGTGCATGCTTCTAAGTTCCCCCTGATCGCAGCCCAATGTAGAGGTGTACAGCCTGAAATAATAGGATATTACTAATCTTATATATAGAAAAATGATTAGCACAAAAACGAAACATAGGGTAGCTTTCAGTTGATAGTCCAGAAAAGCAGAAAATGAGATAACTGTAGCAACAAGAATATGAAATAAAACCATACCCTCTTTGTCCTGGCGTCCTCTATATGCATCCAAAAATAGAAGAAGTCGTATACAGTCTGCAAATCCTTTATATGCAGCCCTACAAATTGACACATGCATATATGTGACAAAATATAGTTGACGCAAAAATGGGATTGTGGATCCATAGACTACAGAGAGAAACTTGAGTCGTATCAAAATTAGAATAGTGTATGTAAGAAAAGATCTAAGTACCAATGCAAAGGGCTTCTTCCATCATTATCAGGTACATCCGGGTCTGCATTCCACTTTGTCACAATGTGATAAAGCAAGGCTGTCTGACCATATTGTGCAGCAACATGAGTTGTCTGCAGAAAACCCAAATTTGATATGATGAATTGATGATCAGGTGCATAATTACTTTCTTAAAGTGCATAACAGAAATCTAAGTTTCATGGTCATTCATGCAGGATATTATACAATTTTCATGCATGATCTAACAGAAGTAAACCACACTAAAATAGATTTTAGGTAAAAAAGAAAAATTGATGGAAGAATGCGATAAGCAGACACCGACCTGATATCCGTACACATCAGCAGCATGAATTTGAGCACCTTCCTGAAGCAACAGATCTGCAACCTGAACAGCTCCTCGGACAGCACTCCAATGCAACGCTGTTTGCCCAGTAAGATCTGTGGCGTTTATATCTCCACCATGCTGCAAAGTTTAAAGAACGAAAATAACTACCACGTGATAGTCACACTAAATCCAATAAATGATTAAAAATAGCACTGCATGTAACAAGGTTTGCAGCTAACTTGGATAACGTGCCCTTCCCCTAGTGACTCATTTTATCATATAAACAAGGCATTTAATGTAATAATCAGCGTTAGCCGTAAAACATAATGCTTGCGACCTTTCCCTTGATCTGATCAAGCGTGCAGAAATAGCATAAGTTAGTATTTAATAACTCATGTAAAACAATATTGATATTAAGAGCCTTTGTTCCCTAATTATCTATACTGGTTTACCATGAGCTTCACAAAACAATAAGACAGAATTTCCTGATAAGCTACTCAATTCTCTTAGCAATGCTCATATGTTTCCTTTCTACATTACCAGAAAACATCATATTTATTCTTATTAAGATCTGGTTCTTTGTAATACGAAGCAAATATATGTTTTAGCATGATCGATACTCCAAATCTACAAGGCATCTGTATTAATTTACTCATCTAACCTATCATGCTCCTGGAAGAAAAATGAACATTCTGGATTTTTGGAAGAAACACATGTTCGACGATCAAAAAGTTGATATTTATTTGTTGCAAATTCAGCGCAGCTTTCCTATTTAAAAACTTGTTTTGAAAGTTCAATACTGTTTCCAATGCTCATACAAAAAGATATAAGTGTACTTTAATATCCAAGCGGTTTCCATTAAAAGATATCTAACACGCATCAAAGCAAACACCATGAAACTGTAAATAACCAAATGAGAGCACTAATAATGGCAAACATTATTAGCACAGCCCACTTATCTACAAGTGCATCCTCAAGCACTCGATTTTTCAGAAGTTCCACTAACTCAAAGAAATAGTAACAGTTATAAAACTGAATCATCAACATCCGGTCAAGTAATAAAAAACACATTTTCCTCTTTATAACAAGATATATTGTGAGTCAGAACTCACTCTTCATACTATCTCACCTGATGTGACCAATTAACCACTACCAGTTATTATTATTCTTACTCCATGTGTAGAATTCAATCAGAATTCTACTTTCCACTGTTGTTAACAAATAAATAACACTCATTACCAGTACCAAATCATCCATTTCTAAGTTACAAATAGTAATACTTATATCTTTGAACTTCTGGACATCTCGCGCTTCAATCCATTACCCCTAAGTGACATCGAAACGCAAAGATACTTCTTATTTCTACATTAAATCCACACATCAACTATCAAAAATTTCATCCTAATTCAACAACCATTTCTAGTTAATCACTATTCATCATTAATATCTTGATCAAGTCCCATACAGTTAAAACATATAGATACAACAACTCGATTACATAGAAACAAAAAACAGTAGGCGTATGTATAGATATAGATATTAAATAAACCTGAATTATATATTGAGCAGCAGCAGCTCGGTTATTAAGAGCCGCCCATTGTAAGGCGTAGTAACCTAGGTTATCTGGTTGAGAAACAGAGCAACCTTCTGATTCAACCAATCGCTGAAGCTTTTCTAAATCACCATACGCAGCTGCACTATATACATCGTCTCTCAAACTCTCTTCATCTATTGCTCCGTCTATCGCTCCGTTACCGTTACCGTTTTCATTACCGGTGGCAGTATCACGATCGATTGCTTCGTCAACGACCTCGATCTCTGATGACATGGTTAGATGAATTTTACACTTCTTTAAATGGATTTTTAGTTTTGATCGAAGAACATGATCGAGATCACAGAGAAATGATGCAGAATTATGAGAATATTGAATTAGGGTTTTTCCAAGAAGGGGGATGGAAAGAGTCAGTCAACCCTTTCTGTTTTTTTGTTTCATTTTTGCCTAAAAATTGAGATTTGACTTTTGCAAAATAATAAAAATAAAGATATTTTTAATAATACTAATCACTAGATTATACTCTAGAATTAGCTTAGAATCTTTATCGATTTGTAAAAATATGTTTAATACATTCTGGATACATTTTCTGTTCAATGTAATTGATTTGGTATGTAGATAGTTAACAAGAACGTTCGGATGAAATGCGTTGTTTAAGCCTTGTAGATGATTGTTACATTCAAAACTCAACTTAAAAGTTATTACTCTGTGAGGCCGTCGCAATTCGACAATGTTATATTCCCATGATAAGTCTTACGTAGTATTATTCTTAGAGACGAAGGGACGAGATCAGATAATCATTGGGATCATCGATCGGAGTTGAGAGCTACCAAGATTATTATGTCTGTATGAATAGCGGTCTACACTCGTAGCTCTGTGATACCACTTGTCATTTTTTTTAAAAGGGCAAAGCTTATATTAGAACATAAACGTGATAGTTCCACTTAAAAATCAACTGGTGGTAGAGGGAGTAGTGAATGAAATTTTATACAAGTGTTTGGTTTCTTTGTTTTTTTAACGTGAGATATGAGTTTGTACCCAATAATCTTAATTTTTGTTACGAGTCTTAACCACTTTTTGTGTTAATTCTTGGAAGGATTCATATGTGGTTCCACTTAAAAATCAACGGGCGGTACCACCAAGCATAACAATAACAACTATAGTGAGAAAAGTTCATTAAAGAATCACAAAAATTAGAGAATGGAAGGATTTATGTCCACCGTTAGATCTACAAATTTAAGGGACCGGATCTATTATGGCATATTAATAAGTTAGACAAACATGTCGCAACTGATATGTTGCCAAGGGTATTTATGTCAATTTATATTTATAAAGTGAAAGCCAACCATCGTTCACGAATCATCACGATTTAATCGTCGGCCACACCACCATGACTAACAAATCGTAAATTACTTTTAATTGATTATAATTTCTCACAGATGCGCTTTATTCATGTATTTTGATTTGTGAAAGTAAAACGCAAGATTTAATAATCAAAGGTGATTAGTTTTCTTACTTGATTCTTATAGGTTACTAAGAACGTGAATTGGAATAACATAATGGGGCGGTGAGCCGGTGACATTGATCATGGCCAAGCTAATAAACTCTATTCTTATTATACCACTCTCAATGGTGATTAAAACTGACTGAAACGAACTGAATCACATCAGCATTACATCAGTTTTTCCAAAAACTGACTGAAACTAACGGACTTCTACCATCAGTGACCCGTCATTTCTATTTTTGGGACCCACATTACCAATTTTACCTTTAATATTATACACAAAAAACAAAAACAAAAAAGACGAACGTCAGATATCAGACGGAGCCATGCCATCGGCATCGGCTCCGTCACTCTAAACCGACAAGAGCCAACATTTACTAATGGGAGCCGTCTTGGTATCATCTAATTGCTGTGAAATTCATTTATTGAGGTAAATGAAACATGATGTATTCAATTGTAGGTTTTCTAACTAATTGTATGTAATTATGTTGAAGAACTAATAAATTAATTTCATAAACAGAGAGGATGAGTTTCTGTAAACTTGCAATCTATTGTTTTGATAAAAGTACAAGGATAAAATTTTCAAACAACAATCACATGTAATTGCTACACAATATTTTTATTTTCAATCACATATGATTGATTATAACTAATTATTACGTATAATATACAATCATATGTGAATAAACACATGTAAGTTTTCAGACATACAGCTACTTAATTACGCGTAATTATAACTAATGTCATATCAAATGAATAAACACATGTAAGTTTTCAGACATACAGCTACTTAATTACGCGTAATTATAACTAATGTCATATCCGCAGGGTCTGCCTGTGAGCTTTGAGGGCCCTGTGCTATAATCATATAATAGGCCCTAACATATGGAAACTATGAGACGAGATTTTAACGACTGATAAGAGTCTATCTGACGATTCACATCCTAATTTGTCAATAAAAATTTTGTTGATGAAAACTAATGATAATGATGTAAATTAATATTACTAAAAACAATTATAAAAGAAAAAGAAGAATAAGGAATTAAAATTATGTAGAATAGTTGTAAAGCAGAAGAGTAGAAACAAGTGCAAAAGGCGAGAAACAAGGCAAACACAATCGTGATGCTAATAACTTGATATAAAAAGATATATACAATTGAAATTATAAAAAGGAAAAGGAAAAAACAAATAAACAGGAAGCAAAGGGAATGATAGGTGAGAGTGAGGTTCTTGTAAAATGGGTTGTTAATGTAAACAACGTACACAGTGATCCTAGCCATCCATTAAATCTCAGGTCTTAAAAAACGCGCGGGGGTTTTGTGGTAAATCAGATGACAAGTAAAAACCAAAACTTTCAGCAATAACAAAACCAGACTATCTGGAATTGAACAAAGCTCCGGATCAACTCATGTATGTCTGAGAAGGTACACAACCGTAATCATTGTTTCCTCAATCTATCGTCGTTTTGACTTGTTATTCGATGACTTCTTGTTCTTCCCATGAAACTTCTCAATTTCCTCATCATCTTCACCACCTCTCCTTCTCTTATGCCCTCCTGTTTCCTTGATTTTCTACACATGTCGTATTTACAAAAACAAGTTTCACTACACAGCATAAAGTCATACATTCTAAATTCTTAAAAAAATAAATAAAACCTTTTATACCATCGCTGATAATCGTTTGGCCTCTGTCACACGTTCCAAGAGTAACAGAACTTCCTCTTCTTGGGCTGGAAACTCTGGCAACTTTTTGCCTGTACCATCAATGATGAAAAATAAATCAGGTGTAGTAAATCAGCCTTAAATATCCATGTTACCAGCTGAAACACTAGGATGAGCGGTTTGGCCAACAACATAAACTCTAAATATGGGCAGTGTTGGGGTTGACCTGTACAGTTCTTATCCAAAATTACATTTACTTCTTTATAAAACTTCATGAATCAGTTATGGTTGCAAATTTCAGCTAATTTCAAATATTAATATATTGTTTAGTAAGTTATTCTGAGTTTATGCATTAAAAAAAAGACACTTTTCTCTAGGCATTAGCAATTAAATGGACAAAGCTGTCACATTTAGTGACGGGCTTACCAATAAGTGTCTCTATTTGGATATACCACTCAAGCTCATACTGATTGACTAATGAGATAGCAACCCCAGACCGCCCTGCACGTGCAGTTCTTCCCACTCGATGAATATAATCCTGAAATTCCATTTCATAACTCTTTAAATGCTCCAAATGCCAGTTATACATCCTTACGATCAAAACAAGCTGCCGTTTTACCTTTGAGTTTGTGGGAATATCATAATTTATAACCATATCAACAGATGGAATATCGAGTCCTCTGCTAGCTACATCAGTACATATAAGAATATTACACTCTCCAGCCTTGAACTTGTTCAGTGCTCCCAGTCTTTTTGCCTGTTTTGACAGCATCAACGAAACTTGGAATAAAAAGTGCAATGTGATATATGTTTTGAGCTTGAAAAGTCAAATGGTACCTGAGTCATTTGTCCAGAAATTGGTATTGCTCGTAACCCAAGGTTCCGTAGCATCAGCGCTAAATGACGGGTTGCTTCACATGTACGAGTGAATACCATCGATGTACTTCCAGATTTTTCAACCAAGATATATACCAGATAGCAGTCCTGTGGATACATAATTACAACTATTAAATTAAACCACTGTAAATATGATTACAGTCTAGTAGTTTCAGGTTACAGACCTTGTGCTTAGCAGAAACAAAACGCAACTGCTGTTTCAAGGTATCAACAGTGGAGTATTTAGACGCAGCTTCAATCTGAAATAAATAGATAAATAAATAAATGGTAAACCGTCATAAACATTCAAAAGACGTGCAGCTTCAAAAATGTTTATAATGCTACCTTTACAGGGTTCCTTAGACAAGCCCTCTGCAGCTTTTGCACCTGAAATGTTCATAGAATATCAGCATATACACTTCTGTCACATGAATGGTCATGAACTCATATTGAAACCCTGTTGGCAATCATATTTTTTAACAATCCGATGCGGCATTAAACATTCATACTTTTTTGGTCATAGTAGCAGAAAACAAGTATGTTCTTCTCTCACGAGGAATGGTATTAAGGATCTCATCAAGAGATTTCTCAAAATCCTCATTTAGCAACCTATCTGCCTCATCCAACACCTGACAAATAGGCAATGTGGAACTTAACATGTGTATCAAAGGTAATTCCAATTTTAATAATAAAAAAAAATAAAAAAAAATAGAATAGTATGTCGATATGCATGAAAATCAAACTAGTGCCATCAATAGGGCAATACGCTAACTCGGCAAGATAGAAAATGCTATACAATGTGTCAAATTCTTATCTCTAACCAAGTACTTGATGGTACGAAGCGAAAAGCCTTTAGTATTTGATAAATGATCCACAAGGCGTCCAGGCGTTGCTACCTGCATCAATAGAAACTCATATAAGACGCAACACATGACAAAAACAATAAAACATTCAAGTTCAGAGCTAGCAAACTAATGTTTCAAGCAATCGAATAGATTTGAGTAGACAATTTGGCATGTGATTTATCTAATACTCCATATATGTGAACATAATAAAAGCTGAATTAGAAAATATAAAAATCACTGGCAAGTAAACTTTTTTTTTAGGTAAAGGGGACGGTACCCCTGCAAATATACCAGCAAGTAAACTTACAACAATATGTGGTCGCTTTCCAAGTAGAATGCTCTGTTGTACTTGGTCAACCCCTCCAACAAGCTGCAAAATTAAAAGAACTCATCACCACAAATTCCTTAGCCTTAAACTACGACATTATCAATTAACAACTTTCTACGTCCTCGCAAAAAAAAATTCAAGATAAATACCAAAGTATCTGTAACACAACAACGCAACAAAAGAAAAGATTTCATCGTATGTCCGCAACCTCCATAAATCATAGCAAGTGTTATCAACTAAACGAAAGCTCACCACTGCAGACTTTACACCGATGCTTGATCCCAACGCCTCAAACTGCTCAGCAATCTGAATTGCAAGTTCCCTACAACACCATGAACCAAACATTAGAAATACAAAATACAATCTTTTTCCAAAAACAAATAACCGGAAAACGAAATGAATATATAAAAAAAAACCTTGTGGGAGAAAGCACTAAAGCAAAGAATGCTTGTGGAGCATCCAGCAAAGATTGAAGTATTGGCAAAGCAAAAGCTCCAGTTTTACCAGAACCAGTTTGTGCTAATCCAATTAAATCCTTCCCTAATAAACATTTGATTTAATTAATTATATAAAAGCACACAACTTTCAGCTATATATTTAATATATATATATATATGAACATAAAAGAGATGGTAGTAGTAAACCTTGAAGTGCATGAGGAATGGCATCAGCTTGGATTTTAGAAGGATGTTTCCAGCCTAAACTATCACAAGCTTCAACCAATTGTTGAACAATTCCTAATTCTTTAAACGATTTCACTTCCTCTTTCTCTTCTTCCATCTTTCAAAGTAAACAGCAGAGAAGGTGAGTGTCTGAGCAACGAATTTGGTGAACTGAAACAGGACCAGAGTTCGTCTTTCGAATTCGCTCGATCACACAAATGGGTGGATTGGAATTGGAAATTAGGTTTAAGTAACGGTTTATTTTATTTTATATATATATATATATATACGAATTCGATCACACAAATGGGTGGATTGGAATTGGAAATTAGGTTTAAGTAACGGTTTATTTTATTTTATATATATATATATATATATACGAATTCGATCACACAAATGGGTGGATTGGAATTGGAAATTAGGTTTAAGTAAGGGTTTATTTTATATATATATATGTATATACGAATTCGATCACACAAATGGGTGGATTGGAATTGGAAATTAGGTTTAAGTAAGGGTTTATTTTATATATATATATATATATATACGAATTCGATCACACAAATGGGTGGATTGGAATTGGAAATTAGGTTTAAGTAAGGGTTTATTTTATATATATATATATATATATATATATATATATATATATATATGAGAGAAGGTTAATTTTCGTGAGAACGTGAGAAGCACTTCAAAACTACTTTTTAACTATTCGAAACACTTTTTCCTGTAAAACTTTTTCAATGATTACTATTAAAATAACTTTTGGAAGTTATGATATAAATATAAATAAAAAATATTAATATTTTTTTTCGAACTTATTTTACAGTCATTACTGTTGTGATTATTGAAGATAATCACAAAATATAACATGATAATCACATGTGATTATTCTCTAATATAACGTGATTATGTCGCACCCCCAAATTCGGGTTGCGGAAGCGAATCAGGTCGGGGCGCGACTAATCAATATACACAACACAAAAGATATAATGAACGACCACTACATGCGTCGTTTTACATTGATATTGATAAAACAAAAGTTTACATCAAAATATTGTTTACATTAGCCCGGTTTGAAATTGAGAGATTTAAGTACATAATTAACCTATACAAAATATAATAATGCAGCTAAATCTCTGATTGGTTGCATGCTGACTCGAGCTAATAGTTCTTGATTGAGTTGTCCAACCTACTGCTAGTCACCTGTGATACATGCTAAAATGGGTCAGCGAAACGCTGGTGAGCTCACAGGTTTGTATGTCAACACATATTTGTATGAACCGCAAGATTTAATTGAATTTAAAATGCAATTAAGCAAAATAAAAGTTATACAGCCATGAGCACATAGTCTGAGCTTAACTTGAGCGTCAGGTCCAATTAAGGAAACCTAACTGAGTTGCCTCCTACGAGTGCCTAATCTACACTCGTCTTCACAAATGCTAATACATCCGTTTGACCAGTTAGTGCGTGCTAACCCGGACGAGGATTGTCAATCCTATATGATATCATATACTAATATTCACGCTACAGATGTATTACCAGACTATGCTATGGAGGGCTTTATTGATTAGTTGAAAACAACTCATGTAGTATTTGATTGATTTGTACTTGCGTTCTACTTGTAAAACAAAATGAGCAATAATATCACACCCCTTAATGAAAACGGTAAAATAGGGGCCATGAGACTCACTTGAGCCTTGAGCGATTAAATTAATAAACTTGAATTGATTAGCGGTGGATTGATGTCCGAAGACTTGTAACCTGAGGGTGTCCAAGACACACAATTGTTATAACATGAGTAGGCATCTCGAAAGACTGCCCTTGTGATTGTTTGTCCAACTTAGAATGTCCAAATTACCGCGATTTGGTTGTTTGTTTAAGTCTTTGAAAATGTGTACGGCCCGTTGGTGCTTGTTTGTAACAATAATCCCACATTATTATTTTGATGGTTTTGAAGTGTTATACCTAAAACTAAGTTCCAATGTGTTTTAGAAGTTGTGTCGCATTCGTGTTTGATGTTATACAAGTTTAACACTATGTGTGAAAGTTTAGATGTAACACCGTTACTTGTGAACCTAGGGTAAGGGCGAAGCCCGTTAATGACGGGGGTCCGGGGGCAGCGCCCCTGGTAGCGGGGTCCAAGGGGCGGCAGCCCCTGGCGGGGTCCAAGGGGCAGAGCCCCTGGCTGGGGTCGAGCTGCCAGGTCAGCTTGGAAAATTTTTATTTCTACTAAATTGCTTTGGTGAAAAACGCATCTGGACTCGAATTTGGGTGAAATCGAGTGGTAAAATTTTAGGTCTTGACACTTAATAAAATCTGTGATTTCTTGGATCTGTTTCATGCGACACTGGGCTAGTGTCGCTACCTGCGACACTAGGGTCTGTGTCGCTATATGTGACACTAGCTTGATTCTTGCAACACTAAGGCTTGTGTCGCTATTCCTGCGACATTACGATTTATGCGACACTAAGCATAGTGTCGCTATATGCGACACTAATCAATTTCTGCGACATTAAGCCTAGTGTCGCAGGTGGCCTGAAGCCTCTGCGACACTGCGGACTGTTTGCCAGAAGATGGCCCAAAAAGGTGTTTTCCGGCCTCCGTTTGACCTGAGACTTTTACCCAACCCATATTTGGACATTTTAAGCTTAAAGAAACCATAAACACGTAAAAATAAGTGAAATCGATGAATTTCGAGAGTTCGCCGGAAACTTACGAAGTGTCGAATGGAAATTCCGAAAAGATAGAGTTGTAGATCGTTGCGTGGTGGTCGTTTTTCTCCAAAAACTCCAAGTGATTTGAGGTGGTTTTGTGGTGTTATTTAGTGATTTAAGGTGGCTGGTGGTGGTTTGGTTTTTAGAGAGAAAAGAAGAGAGGAGAGAGAGAGATAAGTGGGAAATGAGGGTAAAAAAAAACAAGGGGGGGGGGGGGGGGAAGATGGCTGATTTTAGGGGGGGTTGGGAAGGGAATCTCCCAAAACTTTTAATCTCCGCATTTGCGCTCCGTGCGGTGTTCGTTTTCCCGATCGTTTAAACGTTAAATGTTTATTTTATACGTTTAAATATACGTTTTAAAATACGAATAATTACCCAATATTTTTGTTGAAGTATTTTACCAAATACTTAATGGTTGCGTTATAAAATATAACTTTAACTTGTTTCGATTTGTTTGCGCGTTTAATAATCTAATCGTGTAGTCCTTGTTTGTACGATACGAATTTGAATTGAAATATTATCTAAATAATATTTTGGATATAATTGCGTTATTAAATAATATTATATTATTTAATAAAATTGTTCACCAATGTCCATATTAATTGCATCGAATTGCATTCAATTTGAAACTTGTACGATTTAATCAAATCGCATACTTGTATATATATATTCATCAATATATGTGTTGATACATTAATTAGCCTAACACAGAACTAATTACATGTATTAAAACTTGATTAGGCACTAACTACTAGTCCTAATTTGACGGGTGTCACAGATTATCATGTGTTCAAGATAATCACAAAATATGGCATGATAATCACATATTATTCATGTGATTATCAAGTTATAAAATGTGATTATTATGAATAAAAAATTTAATTAAAAATAATTAAAAATAATAATAAAACGTCGAAAAATTTTTTATTTGAAAAATAACTTCTAAAAGTTATTTTAAAAAGAAGCTACGAAGAAAACTTTGTAAAATAACATGTTTTGCATATTTAAAATAATTGATTTTAAAGTGTTTTTCACATTCTCACGAAAATTAGTCTTCACATTTGAACCTGAAACTATATATATATATATATATATATATATATATATATATATATATATATATATATATATTTAAACCTGTTTTATTGAAATATTTACTCGTAAACATTTGAGGATAATTCAAGAAATGAGAATGATATAAATATAACTCATATGATGTATAACTTTTTGTATCATTTTACTATCATTAAATAGGTAAACTTAAGGAAAATAAAAATTATTAAATGAATAATACTATATAGATTTGAGACCCGTATATAAACATGGGATGTCGAAAGCAAATTATCTTAATATTAATATTTGTGTTAAGTGTCATTATCTATTATTTGAGTATCATTTTTGATAGTTTTTCAAATGATAGATTGTTACATCCATCACCAAAAAATATTTACGAAGAATTTTTATACTAATTCATTTTTATGTTGCGTATTTAACTATGAATACCCTTTGCAAATTGAATTTTATTAGAGGATGAGATAATAGATAATCATAACTTGTATTTAACTTAAATAAACTAAACCATAAATGTAGGAACATATCTTTTTGATAAATTAGTCATAATCCAGATTGAAGTGTAATATTTCAACTTAATAGTAAAAAACTATAAACATCGGATGTTTTTTTCTCTTCTGATAACATGGAGTATTAAGTACAACTTATACGCTGACATAGAGTCTCAATTGGCTGACCGATAAGTAATCACTCTAAAATATTATTTTAAAAAATCTTATTTTCTCGAATCAACAAACTTATATAAAATGCTCCTTTTCAACATATGATAAATATAATATTCTTACCTATATTAATAATACTAATATAATAGTGATAAATTGATAATTGATAATAATAATAATCTAAATATTAATGGTAAATTAGTATAATAACAATAAAAAGTAAGCATAGTTCAAGTTCTACCATCACCACAATTGTCTGGACTCCACATATAGTAATAATAATAAAAAAATAATACAAAAGTAAAAACCTTATAGTATGAGGATTATGGTTTATTTTTCTTTTCAAAATATACTTTTTAGATAAATCGGTATTTTTTTGGTTAATCGAAAGTTTTATAAATAAAATTGTTCAATTGGTTATAAGGTCTCAATTTTGCTAAATATTTCAATACCAAATTTTTTCATTTAATATTAATTTAAATTTGTATATACACATTTTAATTATAAATATAAACATGACAATGACATTATAATATAGATTTGACAATGACATTATAATATAAATTGGATTTAGCTAACGGGAGTCCTTAGGACATTCATTTGGACATTCAGACATGCATTATATTTGTACCATAACCATAACAAACTCTTTATCTACCTTGACTTTATTTTGACCCTCAATTTTTGGTAAATGTACAAATTATGTATCCCCCATGATCAGATTAGATAGCCCTTTGGGCAACCAACCCATTTGCACTATCATATGTCTGAAAATCTTAACAAAAACTTTTAGGGCTTCCATCAGCAAAAGCCATATAAATTTGACAATGATAACACAAAAAATGTATTATCTATAAACATGTGTATGTAAATGGATCGTCAATAAAAATGTATAATAACTTTCTTAAAACACACACACACACACACACATAGAAAAGTATATGCTAATTGTATTTATTTGAAACAATTGATGTGTATCATTGGACATATACCATCTAATGTGTGATTTAAATAAGTGATCCCTTTTAAATATAAAAGTAAGTTAATACCGCAAAATGGGAAAAAAAGAATTGGAATAGTTGGTTATTGTTTCACAATTTGCTCTATTTTGGAAATAATGATAAGATAACGATATAAAAACGATTACATGGCTTTAAAGATGCGTCTAAAATTTCAATAGCATAATTCCTTTTATTATACACATGAACCGTCTAAGTTTTAAATCTCAAACTATTATTAAGTTGTTGAGCTTGTAATCGTGTTATAACATTAGTTAATCCGGATGTGAAGATAACAAATGCAATCGCATGATAATCGACGTCTTTAATTTTAAAGCAGATAAATATACATTGATTATAAAAAGTATTCGAATAATTAAAGGTTTAAATTATAATTATATGATTACATAGATTATTTTATATAGTTTAGGTATATATTATAACTAATTAATTGGGATTTTGTTTTCAAACTTGAGTAAAATATAATAACTTAATTGTTCAATTGAACTTTGATTTTAAATGATGATGTCACAAAAATGTTTCATATATATAATTTATTTAAGATAATAATAATAATAATGATGATGATGATAATGATAATAATAATAATAATAATAATAATAATAAATATTCATATTAGTGTTAAATTAAATATTGATATACTATTAATATTTAGTAATTAGTTAATTAATATGAAGATATGATCGTAATATGAAAGCAATCGTGAGCTAGATAGAAACTTAGTCAATTTTTATTTATTAAATAATAAATATATTAAGTTTTTATTTTTAAAAGAGATTTTTTAGGTAAATTATAACATTTGATTGGTTAATTGAATTTTTAGTAAAATTGAAGCATTTATTTTTAAAAGAGGTTTTTTATCTGATTGGTTAATTGAATTTTTAAGTATAATTGAAGCATTTGATTGGTCGATAGGTCTTTTTTTTCAAGAAATTTCAATAGGACAAGTTTTATTTTATTAATATTCAGATAGTTGGGACTTAGGGAAGAAATTTAGGGAGGAAATTTGTTTAGCCCGTTACTTTTCGGTTTATTGTTGAATGGCTAGATGTATTTTTACAGGACAAACATGTAGGCTATGCCTGGCAATTGGGTCGTTTGTGTCGGGAATGGGTTTGGGTCAAAATGGGTTCAGGTCACAACGGGTCATATTTTTTACACCGGTCAAACGGGTTGGGTCAAACCCAGATCGGGTCGAGACCCACTTTTTCCCACTATCAATTAGTGAACCTGATGCTACTGATTCATTATTAAAACACAAGCCTAACAAAAAATAATATAAGTAGCACTTTTCACTTTCACTAATTTTGACTTATAAACACGCGAAAACATATAACAACCACCATCACCACTTATCACCACTTAACTGTAAGTAATTGGAGTCTAAGTTGAAGCTTAAAGATGGGCTAAAACTTAAAGAAAATAAATTAACAATCAAGTTTTCAGCAATTTCAAGTTCTTCCACTATTACCAATAAACCATGATTAAACATAAATCACAAACAACATATCATGTTTTATTCATATTAGTACTATACATGCTGATGATCAAAGAAAAATAGCAAACACATGAAACAAACGTCCAAGTACAAAACCTTAAAAAATTTACAGCGGAATCGGTATATAATTAAAACAAAATATAAAGCATTAACAACAGTGAACCTGAGTTAGAGCAAAACCTGAGTTAGAGCAGTTAAGTAAAATTAAATATTGAAAATGATTTGATAAAAATAAACCTGAGTTAATCCGACCTAATGGACGTGCAAAATTTTTTACTAGACTTCCTCATGTCTGACTGGACCCAATTTTAAATTGACTTTATAATATTAATGGACCAAATAGGTTTGAAAAAATTACCCATTGAATCCAATAAAAAATAAGTGGGTCGGCTTTGCCAGGTCTAATTTAGGCTTTGCTTTTGTTAAGGCTTGGTTAATTGGAGCTTTATGTTAGCTACTTTACTTACATCATCAACATTGAACTCAAATTTATAGGAGCCGTGGTGATGTTGTTTTTACAATAACTTGAAGAAAATGTTATTGCTGAAGATTTTATGGTGTGATAAACAGTGTTTTGGAGTTTTTGATTATTTCATTTTTAAGTTTTTTAAGGACATTTAATTGAATAAACTAATTATAAAAACACATAAATTAAATTAAAAAGTAAATATAAATTAATATTAACAAAAAACACTAATTAAATAATAATGTTAATTCAATAAAATAAAAATACTAGCCCATTTTGTTGGTCCATTTTATTAAAAAAAAATTAGCTCATTATAAATACCCATTTTAATTGTGGATTTGGCCCAATGTAATTGAACCCTATCTTTATTACCTCTTCTTCCTCCAGCAAAAAATGAGCACGCCACACCTCTTCTTCCTCCTGCAAAAACAAATACACATTTCTAAAAATCATAAAACACACACAGAAACTACAAAATTAAAGGTAAAAAACATATGAAAGAAAAAAGGAAATGAAAAGAAGAAGCGAAATCAGCGTTATGGAACAGACACCATCCATAACGTTACAATGGTGCGGCGGAACATCGTTCGACGGCGTTCTCAAATGAGGATTTTGTTGAGAACGGTTACTGTTGCGCCCCGAGGCGGTCATTATCACAAAGGGGCAACAACAATGGGGGTTGTTTAAAATTTATAGAGCTGGGGTAATCATAAGCCAATACTACTTTCAGCCCTAATATGATTACTAGGGTAGTAAGCGGTATGTTAACTTAGGTGTCGTTCGTACACTACAACGGGCATGGGATCTTAGGATGTTTAATTACTTTTTGTAATTTAGCTAGAGTTTAAACAAGATTGATTTGGTTTTGGTTTTATAACTAATCTGCGGAATTAAAAGACAAGTTAAGGGAAAAGAGAGATTGTACGGAGGCTTACGGGACAATGGATACACGAGTGTTTATTATGATATCGGTATAAATTTTGTGATGAGTAGTTATGGGAATTAAAGCCACTAGATATGATGATTAGTCCATTAAACAATTGGAAACTTCAATTGATACCAAGTATTCCAACGACAGTTTCTTAGCTTTCGCACGTATTAAACGCTATGCAAAGTACTATGTCATTTTATGGTTTTTCCGTGGAATTTATCAAAGGTCCCAATCACTTGTTGGACATCCTATATTTCTTAATGAAGTGTAATTACGATCTTATTAAATATCTAACGTAAAGATTTCTACAATCAGATATAAAATATGTCACATAGATAGCAATTATATAATGTCAAATACATCGGAAGTTCTCCCAAATGTAATAACACCCCAACTTTTATCAAACATATTTTATATATATTCAAACACGGGATGCGTTTTGTCCCCAAATATCTATTACTTTATATGCATATATCTATATATTTCGCATGTACAAACATTTACAAAAGTTTACAGTTTTAAAAGTTTACTATTACAAACATATGATTATAAACGAAGTACTAATGGATGGGTGTTATATAAATTCTCAAAACAAGATTTCCCAAAATATCAGAGTAAGCGTTGTAGTAGTCAAACATCCCATTTAGTATCCACAAGCCCAATCCATAACTTAACCAAAACCTGCAAATGTTAAATATGGTGGGATTAGCTCATAGCTAAGTGAATGAAACTTTATCCGACAGTTCAATCCAGAAATAACAAATCTTACAACAAATAAACACCTAAACACATAACGTCAAAGAGGACCGACGGTTCTTGTATAGCCACACCAAGAACACCTTAAATCACTGGTATGCCATCACAGTGATTTACCGATAGTTTGAAACTATCTTCACTGACTAGGGTTCATCCATCAACGATGTGTATCGGAAACCCCGCCAGCCAAACAATAGCAACAAACCCAACCAATGTTGACCTCTGAATAATCCACATAGTCAGATAATGCATAATAGTTATGCTATCATGGAATAACAACAACCAATCAACCCAATTCATTAATAACAGTAACCTAAAAGATTAAACAATCAATACCAATAACCATATATATGTTCACCTGTTGCAACCAAACTTGTTACATCTGGGTTGAACCAAAGGTTACAGTTACCACTCACCGATATTCCTAGTCTCTGAACTCAGTAGTCTTATGTCACTGAGTTTCCTTCTGCTTATCTGAGAACACAAATAATAACAAGTCAGTAACTCATCCCACAATCATCATTTTAACATATTTATTAAATCAGGTAATCCCTAAAGTCTAGGCAAACAAAATTTCAATCAGATAAGAAATCAGAAAGTCCCGAACTAATGTTTAAAAGGGAAAAATGTCATTTTCGACCCCTAGATGACCCCGAAAGGCAAAAAACTACCTAGGCTTTTAGAATAGAGCCTGGATCATTAGGCCGTTTCCGAGTGACCATGCGAGTTTCAACCCAATCCGAGTTAATGAAATTGTCACTTATCCGTGACCCCGAAAACACTTGCGCATTTTCAAAATTTGCAAAATAATATTTTAAAATTTCAGTTCGCAAGGTCTCAATTCGCATAGTCAACTCGATTCGCAGAATTTCGGTTCGCAACTCAACTCGCAGCGCTGAGCTCGCAAAGCTCAACTCGGCTCGCAAAGCTCATCTCGCTTCTCAAGACGAACTCAGCTCGCAAGACGAACTGTGTTTTGCGAGTTTTGATGTTGATGTCTGATTTTCGAACCAATCTTCACCATAACTTCAAAAAATTAGTTTCTAAGGTTTCTAATACTTTACTAACATCAAATAACACCTAATAACAACATATCAAGCTTCAATTTCATCTAAGTCACTCAATACCTCAAAAATCACTCACCTCTTGATGAAATTGAAGAGAAACAAGATGGATATAGAAGATGATGATATGAATCTGATACTAGCTTCAAAATCACAGCCCTATTAAAATGAGGTTTAATTTCTTGTTTGATATCCTAAGTGTGTGTGTTGTTAGCTTTGAAACTTTGAAATGAAAAGCTTGTTACCAAAATTAAGATTTTGGGAGAATTTGAGTCGGTCTCACCACCGCCTTCACTTTAATTAGTGTATATTTTATCCCCCTTCTAATCCTATTGTCTGGAACCCGAAAATACCCGCAAGACTAAATATTTTTATTTTATCGTTAACTTTAACAATTTAAAACAAGTACAGTTTTATTAATCATAATAAATCCTGTGACTCTTTTACCTATTTATTTTCCAAGAAATCAAATAAGTTATTTCCCATTATTTTAAATAACTATTTATTTCTAGGTCCAAAAATAGGATGTTACAAATGTACTGATCAATTCAGCTGACAGTTATCCTCTAATCCTATTCCCCAATTTCTGACATAATGGATGTAGGTATCATGACACGAATTGTTGAATAAACAATAATGTGAACAAGGGTTACCCTACAGAACAGGTTGGAATAACTGGTCTAAACGATCAATTGAATTGTTCATCGTTAATCATATAAATCATCATAACTATTACATACACATTAATCTACTGTATAAAGTTATCTTGTATTTGAAAATCCTAATCATGCAGTTACAGAATCCTAGCATGCAGCATTCCTAAGGCAATAATCAAACAAGAACATGCAATAGAAAGGCACGCAAACAACTATTCCTATTTCATACATTTCAGATAACCAAATGATTGGATCACAAATATCCCGAAAGGTCTCTCAAAGATATTTAACATATAAGCGTGAATTTAACCTATCTCTAATCCTATGCTCCGTATCTCTTATGATATAGTTTCAATCTAGAGAATACAATCATGTCGAGTTCAAATGCGTCATCATACATAGAATAGGTAGAGAACGTACTACTAATATCTGGCCAGGTCTTAGCAGGAAATTTCTAACCACAACATAAGTTGGATATGTAAACAATAGAGATTCAACTCATAGATTCAAATACAATTTAAATTCATACAGGCAGAGTAACGACATGTTATAAGATCATAACTACTCAAACATAACCTTTATCACAGCAAACACGGACTTGTCTAACCTAGCATGGCATATCTAGCAAGCAATATAACGCAAACATAACATAAGCACATCATATTTACGAAATAAAGAAGAGAGATATAATTAAAACCTGAATAAGTATTACAAACAAATCTTCGTGACACCAAGGTCTTGGAGTAACTCCGTACAAATGCTACAACTACCGCTACGCTAAACTAGCTCTTCTACTAGCTTAATTCTAGAGAGAGAGAAAGAGTGTGTGAGAGAGATTAATGGAGAGAAATGTGATGAGAGATGTGTGGAATGAAGAAATGAGACCATCTATTTATAGAGGAGCCAAGGTATCAAGTGTACAAGTCCACAAGCACCAACATACAAGCAAAAGAAGCAAGAAGGAGACCACCGGGGGGTGGGGGGGTGGTCCAGGCCATACACGGCCAGTTTAGGGCCGTACACGGCCTCCTGCAAGCCGTACATGACTGTAGGGTGGCCGTGTGCTGCCCCGGGTGCTGTTTTTGGCTTTTTGCGTTGCTTTGGAAGGTTGTATCTTCTTCGCTCGCGTCCGTTTGACTTGATTCTTTCACATACGGCCTCTTAATTCCGTTACGCTTCTAATGATGTAAATTTGGTAGGATTTGGATGTGTGGAGCCCAGGCGCGTCCAGAATACATCTATTAGCCTTCGGTTGCATGTGTTGTTTCTTGCATAACTTTCTCATCCTTGATCCATCTTGAGCATTCCTTATATCCACGTTCTTGTAATCCCCGTAGCTAAAAATAAGGAAATTGTGAGGTCTTTGTATGAAGTCTACAGTAGATTTAAGGTGTGGCTCAATTTGGTGCCCATTTCGTCGTATTTTTAACCCTTAGTTTTGAAAAGTCCATCAAGTTTTCACCTTTTTAACAAAACATGATAAATAATGATGTTTTAAGAATGTTTTTGTTATAAAAGGCCTAATTATGGGGTAAATAATGTAGGTAAAAATTTAACTTTTTCAACATCAGTTACACATCGAGTGCTCTAGTAGAACACTTTCTTATACCAATTTTAGTTACTGGGACAAATTAATGATCCATTGATTTGATTATTACAATAACAAAAAGAAAACATATTTTCAATACAAAACTATTGCACATAAAGAAAGGTAAATGTATATATGTATTAATAGAATTAGAAAAACATACATACCAATGAGAATGAAAAAAATGCATATTTAAGCTATAAAATGACATTAGCCTAATGGTTACTATGGTCTCTCTTTGTGTGTCAGGTCAATGGTTCAAAACCGAGCATCGGTTTTTTAAGTACTAAAAGAAATTTCCTTTTGAAAATTGAAAAAATAGTTCTTTGCAAATGGACACACCCCTGATAATCTGGGTTATCAGACAAAAATCTTGAAGGTACAATTTCAGGGTATGAGCAGGGGACAAATCTTCTCATTATGCATGGTTGAAAAATAATGATGCATACAGTCACACGAGTATGTTGGTAACACATGTATGGCCTTGTCTCTCCACACCTTAATTCAATCAACTTTTACCCTCACCTTCGAATTCTTTATGTAAGTTGATTACTCATCTTATATTTATCTAAACGGCTTCCGACCAATTCTTAGAGCATCTCCAATGGATTTAGGTGGAGGGTTCAAAGTTTTCCTAGTCATTGTTCAAAGTTATAAAAATGCATTGTGGTGTTACCACATATACATGTATACAAAGTTGAGTACAAAGAACTTTGAGTTCCTGTTTATACGCAAAAGTGGACCTACATTTAATTCCTCTCTTATAATATACTATTTGTTTATTGAATGGGAGTACATAATATATATATATATATATATATACATATATATATATATATATATATATATATACATATATATATATATATATATATATATATATGTTGCACATTGAATTTACTATATACTCATGCATTTACTATAAACTCATGCGATTTAATTTTTGACACCAATTACATTAACTTTCTCGTAATATATACATGAAACTTCATAAAATAACTGGACGCTAACTAAGTTCATAATATTTTTTTCGTGAGATGGACGGGTAACACCCAAAACTCATACGCTTCTATTACATTTGTTTGGATTGCTTTAGCTCAAAAAGCGATTCCAAATATGTTCAGTCAAATCATCTCGAAGCTCTCGATGTGTCCTATAATCACGTAGTTCAGCGTTTCTTTCGATTTGGTATCGAATTTCATCGGTAGGTCCTCGGTTCACATGTATTGGAGGATCAACATCATCCACCCAATTTCTATAAGTATATATATAGAAATAATTTTGAAAGAAAATAATAAGTAGGATAATGATGTGACATAACTTTAAACTGTGTACAGTGTAATGGACTGCATATGTTTTGAGTAAAAATATCAAAGCTGATATGACAGTGATGTGACATTTCTTTAAACTCTAAAAGATATTGTAACATCCTCTCTAGTGGCCTGGTAATTTCTAATTTTAAATTGATTATTTAATGATTTTATGAATTATGTGATATTATTATTTAATTGTGAAACATAGATAGATAAGTTCCAGAACTTATTGTGAATAGTAAATTATTACTTGTTTTAAATTATTTTAGTTGACAGTAAAATAAAGTAATATTCCTCGTGAAAGATTTCTAGGTTCCAGACAACAGATTTAAGACGGATATAAAAATACTCAAAATAAGTAAAGTGATGGAGCCAGCTTAAGTGAGGAGACGGATTTTGTAACTTTCCTTAAACCCTCATTTCATTTGAAACCCTAACTCATCTATCATCATCATAAGAACACATATACTTAAATTATATGTAAGTTTAATCAAGATTGGAGCTGAATTCTTGAGTTCTCTATCTTTCTAGATATCATCATCTTCTTCAAAGTGTAAGTGTGGTGTGTGTTGATAAACTTGTGTTGTGAGATTAAGTCAAATATGAACTTAAGTGAATTGATTGATGATAAATGTTGTTAATTGATGTTTTTGAGATTGCTAGATTCAGTATGATGTTTATTTGAAGTTAAATTCGTTGTTTGTATGAATTAGTATGTAAAAGATAGGAATTTGTGAGATTTGGTTCGAGCTGTGTGTGTGTGCAGGTCTGTTCTTGAGCTGAAGAACAGCTCAACGCGATCCCAAACCCTAGTCCGGATCGCGTTCATCAGTTATATTTTGAGCTGGACGAGTTTTGTTTTTGGGAACGCGATCCCAAGCATTAACCTGGATCGCGTTGCCAAGTGCAAATCTGTCACAGAAAGTTTTCCAAAGACGAACGCGATCCAGCTCTTGTTTCCGGATCGCGTTGCTCAGTGTATTTTGATAACAGAAACTTTTCCTAAGGAGGAACGCGATCCCACCAAATCTGATCCGGATCGCGTTTGCCTGTATTATTTTGATGATTATGATAACTTGTGAACTTAAGTGTATACTATATATATATGTATAGTATTGTTACTTATGCTTGTAGCAGATTATTAATGTGATTACTTGTGTAAGGTGTCCATTTACATAAGTATTAGTTGTTGATGACAAGTTACTAACTTGTGCGTTATGTGGTGTTTTAGATAAACCAAAGACTCAGTGATTAGAAGCTGAGTGTTGTGACTCCTGAGGTATCGGTGAGTGGATTTGGAACTCACCATTTGATTTAGTTGTAACTATTTGGTTGCAACAAGTAAACGTAGATATGTTGTGTATTTAATATTCATAGTTGATTATAAATCTATGTGCTATGTGTGGCCTTCGGGCATCAGTTGTTAATGAGGTCAACAGGTTGAACTGGTTGGTTGGGCTAGTTGGTTATTGTGTGAATGACACAGGGTCTTGCTTCATTTGTTGTGTGTATAGAACCCGTGTCTGAGTATAGTAACCACTAGTCATCGGTTTCGTCCGTTATGGCCAAACGGATATGGTTGGATAAGTGTTCTTGGGGAGCCACCCGGGTATTATGGTTTTCCCCAGAGCCACCGATCCTCAATACTATATTGTTGACTAGTTGTAATACATGTTTACGGTTGTTTGGGGTAAACAGGTAGTTAAGCTAAGTTGAGTTGTGTGTGAAGAATTCATTCACTTAGCTCTGTGCTAATCCCTCATCCTACTTCCTGCAGGTTTTTGATATATATGTGGGTGTCAGGAAAAGATGCTTTCGCAGGGAATGTCTGACAGATCATGACTCTGATATAGTTTAGCCATAAACCTGGTTTTGTAATATATAATACCCCGACGTATGTAGTTTGTTTTAAACAGTTCTAACTTGGTATGTTTTGAATATGTAACTGTGTATGTACATTATTTTAATGTACAATATATAAATATGTTTTAAATTCTTACGCTTCCGAGTAAAATAATATAATGTTGATTTATAGAATGAGGGGTGTTACAAGTTGGTATCAGAGCATAGATTTGGGTGAATTGAACATTGTAAAGTGTTCAATCCCAAATCTAGAGTATGTTATGTCAAACATTCCTGGTTATGAGATTTAACGTTGTGAGTAAATCTGATAGTAGATAAGTGCTAACGATTAACAAGTTTCAAGTTGTTGTGTTGAATACAGATATGGCAGATAACGAGCAACTGACCGCCAACCCTAATAATGCCTCACGGATCGATGTTCCTCCTTCAGATATTCATAATGAGAGACATTATCATGAGGGTACTTCTTTTCCTGCTCGTGAAGAATCGAATAGAGATGATTACTTGTTTCAGTTAGAAGATGAAGTGATTAATCTCAGAGAATTTAAAAGGCAGACGGAAACTGCATCATCCCAGCAACGTTCTCAGCAACAGATACCTGTGTTTGGTAATATTCCTCCTTTACAGTCAAATAAACAGTGTTCATTTAAAACGTTTATGCACCAGAATTTAGAGGTAGTACCAATCCATCAGTAACTTTAAATTGGTTAAGAGATATGGAGCGAAAATTTGATGTTACTCGCTGTGAAGAAGAATCCAAAGTGTTTTATGCTATTCAATGTTTAAAGGACGAAGCCATGGTATGGTGGGACTCGATTACTGGTCATTTGAATCAACAGCAGAAGGAAGCTATTCGATGGTCTGATTTTCATCAAGCTGTTTGTAATCAATATTGTTCAGATTTTGAGATGGCACGTATTAGAAGGGAGTTTGTGAATCTTCAATTAACCGATAAGATGACCATTGATGAGTTAATCACACAGTTTTCGGAAAAACTACGGTTTGTACAGCATTGGGTTCCTGATGAGAAAACCAGAATTGAGCAGTTTGTAGAAACATTACCTCATAATTATCGTACCACAGTAAGGTTAGCTAGTAATTTATCTCAAGCGTTTACTCTTGCACGTTCTGTTGATAGTGACATTAGAGGTTTTCAAGAATCTCAAGCGAGAAGTACTTCTTCTTCAATTCCAAAAGCTAGAACAGATTTTTCGGGTAAAGGAAAGTCTAGGTGGCAGGGTAATCGTCAGGGTCAAAGGTTTAATAATAGAAGTGGTTCATCTGGAAATAAAAGTGGTTACTCTGGAGGTTCTAACCGGTGTAATTCTTGTAAGTCAAGGCATTCTGGTCAATGTACTCCTCAGACAAATAAATGCCTTAAATGTGGTGAGCTTGGGCACGACCTCAGAAATTGCAGGTATCCTAATTTTGTGTGCTGGAATTGTAAGAAAGAGGGACATCGGGTTGGTCAGTGTCCTGAGGCAGGAAGACAGAGTTCTGGCTCGGTCGGGAGTTCGTCATCTTCCGGACAAAAGCGGAAGAATCCTCCGCCAGCAGCAAGTAGGGCATTTCAGATGACGGTCGATAAGGCTGTTCACACAGATGATGTGATTACTGGTACTTTTCTTATAAACTCTGTACCGGCTCGTGTATTATTTGATTCTGGAGCAAATTGTTCCTTTATATCTGTGTGTTTCTGTGATAAGTTGAAACTGATCCCTACTGTGATAACTAAGCCCTTAGAAGTAGAAATTGTTAGTGGCAAATTAGTTCCTGTTACCACCGCTGTGACTGGGGTTAATATTGTGATAGATGGTCAGACTTTTCCAATTTCATTTTTGTTAATGCCGATTCCAAGTTTTGATGTGATTATTGGCATGGATTGGTTAAGTCAGTTTAAAGCAAGTATAGATTGTCACCATAAGTTGATTAGAATCCCAATCTCTGAAGAGTCATATGTTGTGGCTCGAGGAGAACGGGATAGTGGATGTATTCCTCTGATTTCCATGATGAAAGCTAGGTAGTCGTTGTCTAAAGGTTGTGAGTCGTATCTAGCTTACGTCATTGATGCTAAATTAGAAAAGAAGTCTATTTCCGATGTTCCGGTTGTCTCTGAATATCCAGAGGTGTTTCCCGATGATTTACCTGGTTTACCACCGGTTAGGGAAGTTAAATATCAAATTGATCTTATTCCTGGTTCCTCTCCCGTAGCTAAAGCTCCCTATAGATTAGCTCCGTCTGAAATGAAGGAAATGATGAATTAGATACAGGAGTTATTGGATAGAGGTTTTATTAGACCGAGTTCTTCCCCGTGGGGTGCACCATTTTTGTTTGTGAAAAAGAAGGATGGGTCTTTCAGAATGTGCATTGATTATAGGGAATTGAATAAACGAACAGTAAAGAATAAGTATCCTCTGCCTCAAATAGATGATTTGTTTGACCAACTGCAAGGATCTTCTGTGTATTCTAAAATTGATTTGAGATCGGGTTACCATCAGGTTCGTGTTCGTGAACAGGATATTCCAAAGACTGCTTTTCGTACCAGGTATAGTCATTATGAATTCCTGGTGATGCCTTTTGGTTTGACTAATGCTCCAGCAGTTTTCATGGATTTAATGAACCGGGTATGTCGACCTTTTCTCGATAAGTTTGTAATTGTTTTTATCGATGATATTCTCGTGTATTCTAAGTCCGAATCAGAACATGCCATGCATTTGAGGTTAGTTCTTGAAACCTTGAAAAGAGAACAGATATATGAAAAATTTTCTAAATGTGAGTTCTGGATTCGGGAGGTACAGTTTCTGGGTCACATTATTTGTAATGATGGGGTGAAAGTTGATCCTGCTAAAATTGAAGCTGTTATGAATTGGAATGTTCCAAAGAATCCTTCTGAAATTAAAAGTTTCCTTGGGCTAGCTGGATATTATAGAAAATTCATTAAAGACTTTTCAAAGATTGCTGGTCCGTTAACCAAATTGACACGTAAAGATATTAAATTTCAATGGGATGAGTCACAGGAGATAGCTTTTCAGACTTTAAAGCAGTTATTGTGTCAGGCTCCTGTGTTAGCTTTACCAGATGGCTCAGATGACTTTATCGTTTATTGTGATGCATCTTATTCCGGTTTGGGTTGTGTTCTTATGCAAAAAGACAAAGTTATTGCTTATGCTTCTCGTCAGTTGAAACCGCATGAAAAGAACTATCCCACACATGATTTAGAATTGGCAGCTGTAGTGTTTGCTTTGAAAATCTGGAGACACTATTTATATGGTACTAAATGCATTGTTTGTACTGATTATAAAAGTCTTCAGTATGTGTTTTCACAGAAAGAATTGAATATGCGTCAAAGGCGATGGTTAGAATTAATCAAAGATTATGATTGTGAAATACGTTACCATCCAGGAAAAGCAAATGTAGTTGCAGACGCATTGAGTCGAAAAGGTACTTCTGACCGAATTTATTATTTGAAAGTTGATGTTTCTTCTGACTTAGTGGATCAGATAAAAGCTGCTCAGTTTGAAGCCTTAATGGATCAAAATTTGAAATCTGAAATCATGTTGAAAAGAAAAGAATTGTTGATAGATGCTTCTAGAGGATTAAAGACATTTCAGTCTCGTGTGTGGATTCCTCTGACTGGTAGCATTCGGGATATGATTTTAACTGAAGCTCATAAATCTAGATTATCTATTCATCCCGGGAGTACCAAAATGTATAATGACTTAAAGCCTTTGTATTGGTGGCCCACAATGAAAACCGATATTGCAAGGTTTGTTGGTAATTGTCATATATGTGCTCAAGTTAAAGCAGAACATCAGAAACCGTATGGGTCACTGAAACAGTTGGAAATTCCAGAATGGAAGTGGGAACACTTGACTATGGATTTTGTAACTAAACTTCCACGCACATCTCGAGGTAATGACATGATTTGGGTTATTGTTGACCGATTGACTAAAAGTACTCATTTTCTTGCTACGAGTGAAACAGCGTCTTTGACTAAACTCGCACAATTGTATGTTAATGAAATTGTCTCGAGACATGGTATTCCATTATCGATTGTATCAGATAGAGACTCTCGATTTATTTCTCATTTCTGGCAAAGTTTACAACAAGAGTTGGGTACCCGCGTTAATCTCAGTACGGCTTATCATCCTCACACAGACGGTCAGTCAGAACGTACTATTCAGACGTTAGAGGATATGCTCAGAGCTTGTGTCTTAGAGTATGGAGGTTCTTGGGATTCTTACCTTCCTTTGGTGGAGTTTGCTTATAATAATTCTTATCATTCCAGTATTGGTATGCCTCCGTATGAAATGCTTTATGGTCGTCGTTGTCGTACCCCCACTTGTTGGTTAGAAGCAGGAGAAAAGCAGTTTGCGGGCCCAGACATTGTACAGATTACTGCTGACAAAGTGGCTATCGCCCGAGAAAAGCTAAAAGCCGCACGTGATAGACAGAAACAGTATGCAGACCCACGTAGGCGACCAGTTACATTTACCGAGGGTGAGTTGGTATATTTGAAAATCTCCCCATGGAAAGGTGTTATTCGATTTGGAAAGCGAGGTAAATTGGCACCTAGATACATTGGTCCCTTCAAAATTCGTCAGGTGGTTAACGATCAATCAGTTTCATTGGATCTTCCTCCTGAGCTTGATGGTATTCATGATACGTTTAATATCTGTTACTTGAGAAAGTGTAATGTCGAGGATCAATCTCAAATTCTTCCTTTACAAGATTTGAAAGTCGACCAGAATCAGAAATTAGTTGAAGAACCGATTGAAATTCTCGATAGAAAAGTTAATAAACTTAGAAAGAAACAGATACCAATAGTGTTAGTGAAATGGAAACACAGTTTAGGTTCCAATTTGACCTGGGAGACCGAGGAGTCTATGAAATCCAGATATCCTGGATTGTTTGATTGAGTCTAGATTTCGAGGACGAAATCTCCTGAAGGAGGGGAGATTTGTAACATCCTCTCCAGTGGCCTGGTAATTTCTAATTTTAAATTGATTATTTAATGATTTTATGAATTATGTGATATTATTATTTAATTATGAAACATAGATAGATAAGTTCCATAACTTATTGTGAATAGTAAATTATTACTTGTTTTAAATTATTTTAGTTGACATTAAAATAAAGTAATATTCCTCGTGAAAGATTTCTAGGTTCCAGACAACAGATTTAAGACGGATATAAAAATACTCAAAATAAGTAAAGTGATGGAGCCAGCTTAAGTGAGGAGACGGATTTTGTAACTTTCCTTAAACCCTCATTTCATTTGAAACCCTAACTCATCTATCATCATCATAAGAACACATATACTTAAATTATATGTAAGTTTAATCAAGATTGGAGCTGAATTCTTGAGTTCTCTATCTTTCTAGATATCATCATCTTCTTCAAAGTGTAAGTGTGGTGTGTGTTGATAAACTTGTGTTGTGAGATTAAGTCAAATATGAACTTAAGTGAATTGATTGATGATAAATGTTGTTAATTGATGTTGTTGAGATTGCTAGATTCAGTATGATGTTTATTTGAAGTTAAATTCGTTGTTTGTATGAATTAGTATGTAAAAGATAGGAATTTGTGAGATTTGGTTTGAGCTGTGTGTGTGCAGGTATGTTCTTGAGCTGAAGAACAGCTCAACGCGATCCCAAACCCTAGTCCGGATCGCGTTCATCAGTTATATTTTGAGCTGGACGAGTTTTGTTTTTGGGAACGCGATCCCAAGCATTAACCTGGATCGCGTTGCCAAGTGCAAATCTGTCACAGAAAGTTTTCCAAAGACGAACGCGATCCAGCTCTTGTTTCCGGATCGCGTTGCTCAGTGTATTTTGATAACAGAAACTTTTCCTAAGGAGGAACGCGATCCCACCAAATCTGATCCGGATCGCGTTTGCCTGTATTATTTTGATGATTATGATAACTTGTGAACTTAAGTGTATACTATATATATATGTATAGTATTGTTACTTATGCTTGTAGCAGATTATTAATGTGATTACTTGTGTAAGGTGTCCATTTACATAAGTATTAGTTGTTGATGACAAGTTACTAACTTGTGCGTTATGTGGTGTTTTAGATAAACCAAAGACTCAGTGATTAGAAGCTGAGTGTTGTGACTCCTGAGGTATCGGTGAGTGGATTTGGAACTCACCATTTGATTTAGTTGTAACTATTTGGTTGCAACAAGTAAACGTAGATATGTTGTGTATTTAATATTCATAGTTGATTATAAATCTATGTGCTATGTGTGGTCTTCGGGCATCAGTTGTTAATGAGGTCAACAGGTTGAACTGGTTGGTTGGGCTAGTTGGTTATTGTGTGAATGACACAGGGTCTTGCTTCATTTGTTGTGTGTATAGAACCCGTGTCTGAGTATAGTAACCACTAGTCATCGGTCTCGTCCGTTATGGCCAAACGGATATGGTTGGATAAGTGTTCTTGGGGAGCCACCCGGGTATTATGGTTTTCCCCAGAGCCACCGATCCTCAATACTATATTGTTGACTAGTTGTAATAAATGTTTACGGTTGTTTGGGGTAAACAGGTAGTTAAGCTAAGTTGAGTTGTGTGTGAAGAATTCATTCACTTAGCTCTGTGCTAATCCCTCATCCTACTTCCTGCAGGTTTTTGATATATATGTAGGTGTCAGGAAAAGATGCTTTCGCAGGGAATTTCTGACAGATCATGACTCTGATATAGTTTTGCTATAAACCTGGTTTTGTAATATATAATACCCCGACGTATGTAGTTTGTTTTAAACAGTTCTAACTTGGTATGTTTTGAATATGTAACTGTGTATGTACATTATTTTAATGTACAGTATATAAATATGTTTTAAATTCCTACGCTTCCGAGTAAAATAATATAATGTTGATTTATAGAATGAGGGGTGTTACAGATATGGTGCACTGGAGGTGCTCTGGTGTATGTTGATGATGCAGTTTCCATGCAACCCCATCTATTCCTAATTTGATTTTATTCCTTTATATTTCATATATTTACTGAATCTTCTTTTTGGTCTGGATCATAACATGTTAATACTCTATAATTTGTTGAAGATTCAAGCACTTGGTGTCGGTAACAACATCAAACATATCGTTTGCCTTTGCTTTATAATCGGTAGCTTATAAATCGCTTGATTATTTGCATATATATATATTGCTTTTGCAATAAGGTATGGCTTGCTGTTATATTTATTTCATGAAATTGGTATTTGGATTCATATTTTCTAATTTTTTGTGTTAGTATTAGTATTATTGTATATATTCTCTATTTTTATTTTTCTTTAATATTTTCCAAAAGCTTTATGTCTTTGCATTTTATGTGTTGCTTTGGTAAATGTGGCGTATATCTTAGAACAATGTCAGATTTTCTAACTGATGATGGTCTGGACATTTATTTCCCTTGAATTATCTGGTTTTGGAAGTTTTGATTGTAGGACAACTGTGAAGTACCATCGTGGTGATGGTGTTGTAGTTGTATGCTTCTCTATTCACCTCCTCTATCAATATATGGATGAACATGGGATGACAACTTATTTTTTGACCTTTAAGGTACAATTTCCTATGGACAAGTGAACAACACCCGAGACTCTGAGAAAGGACATGGAAAGAAAAACAGGGAGCAAAGCTACCAACTTACCGTGAAGCTCATTTCAGTTGACTATAATGGTTATCATCTTCTTTTGATTGAAACACCCGTTCATAATTTTTCCAACACTCTGCCATCTCCTCCCCGTTATCTTCTTCTTCGTCGTCTTCTACTTGCACTTTTTGAGCTTTACTATGTGATTCTTTTCCTTTGCTTGTGTGTGTTTTCTTTTACCATTTTTATCTCCATCTTTCACTTCGTCGCTTGTCTCATTATCCAAATTCGAATCAATAATCTTATAAGGTGTTTCTTTAACAACGTATCTCCTCTGAACACAAACATAATATAACCATTTATCAACAAAAATAATTTTTATTAACATAAACAAGAACAATGTAACCATTAGATATATATAGATACATTCATGAATTTTTGAAAAAATAATGTTAGGATAAAACGAACTCTCAAGTTAACTATTAGTCACAAAGCGGATAGTAAAGAAGTTAGAAAATGCAATGAGACAATAAACACAAAGATTTAAGTCGAAGGTTGAGACAACTTATATTAATAGGTAGAGAAAAATACATGAAACAATAAATTTGCTAAAAGGTTTACAAGTATGTGATTAACACATACACTATAAAAGAGTATATTCTTTGTGCCAAAAGACTAAAGAGATGAGAGAAAATGAACAAGAGATTATTATGTTCATTAGTGTATTTATTCCTCACAACAAACATCTCTATTTATAGGCATACAAATGCACCAACTTGTTTGCCACTTGCTTTGCTTTGTCACCAAGGGATAAATTTGAGCACACAAAGAAAACAAATCATTAGTTAGATTCTTTCAAAGATGTGGGTAATTCCCTACCACACATTAGTCAAGCAACTTGTAGACTTGCATAAGGCATATGACCAAGTTCAATTAACACATAAAGTGGATCATATACTTAATCGAAAAATCATTTATCATGTTAGACATATGTGAGAAGCTATATGTGATTAGGGTTTGGGCTGCGTTGGGCCAAAACAATAATGGGCAAAAAATATAGAGTCAGAGATATCGGATTAATGCTATGTGACTTTTTAATTTTAATATAGAATAAAAAAAGATGTGTTTGAGATTTAAAGTTACGCTAACAAACTATATAATTTATAGAAGGGTAAAAAATGAATTTTAAACACAACTTTGTTTACTTAACATACTTTTTAGACACAAAGTGATTGAAGTCCATTGACAATTTTATAAAAATGATAATACATTGTACATTTTATATTATATTAAAGTCGATTATTCATTGTATATAACTATATATTGTCCATTTTGTATTATTTAAATCGATTATTCATTGTTGTATTTCAGTTATGGTTAATCATATCTTAGTGGTCACTAGTTGCACCTTAATTAACTTCTTGGTTTACCGTTGAGTTCCTCATTTTGAACCATTTTACAAGAATTACTCTATAAAAGGTGAAGTCGAAAACTATAGCAAAACTCCAACAAAAGTTATACTAGATGGGATTAGGCAATAGAAAAAATAAAATCAAGTAAGTTACTAAGTACAAGATTCGAACCGAAGACATGTAATATGGATGTTTCATGGCTTTCGAGCATAACACATTTGTGATCAGTGACGGATCTAAAGTATAGACTCAAATGGTTCATAAATACCGTATAATAACTTGGTTGATGTCACAACTTGACAAAACAATCGGGTCGGGTCGCGAGGTCATCAATAAAAAACAAGAAAACACATATGCATTAATATTATCAGAAATTGAATGGTGTTATAATTGTCCTCGATGAAATTTTATACCTTGAAAATGATTAATGAGTAACTCTTGTTACTAATGCTTTTTAAAGTATCTTTTTTTCTTCATACAATAGTAAACAAGTATTTATAAGGTCATCACTCATTTTGTCGTTCACATCACTCTTTATCGACTTCATTGTAAAGTGTACGCTTCACAATTAAAGAATACATTTAACAATTTAAAAGTACAAAATCAGATTTAAAACATAATATATGTACAATTAGCAATTTAACTCTCATGGGTAAAGCTAACCAATAACACGATCATAAGAAATTTACTGAAATGTAATCAAAATCGATGCTAAAGTTTTTTACACAATAAACAAAAGCCTAATTTTGATGAGAGACAGATGCAGAAAATTTAGTTGGGGTATTCCATACTTCACAAGTCAGTTTTTTTATTTTCAAGGAGTAATGTTTTGTTTATTTGGGCTATTTATGAGTTAGAGTATTAGACTTGGGTTATTGTTGACCAAGGTAGGTCATCTTATTTTTTCAACCTAGTTCGTCGATATATATATCCAATACTCTATAAATAATTTTCAAATTTAGTGTGGGTCACTTGCCCCATGTTCCAAGAGACTAAATCCGCCCCTGTTTGGGGTAAAAACCAATCTATATTTATAACTAAGGGATGAGACTCTTAATTATTTGTCAAATATATACACATGTCACATCATACCGATCCTATGTGTCATAACCATATAAAAAAATTAATGATGTGGATTTTCCTACACCCTTATTCCAAATAAGGTAATATTCAATTAAAATTTATATTATAACTATTTTTATTTAATAAGGTAATTAATAAAATTAAATTATACTATTTTAATTCAAAATAATGTGTCATATAATAACACTTATAACTTTTTATTATAGTTCAAACTCATGACATCCTTTAATCTATTTTTTCCTTCTAATTTTAACCTTTTAGTTTTTTCATCTTAATCTTAACTCTTATTCCTCTAACTTTCTTTTTTTATTAGAAAATAAATAAATAAACTTTTAGTAAATTATGAGAACTTACTTTTAATGTAATTATATCTTTCATTAAAGTTTTGTTAATTTGAATTTTTTTTATTATCATCTTACATATTAAGAGAATTCAATTTCTATTATTTAGTAAACTGAATACAATGCAAATGGTAAGACGTGTACTTCTATTAATTCTATATTCACTTTTCAAATCTATATAATGTAGGTATATATTTGATTGTTATAGAATGATTTATATTTTGTGCATATATATGTACATTAGTTATTCAATAAAACGTCTAAATTGTTATAGTAATTTTTACAATTTATTTTCCCAAGATTATTAACGTACACATTGTTTATCAATTGTTGCAAGGTTAACATATTATAACTATAGAAAACGGAAATGTCACAATGAATAGACAATTTTTGTTAGCTAGAAAAATGTTAATTGATAACATACACATCTTTTTTAACCTTCCTATTTCATTGATATATTGTTGGAAAAATATGCTGTTATTAATTCATTTTTGAGGGGTTAAAAATTATAAAGTATCACTAATACTGATAAAAAAAATTTCTTTTATAATCTGAAAGTTTTCACCATTTCATATATCATTTTGACTTGTGATTCACATATTACGACATTTTATAATGTTAGTCGTGCATCGTACGGGTTTAACACTAGTATACTTATATATGATAATATACATTACATTTATTAATTTTGGGCCCTGGCTCACTCTGTAGGCCTGCACCTGCATTGGGCCGGGCCTGCATATGTGATTAAAACTAGCGTTTGATCACGCGTAAATAAATATTTTTAGGTTTTTAAACCTACATGTACTTAATCATACGTGATTATAACTAATTTTGTATGTGATTGAAACCAAAATCACATGTCATCATAGCTATTTATCGTACGTGAATTTCAAATTGCAACTATTATCAACATAAAACTTGTTAATGTCTAACAATGAATATCGTAAATCATCTACCTGACTAAAAAATTAGTTTGTATCAAATATGAGACAAATCTATCACTAATCGTATGCAAAATTTAAATTCTTTTTAAAATTACATATAATTTTATTTTGAACAGTTTTAAGATCCACAAAGAAATAGAGAAAATAATAGTCGAAAAAAGACGCTAGTTATTGGTGAATTTTTATAACTTTTTGATTAGTCATTTTTGTAATGTTTAAATATAAAAACCTTGGTGAAAGTGTGCCTCCTCCTTAATTAAAGTGAACGTTTCATATTGGTTCTTTAATTCTTCAATTATTTATCATTATTTATTTATTAATCTATTTTGCGAAAAATGGTAATTAAAATAAAAAGATTTTATCAATTAAAGTTGAAAAAACAAAAGATACAACGGTGCACTAACACGTGAATACAAACCCCAAAAAGTGAAATTGTGTAAGCTAACATTTTTGTCAAAACCTATTAAGAAATAAAAATCAAACTAAATTGAATGGAAACTTCTTATTGAAAGTGGAGATTGATGAAGCATAAACAACCCATTTGGAGAAGCTTCATTCGAATCCAAAATAAACCACCAACAAGAATAACGTAATTGAAAGTTTGTGTTTAATTAAGCCCACAAAGCCAACTAAGATATAAAACCACCCAGGCAAAATCCACACTTAAGTTGAAGATCATATTCGCATGTGCATCATCGAAAGGCAACTATAATTTCGAATTTCAGAATTCCGCTTTATTATCTTGTTGACGAACGCCACTATTGAATTTGTCATTTTTTATTGACCGACCTCGACAACTAGTTGTCGGAGTTCGGTGCGAACGCGCAGCGGAAAATACGGATTATAAAACGATTTAAATTCCGAACTCTTTCATTTAATCGACATGTACAAAACAATAGCTACAATAGAGATAAGAATAAGAATCATACCCTTGAAGCGTAACTCCGATCGATACGATCTTCGGCTCAAACGAGAACCTCTCTATCGGGGAGACACCCAAAGTTCCGATCTCGAATGTATGCTTTCGGTCACCGATTCCAGCTCCTTGAACACCTCTTTATCTCCACCACGCCGCAACACCACACCTTTGTGTATTGCGTATCCGAAATCCTCAAAGTCTTGAGATTTCGAACTGATTTTGCGGTTTTCTCTTGAGAGAAAACCGTGGGTTAGAAAGGAAGAGAGAGAAGTGAAAAGTGATTAGTGTTAAAATGAGGAGGTTGAGTCTTATAAAAGATTCAAGAAAACTCATCTTTCTTTACATGCATTCTTGAGAACATAAATGCATGGAATCTTTTATTATGTTTAATTAAATACTAGTTATTAGTATAACTAATTTAATTAAACCAACTCAACTTAGCTAATTATTTAGACCATTAACAAATGTCTAGTTAGCTAATCTCATGTACGAAAGCATATTAAACGATTTTCGACCGACCTTTGCGTGTGACCGAATAGGATAAATGGACTTTATATTATTATGTCATGGGCATATCTTTGAATCATATATACCACGGTCAAACCCGAAGCCAACCCGAGAACATTGATTCCAACAGACTCCCACTTGCACATACATGAATAATATTTGTATGTCTAAAAGAACATACTAAATGTAACCAGTGCAACGACATGTTACATTTTCTATTAGTTGATTTACATCAATTCTCCTTTTGTTCTAGATATCATTATGAATGTGTGACATGGTTAAGTGTCAATCAACATCGTTCAAGATTATGTTTCTCGATCGAGATTTGTGATGATCATGATAGACTGCAATCATATTGATTCAGTGTTAGCATGGCTATGCATTTAACATCAGCGCAAATCAACAAGGGGCCCAGTGATATCGTTTCAACTCGCTTAAAGAAGAAGGAACAAATTGTTTCGACTACATAGACATCCATCACATCTCATGTTGTACCCAATCTATACCCTTATAACTGGAATTACGCACAGCGTTAGATGCAGGTCAAAGTACAATACAATATGTGTTAGGATTCATCATGTATCTCCACTCTAGGATAAAGATGATGCCATCTTAGAATTACCTTTTAACTTAAAACCATGAAGTAATTCCTAAGTGTGGTCATTCCAGATGCTTGAATCAATTATCAGGTTCCTCATGAACGTAGTATCATATAAGCCTATATAACTACACTTCATAGCAGCCTTAATTCAATTCTCTCTCCATTAGAGAATGACTGACTGTGAAAGTTTATGAATTAATATTCAATGGAGTGTAAAACATTTAAACAAGATAATATACAATGAAATGATCGCGTCATGCGTATTATATAATCTCCATATACAAAATCATCAAATCGATTGTAATAGATTATTATCTAATGTTCAAGGTGTCAGATTTAACGTATTAAAGTACAATCAAAGCAAATCATCAATAACACGAACACCAATAGATCTACGATGAGCATCATGTTTGGTCTGTGACAGAGGCTTGGTGAATGGATTAACCAAGTTTTCATTCGTGTCTATTATGCTTATGACAATGTCCCTTTCCGCGACAACTTGACGAACATAATGGTACTTTCTGAGTATGTGCCGTGTGCGCTTTTGAGATCTTGGTTGTTGAGCTAAGACAACCGTACTCTCATTATCGTAGAAAATCTCAACGGGATCATTAATGGTGGGAACTACACCTAGATCCCTGATGAACTTCTTTATCCACATGGCCTCTTTAGCAGCCTCACTGAGTGTTATGTACTCAGATTCTATTGTCGAATCTGCAATGGTGCTTTGCTTGGAGCTTCTCCAAGTAACTGCGCCACCATTCAGTGTAAACACAAATCCTGATTGCGAGGAGCAATCATCTCTATCTGATTGGAAGCTAGCATCGGAATATCCTTTGATACTCAGTACATCTTCCCCACCATAGACCAAGAACGTCTCTTTCGTCCTCCTAAGATACTTCAGAATGTTCTTGACTGCTATCCAGTGAGCTTCCCCAGGTTTGGCCTGATAACGACTAGTCATGCTTAAAGCATACGATACGTCAGGCCTAGTGCATATCATGGCATACATGATCGATCCTATAGCCGAAGCGTATGAGATACGACTCATTACTGCTATTTCTTTATCAGATGTTGGACTGTTGAGTCACTGGTCGCTGATCTCAACTCATTAGTCGCTGATATAAAGTCACTGATACTCTCTCTGAAAGACTTATTGGAAATGATCGTAGTTGAAGCTGCTGTTGCAAAAGTTTTAGTCTCTGATCCTATCTCTCCAGCTAGAAGATGAAGAACCTATCAAGATAAAAGACTCAACTTTGTGTGTCGCTGATACTCATCTACCAGCGAGAGTCTCCAAGTCTTTTTTAAGTTATTTCTTCTGCTGAATAAAAGAAGTCACTCAAGTACTGTAGATCAAGTTACTCTTCAAGAGCACGTTAGTTCGCAGTGAGTAAGGAGAGCCTCTATTACTTTAGTGACTGCAGCATTAAATGTTGCATTAATAAGGAGTTGACATATTCTACATTATTACGGTGCCACGCGTGCTCCTCGTGACTTGGTCCATCATAGAAACTAACGTGGCAGCAAGTGATTGGCTTCAAGGTAAAAGGTGATATTTCCCAAGACAGAATGTCGGACCATGATGTATCACATCTCAACTACCTCACCCATCAAGCAGCGACACGTGTCCTTTCAGATCCGGAAATTAAGGATTTCAGTGTCTATAAATAGCATAGTATGTTGTACTCCATTTTGTGTCGATTGTTCGTATTGTTACTTGTTTGTCCGTGACTAGTTTGTCTAAGATACGAACAACACCAACGAGTGAACTAATAGCGTGTTTGTCCACTATTGGTTCATCTCAGCGAGTGAGCAAGTCAGCGTGTCTGTCCACTACTGCTCATCTCCATTTGTAAAAGCTGTATTGTTTGATTTAGATTAGCTTTGGCTAATCTATTCCGCAATCAACAATAGATAAATTTTATCAATAAAAGAATTTATCTTTCAGCTAGTATTGCATCAGCAATTGAACTGCTTATCATACTTATATATATTTGTGTTCATATTGCTGTCATTTAAACACGATTAAAAACTTGCTAAATAAATTAACACATTAAAACAGAAAAATTTTTAATTGTATTCAACCCCCCCTTCTACAATTAACCAACTGTTAACGATTCATAATCACTAACATAATAGTGATTAGGGACTCACAATTGGTATCAGAGCGGAGTTGGTTTAAATATAATTAAATCAGATCTGCAATGGAATCAGATAAATACAGTTGTGTTGATTCTGAGTACCAAAAGGGAAATGGCTCCACTACTAAACCACCAGCTTTTGATCCATCTAGAATTGAAACCTGGATGTCCAGGATGATGATGTTCTTAAATCTTGTCGATGATCGCCTTTGCACAATAATTATTGATGGTCCATACACCCCAACTACTATTGTTCCTGCAGTTGCAGCTACTGCAACCACTCCTGCTATACCTGAAATGGTTATGCCTAAAAGGGAGGAACAATGGTCAGATGAGGATAAGCGTATGGTAAGGCTAGACAAAAAGCTAAAATTTACATAAGCATGACACTTCCTGATGAAGTGTTTGAGTCTATTAGATTGTGCACAACAACGAAACATATGTGGGATACTCTTAGAAACATCTATATTGGAACTCCTGACATAATTCGCTGTAGAGAAGTAAATCTAACTCGTCAATATGAGTTGTTTGCTATGGAACCCAATGAGTCACTGACATCTACCTACACTAGATATCAAGCTTTAATTAATAAAATGGAAAAGGCTAATATAGGAAAGGACCAGAGATTCATTGTTGAAAAGTTTCTAGAGTTACTACCTAGGAAAACTTGGGGAACCATTGCAACATGCATAAGACAAAGAAATGATTATAATTTTCTCAATCTAACTCAAGTTTATGGAATTTTACTAAATTGGGAACAATCTGAGAAGCTAGCTGATCAAAGTGAGCACATTCGTGTTGCACTAGGAGGACAAAAGATTTCGAATGCCCTTGTAGCTGAGCTTGATGAAGTTGATCAAAAGCAGAAAGCAAAACTCACCAAGTTGAGCTCAAAGTCACTGATTGCAGAAGAAGAAGGTAGTGTCGCTGAAGACCAGTCAGAAGCAAGCTATGATGAAGGACTAGAGAAGTTGGAAAGAGATATGGCCATGATGGTTGCAAACTTCAGAAAGAACAGCAGATTCAACAGACTTGCTGGTGCATCATCAAATGATGATTCTAAACCAAAAGGTGAGTGCTACAAATGTGGCAAGCCTGGCCATTTTGCAGCTGAATGCCGGTCCAAAGCTATCAACTCTTTCGTTGATCAAAAACCCAACTTCAGAAATGACAAGTACAACAAGTACAAAACAAAGTACAAGAAGCTGAAGGAAATGTCCAAGTCAAAGAAAAGGAATAAAGGATTTATTGCTGAAGAAGGATCTGTCAGCGACTCTGACTCAACTTCATCATCTGATGAGGAAGAAGCAATGATCTGTTTAGACAAGGATTACTGCCTGATGGCTGATGATGCTGCTTTCCATGAAGACATCAAAGAAGTAGCTCAGAAATGTTCAGCATCTGGGTGGGATCCAGAAACTCTCTACAAGGTACATTGTTTTAAGTCTGCATCAGCGACTGAAAAAGATTTAATCTTTGAGACTTTGATAGTTGACTTATCAAATGCTCATGACATTCAGAAAAGACAAGAATGTATGATCAGTGACTTAACATCTAAACTTCAACTTCAAGAAGAAAATTTGTTAAAAATAAAAAATCTTACACTTGATCTTGATGCACAAATACATGCAAATCAAATATGCATTCAAGAAAAAGTGTTGTCCCTGTACCTTGGATCTAGAACAGACTTAATCAACCAATCGTGTGGCGGAATCACACAATTGAAGTAACTAATATGAAACACAAATCGAAACAATAATGAATTGAGTAATAATGATTTGTATTGCAATATCAAATGCTTACTAGCTTGTTTACAGAGTGTTTAGTCGACAAGTTGTGCTCAGGTTTTGTCCAACCCTTGCAATGAGCCGTAATGGCTCTTTATATACAAACAGAACGATTCTGCGACACTTGCTAAGTGTCGCAGATTATAACCCTAGTGCGACACTTACTAAGTGTCGCTTGAATGCGACACTAAGTAAGTGTCACTCAAAATAGAAAATTAACAATTTTCTAATCTAAGCTATTACAGACTCAAGACCAACTGACAGACACACTAATATGACTCAACAAACTCCCCCGTGTCTTCAGCTTGGTCTCTAAATATCTTCAATATCAAATCCAGTCTGCAGGGAGATTCCCACCTGCATGAATTCCCTTAGCTACGCAGAGATCCACAACTCTTTGAAATCTCATAGCATCTTCTTGATCAATCATATCAAATTGCAATCTATTACTGTGAAGAGCTTGAAGATCATTCTTTGACATATTAATCAGGCTAAGAGGATCAAAAACTCTAAGAGTGTAGCCAGTAACATGTTTCCATTCTTTAGCATCACGTCCCGGTCCCTTTTGAGAAAAATATTCAATAACCGCCTCTCCAGTAACCGTGTCATACCACCAGAACCTAAAATTTCCCAGCACATCAAATGGTAACCTTTCAAATGGCACTTGGGTAAGATTCTTGGTTGGAGGATAATGATAACCATATATGGGTTGGCGCGTCCTCAGATCCAGCTTCTTTTTGTTAGAAAATCGAATCCCCATCACTGGTCGAATCCACTTAAATTTCTTTGAGTTGATTTCTCGACGCAGGATGTTCTGAAAGAATTCAGCTTCGCGATTGTCAGTGGGATTGATCATATTCAACTGAGCTAGTCGATTTAGATCAACCTTCGGTAATGTAGTCAAATGATCTAGCCTTGCCTTAAAATATTGAATGCCATCTTGCCTTTTGATGACAAACAATCTGAAATCAGCATCAAACTTCCAAGACTTTATTAGCCCAGATAAATCACCGTGAACAGAATATGCTCGGCATCTTTTTAGCTCAGGCGTTGGAGGCAAAATCCATTCTGGATACCTTTTAGGTTGAGCGGTGGACGTTGAGGTACCAGCAGAATGCGAAGAAGGTTCGGCAGAGGCTGCAGAAAAGGCAGCAGGAACGGTATCATCATCTGATTCTACCTCCTCATATGGATTTTCTTCGAACACATCTTCATCAGAGACTACATCAGGTTCAAATTCCACTTCATCATCAAATATGCTCGGACCTCTATCCTCAGTAGATGCCCCAAATACTAGATTTTGTAGATATTCTAGATTTGCATGTGAGTAATCAACATTTAATGGCATTGGTTGACCAGGAACGTGAGAAGAAGATGCAAAATAATCCAAACTGATATTTTCATTAACATCAGAATCATTAATTACATTTACATTTTCTTGGCCTGTGGTTTCCGGTTCTAACTCCCCCGGAACCACAGCCATAGTTTCTAATTCTAACACATGACGCTCAAGTTCCGGTACACGAGCAGCCGTGGTTTCTAGCTCCAAAAGTCTTGACGCTTGAACCTGTATAAGAGCTTGTTGATCGTGAAGCATCTGGTTCATTTGCGCCATATCTTCCATCAATTTCTTTAAGAATTCCGGCTGGGGCTGAATATCATCAGAAGCAGTAGTCGAGGTTCGTTGACGACGTTGCTGAGGAACATCATCGGATTCTGTGTCCGAAGAATCCCGAACCCGCTTACCCTTATCAGCAGCGGAAGATGTAGCAGCAGCAGCAGGTGTAGAAGTTGGAAAATTTTCAATATCGACCAGAACTTCTTCCAAAACCGCTTCATCAACTTGCGGTGGTGGAGCTGCAACATCAAGAAATCCATTATCCGGCGGAGGCACATATTCTTCATCAATCACGTGGCCGAATAACGGAACATCAGGCAGAGCTGCCTGACCTTTTGGGGGTGTTGCACAATCCCCAAAAACCCTGACCAGCATTGGAGTCAAGGTCAGAATTGACCTTGGGTCAGGCTGAATCCCTAGATTAAGGGAATTCAGGATCAGCTGCAAAAACCGTGGATACATAAACCACATATGATCGCCTGCTCGTAGATTATCCACTAGATGCCCAAAAATATAACCAGAGTAGTTGAAAGGTTTATTGTAAACCAATCCCAGCATCAGGGAGATTGTCCCATAGCTCATCCCATCAAATCCATCCTTCCTTGGCGAGAGGCACACAATGATAATATGTGCCAAGTACCTCCAGACTCTGCTCAAATGCTGTTTCCTATATTGGTCTGGAGGAATAGCTGGATAGCCCATGCGCTGAAGACCTCCAGCGATAAAACTATTCTCAAACTGAGTTGGAAACTCAGAATTGTCATCAAAAGTCAGAACTTCTCGTATCGTATCCTCTGTAATCTCAATACGATGGCCGAAAACAGTTGATAAAATCCTTCGATAATCTCCTTCTGTGTTAATCACAGCATTCGCATAAAATTCCTCGATCTGATTCAAGTAGATTGGACACGAAGCTGTTATAGCATGGTGAATCCTCGAGCGACGTAGAAACTGGATCATCGGATGAAACGGAATTGAATTGGCGTGCGTATCATCGAGAAAAGCCACCACATTATGTCGTGGTTGTGTGCGGCGAGCGTAAATAGCTAAATTTGCCATCTGCACGAAAATAAGACATAGATAATACACAAGGAAATGTTATACCGTTAGAACAAATAAAATATAAACTTATCTTTCAAAATTACCTTTAGGCGACACTTAAGTAGTGTCGCTAAATGAAGTAGCGACACTTGAGTAAGTGTCGCTCAGTAGTCAAAAAATTCACTATGCGTCACTTAAGGTAAGTGTCGCAGTGTTGCAAATCAAGAGGCGACACTTAAGGAGAACTGTAGGCGACACTCAAGCTGAGTGTCGCAAAAGACAATGCGGCACTTAAGTAAGTGACGCATCAGCTTGTTGTTCCTTTAAAAAACGACACTTAAGGTTAGTGTCGCAATAGACAGGGCGACACTTAATCAAGTGACGCATAGCAAGAGGCGACACTCAAGTTGAGTGCCACAGTTAGAGTTCATATTACCATGATGTGACACTCAAGGCGAGTGTCGCTTCGAGTGTCGCAAAGATGAACACGAACCCAGAAACTATAAACCCAGATTTCAAAATTTACACAAACTTCTAATCTAGGTCAAATTAGGTGAAAAGCTTGACATATATATGCATATCGACTATAAAGAGCTTAATAGAAACATCTAATTAACATTTATTTAGCCTCAATCACAGTTTCTTCAAAAACCTAAACTAAACATACGAGCCCTAGATTAAAACGAACTAAAAACTTAATGATGCAAGGAAAAACTTGTACCTTTTGATGCGTACGGTTTAGTAGAACAGGAATCTAAGAAAGAGATCAAGAAGGATGCGAAAACAGAAAGCAATCGTGTGACAGAGTGAGTGTCGCTAGATCGAGAGCGAGTGTCGCTGGTTTTGAGTGAGTGTCGCTAAGTAAGTATGAGAATAAATGCCGCAGGGAGACGTTTATATACTCTATACCATAGGCGACACTCACATGCGACACTCTGTGCGACACTTAGTGAGTGTCACAGATTCAAAATTGTGAAAAATTTCTAAAATTTTTTCAAATTCTTTCGCGAGTCGGTTTTGGCTATTCAGTGACATTTGACTTTAATTAAGACAAAAAATATTAGAATAATTTATAAATTAACTAAGAATTCAAAAAAAGTACACTATTTTTGGTGACGGGATTGTTTTGGGTCTGGTTAGGGATCATATTAAGTCATCATACATTACTTTACATAAGTTTGCTGTTATTCCAATTATCAGTATACTTGTCCTCTTTAAATTTACATAAGATATTTAAAATAAATTTAATGACATACATTTCAAGACGATTGTTCATATCATTATCCTCTTAAACAACTAACCTTCATTCATCAGAGATAACCTTTTATTGTTAATATGTTCAATCTTTTGCAGTTCACACATATGACATACTCCTAACATCTACATATGGTTAATCTTTATATTAAGAAAAATTATATGACACTTATTTTTAAGAATCAAGACATTGGTGACAGGTCTATACTTACGTATAACAGAGTGACTTATCTTGATTCAGGTTTAAACAAAATCAATTTTCGTCAAGTCATTGGTGACAGGTCTGTACTTCCGTACAACAGAGCGACTTAACTTGACTTAAGTATGTATTTTTATTTGAAACTCTAAGATTTTGCAAGTCTGATTAACTCACAGCTGTTTAATTTTTAAGATATAGTACCAGAGACCAGGTCTGTACCGACGTACAACAGAGGAAACCAATACTATATCCCCCAAATAAGTTGATATAAAATTTCAGAATATAAAAATTGTCCATATTAAATATAGGAATTAAGACACATCGTCGTACGTCATATGATGTTTACTTCATAAAATGAACAAGTAGTTGGAATTACTTTTTAATATCTCTGAGAACAAATAGAGAGTTGCCTATGAACATATCATATGATGAAGCTGTATGTTAAGAAATTTATGATAAATACATTACTAAACCTACTGATACATCAGAGATAACATTTAACGTTTGCATTTCGTGAATGATGCTTAATGTACTATCATATCCCAAGTTGTTTACAGACACAACCCAACGTCTTTTTATAGATGTAGCAATAGTGCATTACTTTAATACTAAGAAGTATAAAGTGTGGCCCTTGCAAAGTTTTTTTTTTTTTTTTTTTTTTTTTTAAATCAATGTCACTGTAACGATTTAAAAAATCGTAAGCCAAGCATAGAAACTAATTCATCAAAACGAGAGCGGGAAAAGGCCTTAGTAAACAAGTCAGCCTTTTGCTTAAGTGTTTCTATTTGGATAAGGTCAATAAGGTGTTTCTCATAGCAATCCCGTATAAAGTGAAATCTAATCTCTATGTGTTTTGTTTTAGAGTGCTGTACGGGATTGCGTGTGATAGATATGGCTGCAGTGTTATCTATATGTATAGGAGTAAGAGTTAAGATGAAACCATAATCGCGAAGTTGATGCTGAATCCACAGAACTTGTGAACAACAGCTGGCAGCAGCAATATATTCAGCCTCGGCTGTGGAAGTTGAAACGGTTGTCTGCTTTTTACACTGCCATGACACTAAGCGCGGTCCAAGAAACTGACATCCACCAGATGTGGACTTCTTATCCTTGTTGCATCCGCCATAATCTGAATCTGAATAAGCAGTCAGAGTGAAGTCGTCGTCATTTGAGTACCATAGACCTAGAGTGGGTCTATATTTGAGATACCCAAAAATCCGCTGAACTGCCTTCATATGAGAAACCTTCGGTTGAGCTTGGTACCTGGAGCACAAAGAGACAGCAAAAACAATGTCTGGTCTTGAAGCAGTAAGATACATAAGAGAACCTATCATTGAACGATAGTCCTTCTCATTACAATCATCATCTTCCTTAGCTGGTCCAAGTTTGTGAGATACCTCAATGGGGGTTCCATAAGTCTTACAATCATGCAAATTATACCTAGTCAACATGTCATTGACATATTTTGACTGATGGATATAAATGCCTTTGTCAGATTGTTCAACTTGGACACCTAAAAAGAATGTAAGTTCTCCCATTGCACTCATCTCAAACTCAGACTTCATAAGTTGCTCAAATTCCTTGCAGAGAGCATTACTTGTAGAGCCAAAGATGATGTCATCTACATATACCTGCACAAGTAACAAATCGTTTTTGGACCTTTTTGTAAAAAGAGTGCTGTCAATCTGTCCTCTTGAGAATCCATGCTTGAGTAGATGTGTAGACAGCCTCTCGTACCAGGCTCTTGGTGCTTGATGAAGACCATACAAGCCTTGTCTAACTTGCAGACATAATCTGGATGTACCGAGTCTTCAAATCCAGGAGGTTGCCTGACATAGACTTCCTCCACAACTTGTCCATAAAGAAATGCGCTCTTCACGTCTGGTTGATAAACCCGAATACCTTTAAATGAAGCATAAGCCAAAAATATACGAATAGATTCCAGTCTAGCAACAGGGGCGAATACTTCATCGTAGTCCAAACCTTCAATTTGTGTAAATCCTTGAACTACTAATCGAGCCTTATTCCGGACCACAACACCGCGATCATCCTTCTTCACACGATACACCCAACGAGTTCCAATTGCATGGACACCCTTGGGTAGAGGGACTAAATCCCAAACTTTCAGCTTCTGAAATTGATGCAGTTCTTCTTGCATTGCTTCGACCCAATGTGGGTCCTTTAATGCATCAGCTGTTTTCTTAGGTTCAACTTGCGATAGAAAACATTCTTCCATCTCAGTGACAAGACATTCCAAGGAGGCTGTAGGAGGTACTTCAGAGGTTGAAGCAGACATGTCGGTTGTAGCCAATTGATGTCTAGTTTGAACTCCTTTACTTAACTCACCAATGATATTATCAGTGGGGTGAGTTTTATGAATCCGAGTCTGTGGAATTGGGTTAGGCACAATAACTAATTCCAAATTATTAAGATCTCCTATAGAAGCATTTGACTCAGATTGAGGATCGCTGGCTTCAACATTGTCTTCTGAGGGACTAGCCATATCTAACGGTTGAGGAGATGGAGAATCTGTTGTTGGAATTGATGCATCAACTAATGGTGTTGATGCTGAGGTCGAAGATGTATTAGGTTGGACAGATGATGCAGTTGGAGTGTGATCTACATTAATGTCCAAACCATGTAGAAGAGTGACAATAGTTTCTTCATCATCAACATTCTCAGGTGTTGGAATATTGAATGAGTCAAAGAAACTGTTGTACTGAAACAGATTTTCTGGTCCTTTACCTTCAGGAGGAGCTGTATAGCGTAAACACTTGATTTCATAATGCTCCTCAATACGCTTTGTAGATAAATTGTAAACTCTCTTGTTAGGAGAATTTACAGAATATCCCAAGAATATTCCATCCATTGATTTTTCACCAAACTTGTCCTTTTGAGTTCGAGACATAATGGTGCAAGGACATCCAAAGGGCTCCAGAAATTGTAAGTTTGGTTTACGGTTGTTAAACAGCTCATAGCATGTTTTGTTTTCCTTTTTAACCGTCAAAACCCTGTTTAAGACAAAACATGCGGTATTTACCGCCTCTGCCCAAAAAGTGATTGAAAGCTTAGAGTCGGATAACATAGTGCGCACAGCTTCAATGAGAGTCCTGTTCTTGCGTTCAGCGACACCATTCTGTTGAGGTGTATAAGCAGAGCTAAACTGATGATGAATACCCTTCCTTAAACAGTACATCTCAATTGTTTTGTTCTTGAATTCCGTTCCATTGTCACTTCTAATCCTCTTGATCCTCTTTCCGCACAAGTTTTCTAACTTGTCAAACAGATATATTAGAATCTCAGGAACTTCATCTTTTGTAGAAATGAAGTAAACCCAAGAAAAACGAGAGTAGTCATCGGTGACTACCAAGCAGTAAGTACTGCCTCCCATACTCCTCTTATTAACCGGCCCAAATAGATCCATGTGTAAAAGTTCTAGGGGCGATGCATTGGAATTCACCTTCTTCGACTTATGGGACTGCTTGTGTTGTTTTCCTTTGAGACAGGAAACACAGTTATCATCCAAACTGAATGTAAATTTAGGCACACCAGTAACAAGCTCACTTTTTACAAGATAGTTCATCTTGCGAAAGTTTAAGTGTCCCATTCGCCTGTGCCATAGAAGGGAATCCTTTGGAGTAGCCTTGGACAACAGACATGTATGTTCAGATGTAGTAGTTGATACAGTACTCATGTCAAGTATATACGTGTCCTTTGTCCTTGGTGCTCGAATGAGCACCCATTCCTCAGGCACTTTATATCCAGGCTTGAGTATTAGGCACTCAGTATCTGTAAACATAGTCGTGAACTTTTTATCACACACTTGTGATACGCTGAGAAGATTGTAGTTTAGTTGTTCCACGTAGTTCACATTATCAAAACTCACTGATCCATTAGTGAGTGTTCCCCTACCAGTAATTTCTCCACCCTTATCACCAGCAAATGCAACATATCCCCCTTTTACAGGTTGAACATCAGAGAGAAGAGAAATGTTGCCGGTCATATGCCTTGAACAGCCACTGTCTACATACCATTTGCTCTTGATAATTTCTTCAGATGGCTGTAGGCACACAAAAAATAGAGAAATTAGTTTGATTGTGAGACCCAAGCCTTAATAGACTTGGGTCTACCAAAATCATCCATAATAACTACATCAGTGAGTGCATGATTTTTTAAAATTTCGGGCACTACTACTGATGGGTTATTTGGTGATAAAGAGTCTACTTTGGACTCTTTGACTTTCCAAACCTGAAGAGGTTTGGATGTTTGCTTTTTGACAGGAAGTTGCTGATAGCAAGTAGGTGTAAGCGGTTCTTTCTTGTCAGTTTTCTTGACCGGTTTGGGAGGTGAGGAATTGTGCCTATGTTGAGGTTTTGAAAAATTTCTGTAAATGGAAGCTCTAGGCGCTGTCTTCCCAAACCGTTGTCTAGAAAGCAACGGACAAACACTTATCAAATGACCCTGTTTTTTGCAGTAGAAACAGGATCTTCTCTCAATAACAGTTTGAAAGTGAGGTTGCAAATCTGATGAGGATTTGATATTTCTATTTACTGAACAGGCACATTGAAATGTGCAAGATGAATTGGTACGTGAAAAAGATGTTGATTTGCTTTTGGTTGGTTTAGAAGAAACTGATTTGTTATTAGCAAAATTTTGTTCCTTCTTAACCTTAGGAATAGCCTTAGATTTAACCTTTAGTGAAGGGATTTCACTACACGGTTCATTTGTAATTACAAAATTTTCAGGCTTTACATCCATTTTACGAACCTTTGTATCAATCTCATCAGTTACATCCTCAATTTCAATTACTTCCTCCTCAATAGTAGGAAGTACAGGTAATGATTTTGCTTTCTTTTGGGAGATTGGTTTATCTCCCTTCTCAGATGAGACCAAAATAACTGGTTCTTTAACAGATGACTTGCCTTCTTTGTCAGTTGAAGGCACAAAGTTTTTAATGTCATCCTTCGATGGCATAGGTTCATAGTTAGCTGGGGGAGGTACCGCTTGATATCCTATCCCTGACTTACTTTTTGTATTGATCCTTTGCACTTGAAGGATTTCATCAAAAACAACGGAGGATGTGCTAAAATTTGAAAGTTTTCGATTAAGATCAATAATATTAGTTTTAGATTCATCAAGAGCTTTTTGTAAATCGACAATTTTCTTAAGATAACTATCAATAGCATCTTGTTGACTATAAATCTTAGCCTTTAGATCTTTTCTTTCAGTCATAGTGGCATTAATCTTTTTGTCAAAAATCTTTTCATTTTCTTTTAGCAATTGGTTCGCCTGTCTAAGTTTATCTAAATCAGAATACAAGCGAGCATTATCCTCAGAGTATCTGTTAATTTTACCAGTTAATTTGATACAACTAACACAAGAAAGAGGTTCATCAATTGGTACCTCATCTGTAATCTCTGCCATAAGAGCTGTGTTATGAATGTTCTCCTCTGTATCACTCCAGTTGTAAAATTCATCATTAGTAAGGAGAAGAGCTTCATTTAAGGATTCCTCAAGCTTATCAGCATCCTTAGCAGTTGACTTCTTTGAGACAGATGGCTTTGAAAAACCAGAAGGAGGTTGTTTAGATTTCTCACACTCTCTTGCAAAATGTCCCAGATTGTGACATTTGTAACATTTGACCTTACTCTTATCAAAACCCAAACCCGAATCACTGTCATCATCCAGGTTCTTTCTTCCAGTTTTTCGCAAATATCTCTTTGTTCTCCTTGTCAACATAGCAAAATTCCATCTGATATCCATTCGTTCAAGATCATCAGGATTGATTTGGTCAAAATCCTCATCTGTCAAATCAATGGAGCTAGTTTTCTTTGATAGAAAACTATCATAAGCACTCAAAAATGCTTGGAACACAGCAGCATTCTCCTCAGTAGCTGGAGAAGCTGGATTACCCTTGGATCCCCCGGAAGATGAAGGCGATCTACCATAAAAAGAATATGATCCACTAAAAACACCACCACTATTAGCTGTTGACGTTTTGGTAGCGGATGACATACCTCCTCCAGACAAAAGAGCAACTCCGGAAGCAGAAAATTTACTCCCATAGATGCTCGGATCTTGAACATGGGCACTAGATTTAGTTTCTTTACGTTGCATATCTAGTGCATATGCTTGTAGTTGACCAATGAAATCATCTAGAGATAAAGACATTACACCTTCGTCTTCTTCCATCATCATCACTCGATGATCCCATTTCTTAGGTAGAGCACTTAACAATTTCTTGTTAATGTCTACAGCTTGCATAATCACACCACCATCAGAAAGCTCACTCACAAGATGTGAGTAACGAACAAACAAACCATTAAGAGACTCATTTTCTAACATATCAAACAATTCATATTGTCATTTGATCAACTCCAGTCTACTCTTCTTATATTTATCACTACCACCGCATCGTCTTTCAAGGGCTTTCCACATGTCAAATGCGATATCGTGATGTTTAAACATTTTAAGAACTTCAGAAGATAAGCTCATAACAAGAGCTGAATGAACTTTTCTTTCCATGTCCCAAGCTTTCTTTTCATCTGCATTTAATGCCCGAATAGATTTGGGAGGAGCGATTCCCTCAAATACCCCATCCTGCTTTGGATGTTCATACCTTTCAAGCAAAGGAATCATCATATCCGGTTCATTATAAGAAATAAAAGCTTCAAATTTTTGTCTCCATTCAACATAATTTGTATTAGCTGTAAAAATTGGAGTCTTATTTGTACTACCAGCCTCATTACTGGTTTTAATCATTTGAGCAAAAGCTTGCATCGACATTGTAAATTAAACTAAAAAGAACAACTGATTTTAAAATTCTTAAGCGACACTAAGGAAGTGTCACAGACTGACAAGCGACACTGAGACAAGTGTCGCAGAAAGTGTAAAATTTAAAGAACAGGCGACACTAGGTGTAAGTGTCGCAATGAAGTGTCGCTAGAAAGTGTCTCTAGCAAAATAGGAATTACTGTCACAGTGAGTGTCACTAAATCCTTAAGGCGACACTGAGTTAAGTGTCGCTTGAAGTGTCGCTAGGTTATGTTGCAGAACCCTAGAGGCGACACTGAGTTAAGTGTCGCTGGAAGTGTCGCGTAGAGTGTCGCAGAAACGCGCAGCAGCAGCCCAAAAACCCTAAAAATTCAAATTTTCGTTAAACCTAATCGAAAATTCTCCTTCCCAGTCGAACAATACCTGCAAAAACAAGTTAATAACCAGAAATTGAAGACCAAAAACTCTCTAATCAATGAAAATAAGCTAGCTTCTTCCCAATCTCAACCAAAACACACTCGAATCTTGATCAATTCTGTCACAAAAAGCCCAACGACTCTGATACCACTTTGTTGTCCCTGTACCTTGGATCTAGAACAGACTTAATCAACCAATCGTCTGGCGGAATCACACAATTGAAGTAACTAATATGAAACACAAATCGAAACAATAATGAATTGAGTAATAATGATTTGTATTGCAATATCAAACGCTTACTAGCTTGTTTACAGAGTGTTTAGTCGACAAGTTGTGCTCAGGTTTTGTCCAACCCTTGCAATGAGCCGTAATGGCTCTTTATATACAAACAGAACGATTCTGCGACACTTGCTAAGTGTCGCAGATTATAACCCTAGTGCGACACTTACTAAGTGTCGCCTGAATGCGACACTAAGTAAGTGTCACTCAAAATAGAAAATTAACAATTTTCTAATCTAAGCTATTACAGACTCAAGACCAACTGACAGACACACTAATATGACTCAACAAAAAGTAAAGTTTGAAACTAAATTTTCACAACTCAATGAAGTGATGAAGTCATGGTGTAGATCTGCATTAAAAGTTAATCAGTGCATTAGTAATCAAATCCCAAAACAAGTTAAAGCTATTCTGGGAGGAGATTATGAAACTGCTGATGCTCTCGCTGATGCAACCAAAATTGATCAAATATTCAATCCTGATGAAACATTCTCAGAATTTGTCTTTGAACCAATGTCAGTTTTCAGTGAGCCTAAACCAAATTACTTTGTGAGAAGTTCACTGGTTACTAATAGTTATGATATTGCTGCAAGTATTGATGAACTAAAGAAACTAGAAATTAATGAATCAACAACTTGCATAGCTCTTATCAAAACTATCGCTAATGATCAAGAATCTATCAGCGACTTCACTTCTGACACTCCAGTCACTGATGATCTTATCATCAGTGACTTGAAGTCAAAGAAGCAAAATGAGGTAGTAAATCTGAGAACTTCTAAGTCTTCATCAGGTCTGAACAATAAGTCAAAGAAATCTAAATTCACAAATAAAAAATGCTACAAATGTGGAAGTAGACAGCATGTGTCATCAGATTGTTCATCATCACAAGTTTCATTCAACCAACCATCATTAGTATGTCAGCATTTGGTATCTAAATGTTCAGCTACATCATCTTCAAAATCACAAATAATCAGTGAGCATTCAGATACTATTGATGCAAGCCAGTGGAAGCCTGAACCAAAGCCTGGCCACCATGAACCCATCTCAGGATGGGTTCATCAATTGAACTAATTGTTTGTGTATGATGCAGGGCATTCTCAGAGAGAATCTGGTATCTGGATAGTGGTTGTTTCAGACATATGACCGGATGTAAGTCCTTGCTCAGTGACTACCAGGATGAAAGAGGTCCTGATGTAGTGTTTGGTGATAACAACATTGGTAAGACCAGAGGGTATGGGGTCTTGACCAATGGTAATGTTATGTTTAAGAAGGTGGCATATGTTGAAGGACTGAAGCATAATTTATTAAGCATTAGTCAGTTCTGCTATGCCAAAAATAAAGTGCTATTTGATCATGAAGCTGGAGTTGTTTACAACAAGAATGGAAGCGCTGTCCTGGCTGCTCAAATAAAAGGCAATACATATGTAGTCAGTATGGACTCAGCACAATCAGGAACATGCTTTTATTCCAAAACCGTTTCAGAAGAAAAATGGTTATGGCATAAGCGACTCTCTCATCTGAACTTCAAGACTATCAGCAAGCTCAGCAAGTATGGCCTAGTCAATGGTCTGCCAAAGTTATCTTACGAGAAAGACAAGCTATGTTCAGCATGTGAGAAGGGAAAGCATCACAGCTCTTCATTCAAAAGCAAACAAACATCTTCAGTGACTGAATGTTTTCAACTGATGCATATGGATCTGTTTGGTCCAGTGAGTTCTCCCAGTTTTGGTGGTAAAAGGTATTGTTTGGTTATTGTAGATGAATACTCCAGATATACTTGGGTATTCTTTCTCAAAGCCAAAAGTGATGCAACACAGGAAATCATATCCTTTATCAAAAAGATGGAAAACTTAAATGATTGTTCAGTTAAACATTTAACAAGTGATAATGGCACTGAATTTAGAAATATTGACCTTGAAAGTTTTTGTGATTCAAAAGGTATTTCTCAAAACTTCTCTGCACCAAGAACACCTCAACAAAATGGTGTTGCAGAGAGGAGAAATAGAACCTTGATTGAATCAGCAAGGTCAATGCTCATAGATGCTGGTCTTAAGACCCATTTCTGGGCTGAAGCAGTCAACACTGCCTGCTACACTCAGAATAGGTCTCTGATTGTCAAAAGACATGATAAGACGGCCTATGAGGTGGTAAGGGGGAGAAAACCTGACATAAGTTTTCTTCATGTTTTTGGCAGTACTTGTTATGTCTTAAACAAAAGAGATCACTTAGGAAAGTTTGATCCCAAAGCTGATGAAGGTATATTCGTTGGTTATTCAATCATTTCAAAAGCTTTCAGAGTTTATAATAAAAGAAGGGAATGTATTGAAGAATGAATGGATGTTACCTTTGATGAATCTTATGATAAATCACTCACTGATCCAAAAGACTATGAAAATCTTATCTTTACTACAATCAGTGATGACAAGCATGAGATTCATATATCAGATTCTGAAAGGGAAGAAGATGTCCCTGAAGGCATTTCTGGCTCTACTTTAGCTAAGAATGATTCAGGAACTTCATCTTTGCCTGTTGATATCCCATCATCATCATCTCACCATCTGCATCAAAATGATAACACTCACTGTCCAAATCAATGCTTAAACATTAATCATGCTTCAAATGCTGATGTGTCTGATGGATCATCTCTGGGTAATCAAGTCACTACTGAACCTTAGCGAATGACTAAATGGACTAAACATATTAATAATCAATTGATTATTGGTGATCCACAATCCAAGGTCTAGACCAGATCAATAACTGCTAACTTTTGTTTGTTTGTAAGCTTTGTGTCGCTGATTGAGCCCAAGAAGATTGATGAGGCACTCACTGATCATCACTGGATAGCTGCCATGCAAGATGAGCTATCTCAGTTTGAAAGAAATAAAGTCTGGAAGTTAGTACCTCAAGTAGCTGGGAAATCTGTGATTGGAACTAGATGGGTGTTCAGGAACAAGATGGACGCTGATGGTGTTGTGATAAGGAATAAGGCCAGATTGGTTGCACAAGGTTTGTTGCACCCGCAACCGTCAGTTCAGTGTCGTTACGATTCCTGATGGTGATGCGGGCACAACAGGGGTTTTAAAATTTATATTTTGCTGGGCTTAAATTATACGTACTACCTACTCTGGTTAGTTTGCAGTAAGTATGACCTAAGATCGTTCTATGAATCCAAACGTGTGGGAGATTAAAGCTGGTGCTTTCGGTAGGAGATATTTAGGATGAAACAAAGTAGGTAGGTATGGTGGTTTTAAACTAAAGGCAGGTAATTAAAATGCAGAAAAGTAAATTACAAGAAAGCAGATAAAGATAAACATGTGATTGCTGAGATTTTGATAATTAATATTTCAGGATGACAGATTAAATAGGGGCAATACTAATATAATGATTTAAACTATCAGGTGTAAACTCTAGAACCCCACCAATTAAATTTCCCATTGGTATGTCACTAGGAACTAGGTTATCGTGATTCTGATCGGAGCAATACGCAAACTTCCAATACTTATCTAGTTGAAAGATAAACAACCTATTTTGGCTTAACGCCGAGGTGCATGAATCAGTAGCGTATCGTCTCATAGGTCCAACCTTTCTTAACCCCTAAAATAGTTTAGTATTTTATTAGCATGCAGATTAATGGCTTTGTATGTTTTGACCGCTGATTGTGTAAGACTTAGTGTTTTAAGGTATCTAAATCACGGGGATGTTATCCTTATTCCTAATTCTCGTTTTATGCATTAGGGTTTGGTTACTTCAGCTTATGACTTGAGTTCTCCTTTTCAAACAGTTATACATCCCTAGATTATTCGCAGTTTATAAAAACGTGTTTCATATGCAGGCCATGCCTTTCAGTAATCGGACAGTGTACTTTACATGGTAGTTCGACTGCTTCTTACATCAGACATGCGGTCAAGAGTAATTAACGGTGAATGTGACACTCTAAACTAACTAAATGTAAAGCGATGCAGAAACGTAAACCTAATATGTACAACGAGTGGATTCATTATGTCTTACTTGTTGCATGTCATGGGCACAAATAATTACTTACCATAATTAAGGTTGATCAAGTCCTAATTACTAGGTTGCAGTCACGTGGATAACTGGAAAGGGTACTCCATAAATTAAACTCAAGTTCATAAAGTCTTAACGGTACAAAGGTCATTAATTCCTATTTTATCTGAACGTGTTTCGAACATTATTTTATTATGCGTTGACTTTCGTAGGATATACCAGTTAGTTGCGAAGTTGTATTATCCTTTCGGAATTCCAACTGTTAAACCAGAGCTGATTCCAGTGATGTAACTACCTTCGGTCGTTTATCGACTTCCATACATTTGTACTCCGTATAAAACGTTTCCAGTACTATATCAGATAAACTGTCGAATAGGGGCCGTTACATCACATTTACAATTGTCGTACACTTTGATTATATAATGTCATCCTTACTTATAATTATCTACATCATCAACAATCACAATAATAAACCACTTGCAATTCATGGCAATAGACAAATCACATACAAGACAATAATACATAATTGAAATATGAAATAAAGCAAGTATGATAAAGGTTTCGATATCACCCGGAAATAAATGCGCAGCAGCGTATTATTATGACAGACAACTCGTTCACACGTACAAAGATGAATCTCCAAACTCCTAACGTTCGCTCTAACCTCTATGTTAATCCGTAGATTAATTACAATAACCCTAGACTAAAATATAAGAGACTTTTAGAGTGAGAAAGTGAAAATGGAAGAATGAGAGTGTAAGTATGAGTGTGTGTTTGTGTATGAGTTGGTGTGTTGAAATGAGAGCTAGGGGATGCCTTTTATAGAGGAAATTCGGCTCAAGTTAGCACCCCCAAGCTCATGATTGCAAAAGGTGGAAAAGGTAGTGGCACCAGGTACAAAAGGCGAAAAAGGTAGTGGCACCAAGTACGAAAAGTAGGAAAAGGTCTAGCACCAGGTACGAAGAAGTACCAAAAAGCGCAATCCGTGCGGTTGACGGGCAGTCGGCGGCGGCTGGCTGCTAGCAGCCGGCGGCGGCTAGCTGCCAGCAGCACCAGTCCGCTGCCAGTTGCTGCGTTTCTCGATTCGTGCGTGTTTTCTTCGTTACGCGTCCGTTTGCGTTGATTTCTTTTTGCGTTGGATTCGTAATTCAAAAACGAAGCTTTTGATGAAAAGAAATTCCAAAAATCTGTCTCTGAACTTTAGATGTGTCGTACGAATCGTTTGGATCTTCCGGAGTGCGTAGAATCTTCGTTCTTCGCCCGTTTTAGTTGATTCTTCTTCTGTTGGATTCGTAATTTAAAAACGAACATCTTGGGTCAGATAGATGTTGGTGATGGGATCTTTGGTCTTGAAACCTCGTTTTGATGTCTGGAATCTTTAAACGTGCGTGGAATCTTCGTTTTCTGCCCGTTTTGTTTGATTTTCCTCATGCGACCTTGTTTTTACCATCTTGACATAATATTACAGATTTGTAATGTTTTTGAGTTAAAGTGCCAAGAATTGTTCCAGAATGAGAGAGATATCTATAGTAAAAACGTGACTTTTTACGCGATATCAAGTATCCCACACTTAGAACTTTGCTTGTCCTCAAGCAAACTCATTCTTAAAAGCTTCTGGAATGATTCTAATTGCATCAATTTTTAGAGATACCTTTTTCCAAAGGATATAAAGTTACAGTTATGAAAGAGTTTTTAACAAAAACTAAGGGTTTATTGAATTTGATACCTTCTTTGAGCAACATGATGATCATGACTAGGCAAATGCAGCATCCTCGTCATAGGCTTGATCGAGAATCAAATCTCCATCACTTTTGATGAGGACGGTACTAATCATTCGAGATATCTTGGAAGGAATCGGGTGTTTTTGGTGTGAGGGTTTTCCTTGTATTTTCTCGAAACTTTTTTTGAGAGAGTTTCTTTGGAATTTCTTAGATTCTGAAAGGACTACTTAGCCTTTTTCTTTGGAATTTTTCTTTTCTTAGCCCTTTTTCTTGATCCTTAGGCTTTTTTTTTTTTTTTGAGCAGCTTTTGCTGAATTTCTTTTTCTTGGAGCTCCTTTTACGGATGATGTTCATCCTTTGGGGAACGCTCCGATATAAGCTTTTGCTGAATTTCTTTTCTTGGAGCTCCTTTTACGGATGATGTTCATCCTTTTGGGAACGCTCCGATATAAGCTTTTGCACGCTCCGATATAAGCTTTTGCTGAATTTCTTTTCTTGGAGCTCCTTTTACGGATGATGCCCATCCTTTGGGGAACGCTCCGATGTAGGCTTTTTACTAGGTTGCAGAAGTCTTGGAATATCTTTGAGAATTCGTTGGAAAATGAAACTTCTGTAGGTTCGGGACGAATGTTAGGAGGTTTTGATTGGGTGTGAAGAGTGAGTGTTGAGTGGGTGGTTGTTTGATGGTGGAAGGGTGTTTGGATTCCTTAGAAGTTATCGAGATGGGTTGTACGTATGACACTCATTGGTGTGATCTCGAAATGTATTACAAGAGCAAGTTCTAATTCAAATGCGTATATCGGTGCCTGGCCATGTGTTGCCCTTTTCGTCCGTATCTTATTTTAAAACAGTTTTGTTTCGTTGTCAAAAACTCGTTCCTCGCTGTAATTTATATTTTTGAAAGATAGGATTTCTAAAGAACGATGTTTTTGAATCTGAAAATTTTGAAATTTTTATCCATTTTTAGCTTTTAAACGAAAATATTGTTTGACTAACGGACAAGGGGTAAAAACTTGCGGTCGATGGTCGTATATCCCATACTTAGAGGAACATTGTCCCTAATGTTCAAATCTATTTATTGAGTACCTCTTGTTGAAGTATCCCACACTTAGAGATTCTACTTATTATTGGATTGTTTCGTAAGTGTAGTGTGGTTCTTATTATCCCACATTTAGTGTTTGGAATATCGGATGAGGTAATCAAAACGGGTAGAGGGTTTTGGAATGTTGTACCGCTTTTGTCGTGCACGTTATCGGCGCCTCGTTGGAAGTCTGCTAGTCCGTGGCTTGTAGCTTATGTCTCTCGGCATTCTTCATTGCGTGGTCCACAGTCCTCCTTTGCTTAGGTCTTCTATAGTTTTTCAAACAAACCACTCAACTCAATCAAGTAATAGCTGCTGATAAGAAAAGTAAAGTAATAAAATGATAAAGTAATAACTGGATAGATGTGATGTATATGCATCCACAGTACATCAAATACACATAATAATAATAAAGTCTTGGTAGAAAATAGAAAGAAGTAAGAAGGCGGAGCAATCTATTGCTCGGCTGGTGGTGGTACTGCAGTCGAAGATGCTATGGGAGATGTCTCATCTGATGAAGAGTCATCGTGCTGACAGTGGGTGCCCTTATCTGATGCATCCCTATCATCCTCTGTGTCTGGTGTACCCATGGTGAATATCCCGTCATGTATCAACTGATCAACAAACTCCCCTGCGGGCATGTCAAAGCTATAGAGCGGAGTCTCATGTATCCCTTGCTGAGAGTGCTCTCTGAATAGATCGGTCTGTCTGTGAGAAGATACTGGAGCAATCGGTGCAGCTGCAGGGATGGTGCTCCTGAGAGTCCTATGACTCTGAACAAAAGTGGCTCGAGTAGGGGCTCTAGATATCCTACTGCTACTCGAAATCTGTCCTCTAGCTGAGCCGACGACTGAGGGAATCTGCTGTCTCTGAAGGGGGATCTGTGCTCGCGGTGCCTGTGGCCTGAGTGGGGCTGTCCGAGGTGGTAAACCATGGCCATGGACTGGATGTCGGCGAGGTGCTGGAGTAGGAGTTGCAGGGGGATACAAATGTGGTGGGGCTCGGCCCATCCTGCATGGTATGTCCGGAAGTGGGCTCACTGGTATCCCTGCGATCTGCTGCCTCATAGCTCTGTAGCTTCTGACTTGCATCTGCATCAGCCAGTACCAGTAATCGGGTCCTGGGGGTGTCCCGTAATGGTATATATAAGCTGGTATCTGGGCTCTAGGGGCAGGGACAGAAAGTCCTGGCCTAGTAGGCTGTGGTGGTGCAACTGGCACATCAGAATTTCGTGCATCCTTATCTGAATCAGAGTCTGAACTTCGGGCCTCTTTCGGTTGCTTCCTCTTTCTGGACTCTCTGGGTAGGACTAGACCCGCTACCAATGTGTCAATACTCTCAGGGTCTGATGATCGTGCCCTGATGTAAACGGTACCATCCTTCAGAATCCTAAGTATATCCATTTTCCTCAGAAAATCATAGTCTATTGGTTGGGAACTCCATCCTGGCAGGCTTTTAAACTTTACTATCTCCGTCGTCCTAATCTATCCCATTTTCCTAATCAGCCTAGTAATTACTGGGCCCATGAATGATCTTCTTGCACCAAACTCTTTCTCTTCCAAAATCCGCTGGGCAACTAGATGGGAAACCTGAATGTTTCTCCTATCGACGATATATGCCATCGTGATAACATCAAACTCAGACACTCGGCCATTAGACTTATGTTTCCCATCAAGTGAACAAGCCAGTAGTTTATGCAAAATCTGCATAACTGGGTCTGTGAGCTGGGTAGCTTTAATACCCGAGAAATATGGCTTTGGCGACCAATGACTCCATGCCTCTGCGGTGGTAGTCGTGAGAGACATCGTGGTGGCTCCATCAGTAAACAGGGGTGAATCTATCTCTTCTGGTGTATAGAGATCTAGGTGACGTGCAAAATGAGCCAATGACAAGGTGAATAGGTTCCCCATATATCTAAACGTGATCACCCCGTCTTCCACTCTACTCCCTGGCTCGAATGTATAGGTGGTCATGAACTCGGTGATCATCTCCATATACACCGGTTCGTCAATGCTGAACAATCTCTTGAAAGACTCAAACTGCTGACCCTCTATTGAGTAACTGAGTAGACTCTCTAATTTCTGCCTGAACCCCAATATCTGTAGCTTTTCCCAATCTACATATCTAAAACGGCCAAAAGGTTTATATCTCCATATTCGTGCCATCCGGTTGTATGCTGGTGTTGCACTAAGGTATGCAAGAGATCCTGTAAGTGGACGTGCTGGTTTTAGCTTTTTCTTCATGGTACCTGAGAACATGAGAAATTTAAAGTAATAGGTCTTAAGAAAGGTGGAATTTAAAGCGCTTCGAAATGAGGGCTTTAAATTCTTGACAGTCTAAAGATTACAGTAAATATCAAATGCCCCCAAGTAACAATAGTGAGGCAATCATCAATGTGTAGAAACATATAGTCATGGGATGGCTGTAACTTAACTTTTGAAGTAATGTCATTTACAAAGTCTGGTGTTTAGCCAAATTTGAAATGCCATTATTTCATAGTTTATAGTCTCATTGTAGGTTTTTGACTTTTAAAAGTTCAACTTGAAGTAAGGTTTTTGAATAAAAATCGCAATTAATTTATTTTTTAAAATACAATACTTCAAATTGACTTTTAGGTCAAAACTTACTTCGGACGATAATTCCAATTTGTCCGCATACCAAAATTATAACCTAAGCATGTAATCATTATTTTTAGGCATTTTCCTACTTGATAACAAGCTAGGTCATGCACAAAAATTATGTCATCCATGTGTTTGGTTTTATTCAAGACTTTTGTTTCTAGTAATAATTCTATATTGTCTATTTTGACTAGTCAAGAAAGTACAAGTGTCCTAGTAAGCAAGGTTTTCAAGTAATTTTTAATTTACTATCATGCATGCTAGTTATCTTTTTGTTGACTTTCAAAAGTCAAATTTGCTAATCCTAATCTATCCGCATTATACAATTAACATGGGGCAATCATTCAAAATACCATAATTACTTAAATATCTAACAACTAGCACTTAATCAAGCTAAATTCTAGACTTAATCAATAAGTTAAAGTACATCTTCTTGAAAGGTCCAAACTAGTATGAATTAGCATGGGTAAGTGGTAGTAGCATGTAGTTTCTAAGCATTCAACCAAGAAAAATAGCAATTCCTAGTTACTAACTTAGGTAACTTCATAAAATGAGAAACTTTAAGCTTAAAGTGGGTTTCTTATGATCATACCTTGTTTTTGTGTTATGCTTCAAAACGAACGTACAAGCGAGAATATCATGCAATGAGGAGTTCAAAAGGACATGAAATTAGAGAGGTTGGTGAAGATTGGATGGTGATCCATGGAGTAGTGATGGTGGCCGGTTTTGGGAGTGAGGGAGGAAGGAGAAGAAAAGTTTTTTATGTTATTTTTGAATTATGGGATCAAATGGAAGGCTTGTGGTCCACGAGAATATTTGTCATGCTCCCATGTACCCTATTCCTTACATGGTCCCCTATGTACTTCTAAGTACTTCCCTAGATTAATTCCTAAGGTTCCACTAATGATGATTACAAATCCTAAACGTATTTATTGTAACTAGTTACTTGTTAGCCTTTCGTTACGTTATAAACAATTTAAGAAGCGCGTACATTTTTGTGGAACAATTAAAAAGTAATCTTGAGATATTAAACTTAAATTATTTTTGGTCGTTTTAAAATTAGTTGTCTGATGTGGACTTGTTGAATGTACACGTTTCGGCTAAAATCTTAACGTTGTACGTTCTTGTTGTCGCGCACGTGTTTTCGAGCAAAAATTTTGAAAACGTTTTTTTTTTTTTTTTTTTTTTCAAAGGAGACTTTCAAAATTTTATTATATTACTATATTTATACTAAAATATGCTCATTTAAAGTCGCGAGCTTCGACCTTTTTCGGAAGGAATTGTTTTAAGATTCGTTCCGATCCCTCCATAGGGAAAGGGTCGAGACTTGCTCCCTTAAGCGAACGTTTTTCAGCATAAAACATTTTGAAAGTTCCAAAATGGTGTTATAAACTAAATAGTAATGACGATTCTGTAACAACTCGCAAATTTAAACGTAATTACGAGCATTAAACATTTGCATTATTAGGCTAATTCCCTACTTGAGTGAATTCACAACTACTTTAGAGATAAGTCTAGCAAAGCCCACTAGTTGATACGCATAGTATTACATATTTCGTAATTAGTATAATTGCGTACAAAACATTCAGAACAAATACGACAAAATATACGATCATTGGCGAACAAATTATTTGATAATATGAAATTATTAAATAACATTATTACATATTAAGTATTATGTTGATAATATTTACAACGTAATTTTTGCCGCAAATAACATTTATTTCGTACAACTAAAACAATTTGAAACCCATTGCAAAAGTTAAAATAAAATAAAGTTAAAATTTTATTACTCAACTAAATAATTTTAAATAAAATAAAACAACTAAAAGAATAATCGAAAACATGTTTAAAAACCTATCATTTAAGAACATTTTAATATTTAACGATCGGGTAAACGAACACGGGTAAAATACCACAAAAATGGGACAAAATTCCCTCCCCTTTGGTTGAACAAAATCTGCCCAAACCCCTTCCACCTCCTCATTTCCCTTTCATTTTTCCAAACACCCTCACCCACACACCTTCATCTTTCTCTCTAACTCACTACCAACAACAACAACAAAAATCAACAAACAAACATCATCACCACCACTGAAAATTTCGGAATCAGCATCATCAAGAACAAGAGCAAGCATCTATCATCATCATCTTCATCCTCTTCATCTTCAAGTTCTTCATCACCATTTTCAAAACCCCAAATCTTCAAATTGTAAGGATTTCTTCACTTTTTCTTTAGATTTCTTGTTAAAAACACTTAATATATAATGTATTAACTTTATAACAACAAGATTTGACCTAAAAATGGGTTAGATTGCGTTTTTGGGTGAAAACCCGTCGAACAGACGGAAGTGTCGCCCACAGACGCACAGTATAGCGTCACTTGCTAAGTGACGTATGTAAGTGTCGCTCAGTAGTGACGCCTTTAAGTGTCGCCCTAAGTGACGCACCCTAGTGACGCCCGTAGCGTCACTTGCCAAGTGACGCAAATTCTAAGTGTCGCACAGTAACCCATCCGACACTTGCTTAAGTGACGCCTGTAGCGTCACTTCCCAAGTGTCGCTAAAAACAGAAACTTTCAAATCTTTTTCACTAAGTGTCGGAACCAGATTTTACCACTTGATTTACTCTGAATTTGGAATTCGAATGCGTTTTCACTACAGCTCGACCCCAGCCAGGGGCTCTGCCCCTTGGACCCCGCCAGGGGTTGCCACCCCTTGGACCCCGCTACCAGGGGCGCTGCCCCCGGACCCCCGTACAAAATTTCCCATTTTATGAAAATACAACGAAACTGCCAACACTACTTTGAAATGTTGATTTCAAACCAACACCAACGAGTCGTATGCATTTTCACAACTATGAATACAAACACAAATGTTAAACGAATACTGGAATGGATGGTTAAACTTAAACCTCCACATACTTACTAAATCTCATGCGTTTAGGACGTTAGGAGATTCGACTAGGTGTATTTTGGGCTTTAGGCTTTGCTAGCACTCATACGCAACTTAACTCGACATGTGAGTTCACAGCCCCTACTTTTACTGTTTTAACTGCTTTTGAACAGGGGTGGAAAACATAGTCAACTGTTTTACTTATTGCCATAACTGCTTTTACTCATATGATTGTTTATCATACTTGTTTGCTCCCACGATTAGAGTGCTTGAACTGTTAAACTCATACACAAAAACTGGAACTTATGATACAACATCTTCATACGAATGTCGTGTCAAACTTTGTTTAGTATACCGGAGAACGACCGGTACTTTTATAAAAATGCTGGAGAACGACCAGCTACGTATTTTAGTGCCAGAGAACGACTGGCCAAGTGGACGGGAGAACGACCCGTGCGTATTCTGGACCGGAGAACGACCGGTGCGTATTTCGCTGGAGAACGACCAGCAGTGTTTGGACGGGAGAACGACCCGTGCGTATCTAGACCGGAGGACGACCGGTAAACTGTTTTATTGGGCGGGAGAAAGACCCGTGCGTCTTTTGACCGGAGAACGACCGGTATTGTTTGGATAACGCAAAACTGTATTTTGGGTAACATCCCACGCGAACTGTATTTTTGGGCAACATCCCAACCGAACTATATTTGGATAGCATTCCACAAAACGTTTATTCAACTATTATGGCAATACTACTTGTGAACATATTTGATATTCAACAACTGTTTACGAACGTATCTGGTTAAACAAACTGTATTTGCAGCATAAAACCTGTGAATTCACTCAACCTCGTTGTTGACTTTTACTATGTTTTTCAGGGAATTAGCTGCGCACGTAGGAACTGCCTGCACACTGGAACATAGGTGACCCACGAAGCATAGGATGCCAACTTTTGACAACTGGATTTCTTTTATATAACTAAGCTGTTTTAGTCATATTTATGAAATCTACTTTTGTAACTTAATATCTTTCACATTTGCACGATTTGAAAAATCGTAAACTTTGTAACTATTACATTTGGCATCTTAATATATTTGTTCTGTTGTAATCATATGCTCTGATACGTATTCATGTACTGTATATTGTGGCATTCCCCATACTTAACTAAACGCTTCCGCTACACTAAATCAACGAATTTTGGGGGTGTTACAGATTCTCAAATCCGAGGACTTCTCGTTCTTCGTATCCTAAATTGATAAGATCAGCAATTAACTTATTGTACGCTTTCCTTATCTTTTTAGGGTTTGACAAACCGATGCGTGAACCTTGATCTTTGTAATTAACTTCGTGAGTGAGTTTATTCATGACTTCCAGCAACGCGTTCTCTTCCTGTGAATCAGGGGCTCCAGTTGTAGACTTAACTATCCTACAGAGTTCACTGATTGTGGATTTTTGTACGGAAGTGAAAGGGTATTTGGTAAAGGCAAAGATTCGAGTAAGCTTAACGTGAAGGTCTTTTCTTTTTGTGAAGAAAACTGTGTCGATTCTTTCCTTGGTGGAATCAGGAAAAACGTCTCGTAATTTTGAGATCAGGTAGGAGGCGGGGTCAACAAAGAAAGGAATTTTACCAGGAATGATGATAGAAATCATCAGATCTTGTTCTTCCCAGAACTCAAGTTTGCTGATCATTGCGGTGACACTGTGATTGATTAACATCATAGATGTTGGAAGAAAATCCATGTCGGCGAATGGTTCAAAAAGTAGATCAGTTCTTGGTCTCTGAAATTTGTGGGAGTGCTTTCGCATTCATGACTTGACATGCGAAGAAGGAATTCTACTTGTTTTTCTAACTTGGCAATCGTTTCTCGTTGTTCGTAAGAATACGGGAGATCGGCATAGGTTAACTGTCTGACGAATGCTTTATAGACATCTACCCTACGGGGAGGATTGAAAGAAGCACCGAGGTGGCGTTCTTCAAAACAAGGTTGTTCCGGCTCGACTGATGGAACCTTGTCCACCACTCGGTAAATGGTTTATTGGTGGTTGTGTGAAATGAATGGAAAGATGCCGTAATTCCGAGAATCGGGCGTAGTTTGAGAATACACCGATGTTTCAGGAATGAGGGTGATTAAGTCACAAGTTTTCGGAGGTTTCTCTTCATAATTATCTTTGGGTAAATAATCGAAGTGGGAAGAATTTGGTAAATCAGGTAGGTGTAAAGTTGGCGAGTAATCTTCTGGAGATGACGCAAGGTCAGGTAACTGGTCCGTGTCATCAAAATCCAGGTAATGTTTTGGAATTGGAAGTGAGGTCCTATATTCTCCTTGGGTGTCGTAGGTTTCCTTAGTTTTAGAGGAAGAAGGTGAAAAGAAATCAGATCCTAACTCTTTTCAAAAGTAGTCAAAGAATTCCGTATCATCCATTGAAGTGAGGTAAGAATTGAATTTTCGAGTTGTCATTTTTAAAGTTATCCTAACTAAATGATACTCCCTCCGTCCCATTTGAAATGTCCACATTACTATTTTGGGATGTCCCATTATAAGTGTCCACTTTGATATTTAACCAATCAAAAAAGACTTTATTGGATGGATATAATATTTGATTGGTGAAAAATGTAGATAGTGAAGAATCCTAAAACTACGTGCAAAGTCAAAGTGGACATTTGTAATGGGACGGAGGGAGTACTTAATTAATACTAATTATTTAAATTAACATTCGAAAGATTTCTAAGAAGATTTCAATCGGAAGGGTCTCCTAAATATTACTACTTAAGGCGGCTTTGAATCGTACGTTTGTGATTCCCCGGTAGCGGCGCCAAAAACTTGTTGCACCGGCAACTGTCGGTTCAGTGTCGTTGCGATTCCTGATGGTGATGCGGGCGCAACAGGGGTTTTAAAATTTATATTTTGCTGGGCTTAAATTATACGTACTACCTACTCTGGTTAATAAGCGGTAAGTATGACTTAAGATCGTTCTATGAATCCAAACGTGTGGGAGATTAAAGCTGGTACTTTCGGTAGGAGATATTTAGGATGAAACAAAGTAGGTAGGTATGGGGGTTTGAAACTAAAGGCAGGTAATTAAAATGCAGAAAAGTAAATTACAAGAAAGCAGATAAAGATAAACATGTGATTGCTGAGATTTTGATAATTAATGTTTCAGGATGATAGATTAAATAGGGGCAATACTAATATAATGATTTAAACTATCAGGTGTAAACTCTAGAACCCCACCAATTAAATTTTCCATAGGTATGTCACTAGGAACTAGGTTATCGTGATTCTGATCGGAGCAATACGCAAAATTCCAATACTTATCTAGTTGAAAGATAAACAACCTATTTTGGCTTAACGTCGAGGTGCATGAATCAGTAGCGTATCGTCTCATAGGTCCAACCTTTCTTAACCCCTAAAATAGTTTAGTATTTTATTATCATGCAGATTAATGGCTTTGTATGTTTTGACCGCTGATTGTGTAAGGCTTAGTGTTTTAAGGTATCTAAATCACGGGGATGTTATCCTTATTCCTAAGTCTCGTTTTATGCATTAGGGTTTGGTTACTTCAGCTTATGACTTGAGTTCTCCTTTTCAAACAGTTATACATCCCTAGATTATTCGCAGTTTATAAAAACGTGTTTCATATGCAGGCCATGCCTTTCAGTAATCGGACAGTGTACTTTACATGGTAGTTCGACTGCTTCTTACATCAGACATGCGGTCAAGAGTAATTAACGGTGAATGTGACACTCTAAACTAACTAAATGTAAAGCGATGCAGAAACGTAAATCTAATATGTACAACGAGTGGATTCACTGTGTCTTACTTGTTGCATGTCATGGGCACAAATAATTACTTACCATAATTAAGGTTGATCAAGTCCTAATTACTAGGTTACAGTCACGTGGATAACCGGAAAGGGTACTCCATAAATTAAACTCAAGTTCATAAAGTCTTAACGGTACAAAGGTCATTAAATCCTATTTTATCTGAATGTGTTTCGAACATTATTTTATTATGCGTTGACTTTCGTAGGATATACCAGTTAGTTGCGAAGTTGTATTATCCTTTCGGAATTCCAACTGTTAAACCAGAGCTGATTCCAGTGATGTAACTACCTTCGGTCGTTTATCGACTTCCATACATTTGTACTCCGTATAAAACGTTTCCAGTACTATATCAGATAAACTGTCGAATAGGGGCCGTTACATCACATTTACAATTGTCGTACACTTTGATTATATAATGTCATCCTTACTTATAATTATCTACATCATCAACAATCACAATAATAAACCACTTGCAATTCATGGCAATAGACAAATCACATACAAGACAATAATACATAATTGAAATATGAAATAAAGCAAGTATGATAAAGGTTTCGATATCACCCGGAAATAAATGCGCAGCAGCGTATTATTATGACAGACAACTCGTTCACACGTACAAAGATGAATCTCCAAACTCCTAACATTCGCTCTAACCTCTATGTTAATCCGTAGATTAATTACAATAACCCTAGACTAAAATATAAGAGACTTTTAGAGTGAGAAAGTGAAAATGGAAGAATGAGAGTGTAAGTATGAGTGTGTGTTTGTGTATGAGTTGGTGTGTTGAAATGAGAGCTAGAGGATGCCTTTTATAGAGGAAATTCGGCTCAAGTTAGCACCCCCAAGCTCATGATAGCAAAAGGTGGAAAAGGTAGTGGCACCAGGTACAAAAGGCGAAAAAGGTAGTGGCACCAAGTACGAAAAGTAGGAAAAGGTCTAGCACCAGGTACGAAGAAGTACCAAAAAGCGCAATCCGTGCGGTTGACGGGCAGTCGGCGGCGGCTGGCTGCTAGCAGCCGGCGGCGGCTAGCTGCCAGCAGCACCAGTCCGCTGCCAGTTGCTGCGTTTCTCGATTCGTGCGTGTTTTCTTCGTTACGCGTCCGTTTGCGTTGATTTCTTTTTGCGTTGGATTCGTAATTCAAAAACGAAGCTTTTGATGAAAAGAAATTCCAAAAATATATCTCTGAACTTTAGATGTGTCGTACGAATCGTTTGGATCTTCCGGAGTGCGTAGAATCTTCGTTCTTCGCCCGTTTTAGTTGATTCTTCTTCTGTTGGATTCGTAATTTAAAAACGAACATCTTGGGTCAGATAGATGTTGGTGATGGGCTCTTTGGTCTTGAAACCTCGTTTTGATATTTGGAATCTTTAAACGTGCGTGAAATCTTCGTTTTCTGCCCGTTTTGCTTGATTTTCATTATGCGACCTTGTTTTTACCATCTTGACATAATATTACAGATTTGTAATGTTTTTGAGTTAAAGTGCCAAGAATTGTTCCAGAATGAGAGAGATATCTATAGTAAAAACGTGACTTTTTACGCGATATCAAGTATCCCACACTTAGAACTTTGCTTGTCCTCAAGCAAACTCATTCTTAAAAGCTTCTGGAATGATTCTAATTGCATCAGTTTTTAGAGATACCTTTTTCCAAAGGATATAAAGTTACAGTTATGAAAGAGTTTTTAACAGAAACTAAGGGTTTATTGAATTTGATACCTTCTTTGAGCAACATGATGATCATGACTAGGCAAATGCAGCATCCTCGTCATAGGCTTGATCGAGAATCAAATCTCCATCACTTTTGATGAGGACGGTACTAACCATTCGAGATATCTTGGAAGGAATCGGGTGTTTTTGGTGTGAGGGTTTTCCTTGTATTTTCTCGAAACTTTTCTTGAGAGAGTTTCTTTGGAATTTCTCAGATTCTGAAAGGACTACTTAGCCTTTTTCTTTGGAATTTTTCTTTTCTTAGCCCTTTTTCTTGATCATTAGGCTTTTTTTTTTTGAGCAGCTTTTGCTGAATTTCTTTTTCTTGGAGCTCCTTTTACGGATGATGTTCATCCTTTGGGGAACGCTCCGATATAAGCTTTTGCTGAATTTCATTTCTTGGAGCTCCTTTTACTGATGATGTTCATCCTTTGGGGAACGCTCCGATATAAGCTTTTGCTGAATTTCTTTTCTTGGAGCTCCTTTTACGGATGATGCCCATCCTTTGGGGAATGCTCCGATGTAGGCTTTTTGCTAGGTTGCAGAAGTCTTGGAATATCTTTGAGAATTCGTTGGAAAATGAAACTTCTGTAGGTTCGTGACGAATGTTAGGAGGTTTTGATTGGGTGTGAAGAGTGAGTGTTGAGTGGGTGGTTGTTTGATGGTGGAAGGGTGTTTGGATTCCTTAGAAGTTATCGAGATGGGTTGTACATATGACACTCATTGGTGTGATCTCGAAATGTATTACAAGAGCAAGTTCTAATTCGAATGCGTATATCGGTGCCTGGCCATGTGTTGCCCTTTTCGTCCGTATCTTATTTTAAAACAGTTTTGTTTCGTTGTCAAAAACTCGTTCCTCGCTGTAATTTATATTTTTGAAAGATAGGATTTCTAAAGAACGATGTTTTTGAATCTGAAAATTTTGAATTTTTTTATCCATTTTTAGCTTTTAAACGAAAATATTGTTTGACTAACGGACAAGGGGTAAAAACTTGCGGTCGATGGCCGTATATCCCACACTTAGAGGAACATTGTCCCTAATGTTCGAATCTATTTGTTGAGTACCTCTTGTTGAAGTATCCCACACTTAGAGATTCTACTTATTATTGGATTGTTTCGTAAGTGTAGTGTGGTTCTTATTATCCCACACTTAGTGTCGCTGCTGGAGCTTGCACTGCTCAAATTCTGTGGATGAGGAATCAGCTCGCTGACTATGGTTTTGACTTTGGCAATGTTCCTATTTATTGTGACAGTCAAAGTGCTATTGCCATAGCAAATAATCCTGTGATGCACTCGAGGACAAAGCACATTGATGTCAGATATCACTTCATCAGGGACCACGTCATGAAAGGTGACATTGAACTGCATTTCATTCCAACTGACTACCAACTCGCTGACATCTTTACAAAACCTTTAGATGAGAAAAGATTCACTTTTCTCATCAGCGAGTTGGGGATGTTGAACTTAAATGATTGAACCTGATTGTTTAATAAAAGGTATTTACAGAATGTATAGTTTGTAGTTCTAACTCGCTGGCCTATTATTCTCACTGATATGATCAGCAAGAACAATGAGTTAGCATAGTTATGATCAATAAATTATATACTCTGTAAATACACATGAAAATTCTTTATATCACATAAATAGAATATGTTTTGTGCTTCACAATTTGGCTAGCTGATTAGATTAGTATTCTAAGTTGTAATTTGATCAGCGAAATCAAATATGAGACATAATATTTATTTTATTTTAAGATATAACTTATTTTTATCTCTCTGATATCTTAGTTTAATAATTTAATTGGTAATTAATTATAAAATTAATGTATCAGCGAAGATTCTCCTTATTTAATATGGCATTTATTTCGACATATATTCCATTACATTTAATACATTTTGTATTTAATAGTTAACGATTTATATTCCTTAAAAATGCTTTATTAAATATCTCATGGTACTCCGAAAAGGTGCATCTTTTCTGACACATCGTATACCTTTCCGGCGTACCACTCCCATCACCATTTAATGCTACCGCTCACCACCATCATCACCCTACTCACCTACCATCAACCACCACTTTTTGACCACGTACATACGCTTTTTGACCACATGTTTTTGAACCTCAGCGACCCTATATAAGCAGTGAGTCATTTTCAATTTCATTTCACAACTTTCTTGTTTTTCAAACTTCATCTTCTTCATTTTCTTTATGCAAAAACCCTAAATCTTCTTCTTTCATTTTTTTAATGGCACGTTCAAAATTTTTCAACAACAGTTACACACCGACCCCAGAGATTAAAGCTCTTCGAGCCTCGGCGGTCAGTGAGACACTGGTAGTTACAGTTCCCAAATCCAATTATTTGGGAAATGTAACTTGTGCTAAACCAGAGTATGCGGAGGCGATAAACTTTTTACAAAATCACTTTATCCTCCCCGCTCTTACCTTGTCTCCTGGGGAAATGAACCCAGAATGGCTTAGTGAGTTCTGGTTTACCTGCACTCACCAAGTTGTCGCTGGTGTTTCCCAACTCCAGGGTTTTATCGACAATGGTACCCAACCCATCATCATCACTGCCGGCACCATCCGGTCCATTTTACAACTGCCAATCGCAGAGTCTTACGAGTCGCTGCCAGAGAGCGATGAAGCCAAGCAAGGCTTAGTTGATCTTACTGAGATTGAGTGTAAATACTCAGTCGATGGCAGTGGCAACCGTAAGTACTCTACGGTCCACAAAACTAAAATGGATGGTGTTTGGAATGCCATTTTTACAAATTTTATTCAATCATTGGGTACAAAATCAGGGAGCTATGATCAATTCAACTCCCTGGAAGCCTAGATTAGCTGGTCACTGATCAACTCTCTACGAGTTGATTATGCAAGTGTGATCTTTAATGAGTTGATCACCAAAGTCGCTGAGCCTACCAGGGCAAAATACGTACCCTATCCAAGGTTCATCTCACTGATCTTTAGAGATCAGTTTGTTGCCTACGATAGGATACCATTTCAGGGATTTGAGCCCACTCTGGTAGGATCTCAAATTTTTGCAAAACCAGCGACTACGATTTTACCAACTTTCATGAAACATCCGGGGATACTTGCACCCCACCCTGTACCTTCTGTACATATGTCCGTTGCTGCCCCCCCCCCCCCCCCCATCGACCACGTCACTGACCACACCCCCAGTGACTACTGTTGGTCAACCACCAATCAAGAAACCACCAACTGCTCCCAAGAAAAAATCCAAATTAGGGTCCCTGACATTAAAGGATCAGGGACATAGCACAAAGAAGACATCCACGGATGCCAGGGGTGAATCAGCGACTGTACGTTCAGCTGCTGAGGGCACCACTGCTAAACCCTCCACCTTACCTGCTTCGCTGGACTCTCGAAAGTCCAGTGATTCTAAAAAGGGTAACCAACATACAGCTGCAGTGGCTCAAACCACTGTTAGTAGTGATTCGGGTGCACCCCACACCCTTCTATCGAGTCAACCCATCAGCCACTTGTCATCCTCCCGAAAGGATGAGATTTTAGACAAAGGGCTAGTGACATCAGTGGGTGATAACACACTCATTGCTGATGTCACACCACTGGCTACAGACCCGGGCCAACCTCCATCTATCACTGCACCGGCTGTCAATGTCTCACCACCGACCCATGGTGAGATACAGGTCGCTACTTCCATTTCCAATGAACCATCAGCTAAATCACAAGCTGATGATGAGGAAATCATGTCAATGGACACCTCAGACGATACCCAGCCTATTCCCCCACCCACCATTAACTCTCCCATTAGAGATGTGACAATCCTCCATTTAGGGTATAATCCTAAATTAATTTCATGCATTACCTAGAGTAATTCCCTGATTAGTGAATTCAATACAATTTCTATAAGTTAAGTTTGTGAAACTTACTATGTGATACGTGATATATTAATTTCGTAGTTATATGTATATATAATTACGTGTGAAATAAACGTACTAAACTCGACAAACTAAAATACAATAAAGTTGGTGATACAAAATAATTAATAATTCGAAAATTATTAATTACTAATATTAGTAACTTATATTAATGAAATAATATAAGATATTATATGTTTTATACTAAACATGACGAGCGCGTCATACACGAACAGAAATAATTATAAAACGTACCTAAAGGTCGGAAATAATAAAAGTATTTATTTTCCCGTTCCTGTTTTAGTATTTAGAACATTACCTCAAAATATAATTTCCAAAATAAAAATTATTCCATTTTTTGTAATTATCAATTACAAAGTTTAAAATAAAATTTAAACAAATGAATAATTGAGTGGGACACGGGGTACAAATAATTGGACATGTACACGGAACTAACGGGTTAAAAACCCAAACAAATAACCCATTTGAGATATTTGTTCGACACTTTCACTACACCACCTTACCTCCCCTTTGAAATTGTGAACTTCCTCATTTTAATATATACCCTTATACTCACAACTCAGTAAACACAAACCAATAATTGAATCCCACCTAAATTTCCTTTCTGGGTTGGCGATGGAAGGCAGGAAACAAGGAAGAACAAAAATCAATTTTTCTAGACCCTCATCTCTTCACAATTGACATCATATTCAAGCCTTAAACACAAAAGTAGTGATCACTTAATCATCTATATCTCGTTATCATCATCATCACAGTCAAACATCATCATCATCAAAATCTTTGTAAGAAGTTAAACTCTTAAATTTCCATATGTATATTTTCATACCATTTTGATCATACAATTTTGAATGAATGATGATAGTGTTAGATGTAAATATGTTGTTGTATGAATTGTATGTTATATAGTAGTGAGTAGTAGTGTACAAAAACTGAGATCAAACACCCAAATATATACATATATGCATTTACAGAAAAGAACAGGGGACGAACACGGGCTTGGAACCAAACCGATCGGTTGGTTTTAACCAGCCGATCGACTGGAACCAATGAGCCGATCGGCTCATCACACCTAGCCGATCGGCTAAGGTGTTTTCGAGCCGAACGGTTTGTTAAACTTTAGCCGAACGGTTGGTGTAGTCTGTGCACTGATCAGTTCGATGTTTAATCTTTAGTACACTGTCGATATAATTTTCGTAGTACAAATATATTAACGCATACGAAATACAAATACTAAAAAGTTATAAAAGTTATAAAACTTTAGGATACAAAGTTTGGGACAAAGTCGTACACGACCGCGGGATATTATTTTGACACGGACAATTAATAATATAACTTTTTGGGCCAAACGGGCCAAATGTATAATGAGTCAAAAGTTGTATTTTGTGAACGGGCCAAAATGATTTGCTAAACGTACTTGGGCCAAACTATGTTGGGCCACGCATATTTGGGCCAAACCTATTGGGCCGAGCCCAACGGGCCACGAGATTTCAAAATGCAAACGTTAAACCGGATAATATATATATATATATACACGGCAACGACAATTAATATATATATGAATATATATATATTCAACTAATAAGTATATGTAAATATATACTTATACGCGACGATCGTATCAACGCAAATATCACCAACAACAAAAATGTTATAAACATTTCAACTTAACGATTAGTCCATATACTTATGTAAAGTATATTTAATTGTGCTTAGGTATTTGAGAGGCACATTCGGACTACAGTATTACTAGCTGAAGACTTGCTACACGTGAGTTCACAGCCCCTACCTTTTACTCGTTTTAAATGCTTTTAAAACCAGGGGTGGAAAACATAGAACTACGTGCTATTACATGCTACTTGTTTTACATAATTGCTTGACATGCTTTTATATCGAATTGATTTGTATAAATGCTTATTGCTTTATAAATCAACTGTTAACTATATGAAACGTTTTCACAACTATTTTGGGAATAAGACAACGAATCTTGGTACGATCCTAGGTTTACATGAGGTAGTTGTAGTGCACATAAGTCCCAGTGCTTGCAACCTTTAACCATTAGCTAGGTGACTCTAGCCACTGAGTATACAGATAGTACTATCGCTTTGACAAACCTCCCACTGATATAACTCGTTGGTCATTCCAACCACACGACGGCAGTCGTAACGAGGAGTGTATACTTACCGTGTTACTGAGGCAAAAACATCAACTAGTCGTGGTTTGGTTATAGTACTAGGAGTCGTTACTTTAACTTTAAAGGTGTCGCTCACCTTAGAGGGATCATAGTCTATATTTCCCACGTAACTAAACAACAAAACTACAACTTGATTTGGGAAGGGTATTCCCTGCGATAACTAATATGACAGGTGTTCCTACGCATGATTTCTTTATAGGAAACGTTTACCTTGATTGGATAAACTTGGTTTCCCGACAAAACAACTTTTATATGGAAATGTTTGCTTGACTGTTAAACCTGTGTTTCCTACAGCTGTATATATATGGAAATGTTTACTTGATTGTTGAACTGTATTTCCTGCAACCATTATTAGGAAATGTTTATGATTAAACTTGTGTTTCCTAACACCTCGACTGAATTGTAGTAAGAATGACATTCTTACAGTAAAATAGGAAATATTTTCTTTAATAAGAACACTTGTGTTTTCTGCTATACATATAAACATTTTGTTTGTGTACATGAATAATTTATACAAAACTTGGTTTAACTACATTTACACTAAACCTGTGAATTCACTCAACATTCAATGTTGACGGTTTACTATGTTTTTCAGGGAATTAGGACTCAGGTACTTCTGCATGCATAAAGGACGTAGGCAACCCAGACTATTTATGATGCCACTTTTGGGACACTTGGATTTCCTTTGTATTACCAATTCCATTGGTTATACTTACGAAATCCCTCTTTTATAAACTCATGTTTTGTAAACTTATGTTGTTCTACAACACCACTACTTGTACGACTTTATAAGTCGTACCCTTTTGTAATAACGCTTAAACTTATGGCATCTTAAATTAATATGTTCTGTATGATCATATGCTCTGATACAATGAATGCACTATTGTAACGTCAGCACCCCCGCTATTAAACTGTAACTTACAATGCTTCCGCTAATTAACTAAAGCTTCCGCTAAACCATTAATAAACGCAATTACCGATTTTGGGGGTGTGACAAGAGAACTCTCACCCACCTCTTTCTCCAGTGACAACATCCAAGTCACTACTGCTGGTCAGACCACACCCACTGACCATGTAGCCCAATCTGCACCTACTCCCACTATACCTCCCACAACTACTCCAACAAACACCTCTACCCACTCCACATCAGATCAGCTACTGATGGAGTACATTGCCGCATCCCAAACCAACATTAAGTTGCTCACTGCTGACCGTGAGGCACTTATAGGCAATGTCTCGGTTCTTCAAAAAGCCGTTACTGCTCTCACTGATGTATATAACTCCATTGAACCATGGAGCACATCTGTCAGTGAGAGGGTACAAACGGTAGTTGATGCTAGCGCTGCAATAAACCATGCAGTCGCTGATCTAGCCTCCACCTCCACCACCAACTTCACAAATCATGCCGCAACCATTGCCCAGCTAACCACCAACCAAAATGACCTAGCTATATCTGTATCCAATTATTTATTCAACACTGATGCCATTGTTAAGGTGCTTCCACAGATAACTAAAGAAATGGGAGCAATAAGAGCTGAGGTCGCTGCCCTCAGAACAGAAACTGCAGATAGGTTTGATCGGGCAGTGGGCCAGTTTGCGCAGACCAGTCAGGGGGAGAGTGATGAAGAAGATGACATCTCAGTCTCTGATCCTGAGATGCCTCCTGCTATGACTGATCCTCTTGCAAACAAAGCTCATAGGGAGATAGTGCTCACCACTTATGCACTTCAACCAATTGCTGAACAACCAGAGTTGGAAGCCCTTGCAGTTGCTGAACTGCATTGGGTAGATATGGATGTATCTATGGATATAGTGGATGTCGCTGAACACTTTCCTGAGTTCAGTGCTGAAGAGCTCAGGAACTATAATGGGCTAGTAAGGCAATGGGCTGAGGATGAGAATGCTAGGGTTGAGGGTACCTCAGTGAGCTACGAATTAGCTCGTTGGGAGTGGATGATTAGGAAGGTTGTAGATGATGTATCTGATGATGAGGAAGATGATACCATCATGCATGATGCTGATGATGATGATGACAATAATGATAATAATGGTCAGGGAGGTGGTCATGGAAATGGTCAGGGTAGAAGTTCAGAAAGTGAAGATGAAGATGATGTCAATATGGAGGATCATCAACCCATATCATCTGTCATTAAAAGGAAAAGGACCGGTGATACTTCTCCTGCATCTATGCCTCCATCTAAGAAATAACAGGTCAGTGACCCTCAATCACATACTGTCATATCTGAGGTAACTGAACCTTCATCTACACCACCTACCCAAATCTTACCCTCACTGACAGCAACTAAACCTATCCTCACCCAAACAATCACCATAACTACACCGACCCCAGCAACTATTATACCAATCTCCACAGAAACTCTCTCCAACACTACTACATCAGACACTTCCCCCACAGCATGCCTTTCCTCTGACTCAACCTCAGGTAACCCTTGTCCTGATAAAACCAATAATCAGCGAATAGCTAGAAAAATTAAAGCTAGACAGGACTGGGAGCAGGAATTGATTTTGAAAATAAATTTTGAGCCTGAGTTAAGAGAAGAACAAGAAAGAAAAAGGCTGCTGAAAGAACAATCTGATGCTGATCGAGCTTACCTGCTGCAATTAAGCACTGAAGATGCAAATGAAAGGGCCAGACTGCTTAAACTTAAGCAAGATCAAGAAGAGTCTGATGCTGCAATTGCTAGGGTACTCGCTGAAGCTGAAGAGAGTGAGCTAGAGCAACAGAAATTGAAAATATCAGCTAGCAAGAGCTCTAAAAAGAAAGGGGGAGCTGTCAAAACATCAGTGGATAGAAAATGGGATGGGATAGATAGAAAAAGGTTTGCTGCCCGTATGACAGGGAGATCAAACCCTGCACCTATCACCAAGGTAAAGCTAAAGAAGTCTAAGAATCAATCTCAACCTCAGCTACTCATTCAAAGAGGTTCAGAGACTCAAGCCATGCTACTTGATCAAGTATGCAAGTTGCATAGAGAGGAATGGAATGAGATCAGACTTGCTATCAGCCACTCTACAAGTGCAGCTAAGGCTGATGTCCTAAAAGAGATTGATAGGCTATTTCAGAAAATGGTGTCACTGGAACTTCTTAGACCAGAAGATATTGTCATATATGGTTAAGAAATTGTTCAGACACCAAGCCCAAGGTATAGGTCAGACACCAGCAGCTGCTATCGATTCCCCAATACTTCAAAGCTAAATATGTCTATCCCTGTTGGTGTGCCTAGAGTTAAAGGACATGAGGTCACTGAGGGGGAGAAAGGTCTAGTATACAGGGACTTAAATGGTGTCCTAAGGTTTCAAAGAGAAGCTGAGCTTGAGAAGGTTGATCAGAATCAACTCGTTCACCTAATCAGGTCAGCAAGCATACTTCCAAAGAACTCAAAGATCAAAAAAGCTATTCTCGATGAAGCCTTGGCAAGAAAAGTCAGATACCTGCCCTCTCAAGAAAAATATGAGCTTGAAGCTGAACTTCAAACTGTGAAGGAGGAGGAAAAGTGGAGAGATAAATAGTATAGATTACCTTGTAATAGATAGCATTTGTAAACCTTTATATATATAATGCTCTCTTTTTGATATTCCCTTGTTAGAAAAGATTACAAGTGTAAGTCTCTGAACGACCAAAACAACTATCAGACAACTGAAACCTCTCTGCAACAAATGTCACTCAAGAATTTTCACAGAGCTTCAATCACAATCATTTAGGGGGAGATTGTTGAGTCACTGGTCGCTGATCTCAACTCATTAGTCGCTGATATAAAGTCACTGATACTCTCTCTGAAAGACTTATTGGAAATGATCGTAGTTGAAGCTGCTGTTGCAAAAGTTTTAGTCTCTGATCCTATCTCTCCAGCTAGAAGATGAAGAACCTATCAAGATAAAAGACTCAACTTTGTGTGTCGCTGATACTCATCTACCAGCGAGAGTCTCCAAGTCTTTTTTAAGTTATTTCTTCTGCTGAATAAAAGAAGTCACTCAAGTACTGTAGCTCAAGTTACTCTTCAAGAGCACGTTAGTTCGCAGTGAGTAAGGAGAGCCTCTATTACTTCAGTGACTGCAGCATTAAATGTTGCATTAATAAGGAGTTGACATATTCTACGTTATTACGGCGCCACGCGTGCTCCTCGTGACTTGGTCCATCATAGAAACTAACGTGGCAGCAAGTGATGGGCTTCAAGGTAAAAGGTGATATTTTCCAAGACAGAATGTCGGACCATGATGTATCACATCTCAACTACCTCACCAATCAAGCAGCGACACGTGTCCTTTCAGATCCGGAAATTAAGGATTTCAGTGTCTATAAATAGCGTAGTATGTTGTACTCCATTTTGTGTCGATTGTTCGTATTGTTACTTGTTTGTCAGTGACTAGTTTGTCTAAGATACGAACAACACCAGCGAGTGAACTAATAGCGTGTTTGTCCACTATTGGTTCATCTCAGCAAGTGAGCAAGTCAGCGTGTCTGTCCACTACTGCTCATCTCCATTTGTAAAAGCTGTATTGTTTGATTTAGATTAGCTTTGGCTAATCTATTCCGCAATCAACAATAGATAAATTTTATCAATAAAAGAATTTATCTTTCAGCTAGTATTGCATCAGCAATTGAACTGCTTATCATACTTATATATATTTGTGTTCATATTGCTGTCATTTAAACACGATTAAAAACTTGCTAAATAAATTAACACATTAAAACGGAAAAGTTTTTAATTGTATTCAACCCCCCCCCCTTTCTACAATTAACCGACTGTTAACGATTCATAATCACTAACATAATAGTGATTAGGGACTCACATGGACATTGAGCTTTGCTCAATGTCAAGTCAGGATTCATAGGAACATACCCCTTCTTGGAGTCATGCATATTGAATTTCTTCAATATCTTATCTTTGTATGCACTCTGGCTTAGCCCAATTAGTCTCCTAGATCTATCATGATAGATCTTTATTCCCAAAATGTACGCTGCATCTCCCATATCTTTCATTGAGAAACATTTTCCCAGCCAAGCTTTGACAACTTTCAATGTCAAGATATCATTTCCAATGAGTAATATGTCATCGACATATAATATAAGGAAGACTACAACGCTCCCACTGGACCTGACATAGACACATGGTTCATCCTCGCTTCTAATGAAACCAAATTCTTTGATTTTCTCATTAAAACAAAGATTCCAACTACGAGAAGCTTGCTTAAGTCCATAAATGGATTTTTGAAGCTTGCACACATGATTAGGATACTTAGGATGTATAAAACCATTAGGTTGTGTCATAAACACATCCTCAGTTAGCTTACCATTTAAGAAAGCAGTCTTTACATCCATTTCCCATATCTCATAGTCATAAAATGCAGCTATGGAATTAGTATTCTAATATATTTCAACATTGCTACTGGTGAAAAAGTTTCATCGTAGTCTACACCATATCTTTGCGTGTAACCCTTAGCCACCAGTCTAGCTTTGAATGTGTGTACATTTCCATCCATGTCGGTCTTCTTCTTGAAGACCCATCTACACCCAACGATTTTTTTATCCCCAGTGTATGATGAACCAAGCTCCAGAATTGGTTATCTTTCATGGATTGGATCTCGCTATCCATAGCCTCCTGCCATTTAGCAGACTCAGAGCCTGCCATGGCTTCCTGATAAGATGTAGGTTCATCAGAATCTACTTGCGTCTCATCACCTTTAAATATGTGTAAATCATATCTTTCGGGTCTATGTCGCTTTCTATCAGACCTGCGTACAGTTGGTGGCTGTATGTTAGTTACTCCTTCATCAATAGGTTCATCGACCTTCTGAAGAGAATCAATGCTATTATCAATTTCCATGTCGGTTGATTCTTGAATTTCTTCAAGGTCAACACGGCCCCCACCCATTCCTTTGGATATGATATTCTTTTCAAGAAATGTTCCCTTTCGAGACACAAAGACTTTGTTCTCAGTAGGGTTGTAGAACAAATATCCATAAAAATTAGCTGGGTATCTGACAAAAAAACACTTCTCTGATCTTGGTGGTGTGTTTGCCATTCTGAGACAAAGTGTTAGAAAGAATGAGGCCTACTTATACATATATAGCATATAACATAGCCTAGTGTGTCTAGCACAACCAAGTATCGATTCTATTTCTCTCGTGGTCAGAGTCAACAAGTGTATTCCTGTTCAATATAACCCCTTTCAGGTTTCACATCACCCTTCCTTAATTGTACATAGTTGATCAGGCTATGTTAAATTAACGTCGTATGATGCAATTCCCGAACCAGTCATACCTAATGAGGAAATACTGCCTAATGGTCATAGTCTAGGCTCACTAAATGCAACCTAGTTCACTATAACCTTAGGCTCTGATACCAATCTGTAATACCCCCAAAATCACAGTTTAGCGGAAGAAAGTTTTGGGGTGCTACTAATCAAATATCACAGCACAAAAGTTAAGCAAACGACATCTATATGCATCGTTTGTAAAATAATTACATTTCCATACATAAAATGTTTGAAACATAACGTTCCCGGTTACAAAATGAAGTTCCCTAGAGTCCGCGTAAAAAGGGCGGGAGATTCTATTACATAATCATAATAAATACAAAAGATAATGCTAAGAATCTCCGTTAAATGCAGTGTAGAAATCATGCGACTCTAGCTAGGTCCTGAGGGAATCCTACTCCGTATGTGTACCTGAGATACAAAGCTAAAAAGGTCAACACGAATGTTGGTGAATCTCACAGGTTTGTAAATAATGTAAGAGTTCAAACACGAGATTTCATTAATAAGGCCCGCAGGCGTAAATCAGTTATTTGCAATACTCGCAATAAAAAAGTAAGTAAGTTATACCATTGCCATGAGGCTCATAATCGAAGCTTAACCCGTAAATAATAAATTTGCTCCCGTGACATGCTCGGAAATTGAGCAAGCATCAGTAACGAATAATAGTCGCCCGTTTATACAGATCGGTTCGTGGTATCGCTACTACCCCGGGCGGGGAGGGTCATTTCCCTAATGGATCCATTAACTAGTGTTCGCGCTTAAGTACATAACTAACGATATATGATGAGGAGGCTTCCCCAAATAATTGGTGAGAAAACTCATGCAATTCCGTTTGGTGAACATGTAAATCAGTACTCGAGTTCGTAAAATAAGCTATGTATCTCACCCTGTAAGTAAAACAGCAAAACAGTAAAAGTGGGGCTATGAGACTCACCTGAGTCCAGTAAGTACATATGCGTAAATCAACCAGGTAAAGCGGTTGTAAGTATGTGTATCGTTTCTCGGAATCCTGCAACCTTATGGCGTTTGCAACGCACAAGGTTGTAAGTAAATTAGTAAACGAGTTGGTGTCTTAAAAGATCACCCATGCTAGCTGTCCACTCAACTAGGACGTGTCCAAGTGTTTGTTTAGTAAACCGTTTGTATTTTGAAAACAAGTATGGCCCGTTGGTGACGGTTTGTAAAAATAGTCCGAGGGTGGTATTATTATGTATATTGTTTTATTAAAAATCGTATCTAGAATTTAAATTCGGATAATTTGTCAAGTCGGGTTATGGACTGAAATAGTGGTGCGAATTGAGTTCGCGGTGCGAGCCGAGTTCGGCTCGCAAGGCAGTAGGCTGCGAACTGAACTCAATTCGCAACACAAGGTTCGGTTTACAAGTCGACTCGCAAGTCAACTCGCAGGTCGACTCGCAATTCATCTCGCAGGTCGACTCGCAAGTCAACTCGCAGGCAGGTCGACTCGCAAGTCATCTCGCAGGTCGGTTCGGTTCGTCGTTGGGTTCGCGAGTTCAATCTTCAGTTCGCAATTGGGCTCGCCTCGCAGGACGAACGGATCTCGGTTCGCAGAACGAGCTGTTCGAACACTTTTTCATAAAAACGCATTTTTAAGTCGATTTTTGGGCAAATCTTTGTTGAGTAATATTCTAGCATGTAAATAAAAGTTTCCTAAGTAATTTAAAAGAGTTTTGAAGTTCCTTACCACGAAATCGCGAATGGAGGAGATGAAGATGGAGAGCTCAAGATGGTGATCGTTTCTTCTTGAATCAACTCTGCAGGATGATGGGTTTTGGGTGACGTTTGGAGATGGTTTGGGGCTGTAAATGGAGAGTGAGAAGGAGAGAAAGTGTGTGTATGTGTGTTTAGTGTGAAATGAAGAAAGAAGAGGACAAAAGGGTTTTAAAAAGGGATGGGTCATGGGTCGGTTTGGGTTGGGTCCGCGGGTCTGAGCCGACCCACTTGGGTCTCGGCTCGCGGGTTGGTGTTTCCGAGTTTTCATATCGTGAGTCATTGTCGGTTAAATCCCGTAATTGTTTAAATGTTGTTTCACGCTATTTGTTAAAGTGTTTCCGAAGTATTTTATCATAATACTTAATAATGAGTTATAAAAATATAATTTTGAATTACTTCCCATTGTTAGGCGTGTTTTGTGTGATCTCGTCACGTTCGGTATGTTTTTAAACGATACTAGATACGTGTAGTATATTTACAAAATATATTAAAGCAAGTAAGGTTTGTTCGGTTAATTCCAAATTATTTAAAAGTTTTTGTCACCAACGTCCGATCTAGATTTTTATAGGATCTCGTCCGTTTGGTAAGTGTATGATTTAAACGAATTACGTACGCGCGTAGGTAATCTCACAAGAGTCTCGTATATTTCGATTAATACAAAACTAAATACATGAAATTGCAAGTAGTTTAGGCCCTAATCCAAAGTCATAAATTTGGCGGTTGTTACAGAAAGAATCAATAGAAAGCTCTATTTGTAAGGTACAAAAGTCATTTAATAAAACCTTATTTTCCCTCACAATTTTAAAAATTATATATTTCAAAAATGGTTAGGCGAATATTTTCCTAAATTTTAATATAAAAATCAACATTTTTCTCTCTTCGATTATACATCTCACATGGTATACTTTTGACGAACTATTTTTTTAGGTTTTTTTGATGGGTTTTGCAAACGACTATTACATGTGATACGAGCAAGTGCAACTATTATTACATGTGATAACAACGACTATCACATGTGATACCAATAAGTATCACATGTGATAGTATATTGTACAATTTGTTAAACCCATCAATAAATGAAGAAAAAAATCTGTCAAAGGTATATCATGCGAGGTGTCTAATAGAAGAGAAAAAAGAATTTTAAGGTGTAATTTATATAATTTATTGACTTAATGTTTTTAAGATATTTAATTTTTAAAAGTGCGAAAAAATGTGAGATTTGATGAAACTGAATGGCTGAGAATGATTTCTCAATTCTCACCAAAATTTTCTCATTTAAATCTAACTATATTATTGATTAAAATAAAATAATATAATTATTAATTAGCACCTTGAATTATTCTTGCTATAAAAACAACTTGCGAATAAATAAATATATTTGTTATTCTACTAGTCTAAGCTAGATTAGACTCCACAATTACGACAAAAATTAGTAAATTACAATGTCAACCTTTTCATGTGAAGATTGCAGATGCATGAATTTTTAAATACATTGTCTAATGGAGTATGATATATAGATTCAAATTCAAATGTATTAGGTACATTTATCATTTATGTATTGTAACGTCATATTTAATTGGTGGCATTAAATACGTCAAATTTAAGACAGAGTGCTAGCTAGATGTTTGAAAGAATTGGTGGTCACTTTGTAGTAGTTAACGATTTTATAACATTTTATATATGTGAAAAACAAATTTTAAACCCGTATATTTTTATTGTTGATCGTTTCCAAATATTGAAAGATCAATTTTTAATAAGAGTTAAATAAGAATATAAGTTACTAAACATGTTCATACATGATAGTAAAAAGTTGGTAGTAGAAAGTAACGATATCACACTCATTTAAATTTGTAATTTGTACGATTCCGATCCCAAAAACATGGGATATTGAATTAAAGTCACTTTAGACATAAAATTTGTCAAAAAATTGTCATAAAACCGTTTTGTGTTTTCATGGTTTTTCAATATTAAGCCGTAGGTTCAATTTATATTGTTGACCTTATTATTATATATGTTATATGTTACTAGGTGAGGTCCCGTGACAACGCGGGTTTTTAACATTTGATCTTATAAATTGTATTACTAAAAAGTTAAGTCAAATGAAATTGTACCATGAACCGGATTTTTATATAATATAATCGTCAACCAATAACATATAGCATATACTTTATCAGTTTGGTACGATTCAGGTTTTTTGATTTTAAATACAACTTGTAAAAATATAAAATCCATGAATCACAAAAAGAAAATAGAACAATATTATTATGGTTGAATATGACATATGTTTGTCTATTGTTTAGTTTATTGTGTACTCCCTTTTGTCCCAAATTAAGTGTCTTGGTTTAACTTTTTGAGTCTTCCTTTTTCAACTTTGACCTTAAATAATTTTTGTTTGTGTTATATAATACTTGATGCAAAATATATGAATGGATTAAATTTTATATGTTATTTCATTGGTATAATTTTCATAAAGTAGTATATAACACAATCAAAAATATTTAAAATCAAAGTTAAAAAAGAAAGACTTCCAACTCTGATTCAGGACACTTAGTTTGGGACGGACGAAGTATTATTTAAGGGATTATTAGTTAAAATAATAAAATATTTTAGTTACATTATTTAAAGGATTATTAGTTAAAATCATAAAATATTTTAGCTACGATTTTAATGTATTCATGATATTACGGTTGTTTGGCTAAATGGACGACCAGTTTTTAGTTTCATAATGTTGATAACAAAATTCATGTAATTAATCACTTGAAATGTCATGATATTTAAATTATAAGGACTAAAAAAAATAGGGAAGTATTGGAAGTGTCAAATACAATAATTGTAGGTACACATTATAAAAATTGAAAAAAAATGAAGGAAATAATTTTAACCGTAGGATCTTTAGAGATGAAACCAATCTAAGGTTCAGATTGCTCCATTATATTTTGTTTTATATATATATATATATATATATATATATATATAAAGATATAAAGATTGTCTATTTGCAAAATTAATAATTAAAAATTATTTAACTCCCTAATTTACTCTCCTATAATACTTTCAATCATATGTTATAAAACTTTTTCAGTTAAACTTGTCTTGAGCATAAGAGCTCATTTGGCCTTTAGTATGAGGGCACATTTGACATGCATCCAACCAATTTTAAATCCCGACAAAATTTTCTACTAGAGAATAAAAATAGGATGGAGGGAGTATTAATTAGGGTAACATTATGACTTATGAGGGACATTTGCATCATAAGGGGAAGAAGGGGTAAACGATATCAATAGTTGATTTATATAATTAACTGCCCAGATTTGCAACACTCCATGTTATATGCACACTGGTTTTTACGTAAAATACAGTCTTACGAATCTAAATCATTAATAACAAAAATCAATAGCTGAGATCGGATGACCCTTGTTCCTTTCAAAAATACAGTGGACCGTCTGATCTCACGCCTATTAATTATTAAAATAAATTAAAACACCTGTAAAATAGAATTATAGAAATAAGTGTTAAAGTTTGGTGGATTTTTGTTCAAAAGGGAAAAGAATTAAAATAATAATAATACTCCTACCACACATGAATGTAAGAATTGGGTCAAAGTCAAACAAATAATATGATATGATATACTTAAAAAATTTAGATGACAATGTGACGCACCCCCACAAAACCCTAGCTAGCTAAACTTATGATTTAAACAAGCGGACACCCTAATTTTGACCCATCTCAACCCTAAACCCCAAATTTTAAGTCAAATAGTCCATCAGTCCTATCAATTTCACTCTCCTCGTATAATTATTTATTTTAATAAAAAAAATTCAAAATTTTTCCTTCTCAACGACAATGGAAGTGGTGAAATCTTTGGGCACTGATTTAGGGTTTCTGCACAACAACAACAACAACAACAAGATGGATTTTGAAGCTGTGGTTTTTGATACCGTTTTGACTGCTCAGAGATCTATTGCTTGCCTTCTCATGATGGTATATACCTTTTCGATTGCTGCTTTTTTTACTAATTTGTATTACCCTTTTTGTGTAAACATATGGAAAGTGACTTGCTTTTTATTTAATTTTATTTGTTTCACACAATTGGGGTTTTGGTAGAATATATACTTATTTTGTCCATGTGTTATTCAGTATTTGTGCACACATTATGGTTTTGTTATTATTATTTTTACAATTACAATTACAAATGGATGCACATGAGGTGTTTGATGTTTTGTTTCATTGAGTTTGGACTCATGATATTTGATTTATGTTGTTGTAGCTAAGAAATCAGGGTTTGCTTTAGGTATACTTGCAGCTATATGCAAAAAGCCCTTTGATTTTTTCTTGGGTATGCTTGAAATTTTCTTAGTAGACCTGATTTTTTAAGTCGATTTCTATTTCAATTTTTTTATAGTCTGGATTTTTATTTCTTAGAGATTGACATTGTGCAGAAAGTTAAGTCAGCATGATGCTTAAAATGTTTATGGACATGTAATTGTTGTGTTATGTCTTTATCTAAGTTTTGCAGTCATAATTCACACTTTGCTTGTCTAGTTGTCTACATCCAACTGTTTGATTATATGCTAGTAGTATTTTTCTAACATGGGGTTTTTATGGGTGTCCTTTTGTTATTGCTTTCCGAAAACAAACTTAATTATAAAGATACAATAAGTCGGATTTGGTGTTCGAGATATGAGGATCTATTTCAAATCAGGAATTTGGATTCGCCTAAGCATATCAAACGACCATATGGCAAGTCAACTGGAAACTGTTTCTTAGAAGGATGAAAAGTTACTTTACTCTGTTTATATGTTCTGTATATTTTGGGCTGTATGCTGGTTTTCTTGAGTAACAACTATTGTTTGTCTTTGGGTGTTTATTTGTACAAATTGCAAAATACTCTTTTTGGGCTATTCTAATGGCAGTTCGTTGCAGGCAGGGTTTTTGCTGAAGGATGCAGATACATTACCAAAATTGACTGGAGTTGATCAAACGTACTTTTCTTTCTTACTTGGTGACTTTAAAAAGTTGAAAGGATAGTTTAAACTGAACTATTACTATTATGATGAAAATATTGCAGGTTTTCTTTTGCTGAGCTTCACAAGAGGGAGAAAACTGAACCTGAAGCAAAAGATGGTAGTGACACAGAGGATGACGAAGATGACGAAGATGTGGAGGAGCCAGATGATGATGCAGGAGATGAGGATTTCTCAGGTGAAGAAGGAGGAGACGATGATGATGATGATGAGGAAGGAGACCCTGATGAGGATCCAGCAACTAACGGTAATCAGGGAAGTGACGATGATGACGATGACGACGATGATGAACAGGATAATGATGATGAAGATGATGAGGATGACGAAGAGGAGGAGGAAGATGATGATGAAGAGCAACAACCACCTGCTAAGAAGAGAAAGTAAAGTGCGGTTAGTTTGTTAGATCAGAGATATTGGTGAATGTTTCATTATCTATCAAGTATGTTGTAGGAATTTCGAACTTCATTTTAGCTTTGACTTGTGTCTATTGTGGGCATTTTAATCCTTGTTTAGAACAGTATTGTGGGAAAGATTGGTATGCATATATTCCGTTTTCTGGGATAAGTAATCTGTGTTCTTTCTTACTTTTTAATACTTGTGAAACTTAATCGTATTTTGTCAGAGTTTTTAGATATTACTTGATGGCCTTTTATAGTGCATAATCTTTCACACAAAACTTTCATATTTAAAAAGTTAGCTTGAAAGCCTTTGCTAAGAAAGGAGTGATCTTTGCTAAATTTGGTTTAGATTTTGAATTCACTGAACTAGAACTGTCAATTTGGACAGCCGAGGTGTTTGCGGGTCAACCCCAATTGGTTTGTACTAGAAATGATTTATATTAGTACAACCCTCTTTAACCTTTACCAACTAATTTTTATCCTGCTATCCACCGGTTTAACCACTTTTAGTAAACCCTTGTATCATCTTGCCACCTCTATGGCTCTACCATCATGTCATATTCAACAGGCCTTTTTGGGTTAATGTAACGTTTTGTTCTTTAAGTTATTAAGTTTATAGAGATCACATATGTATTAATATAAAGGTTTGAATAGACGTCCGGGTATCCGAAACCCTTTTTTATTTTTATATCTAACCCAGGTCTTTGGCTGAATAGGATATGACTGCATAACCCCATAAATTTGGACAAGATAAAACTTTCACTAGATGTATCTGAGCAGCCCAATGAGCCTCACTTACATATACACACATGTTCATTAGATTCCTGAATAATTATGTTTTTGATTCCTACTATAAAGTAGATGAGGGTGAATGTTGAGTTGTTGACAAAACTGATGTTCGGTTGTAATCTCACCACATTCAAAATTTGAATTTAAACGTCAAATTTGTATCTTTCTATGACTATCTTTATTGATAGATTTCAAGTAAACTATTCACAACTTCAAATATATATGCCCATTTGGGGTTTAAGACCGCTCCGGATAGGGATTTTGTTACTTGTTTCGTTACTTGTATACCAGCCCAGCTCCACATCAGCACTCCCAAAATTGACACACAAATGACACATTTCTATCAATAGTGAGCTAGTCATTTGAATTTTTGAGCCCACATTTACCAACATACTTTTATTTCTATACACTAAATAAATAAAAAAAACACGTCGGTATACTGACACAATGCAAATGACGAAGCAAATTGATGAAGGCTTGCCAATTGTGTCACTAAACTAACGCACGTTGGTTTTTAAACCGACGAATGCGTCGGTACTGGTCTAACAAATATAACATTTTCTTGTCAAAAGCATTATGCAAATCATTCCCCACAATGGAAAGTGGAGCATCCACTGTGATAAATGATGCATCATCAAGCTTGAATTTGAAATATTGATTATTGTAAGTTTCAGGTTAAAATGTTGCTGTATATTTTACATTTTTCGAGGTTAAATGCAATGTCAAGTATATGGATAGTTGATATAGGATGTGTATGTATGTAGGCAGAATCTAAATTTTAAACACACAACATTTGGTTTTATGTTTGCGGCAACCAAACTAGTTTGGGTGATTGTTGATTGTAGACTAATTTATAAACTAGGCTAGGGTATCTTCAATTCCCACTTTGATATTCAAATGTGATTTTTCCTTCCTAAGAATGAGAAATCTACACCTATTACATTTACTATAGACGTACGATCATACATATTGAAAATGAGTATGATATATACAATAAATCTTTTGATTCACACACCAAATATATACATTATGCTGTTGTAAAGTATGCATTGGAATATATTTATACAGAATAATAAAGGGCCCACTGTTTTGGTGTATGTATTACCTCCCATACAATCTCCATGAGAATATGAGATTTGAACTACCAGTCAAAACAAATAAAATCAGGGCTACCGACTTTTAATATTTATCTGTAATTATGTAATAATAACGATACAATACAAAAAAAAAAAAAAGTTTGATAAATCACGTGTGCCTCAAAATTTATTAAAAACAGCTTAACCATTCTATCCACACTTCGATGAGTGAAGAAAGTGTACTATCCACAACGTAAGACAAATAGAAGTTCATAATGATTAATGAATAATGACCAACCTAAAAACCTTTTAATAGCCTAATAGGAAAAAAAGTTGGATGTAATTTTGGTTGTGACCCACCAGGCCACCACATGATCCATTCCGGCCCAAAAGGCTTGTTGTTCTTATCTAGTGGGCTACTATATGTCAATATTCATATAGTTTTAGAATATAAATCTATTATTATAATGAACATACAACACATTCTGAAGGGAGTTGATAGATACATTATTTTTTTTATTACGTACACCAACTTTATGTATTAAAATGTATACTGTACAGTACCGTACTGCATATATTTTGGTGTATATATGAAAAAGTTTGGTGTATTTATCATGGGGCATTCTCAATTTTATCAAAATGAAATTACCAATATGTCCTAACATCTTATATATATTTATGTATAATAATTAAAGAGGATATATTGGAGAAGTTGGAGTCCTTGATTAGGTTCATTCTTCAATAATCCAATGATTTTAGATTAATTTTGTATAATTACACTTTTCACCCCAAAAAACTATAAACTATTAAATAATTAAATCAAAAAATTAAATAATTCAAATAAAAAATGGTCGGATAGAATCTCATCTCCTCATCTGTTGGGTGTACGCCACTAAAGCCATAATTGTGGCCGAGGATTTTTATTTCTTATAAATTATTTTATATTTATACAAATAATAAATCAAACTAGATCAAAACCCACGAAAATCACGGGCTACATCATTAAAACGTTACAATAAAAGTTATCATAATATGAAGTAGTAGACATTGAATATACAATCAATTATTCGACATAATGCTTGATATACAACTCACCTTTTTTTGGTATACACACAACTGCTATGCACTGATTTCCCATAGCCTTCTCATATTGCGTTAGCTTCTTTACAATGATTTAAGTTATCATTCACGGTTGGTAATTTGAATTACATAATCGAAGGTTTATAACATGTCTTCTAACAATGACAAACTAACATACAATTACTAAATTAAGAACTTGATGATCCAACCACATACGGGTACATAAATTGTACAAACGTACCCTTTTCCACCTTCGATCACTAATATGTACAACAACACGAGCTAATGCAATCAAATTTGCAAGCCAACTCAAGTCCTGCAAGACTGGGATTTTAATTGATTATTATAAGTATATTGAAGGACTGAGCTTACCATGGATTAAAGGTTATGGAAAAGCCATTTAAACCTACAGAGTGTATGTACCTCTTGTGTTGTAGTTCTTAGCTTCAAATAAGAAAATTTCTCGTCCCCAGTGAAAGTTGATTGTTCCAGTTTGTCTCAAATGCTTATAACCTGAAACAAAAATGTCTCAGATCCAGCATAGTTGCACGATAAGCCCATTAGTGTATCTGCAAAGGAGGTAATCCTCAATAAAAAAAATTGTCATTGAAGGTAACAGATTTGTGGTGAGCTATATATATATATATATATATATATATATATTTGTGATGTCATTTTACACCTAACATATGTGGAAGTAAACGTCAAAGTTTATATATGTGTGGTACTTATGTTGGAGTTGTGAGTAAACGTTTATTTTATCAACACCTACAAATAACAACAAACAAACAAAGTAAGAGAACAAAAGTGATCTTGTACTCATGGTTATCATATCATCTAATCAGACATGATCAATCCCACCACATAATCTTCTACTACATATAACACATTTTCTCTGGATCTTAAGGATTTAAAATCTCTGGACAAATAAAATTACTAAACTACCCACTTTATTTGCTCGACATATAAATCATCTGGAAATTCTTCATTTGTTTTTTCATCATCTTTTTCTTTCAATCACTCTTGTCGTGCACTTCTTTGAATATATTTGCTAGCCTGCAAGCGTAAGTAATAAAAGCAACATCAACAAACTCTTCGGATAAGAACTACATCATTAAAAATGTTAAACATCAGTTAGTAAAGGTGGCAATGTCAACCCATTAAATTATGAATGCTCAATATAATGCATTATTTCTAAAGGGGCAAACGGAAAACTTATATGTCACACCCCCAAAATCGGTAATCGTGTTTATAAATGGTTTAGCGGAAGCTTTGATTAATTAGCGGAAGCATTTGTTTATCAGCGGAAGCATTTTAAGTTTACAGTTTAACAGCGGGGGTGCTGACGTTACAACAGTGCATTCATTGTATCAGAGCATATGATCATACAGAACATATTAATTTAAGATGCCATAAGTTTAAACGTTATTACAAAAGGGTACGACTTATAAAGTCGTACAAGTAGTGGTGTTGTAGAACAACATAAGTTTACAAAACACAAGTTTATAAAAGAGGGATTTTCGTAAGTATAACCAATGGAATTTGTAATACAAAGGAAATCTAAGTGTCCCAAAAGTGGCATCATAAATAGTCTGGGTTGCCTACGTCCTTTATGCATGCAGAAGTACCTGAGTCCTAATTCCCTGAAAAACATAGTAAACCGTCAACATTTAATGTTGAGTGAATTCACAGGTTTAGTATAAAAGTAGTTAAACCAAGTTTTGTATAAATCATTCATGTACACAAACATAATGTTTATATGTATAGCAGGAAACACAAGTGTTCTTATTAAAGAAAACATTTCCTATTTTATTGTAAGAATGTCATTCTTACTACAATTCAGTCAATGTGTTAGGAAACACAAGTTTAATCATAAACATTTCCTAATAATAGTTGCAGGAAATACAATTTAACAACCAAGTAAACATTTCCATATAAGTAGCTGTAGGAAACACAGGTTTAACAGTCAAGTAAACATTTCCTATAAAAGTTGTTTTGTCGAAAAACCAAGTTTATCTAATCAAGGTAAACGTTTCCTATATAAGTTGTTTTGTCGGAAAACCAAGTTTATCCAATCAAGGTAAACGTTTCCTAACAAGAAATCATGCGTAGGAACACCTGTCCTATTAGTTATCACAGGGAAAGCCCTTCCCAAATCAAGTTGTAGTTTTATTGTTTAGTTATGTGGGAAATGTAGACTATAATCCCTCTAAGGTGAGCGACACCTTTAAAGTTAAAGTAACGACTCCTAGTACTATAACCAAACCACGACTAGTTGATGTTGTTGCCTCAGTAACACAGTAAGTATACACTCCTCGTTACGACTGCCGTCGTGTGGTTGGAATGACCAACGAGTTATATCAGTGGGAAGGTTGTCAAATCGATAGTACTATCTGTATACCCAGTGGCTAGAGTCACCTAGCTAATGGTTATAGGTTGCAAGCACTGGAACTTATGTGCACTACAACTATCTCGCGTAAACCTAGGATCGTACCAAGATTCGTTGTCTTATTCCCAAAAAGTTGTGAAAACGTTTCATATAGTTAACAGTTGAATATAAAGCATATAACATTTATATAAATCAGTTTGATATAAAAGCATGCCAAGCAATTATATAAAACAAGTAGCATGTAATAACACATAGTTCTATGTTTTCCACCCCTGATTTTAAAAGCATTTAAAACAAGTAAAAGGTAGGGGATGTGAACTCACGTGTAGCGGTCTTCAGCGAAATATAACAGCTAGTAATAGTAGTCGTCCAAACAGTGTACTTCAACGTCCTAGACGCAAGAAATATACTTTACATAAGTATATGGACTAATCGTTAAGTTGAAATGTTTATAACATTTTAGTTGTTGGTGATATTTGCGTTGAAATAATCGTTGTGTACAAGTATATATTTACATATACTTATTAGTTGAATATATATATATATATTCTAATATATATTTGTTATTTGTCGTCATTGATTATATATATATACGTATATTATAAAAGTCGCGTATATATATATATACATGTAGTTGTCATTGTCGTTGATTATGTTTCCAAAAACATAATTATAGTAGTTATAAAAATAACTTTGTTAAATACAATTGTCGTAATCCATTTATATAACTATATATAAATTATAATCGTCGACTATAGATATAATCCATTTGTCATGTTACTAATATCATTCGTCTCGTTTAACTCGTCACTTATATGTAAACCGGTTTAAGTTTGCGTTTTGAAATCTCGTGGCCCGTTGGGCTCGGCCCAATTAGTTTGGCCCAATATCAAAGTCTAGTAGGTTGGCCCAAATATGTATTTAACAAATCATTTTGGCCCGTTCACAAAATACAACTTTTGACCCAATCCAGATTCGGTCCGTTTGGCCTAAAAAGTTATATTATAATTGTCCGTGTCAAAATAATGTCCCGCGGTCGAGTACAATTTTGTCCTAAACTTTGTATCATCTAGTTTTATAAATTTTACAACTTCTTAATATTTGTATTTCGTACGCGTTAATATATTTGTACTACGAAATATATGTATCGACAGTGTATTATTTAAACGCATCAAAAAAGTCAGTACACAGACAGCCTAGCCGATCGGGTAAGAGTTTAACAAACCGTTCGGCTCGAAAACACCTTAGCCGATTGGCTAAAGGTGATGAGCCGATCGGCTCATTGAATCCAGCCGATCGGCTGGTTAAAACTAACCGATCGGTTTGGTTCCTAGCCCGGTTCAGCCTGTGTTCGTCCCCTGTTCTTGGTCTGTAATGTATATATGTATATGTTTGGGTGTTTGATTCATCATTTTTGCACATTACTAATCATCAATACATAACATATAATTTACTACTATAATTTGTTTACATACATACTAACAACATACAATCAAAATCATATGATCAAAGTGTATGAAAATACATAGTTTTTGAACCTTACAAGGATTATGATGACAGATGATGATGATGATTAGGTGATCATCTTTGATTGTGGTTTGTGTTTGTGAGTCTTAAGAAAATGGAAAAGGTTTTGTGGTTATGCCCCCTGCTTCTTGCTGCTCGTCGCCCAACCCAGAGGAAAACACAGTGATAATTGAATTATTGGTGTTTGGTAGCAACAATGAGAGGGAGGGAGTATATATGAGTTTTAAAAATCAAAAGGAGTAAGGTGGTGCATATATGTGTCGACAGATATTTAGTCTATGTGTAGGTGTTTGAGTTTTTAACTCGTTAGTTCCGTGTACGGGTCCAATTATTTGTACATCGTGTCCCACTCAATTATTCGTTTGTTTAAATTTTATTTTAAACTTTGAAATTGATAAATACAAAAATAAAATAATTTTATTTAAAATTATTAATAAAATTATTCACAGTAGTGGGACTGTATGGTTAAATTGCGTGCCAGATTTCGGTTGAATTTGAAATTTATATTTTGAGGTAATGTTCCAAATACTAAAACATGAATGGGAAAATAAATACTTTTATTATTTTCGACCTTTAGGTACGTTTTATAATTGTTTCTGTTCGTGTATGACGTGCTCGTCACGTTTAATATAAAAGGTATAATATCGTATATTATTTCAATAATATAAGTTAATAATATTTGTAATTAATAATTTTTGAATTATTAATTATTTTGTATCACCAACTTTGTTGTATTTAATTTTTCGAGTTTAATACGTTCATTTCGTACGTAATTATATATACATATAACTACGAATCTAATACATCATGTATCACATAGTAAGTTTCACAAACTTAACACATAAAAATCGTTTTGAATTCACTAATCAGGGAATTACTCTAGGTAATGCATGAAGTTAGGTAAAGATTATTACCCTAAATGGAGGATTGTCACATTATAAACACTGTTAAAAAAAGCAGAGATTAGATAACTCTTGTTTACTTTTTATGCTGAATAAACAGTCTAGATGATTAAAATGACTATTTTACCCCTAATTAAATAATTATTTGTTTTTCAATTTAACAACAAACCATATGTACTTTGTTTATATATAACATATAATAAGATATAATTAAATTGGGTATCATTTTATTTGTTTTGTGAAGATCACGATCGTAGTTACTGGATTTGGGTGGAGTTTTAATTCATATGTATATTTGGCACTAATTCATCCACTGTATTTATCAGCTCCAATTCTCCATCATATCTATACCATTTCCATTAAAAAAAAAGTAAAAATTCATCGGATGTCATCTGTTAGATCTAAGAGACCACAACACATAGATCCCGACTTTCTTCACAATAAGCACTAAAGTGAAAAATGCAAAACACATACCATTGTAGTGGTATCATGATCAGAAAGTAATTAATTACTACAAACAAAAAAGGATGAAATCAAATTAAAAACCCCAGATCTGAATAGTCAAACATAAAATATTAATATGTTGAGAAATGAAAAAGAGAGAGGCAACGCTGGTTGTGGACGAACGGAGCTAAAGGGACAGTGGTGAACACTTGAGCAATGTTGATGATGGCTCTTTTAATATCTTGGGAAGGAGGAAATAGGAAAGAGATTCATTGAAGTTGAAGATGAATATGGAAGTAGGAGAGATAAGGGGCAGTCTAGGAAAAAGAATGTAATAATATTGTCCATATGGGGAGGACACCCTTTTTCCACCTGACCAATAATCCTTCCATATAGTCATGGTTGACTGAATAATATCAAAAGTAAACACCTAAAAGGTTGACCGAATAAGTATTCTAAACAGCTCAGCTCATTAAGGCATATGTAAACAGCCCCTAAGTGTATTATTGAACCACAAGTCGCCTTAAATAATTTTATTATACATATAGATTGTAATAATAAAATATAATCTTCGTAATCGGATTTTGGTACCCTAAGTAGTTAGTAAAAGGAAAAAAGAGGCTAAATATCTTTGGCACAAAAGTGATTCGGGTCAACCTAGCCCGACTGATATTGACCCATCCAAAACTGACCCATTTAAACCAAACAAACATTTAGAACAACAGAAACATCAGCAAACAACAATTGAAGTTACCACTATTTAAAAAACCACTAACCTTGAACATCCAAAAAGCAGAAGCTGCTTGCTTGAATACTGACAATAAGAGTTGATAAAAGACCATGCAATCTTTTATGGTTCACAACAAAAAGGACGAATCGGAGGAGACTCTAAAACCTATCATAGCTACAAACATGATTTCTTGATAAGCTCGTGTATGAATGTTCACTAAAGTTATGGTTCACTTTATTGTATAAGTGGATATAGTTTGACCGTATATCAACCCATTCTTAGACACATAAATAGAAATTGCCACCTCCAAAGAAACATAGACCATTTTAAATATAATGCTTGTAATGATCCTCATGCTTAGAATAAGTTTGAAAAGATTTTCCAAGAGACTTACATCAGCCCACTCGCCATGGTTCTTGGCAATGGGAAAAGTTTCGAAGCTCACGTAGACTAAACGTAGTTTTCAGTAATCTGATTGATTACAATCTTCAGCCAATACACAAAATTGAGCAGCATACTTCTCAAAACAACTCAGATGCATGTGAGAAATCTTACTATGGAATTGATACAATGCCCCCTTCAAAAAATTAGGATTTAGTTTATAAAAGATCAGTCAAGACCTTAGGAATATGGTCAACATCAGGCGTAAAAAATCAATACATCGATCCTGCAAAATTCACAAGATAATAGGGCAATTTACTCAAAAGAAAAATAAACAAAAAATACAATATTTCTATAGCATATATATTTATATTAATCGAAAAAAGAAACACACACACCTAATGGAGAATTGGGACATGTGTAAGTGTTCCGAATCTTCCTTTAATCTGTCCAAAGATTCATGAGCCTTTAAACCGTCAAGACAATAACAATGAAAATAATATAGCAAACCTCTGCTCCAGCTGCAAACCTGTCAAGATGTCTATGGACTAACCAAGAGTAGGGAATGGAGCATATACTCAACGGGAACAGTAACCTCTTTACAGCAACATCAAACATTCTTTAGAACATTTAAAAATAAAATAAAAAACTCGTTCGAACGAAAGAAGACCAATATAAATGAAAATAACATTTTACAAAGAAAATAGACGTAACAAATGAAAGAGCGGTATTACAACTCAAAAACAGACGACACGACAAGCATAATCGATAATTTTACGCTGTCATTTTATAAGACCTTCAAGTGAAACTGTTCGATAAGTAAAGAGACCCTACGTAAATCCAAAGCAACAAACATAGACAAATTAGAATCTTTTCTATCACTCTTGTTGCAATAAACTCCTCCTGACCATTGTAAGGACAGACAAAAACTACACAAGACAGTACATAAAGTCCAAATTCGACATATGATCGTTTAGGATGGATTTCAAAGTATATACTTAACTGTAATTATAAAGAAAGTATAAGTTTAGCAACATCAATGATAACTTGTGGCTAGCTAGCAAGCACCTCATATTAGCTATCATAACAAATAAAACTTAACCAATTCCAACTGTACTTATGTATGATACAACTACATTATCAAGGAATCGTGATATACCAACCTCTTCCATCATATGTGTTGTAAAGTCAGATGGACAATTAGACAAAGCAACAAAACTAACGTCATTTAATAAGACGTTCATAGGCTTCAAGTGCATAATGTCAATTTAAGAAACAACTTGAGTTAATATTTGGTAATAAAGGAGTGTAATTGACGTTAATATAATCTCCTCGACAGTTGTCTATGCACCCTACTCAAGGAGATCGACAAACTGAAAAACTACACAAGACGCAACCACTTTATCTCTTATTTTGTAAATTAAAAACAAATAAGCATAGTAGCTTTTGCAATAACACTAAAAAGTTCATGCTCCTACAGAAGTATATGAGGCCAAAGGAATTCCAATGGATCAAAGACCCTTACTCTTAACGGAATAAGGAAGTGAACAAAACCAAGAGTAGCAGGGTATCATAGAAGATGATGAAACCATATTTTAGACTTAGTATTCCGAAACACGGGGATAATTCAATAAGATTCACCACAATGGGTCATATCCCCCTTCATGGTTTTGCATAAATAAATAGCATAAGGTAAATAGAACGGTTCAACCAGACCAGATACAAGATGTGGTTATTTCAACCCACTTACTTGAGTGGATTATTTTGAATTAAAGATCTAATATAACAAAAATTGGCTAAAAAATGGGTCAAGCAATTACTTGTTGACTTGATAGAACTGGAGAACAACTTCATCAAGTGAGCGAAGATATCCTTTGCAGCGCTTGCATCGACATTGTTTGGAAAAGATAACATTCGACTAATATGAAAGTCATTAAAAACTCCCAGCTCATGATAAATGTCATCTTATGGCTACCTGGAAAGTATCAAAGTCAATTGCAGGGATGTCATCGTCAACTTATCTCAACAAATCCATGGCCCATCTCCAACTCCAACGTGTACAATAGTGGAAGCCTACACAAAAAGGGGTATGATATTTCATTTTGAGCAAACAACATTATCTGTGTGTAAATGTCAAATTAGATTAAATTTAAAGCGGGTTGTTGCACCTTCATACCCGGTCCCAGATAAACCTACAACACCTATTTAAAAATCCATAAAAATGAGAAATGAATGAATAACCTTATCGACACTCTGCAAATGTTACCCGTCTTCGAATAAATAACGAATTCCCCGATTCTTGGAGATTGAACCGTCTTTATGATCTTCATATTCAAATTCATTAGGAATGGCAAAGTTTGCAATCGTATCCCCTTAATAGTTCTACATACATAAATAGCACATGGTAATAAAAGAACTTTTAAAACAGTCCAAATCGTGATGTAATGTAAGAAGTGGCAATTTTAACCATCTCCAAAATGACTAATAACAGTTTTGCAAAGCTCCCTCATACATGTATAATTTCGATCTAAACCAAAATGATGCAATCTTGTTCTCCTTATATCTTCCACCCAAACCAAATTTCCCTTATCCCGGTAGGTAAAAGATGACTCGATACAAATATAATCATGAGTCAGAGAACATTTCATGCGTGAGTAGGAAGCATAAAAAACTGGCATCCTAACTCAACGCAATGCATCATAGGCCCCGTGTTCAATATACATGATTTAATATGATCTACTACTCCTCCTTTAGAGAAGCACTCTCCACTTTCACCTGAATACACAGGCTCAAAAGAAGCATTATAAGAAAAAATGAGATTTTTATACTCATCAAGCAAGTAAATCTAAGATTCAAGTCTGAGATTTCAAGTACCTGCAAAGAGAAACTTGAAATTTGAGACTAAATTTACATGGAAAAAATTTGAAAGGAAATATTTGGATTAAGGCAAACATGTATAAATAACTAATAAATACTTTTTGTGATATTATATGAAAGAAATAAACATACAAATAAACTGCAAAAGTGCTTAACCGCCTAATGTACCTTAAATTTTCAATCATTAACCAGTTTATTACTGGAGTTCCATTAAACTCCCAGTAAGCAACTCAATTAGGGGAAACCTGAATAGCAATCAAACAAAAAATTGTAAGAGCAAAGGTAGTATTTGGATTAAGGCAAACATGTATAAATAACAAATAGTGATATTACATGAAAGAATCAGCATACGAATAAACTGCAAAAGTGCCTAATCGCCTAATGTACCTTTAATATTTTCTATCATCAACCAGTTTATATAATTGGAATACCATTAAACTCCCAATAAGTAACTAGATTAGGGGAAGCATGAATAGCAATTAAACAAAAAAAGAAACACAAGAAATCCACCTGCAATAATTATCACTTTCCCATCTTTATATTCACAAACCTAAGAGAAAAAGACTATAAATAAGGGTATCACATTATAATATCCACAATTTTTAAGAGTCATGCATCCATAATTTAAATTTAAATTTACTTGTATACTGAAAATGCGAGGAATATATATTATATATGCCCTGATGCATAGAAAAAGAGATTAAAAGAAAGTGTAAAAGTATTAAAATCTTCAGAACTCAAAACATGTCCATACCAATAATGAAAATTTGAAGTGACAAGGGCTTGAAGCACGGCTTAGTAATATGTTTAATTGTAAGTTTAATTGCAGAACTTAGTTATGGAAAAAAGAACTCGTCGGGCGGTTTTGGTAATGGGTCAGAACATATTCATATAGTAAGGATAATATATAACCCGCTCATAAGAGAATGGGTTGCCTTGAATAGAACTCTTTCACGCAGACGTATATACACAAAGAGCTAGATCTAAGTAGCTAAACTTCAAGTATTTTATCAGCCTTTCTCGTTTGAACCAAAAATGCCCTAGAGTTATTTTGCAGAAAAAACAGTAGGAACTTATCTTTAATGAATGTACAATCTAAGAAAAAGACGTCTTCAACATATTCCAATCATTAAAATAAATCCATTAAAAATCTGATGTCGTTGATTACGCCACCTGTTAATAAATATGACCACTACATAGCTATTCATCCATGGGTATTTGTTGTAACACATCAAACAATGCTCTTCAAGATATTTTGGTGTATTTATCACAGAAACTACAACTATCTATACAAATCAACAAATTCCCAATTAAAAACAAGATCATTTTCTGTTGGTACATTTGGTGTGTCAGTCAGTTGGTCTATCGATTTGTAAGTGTCGTGAGTTAATTGTCATAGAAAAGTCGATTTTGTACTTAGCGACACTTAAGTTTAGTAGTAGGCGACACTTGCCATAGTGACGCATAGCGACACTTAGGTAAGTGACGCATAAAGGCGGCCATATGCGACACTAGCCAAGTGATGCTTGTCTGCCGACTTGTGTTAGTATATAAGCAAACCTACGGGTTTCTGGCTAGGGTTGACGAAACCCTAGCACCATTTGTCGAAATTGCATCTCTGTAATCAAGCTAATAGGTTACGTTCATCAATACAAATACATATTATCAATATATACGTGTTTCGGTTTGTGTTTACATTTGTTTATTGTGATTGTTTGTTTCTGCCATTCAATCGTTGTCATCAATCACTTAGATCCACAACTAGGGGCACTCACAACTGGTATCAGAGCCTCAAGGTGGTTTGATTGACGAATTGATCACGTATTTGCTTGTTTTCAGTTTGTTTTGTGAAGAGAATCAAGAACAATCGAGTTATTTGGATCAATTAGGTGTTATTCAGATGTTTTGAATCAATATTTACAGGTTTCGTTCGATTGGGATCGAATAATTTTCGTTAGGTTTATGAAAATTCGATTTTTAGGGTTTTTGGGACTTCACAGCCGTTTTTGCGTCACTCGCTGCGTCACTTAGAGCGTCACTTCGAGCGACACTTCAGGCGACACTTTGTAAGTTCCAATTAGGGTTTTGCTGACACTCAAGTGCGTCACTTAGAGCGTCATTTGTGTGGTCTACGACACTTGTATCTAGTGTCGTCTGTTCCAACCTACTGACACTCACGTGTGTCACTTAAGCACGTCACTTGTGTGTTACGCGTCACTTATATTAGTGACGCCCGTTACTCTTTTGCGTCACTCAAGTGCGTCACTTGAGTGCGTCACTTGCTTACTTGACCGACACTAATCTCTAGTGTCGTCATACGTCACTTACTAGCGTCACTTACTGAGTGTCGCTAGTCTTTGCGACACTTCCGTGCGTCACTTACTAAGTGACGCCTTAATTACTAATCAGCTTTCTAGTTTTGTTTTTAAGCTTATTTTTCAGGTTTTTTCTTTAATGGCTGCTGATAAAGAGGATATTAGGGGAATTAGAGAGATGATTAAACAGAATCATGATGTTGGTTCTAACAGTAAACCTCCTTTGTTTACCGCGGATATGGATTATGCTTACCGGCGTGACAGATTTGAACAATATGTAGATTTTCACTGTCCAGAGCTTTGGGGTCCACTTAGAGAAAGATATGAGGCTCCAGTATCTGAAGGAAATTATCGTGGTACTCCCCCGGCCAAGACGTATAAAGCTATGACACCTGAGGAAAGAAAGGAGTATGACATCGAGAGAAAGGCTCATTCTGCTATCTGTATGTGCCTAACTAAGGATGTTTTACGACTTTTCAAAACTCATGACATCACCTACAATCTGTAGAAGGTCATTGAAACACGATTTGGAGGAAATGAAAAGTATAAGGAGGCCAAACTAGAACTAATCAAGAAACAATATGACCTGTTTGGTATTCTCCCTAATGAAACTGCATCTGGGCTATTCACAAGGTACTCACAGTTGGTTAGTGAGTTAACCGAAGGAGGTTACAATTTCCCTCAGATTGAGGTGAATAAGAAGCTGTTAGATGTGTTGCCTAGTACTTGGAATGTAAAAGTGCAATTTCTCAAGGAGAACCAAGAGTTAGCGAGAATGAACTTGGATGGATTGATTGGTGTTCTTCAAGCTCACGCAATGGAGTTGAAGAAAAAGGAGTGTAAGTCGGGTGGGTTTGTTCAAGACCCGACATTATATGGAGGAAAGATAAATACCGGGAAGACATATGGTGGAATGGCTTTCATTTCTGATACTAGTCCACCATTTCATTCTACTGGTGCTCATCATCCAGTCTATGCTTCTAGACCTTCACTAGGTTCACAACAGCAAGTTAAGATTTCTCCAGCTATTGAAGAACAAGCTGCCATCTATACAGCTTTTCTGAGTTCTTACAAGGATTTGGTTTCTCAACCAAATACCACATTGGAACTTGCAAAAGAAGACTACGCTCAACTGGATAATGATGATCTTGAGCAGATGGATTTGAACTGGAATATTTCCATGATTGCAAGAAGAGTGAATTTTTTTTTTGCAAAGGACTGGACGGAAGAGTTTGGAAGGAAATGGTATATCCAGCTTTGGATTCGACAAGAGCAAGGTCAGGTGTTACAACTGTCAAAATTTGGGACATTTCGCAAGGGAATGCGAGAAACCCAAAATTCCTCCATCGGGTCTTACAAAGCCTGATGCTCTTCAAGCTCAAGGAAAAGAGGAAGTGAAGTTGGCGACTGCTGATGCCTTGGTTGTTTTTGAGCCGACAAATACTGATTGGAGTGCGCAAGCTGAGAAGTATCAGCAGTGTCTCATGGCTTACATTACTAATGAGGTACAAAATGAACCTGATGAACCTCTAAACTGTATTTCATGCATTAATTTAACTGAATCTTTGAAGGGTTTTCAAAAAGACAACTTTGATTTAAGAGAAAAGGTTGTGAAACTTCTTGAGTCTAATAAATATTTAAAAGCAAATGAACATTTATATTTTTAGTGCAATATTGAGGCTCATAAGTTGGATACTCAAACGTATAAAGCAAAAGTTTATAGTCAACGAGATGCTATTAACAACTAACTCGCTGAAATTGAATTGTTGAATAAAGAACTTTCTGATTTGAAAATTGAGTACGATAACTATAAGAACAACATCTTAGGTTCATCTTCCGCAACAGTTGTCTTTAATGAAATTATTAACAAGCAAAGGACAAGTGATAAAAGTAAGACAGGACTCGGTTATACTGTAGTCCCACCTCCTACTGAATATTGTCTTATGCCTGTTAAGGAAGGCACTGAAGAGATTCCAGTTGATTATGCATTGTTATATGGTATTAACACCAAGGAATCCAAGCAAAACAAACAGGCAAAGGAGAAAACCAAGAGGTCAGAGTATCCCTTGCCTAAGTTTGTTAAAACCTGAAAGCGTATCTCCAGTGTGTGTTAAGGAGATTATTGAGATTGAAGATATTACCGATCAGGAATATCCGAAGGTTGAGAAAGTTGAAGTCCAATCTGAAAAGGTGACTTTAAAAAGGGAACCTGCCCCTAAAGTACAAACTGATAAGGGCAAGAAAAATGTTTTAAATGAGAAACCTCAAACTTTACAGACACCTGTAAAGATTTTGAAACGAAATTTAACTGTTAATAATGAAAGAGTTTCTTGTAATAAACCTTCAACTTTAACTGATCAACCAAGACAAGCATCTTCTAAAACATGTACACAATGTGCATGTTCTAAAAATGCTTCGCCACCTCCGTTGGAAAATCTTCAGTCTCAATCTTTTGTTGAGAACCGTTCTTGTTTCTATTGCAAGAAACAGGGACATTTAATTCGTGATTGTCCAAAGCTTTCTCATCAGCGCTATGGGAGAGATATGCCTAGAACATCTTTGTATCGAAATTCATTTTCAAATTCTCCACCTAGGCGTTATTCAAACCCACCCAAGTCTGTTGAGAAGCAAAGAAATGCTGGGCAAAAACCTTTGCCAAAACAAAAACCCGACATTTCTCTCAAGCCAACTTCCGAACCATCCAAAGTTTGGAAAAGAAAAGAGCATTTAATTGACTCTTCTGTCATCAACAATAACACATCAGATGAAAATTCTGATTTGTTAAAAGATAAAATTCTGACTGATGTGCTTATTGTTGATGACCTTGGTAGACCTAAGTCTGTAAAGGCTTGGGTCACCGTTTTTCACTAATCTCCTTACTTTTATGTATTGCAGCAGTCTGAACGTGTTAAAGATAGTGAATGGTATATGGACAGTGGCTGCTCGCCACACATGACTGGCGATGTGTCTCTTCTGACGGATATTAAACCATGCGCTGGAGAACATGTTGCCTTTGCAGGAGATACTGGAGGAACAATTACGGGTAGAGGAACGCTAACCAATGGGAAAGTTAGCTTTGAAAATGTGAACTATGTGCCTCAACTCAATCACAACTTGCTGAGTGTTTCACAAGTGTGTGATAAGGATTTTACCACCGCATTCACAAAAACTGAATGTGTGATTTTGAAGCCAGGGTATGTTATTCCTGAGGAATGGGTGCTTATGCATGCACCGAGGAAAAACGATACTTATATGATGAATATGCGAACAGTGGAGACGACAAGTGAATATACTTGTCTCCTTTCAAAGGCTTCCGAAAAAGAATCACTTCTTTGGCATAGACGGATGTGACATATTCATTTTCGCAAAATGAATTTTCTTATTACTTACAATTTAGTTAATAGAGTTCCAAAATAGTCCTTTTCCTTAAAAGATGATTGTATTTCTTGCCACAAGGGCAAACTCCACAAAAAGTCCCATAAGTCTAAGACAGTGAATTCTATTGCTACACCACTGGAACTTTTGCACGTGGACCTTTTTGGTCCCATTTCTACGAAGAGCAATGGTGGCAGATCTTATTGTTTGATAGTTACTGATGACTACTCAAGATTTTCGTGGGTTTACTTTCTGGCTTCAAAGGGGGAGACAACAAATATTTTGGTATACTTATTGGATAAGTTGGCAAATTTGTGCAACTTAAAGGTGAAGAGACTGCGCAGTGATAATGGAACTGAATTCAAGAACTCTACTCTCCAGATATACTGTGCTTCGAAAGAGATTGATCATCAATTCAGTGCTCCAAGAACTCCTCAACATAATGGAGTTGCAGAACGTAAGAATAGGACCATCATCGAGACAACTCGGATGATGTTAGCTGATTCAAAGTTACCTATCACATTCTGGGCCAAGGCAGTTAGCACTGCTTGTTATGTTCTGAATTGGGTGCTTACGGTTAAGAAGAAGAACAAAACATGTTATGAACTTTTTAATAACCGTAAGCCAAATCTGCAGTTTCTAGAGCCGTTTGGGTGTCCATGTTTGATCATGATTACAAAAGATAAAGTCTCCAAGTTTGGTGAGAAAGCTGTTGAAGGGATTTTTCTCGGCTATTCGGTTAATTCTCCGAATAAAAGAGTTTACATCAAATCAACGAACCAAGTAGAGGAACATTTTGAGGTCAAATGTTTGCGTTATACGGATCCTCCTCAAGGAACGGGTCCAGATTGGTTTTTCAATTATGCGGATGTCTTTAACTCTTTCAACTTACCATAAGATGATGAAGATGAAGAGTTGGTCACCCTGCTTCATGGAATCAGCATTTCTCAAGAAACACCTGATCCTTTCTTTAAACCATCCGACCCAAACCCCGAACCGACATCCAACCAAACATCTGCCTCTACACCCACTACAACACCCACTCCATCACTTACTCCCACTGTACCATCTCCCACTGTACCATCTCCCACTATTCCATCTTCGGATGTTCCTTCTACTTCAGGAACGATCAATGTAGACGATCTTCCTGATGATCCAAACATGCCTCCTTTAGAAGAAGAAGAAGAAGAAATGGTTCATTCTCATTTCTTTACTCATGAAGAAGAAGATGAGACCCCACAAGAACCCTTGCTTATTGAAAATTCTACTGTTCCGGAATCTACAGATGTACCTCCCACCGAGGGTGATTTGAACAACTTGGAATTGGTTCTTGCACCGGATGCAATTCCAGTGACTCGTGTATATAGAGATCATCCCATTGAAAACATTATTGGTGATCCTCATGCTTCGGTTCAAAAACGACAACAAGTGAAACAGTCTCAAACTCAGCAACTGTTAACTCTTGTTGCTCAGATAAATTCGTGTCATCTATCTCAAGTTGAACCAAATAAAGTTGATGAGGCCTTAAAAGATCCATCCTGGGTTGAGGCCATGCAAGAGGAACTACAGCAATTTAAGAAACTACACGTTTGGGAAGTAGTTCCATTACCCAAAGGTGCCCACTTGACCGGCACCCGTTGGGTATATCGAAATAAGATGGATGATCGGGGCATTGTGGTTCAAAACAAAGCTTGTTTGGTAGTTCAAGGCTTCAGTCAGATTGAGGGTTTGGATTATGATGAAGTATTCGCTCCTGTTGCCCGACTGGAGTCAGTCCGCATCTTCTTAGCATATGCCTCCTACAAAGGATTTCGCGTCAATCAACTTGATGTTAAAAGTGCCTTTCTGTATGGGCAAGTAGCTACGGAAGTGTATGTTAAGCAGCCTCCAAGTTTTGAAGACCCTGTGCATCCAGAATACGTCTGCAAATTGAACAAGGTGTTGTATGGTCTTCATCAAGCTCCGAGGCTTTGGTATGAGCGGCTTACTAATCATTTGATGAAACATGGTTTTGTTAGGGGCAACATTGATAGCATTCTATTCATCCATAGAGAACAGTCTGGGGATAGAGAAGATATGTTATTCGTGCAGGTTTATGTGGATGACATCATTTTCGGTTCTACAAACGAGGCAATGTGCAAGAACTTAGAGGAAATCATGAAGTCTGAGTTTAAAATGAGTGCGATGGGGGAGCTCAAATTCTTTCTAGGTGTACAAATTGAGCAGTCTGCCAAAGGTATCTATATTCATCAGTCAAAATATGTCAATGACATGTTGACTAGGTATGACTTGCTCAATTGTAAAACCTATGGGACTCCCATCGAGATAAGTCGCAATCTTAGACTTGCTGAAGATGAAGAAGATTGTAAAGAAAAGGACTATCGTTCTATGATAGGTTCTCTCATGTATTTGACTGCCTCTCAACCGGATATCATGTTCGCTGTATCTATCTGCTCACGCTATCAAGCTAAGCTCAAGGTGTCTCATATGAAGGCGGTGAAGCGAATTTTTGGTTATCTCACACATAGACCCAATCTTGGTCTATGGTATCCAAATGAGAAATCATTCGCTCTTACTGCCTATTCGGATTCGGATCATGGTGGCTGCAGCATAGACAAGAAGTCTACAGCTGGCGGATGCCAATTTCTTGGATCGCGCTTGGTCTCGTGGCAGTGCAAGAAGCAAACTACAGTTCCCTTTCCACAGCGGAGGCTGAATACGTTGCTGCTGCCAGTTGCTGTTCTTAGGTTATGTGGATTCAGCATTGTAACACCCGCCAAATTAGGGCTAGTCATTAGGTCCTAATCGTTTTTGTAATACATGTAATTAGTACTGTGTTAGGCTAATTTGTGTATCAAATAATATATATTGTTGAATATATACAATTGCGCAATTTGGTTAAATCGAGCACGTTTCAAATCGAATGTAATTCAGTTCAAGTAAATACGGACGTTGGTGATCAATTTTATTAAATAATATAAAATTATTTAATAACGATATCATACCCAAAATATTATTTTGATAATATTTCAATTTCATTTCGTATCGTATAATAAACGTCTACGCGACTTAAACATTTAACACACAAACAAACGAAACCATTTAAGTTATTAAGTATTTGGTAATATACTTCAACAAAAATATTGAATAAACACTCATATTTTAAAAACATATATTTAAACGTATAAAATAATTATTTAACGTTTAAGCGATCGGGAAAACGAACACCGCACGGAGCGCAAAATACATGAATTAAAAATTTGGAGCCAACCACACTTGGGTGAGACCCAAGTGAGCCGGGCCCCTTCCCCCTTTCTTTCCCTCCATTTCCCTTCCTCCTTCTCATTTCATCACCCATCTTCCTCTCTCTTTCCCCCTTTTCTCTCTAAATCACCATCCACCACCATCACCTTAAAACATCAAATAACACCCTCAAACGTCATCGAATCGTCAAGCCCGTTTGAAGAAAAGTGACCATCTCGCAACGATCTACATTTTCATTTTTCCGAAATTCTCACGTGTTAACTTGTAAGTTTCTGACAAAACCCGCAACTCCTCGATTTTTATTGTTTTTGAGTTATAGTTGTTTCTTTAAGCTTGAAATGTCCATATAAGGGTTGGGTAAAAGAATCGGACCAAACGGAAACCGAAAAACTCGTTTTTGGCTCAAAAATCCGTCAACAGCTTTAAGTGTCGCAACGAAGACTGCAGTATAGCGTCACTTCGTGCGTCACTTAAGTGACGCATTGAGTGTCGCTAAAAGCCCTAATCTTGCGTCACTTGCATAAGTGCCGCATAAAACCCCTTTTTCCCGACACTTACCTCTGTCACTTGTTTAGTGACGCCTAGAAGCCTTATCCGACACTTATACCCGACACTAATGGAGTGTCGCCACCTTATGCGTCACTTACCTAAGTGACTCCCTAAACTCAAAATTTCCAATTTTATACGACACTTCCTAAGTGTCGCCCAAGCCACCTAGTGACGCCTCACTATGCGTCACTTCCATAAGTGACGCCCTTACCCAGATTCTGCTATTTCATGCGTCACTTCCTAAGTGACGCCTAAGACCCTAAGTGTCGCTATAAGTGTCGCATGAAACAGAACCCAGATTTTTACTAAGTGTCGACACCTGAAATTTTACCCCTGGGACCCCGCTAACCAGGGGCGCTGCCCCCGGACCCCCGTCACCTAAAGTTTGTAAATACTTTTTAAGTATAACACTTCGACATAATAATAATATTATTGCAAATAATCACCAACGGGTCGTACACGTTTACAAAACTCGAACTTACCAATCAAATCAAATAATTGGACATTACTAGTTGGATGAACAACTAGCATAGGTTATCTTTTAAGATAACTACTTATTTTATTTAAACATGCGTGTTATAAACGCCCGGTAGGTTACAGTCTTCGGACACCCCATTTTACTTCACCACATTTGCTTCTTTGCAACTCTTCAGGCTCAGGTGAGTCTCATAGCCCCTTTTTTACAGTTTTTACTCCTGGGGTGGGAATACATGCTCTAACTGTTTTACACGTAAACATGAGTACAAAACTCGCTATATTCTGCATGAGCTGTTTTCTAATCACTTTTAAGTCCTCTACAATCATAGTTCTGGTAATACTTTATGTAGCGCGAATGTTAATGTATGGTACCATATAGGACTGACCATCCTCGTCCGGGTCAGAAAACACTGACTGATTAAACGGACGCATTAACTTTTGTTCATACGAGTGTGGATTAGACACTCGCTCGGAGGCACCCACGATTAGGCACTTTAGTGTGATCCTGACATCCACGTTAAGCGCAGACTATGACCTCATGGCAGACATATACATCATTTGATTCATTTCAAACGGTTACCATTAAATCTTGTGGTTTACACTTACATATTTATTATGCAAACCTGTGAGCTCACCAGCGTTTGCTGACCTTTTTAGCATGTGTTCTCAGGTACTCAACAGCATTAGGACGTATTCATTCAGGATGCCTATAGCTCGAGTCAGCATACACATCAGAAGATTATTTTGTATTACTACATTTTGTAACTAAGTTATGCCAATTAATCTCTAAACATTGTAGTTATTGGGATTTTGTAAACATTTATACATTGTACAACTTTATATTATCAATGTATCTGTAAAACGACGCATATAGAGTCGTTCATTATATACCTTGTGTGTTTTGATTATTGATTAGTAGCACCCCAAAGCTTGCTTCCGCTAAACAGTAAATTTGGGGGTGTTACAAGCATCAACTGCGCGATTACGGGTTACTTCTTACTATGACTTCTATTCATTTAGATAACACTGTTGCCATATCTATCACACGCAATCCCGTATAACACTCTAAGACTAAACACATAGAACTTAGGTTTCACTTTATACGGGATTGCTATGAAAAACACCTGATAGACCTTGTCCAAATAGACACTCGTAAGCAAAATGCCGACCTTTTCACCAAAGCTTTTTCGCGTACTCGATTTGATGAACTAATCAATATGATTGGTTTTAGGTTCTTCGTGACTAAAAAGTAACTTGTAACTTGGAAATGTAAATTTATCTGCTTTTATGCGTGTTAAAAAAAAATGGCAACAACCACTCTTTATACCTTTTAGTATTAACGAAATGCCGGTTGCTACATTTTTAAAATAGACGTTGAGTTGTGTCTCTGTAAACAACTTGGGATATGATAGTACATCGGGTGACATGCACAAAATAGAATTTTAAGGTTTATCTTGGATGTGTCAGTAGGTTTATCTGACATGTTAAAACCAGTTTTTATAAACATATTCTTCATCATACGATATATTAGTAGGCATGTTACACAAAACTCTTTGAGACCTCTTAAGAAGCCTAATATATACTTGCTTATTTCAAGTGGTATAACACCATTAGATGTATGAAAAAAGTCTTAATATCTTACTTATGCTAGATATGTTTTCATGGAAGAAGTATATTTGATATCATTTGGGGGTATATATTGACAGTTTCCTTTCTTATACGTAAGTATAGACCTGGAATCTGTTAATATATACTTAAAAATTAAGCAAACACAAGTCAAAGTACTTGAAAAGTCTTTAAAAATTAAGATACCTAATGAGGTCGCCAAAATGGTTTGACCACGTCTGGTTTTGCTTTAACCTGAATCAAGCTATGTCGCTCTGTTGTACGTAGGTACAGACCTGTCACCACTGACTTGATTCTTAAAATTGATTTTCTTATATTCTTTCTATCATTGGAAGTATAGTCTATATCTTAAGTTAAGATGTATATCTATGGTGGGGACCACAGAGAAATATACATACTAATAATAATAAATTAGCTCATAGATGTGAGTGTAACATGTTTAAGAGGACAAATATACTGACAATCGTTTTGAAATAATTTTTATAAAAAGTATTTTTAGCATGTCAAATAAATTTAAAGTGGACGGATATACTGATGATCGAAATAACACTTACTATTCCTAATAATTGCATGTTATTCCGATATGATCCCTAACCAGACTAAATAACTCTGTCACCAAAAAGAATGTGTTTATTTGTATTTGTAATCTTGCATTAACTTTGTGTTAATTTATTTTGTCTTTCTTTTGTTTTTAATTTTATGATATGACCAAATTACAGTTACCTTCAAATTTGAGTACCAAAATCAAAACCCACAAAATCGACAAAATCTCAAAATTTCTAAAATTTTTTCACTAAGTGACATTAGGCGTCACTTCGTATCAAGTGACGCTATAAGTGTCGGGTTGAGTGAGAGTATTAGGGTTTTCATATAAATATCCCTTCACACGATACTCCATCTCATCACTTTCACTATTACCCTAGTGTCACTTCCACTGACATACCGTCACTTCGTTTATCTCTGTGCCACTTCGATTGGAACGTTTTTCTCGATTTTTTGTTGATTTTAAAGCTTGGTTAGTGCAATCGGCCTATACATTCTTGTTCCCCATTTGATTACGCATCATTAGGTACAACTTTTACCTCTTGTAATTACATATTCTTGATTTAATCATTAATTAGGGTGACGGGTTTAAAGTTTTTAAAGAAATCACTCGATTTGGGGATTGCTTTGTTAATGTTATATGCTAATAAATGGTGTGTTCTACTTGTCGTTATAATGCGCACACTTTGGTAACCACGGTTTTCAAAAGCCCCAAATTTGGGTCGATGTGATTTCTGGGTGTGAACAGTGACGCGATGATCTTCATCGTTGCGTCACTTCATGCGTCACTTCCTGAAAGTGACGCTATTTGGTAATTTAGATCCCTTACCGTCACTTATACCATCACTCATATAAGTGACGCCTTTCTATGCGTCACTTCTTTAAGTGTCAGGTTTAATGACGCTTAGGTTTATACCGTCACTATTGTCATCACTCTTCTGAGTGACGCCTTCCAATGCGTCACTTCCTTAAGTGACTGTATTAGTGACGCATTTGGTTTACCGTCACTCTTCTGAATGACGCCTTTACTGACGCATGGTTTTATACCGACACTTCCTAAGTGTCGTACTTAATGACACATGTTTTCACAACGTCACTTACACCAGTGACGCCTTGGTAGCATCACTTACTCAAAGTGACGCTATAGTTGATTTCTGATTTTAAACCACTGTTCTATGTGGCACTCCTTGAGTGTCGGTATTCGTTTATGCGTCACTTCCTAAGTGACGCCTAAAATCAGAATTTCAATTTTTCTTTTTATTATTTGAGCTTATTCTGTAACGATATTTCTGGTTTTCTTTTATGCAATTTAGTTACAGATGGCAGAAGTTGAACATGAAGATCTTCAGGATTATTATCGACGTACAAACACTCGTCATAATATTGCAGCCTTTCTAGATTCAACGCACAAGAACTCAATTCCGTTTGGACCGATGATCAACTTTCTGCGACGATCAAGGATTCACCATGCTATCACAACTTCTACTCAAGTTTACATGAATCAGATCAAGGAGTTTTATGATCACACCCTTATCAGAACAGATAATGATGTTCCGCGTATCATATCCACTATGTTTGGACAACAGATTGAGATTACCCAGGATACGATTCGCCGCGTTCTTCAGTTCAATGATACGCCTGAGATGCCGACCCAATTCGAGACAACTTTCATACTTGGTGGTCTTCAGAGGATGGGTTATCCGGAGAGTCATTTTTCTGACTTCTGAAAACAGTATCTCTGCCGGGTTTGGAGGTATTTGTGTCACATCATTATTGTCTGTTTATCGCCGCGGAAGGGAGGTTATGATGCTGCCAGCTATTCCACTCTATCTTTGTTGTTGGCTTTGATTTACAACAAGCCGTACAACTTTAGTGGATATATCTTTGGGAATATGGTTGAGAATATCAGGGCTGGCAAGGATAAATGGTTACAATACCCTCGTTTTGTGCAACTGATTATGAACGATATGAATTTGGGTATTGCACCTGATTTGCGGTCGAAGCTGATTCCGACGCCGATGCTTTTGCGAGTTTTCAATGATTGTAGATTACCGTTTTGGAAGATCGTGATCTGTTTGGGCACATAGTCAACGAAAACTATGTTGCGCCGCCAAATAATGGGGTTGAGGATATTGTTATTCCCCCGGTTAATGTTGAAGATTTGGTTGATAATGAAGTCGCTCAGGATTTAGATGATATCGATCAGGTTGAGCGTGTTGACGAAGCCGAAGATGCTGATGATGGTGGACCCACACCACCCGATTCTGAGGGTGATGGCCTCCTCAAGAGGCTTTAGACGCGATTCAAATGGTTGACCCGAGATGCTTTAAGCATATTTTGAGAAGGATATCTGAGGGCAGGGTTCATGTACCAAGGAATCTGGGTAAGCGTCCAGCTGGGTCTAGTCCAACTTATGCTGATTTACCACATCGACGGCGCCAGCGAGCAGGGGTTGTTATTCAAGAACCGGGACAACAACGTCCCCAACAACAACAGCAACCGCAACAACCTTCGCCAGCAGCGTTTTAGCAGCTTCTAGCTCAAATGGAGCAGTTGACCAAACGTTTTGATGATCAGGCTGCAGTTATTTAAGCTCAGGCTACTCAGATCAAGGAATTAGAGCTTAAGGCTGCACAGGTTAACGATTTGAAGCTTCAATTATCTGATCTTGGGTCTAGGTTGGTATTAATGGAGTCTGTTACAAAAGTTTCGGGGGAGGAGGGTCAGCGTACCCTGGAAACAAATGTAACGCCTCCCCCTGAATCAACAAATGTACAAAGTTCTGATATCAATGAAAATATTGCTTTGGATTACTTTCTTGATGTTCAAGGTCAACAGAGACCGATTGCAGTTGATTATTCAAATATCAATCTCACGTATCTGTAAAGTTTGATTAATCCGGTTGATGAAGATGATAGATCGGTTGATCCTGATGATGTAGAAATGGATGCAGAGGTTCCAGGGCCGGATGAGGTTTATATGGAAAACCCGAATCAAGAACCGGCGCCTGAAAGAGAACCTGAACCTATCCAGAGACAACCGGCTCAACCATATGATTTTGATGCATCAATCATTGAGTCGGATTCTTCGGAAGATGAGGAAGAACAAACGTTTGAAAATATTCAGGAACAACCAACTGTTCAATATCCTGAATCGTCATCTCATTCAGTACCAGAGGGTGAATCGATATCAGTTATTCGAGATTCGACAAAGCCACATATGAGTTATTTTCCAGTCGAACCTGAATTGAAGAAGTGCAAATTTTTTGAGGTTCGAGGTGAACTTACAGGTTTGATCAAAAGTTGGAAATTTGATGCAGAAAATTTCTTGATTTTGATTAAAAGAAGAGATGGCGTGCAATATTTCAAAACAAGATTTAATCATATCAGCACGTTGCCAAAGGTCGAATTAAATCGTCTTGCTCAGCTGAACATAGTTAATCATACAGATGATCTTCGAGGAAATATGTTTCAGAAGCTTTTAAGTAAAGAGATCTACAGCAAGACGTATATGTGGATTAGACTAGAGCTGGGAGTTCGTTTATGTTATAAGAAGAAAATTGATCCGAGAACTCAGGAACCAATAGTGAAATATCATTATCCGCCAGCTGCTTGTCTTAAGAAAGTTCCCTTACAGTCACTACCACTAGATTTTCTCAAGTATATGCGATATTGGTGGTTTGACCCTGATACACAAGAAGTTGTTATTGAATATTCTACAAAGAAAGAGTCTGAGAAAGAAAAGACTGAATGGAATATCAAAGGATCTCTTGGTAAGAATGTTCGTGTGTTTGACCCGCTCAGCCTTATTAATATGTCAAAGAATGATTTGAAAGCTTTCCACAAAAATAAGATGCGATATAATCAGATCTCTTGGTTGTCGAGGTTTGTGTTAGAATGGGTGTTCATGCTGGTGGAACATTCCCAGAAGGATGGTGCTGATGAAAGATGTTTGAAGATTGAAGATTTTGAAGACCAAGCTGATGACACGGGGGAGTTTGTTGGTACATTTAGTGTGTCAGTCAGTTGGTCTATCGAGTTGTAAGTGTCGTGAGTTAATTGTAATTGAAAAGTCAATTTTGTACTTAGCGACACTTAAGTTTAGTAGTAGGCGACACTTGCCCTAGTGACGCATAGCGACACTTAGGTAAGTGACGCATGAAGACGGCCATATGCGACACTAGCCAAGTGACGCATGTTTGCCAATTTGTGTTAGTATATAAGCAAACCTACGGGTTTCTGGCTAGGGTTGACGAAACCCTAGCATCATTTGTCGAAATTGCATCTCTGTAATCAAGCTAATAGGTTACGTTCATCAATACAAATACATATTATCAATATATACGTGTTTCAGTTTGTGTTTACATTTGTTTATTGTGATTGTTTATTTCTGCCATTCAATAGATACTCATTTAGTATTATTATTGCCATATCACACTTTTGTATATAATTGCTCCATTCATTTAAAATTTGCAATTGAGATCGCCAGACGGCTTCAGTTAACAATATCCGATTATTGAATTCAAAGCAATAGTTTTCTTGAATGAAGGAGTCGGCATGGTGGTGAGAGGTGCTATTATGTAAACGTAGTGATTAATTGGGTCCGTACAAAATTGAAAGCCGTATCATGTTGTTATGCTGAGATACACTCCAGTTTGTTAGCCGATATGAGCTATGAAAAAGGAGGAGGCGGTTGTTTGTTGCGAGGTGCCTGTGAATTCTCTTTTTTTTATTGTTATTTTCTTTTTATCCCAAAATATTGTTGACTTATTTGACAAAAGATTATTTTTTTAATATATATATATATATATATATATATATATATATATATATGGGAAGGTTCAAATGAGAATCACTTTAAAGTTGAGAACTTTGAGAACCATAAAGAATACATGTTTGTTCACATGTGATAAACTTCAATCATATGTGAACATTGATGTACGTTTAATTGAAAAAGAAAAAAGTCAAAAAAATCCTAAAATTATATCGGAAAACGCAAAAAAACAAATATATGTTCACATGTGAACGATAATGTGAACAAATCGGTTAAAATGTGTTTTTCGATATAAATTTAGAATTTTTTTTTACTTTTTTCTTTTTCAATTAAACGTATATCAATGTTCACATATGATTGAAGTTAATCACATGTGAACAAACACGTATTTGATGTGGTTCTCAAAGTTCTCAACTTTAGAGTGGTTCTCATTTGAACCTCCCACTATATATATATATATATATATATATATATATATATATATATATAGAGAGAGAGAGAGAGAGAGAGAGGTGGGTTAAAATGAGAAGGCTAATTTTCGTGAGAACGTGAGAAATATTTCAAAACTACTTTTTAACTATTTGAAACACTTCTTCCTGTAAAACTTTTTCAATGATTACTATTAAAATAACTTTTAGAAGCTATGATATAAATATAAATAAAAAATATTAAATTTATTTTTCGAACTAATTTTACAGTCGTTACTGTTGTGATTATTGAAGATAGTCACAAAATATAACATGATAATCACATGTGATTATTCTCTAATATAATGTGATTATCATGTGTTCGAGATAATTACAAAATATGGCATGATAATCACATATTATTCATGTGATTATCAAGTTATAAAATGTGATTATTATGAATAAAAAAATTAATTAAAAATAATTAAAAAAATTATAAAACGTATAAATTTTTTTTATTTGAAAAATAACTACTAAAAGTTATTTAAAAAAGAAGCTATGAAGAAAATTTTCTAAAATAACATGTTTTGCATAGTTAAAAATTGATTTTAAAGTGCTTATCACCTTCTCACGAAAATTAGCATTTTCATTTGAATCTGGGACTATATATATATATATAATAATCACGAATTTCAGTTTCAAAACTCAATATACGTTTATGTTTTTGAAATTTAAAAATCAAAAAATTCAAATTCAAACTTAAATTTAAAATACAAATTAATTAACTTCCTATGATTTCGCAACATACATGTATGATAGGGGTACTATAGTAAAATTAGACGATGAAAGATGACATATTACATAAACAATGTTGTTAATCTAAATCAGTGGTTCGGATTTGTTTATCAAACTCATTTAACGGGTAAGATCAAGTCAATCGAATCTAAATTCAAAATGTATACGTATTAAGACTCATCCAATAATAATAAAAGGACATTAGGGGCTCAAATGTGATTATGTGGGAAAAAACCTAGACCATTAGATCCATTAAGAAACTCATCGATGGGTTAAGATTCCTCATCGGTGTTTTGTTTTAATAGCAGAATGATCTAGCCAAGGCTATGATCAAATCAGTTACAAATAAGCTAACTATTACAACCGCTGATATATTTATTGATTCAACTAATCAGTCCATGTCATGATTTCGTACTTAGACAAACTTAATCATTGAAAAACAAGTGATTGATACGAAAACAATTTTCTAAATATAAAATGTCACTCTATATATAGTCAAGATATGCCCGTAAATATCTTCTATAAAACTGAATACAAGATGAAACGTGTTAGACTGTTAGGGGTACTCTCTTAATTACTTTTTATTATATGGCGTATTTAATTTCCTCTTGCAATATTCTACTACAATCACATTGAACTTTTATTAGTTTGTTAATTTACATGTAGCAAACATACATACATGTGTTCACACATAAACAATAATCGTTATAAATGTTCAAACATATAGTAGGTAATTACCTAAATCTATCTAATCATCTCATAAAAAGGAAGGCGAATTTAATTATATCAAGGCGCTAGGCCCAATATGTATCATTATGGGGAGTGATAAATATAACAAAATAATTATTGCATACACCAAACATATGCTTTTGAATGCTTGTACTGTAAGCTTCATTAGCTGTACAGTTTGGTGTATGTAGTAATTAAATTGTTGTATTCATCAACTCCCATCATTATACATCTTATCCTATCAAAAATTATATTTATACTATCATAATATAATTGCATTTAATTCCTTGCATAAGATGGTGTTGGAAGCCACGTTCTTCTCGTTATGGTGGCATGTTTGAAATTTAGGAATGCAGTGTGCTTGCGGTGCTGCAGCCTAAGAAATGTATGCTTTTTGACAACATTGTCACTCAAACATTATTTTGGATGAATCATCGAAGTAGGATGGTTAAAGTTAATTGGACGGCGTAGATGAAAGACCCGTTAGATGCTATCTAATATGTAACTTTTTGTTTCTTTTGTTTTTGTCTAACTTCTTGCTAACTTTTAATAAAATTTCACCGTTCTAAAAAAAATATAATTTTTAATTATCATTATTTATACTACATATTAAAAAGTTTGAATCATACTCTTAAAAAAGAACTAACACATGACTACTTTATCATAATCAATTTCAGTTATAAACTCTTTGACATTTAATTCAAATTTAACACTCTATTAAATCAATCTTAAATTATATATAGGAAGTGGATGATAACATCATTAAAATCCCAATTAATTAATTAAATTCTTTAATTTTGTTCAATTAGCTAAAATTTAATATTAGATGATCTCATAAATATATATATTTTTGAAATATATATATATATATATATATATATATATATATATTGATTTATTAATATAATTATTATTATTTTAGGTTTCTAATTTTATTAGGAGAATGCATGAGGATTTTAACTTTAAATAAGTAAGGTAATAAATACATATAATCTTAATCTTAAATCTCTGTATATTATTACAATTATTAATTAATATACGCAATCAATCTATTATATAATTTTCGTTTTTGAACTTTTGAACTTCATTGCAATCTTTTTTAACTTTTACGAAAAGATAAAATTTTATCGTATACATAATTCGTATAATTATAAAATCATATTCACATTGAATGTCCGGTGTGTATACACGGGTTTAATGTCTATTAATTTTTCAAAAGTAATCACCGCCTATTCACTCATGTAGAATTCTACTCCATATTATATATTAAACTAGGTAAATACCTGTGCGATGCACATATAATGTAAATTTATCTTAGTTAAATTTTGAATTCCACAAACAACATAACAAAATACAATTATTACAAAGTACACAAATAGAATTTTATCTTTACCGTAAGCCTTTTTTGATCGTTTGAAATTTAAAAGTTGATATTCATCATAAAAAAATCTCAAAATTATATGATGGACTATAAATCTAAGATAGAAAGTTAAATTAATATTCGGTATGCCCAAAATGATTGATTAGAAACATTTCACTATTCTCACCAAGAAAACCCTACACATAAGTACAAAATCATAAACCCAATACTTAGCCCCTAAAAACTATACTTTAATTAAATAATGTATATATGTACACTTGACAATGAGGAGATATAAAATCCAAATTGACATATTTTTATAAGTAAGGTGAGGTTCAAATGAGAATAGGAATTTGTATAAGAATAAGAGAACTAATGATATTGTGCCATGTGTACAAAGAGAATACTCCATATGTACAAAACTCATTTACCCCCAACATCAATTATCTCACAAATGACAAATCGAAAAATTATGAAAATTGCACCATTAAATTCAACGTTTTCTCTTCTTCGATTTGACGTCCCTCAAGTCATACTTTCGACGAGTTTTTTTCTTCATCTTTTTTGGTGGGTTTCACATTTACTAACACATGTATTAAAATGTTGCATTTAGGATTTAGGGTTTGGGGTTTAGGGTTTCGGGGTGAAACCCTAAACCCTAAACGCTTTACAAAACTCTAAACCCTAAATTATATAAACCTTAAACCCTTCTAAGCCCTAACCCTAAACCTTGCTAAACCCTAACCCTAAACCTTGCTAAACCCTAACCCTAAACCCTAGCCCTAAACTCTAACTCTAACCACAAATCAAATGTAAACCAATCACTAACACATGTGTTACTAATTTGTAAAACCCACCAAAAAATGAAGAATAAAAAGTTGTCACAAGTATACCTTGAGGGACGACAAATCGAAGAGGAGAAAACGTTGAATTTTATGGTGCAATTTTCATGATTTTTTGACTTACCGTTTGTGAGATATTTGAGTTTCAAAAATGTGAGGGAAATGGGTATTTGATGAAAATGAGTGGTTGAGATTGATTCCCTTATTCTCACTTAAAATTGATGTATTCATTTGAACTCTACTCTTATAAGTAAAATGGTAAACATTTTCCTTACTAAATTTACATACTTATACTTTACGGAAAATCGCTTCCATGACTTAACAATAAAATTATTTAGAAATTTTAACACATAATTATATTATGCTAAAAATCTAAATACTAAACCTTAACCCATAACTCATCTAAAAACTAAACATATAACTATTTTTTAATAAAAAAGGTAAACACATAACCCTTATAAGGCATTAAACACAATAACACATAACCATCCTAAAAAACTAAACATGGAACCTTTTGACACACAATCCAAGGTTAAATATATACTACTTCTAAAAACTTTAACACATAATCCGTTATAAACTAAACATGAAACCCTTTTAAAGATTTAAACAATGTACAACCCTTGAAAAAGTCAAACATAAAGCCCTCTTGAAAATCTAAACACTAAATTTCAAACACATAACCCTTTTAATTTAAAACCTAACATTGTATTCTTCATACAAAATTCTTCTAGAAAGCTAAAAACAAAGCCCATTGACACAAAACCTTCCATAAAGCTATAATTCTTCTAGAAGCTAAAGAAACCAACCATGTTGAAAAGCTAAACATTAAACTTTTAACACATAACCTTTTTAAAAGTTCTATGTGTAACCTGCTAAAAGCTAAAGATATAACCTTTCTAAAAAGCTAAATAAATAACCCTTTTAAAATGGTAAAAATTAAATGTTTTACCCATAATTATTTATTAGAAGCTAAACAAATAATACTACATCTAAAATTTCTAAAAGTTAAACACGTAAACTTAGCTTTAAGTTAAAGGCGGAACACTAAATCACTAACACATAACCATTTTAAGAGAAAAAGTTGTAAATTGTTAACACATAATTTCTCTATGCCAATTTAATTGTCCAGTATTGAAATGCAGACAATTTTATAAATGCACATTGATTACTATGTCGACCGTTATGATTTATCTGACTGCCCACTAAAACCCTTTCTGATTAGTTGAAATCATAAGTGGACAATAATTTTGGGACATCCCAAGATAGAATAATGGACAATTAAATTGAGACGGAAGACTAAAGACTAAACCCTTGACACGTGATCTTTAAACAAAATATATAATAAAATAAAACCTTTCTAAAGAGTTTCAACACAGAACCATTCAAAAAATTAAACACAAGCTAAACGTAAAAACCTTCTAATATTATGACGGATGAGGGAAGATTGTAAATCCAATATGAGACACATAGATGTTTCATATCCGCTTTCCCTACCCTTCCTCCTCTCCCTCCTCTCCTACTTTTGTCGCTGACCATCATCATTTTCAAACTTCAGAATCTAATCACCGATATTATTATTTTCACCTTATTTAACATAATGACGCACCAAATTTTAATATTGTGATGAATCCTAATTTTAACATCATCTACTCCTACTTGTAATACATTTGACTTATAATTTAATTAAGGATGGATTGTGGTCTAAATTTCCCCTTACAAAACTAATATACAAGTCAATTAATCAAAGATACTTAACAAATATAAAAATTCAATCCAAAACTCATAATTATATGTTCTTTTATTCGATCAGTCAATTCAAATTTGTTGTCTAATCAAGCTTTAAACATTAATTGATGTTTTCATATAAATTAATCTAATATGTTATGTGTCAATATCATTATTAGTCGTCATTATTGGCTATATTAGTCATATGATATGGTTCTATGTATACATCCAATGATGTTGGCATTCGATTTTTATATCAACTTTCGAGACTTTCAAAATGGAATTGAATATCATAAACCAATAACCTGACTGAATGAGACATTAAAGAAAACAATAATCATCCGCTGCTTTACACAGGTATAATGTTAGTAATGCATTAGAAACTTATTATTGTGATGCACCAAAACTTAATTAAATTCAAAAATATTAATAATGCGTTATGATGTTAATATTCCTTCTAAACTCATAAACCTAAATCCAATAATACATCATAAATGTAGACAAAATACCTAATATAGTAGTTAAAATTTAACCATATAGAACTCTTCTAAAAGCTAAAAAATGAACCCTTAAAAAGATGTAAACAAAAAAACCATTATAAAAAGTTACACACTAAAACTAAAACCTTATCAAAAATAAAAACACATAACCTTTTTAAAAAGATACACATATAAACTTTCTAAAAAAACTAAACACCAAAACATTTCGTAAGCTAAATATGTATCTCTTTTAAGAAAGTCAACACATAAGTCATGTAAAAGCTAAACCAAAAACTTTGACACATAACCCCTATCATCATTATAATTCAATTTCAATTTGTCAATTTGTCAATTAAGTCCTTTAATTTTAGTAAATATTATAGATACTTAATTTATTAAAAGAATTTTTATAATCAACTACTCACTTACATATAAACCAAACTAATTCATTAATTAAAACCTTATCCAAATCGATCGGTAATGCATCTGTTTTCAATTTACCAAGTATGAATAAAACTTGAAAAAGTTAATATATACTTAAAATTTACAAATTGGTATATGATTATTGTTTTACTTTTTAATCAAATACGACATGTCGTTAAACAGACTTAGAATGAGTAACATATTTTGTCACTGCTGCATTGCGTAAGCAAAGTGCTAGTGTTCTATAACGTAATTGTTGATTTTTGAGAGCTGAGTAGTAGTAGTAACACCAATGAGAAACAATTACATATGAAGAACATAACAAATAATATAGATTTAATTAACATTAACATAGATTTTAATGGAGCAAAATGAAAAAGAACAAAAACTCTTTTATTAGCCGTAAAGCCTTGGTAGTCATAGTGGTAGCAAAATAATAATAACAAAATAAAATATTACCTTTTGATAAGCATGAAACGACTATGTGTTTGAGATTCTCTTTTAGCTAAATGTGAGATGTCATAAGTGATGACTATGGTTAAGCGATTTCAAGCATAAATGTAGTTTCCGTTTAAACGTTTCATCAAATAGTTAGTATGCATGAAACATCAAACGTAAGTTGGATGCAAAAATAAAAGTCGTTAATTTATACAACGAATGCAATTGAGCAAATAAACAAATACATTAGAATTGCTTGAGAAGTTGAGAAGAAGCATGTATAAGAATCGATTAAGATGATGGGAAAATTATTAAAAAAACAATACGGAAACATGAGTTGATGGCACACATAGATGACAAAATCACCCAACTTCTACAATAAAATTTTATTCTCAATTGGTGCGTTGTTTGTGTAGATGAAAGCATTGTTTAATAATCCTCACGAGAATATGGAGGAGATTTGGTTCAGACAATATCAATTATTTTCACCGAGAAGAAATGATAGTGGAAACGTTAGGAGGATTGATAAACTACTCTCAAACATTAAGTGATCAAATAAAAAATCAAAGGGTCTTTTTGATATAAGGTTATAAGTTGGAGGGTTTCAACTTAATGGAACATCAAAATATATGGTTTAAACTTTTGTTCTTTAAAACTATAAACGGCTATGTACGAGAAGTTAGAAATATATCAATATTATACTTTTTCTTATAGTAAATGAAAGATCTTGAAATATATGCTATTTTATTTCGTTAATTTCGGATACAAAATGAAGTATTTTTAAAAAAGTAAACTTGGTAAAATATAAAATACATGATGGGTTGTAACAATGAAATAGAATAAGGTTGAAGTGTAACATTGTATATAAGCACAAGGGGAGTTTTTGAAAGTACTTATAAAAATCGGTTATTAATTGAGTGATGTGTGAAATTGACACGTAAGTAGGATTAGGGAAAAATTGACACCTCATCTAAGAAATCTTGATTTATATATATTGAGATGAGATTAGCTATACACATAATTATAAATAATACTTCCTCCGTCCCAAAATAAGTGTCTCATGTAAAAATACACACAGTTTAAGGAAAGTCACTATCTACCAATAACATCTTATCTTTACCCACTAAAGTCTTTTCTGATTGGCTGAAAGGGAATCTGGACACTTATTTTTGAACGTCCCAAAATAGTAAGTAAGACACTGATTATGGGACGGAGGGAGTATTATCTATGCATTATTTAGATGCTAAAATCTCTTCGTTTGTCAAACAACATACAATGTTACTTGGTAGCTTTAAACAAGATTTGATTTGTTACAATCTTTATAACTGTCTTCCGTATTCATATAACTAGCCGATAACCCGCACAATGCGGCGGGAATATATTTGAAATTCGTTAAAGAAAGTGGTGAAAGAGCAGTTGAAAAATTGATATAAAATATACGGGTTAAAATCAAACAAATAATAATAATACGAAGTAATATGATGAACAACACTATAAAAAATTAAAAAAAAAATATTGCATGTCTAAGATATGTGCATTATAAATGTCATATTCATATGATTACGTGAAAAATTACATAACAGATAGTTGAAAATAAATTTAAACTTCAAATAGCAAAATCCAAATGCACATGAATAGATTGATATTTTTTTTCATGAGTACAAGTGTGTTTATATAGTGTTAATTTTGCTATGTTTTTTTTTTTTTTGTAATGATTTTGTAATTGATTGAGTAGTGAATATCTTAATGTAATTGATTTTGTAGAGTTATTGTATAGTTGACTTGCCAAAATAAGGTTGATATGTTAGGTGATTAAATTAGAAGGGCATTATGGGGATTTCCCATATAACATAAGGTTAACATATGAAAATGCTTAATAAAGGGTTAGAGATAATGATGAGTAATGATTAATAGGAAAGTTTAAAAAAGAATGGTAAAACAAGGGAGAATGGAGGAACCAATAAAATTGCTCCATTTCAAATAGTCATTTTCATCTCCTTCTTTTTTCAAATCTAAATATCTCACAAACCGTATGTCTACAAATTATAAAAATTACATATTTGGAATCAACGTCTTTTTCTATTTGATTCTAGATCCATCAAGATATACTTTCGATGAAGTTTTTTTTTTCCATTTTTTTGGGGTTTTAGAATCTTTTAATGTAAAATCACATGTGGTTTACCACTAAAAAATAATCACACTCGCTTATATTTTCGATTAAACTTTAAATTCAAATCATTGATGATGTAAAGAGATTAAGACATGAAAAACTAAGGTGTAATCACATGCGATTGAACATCAAAGTATCAATCACATGTGATTAAAGAGTAATCAAATACGGATTTTCAAATCAGAATTATACAATCAAGTAAAAATCAAGTTGAAATCATACATGAATTATCATATATCGGTAAATTGCTAATCAAATATCAATTTTTAAATGAAAATCAATAAATCATATGTGATTATATACAAAATCATATGTGATTATATAACAAATCATATGTGATTAAATGTACAACTAGCAATCATATGTGATTTTTAATGAAAACTAATGCAATTTTTAATTTTTTCTTTATAACTATTAATGTGGATAAATATTAAGTTGTAATCACGTGTTAAATAACATATACCATGAATAAATAATCGTGAACTAATTTTAATTTTTTTTAATCAAAAATCACATGTGATTATATTGTAAAATCCGGTAAAAAAACGAAATAAAAAAATTCATCGAAAGTATAGCTTATGACATCTCTAATCGAAGAGAAAAAGACGCTGGTTCCGAATATGTAACTTTTATAATTTATGAATTTACGGTTTGTGAGATAATTAACCATGGGAGTAAAAATTAAAATGGGTTTGGTAGAGAAATGGAGTAATCCTATTGATTCTCTCATTCTTTACTTATTTTTTTTATTCTTAAAAGAACTCACCTCTAATAATTAATACAGAACCCACCTCTAATGATTAATACGTAAAAGAACTTTAGTACATTTGTCATGTTATGCCAATAGATGCTAACAACGTACATATACTAGAAAAAAAAAATGTAGAAATCAATATATTTAGTATTTAGAAACTGAATTTATTCATGTTATCACATTGATTTCATCCAAATTAAAAGTTCGCTTTTACCGATGTATCCATAAATAATTAGAGTGTATAAACATTAAGTTAAATGTGTAGTAAGGTTTAGTATATGTTTGGTTGATATATTATGTTATGTGAATTAAAATATAAAGTGACGTTAATGTAATGAGACTTTAATATAGGTCACAATCCTTGTTTGATGTCAAGGGATGCCTGTTATTGATATAAATACAACATAACTACTTATCTATTACTTTAACAAGTATGAGTCGTCAACTGCTCAAATGCATACACCGTTATTTTAGTATTACTAGCAGAGTACTCGTGCATTAGCACCCTTTACACGGAAGTGGTGGTGATCTGCAACGATAAGCACAAATCAAGACCGAAGAAATGACAAGCTGGTTATGACCAAGAAATTATAATTATGTTACGTATAAAAGTTGATCTAAATAAGTATTATCAATACTATAAAATGATTTCATAGTATTGTGGCACTATAGAGTTAATGAAACACCAAAGTCCATAAAAATGACAATAGTACTTAAGGAAAAAGTTAATGCAACAACTCAATTTAAGCAAGAAATAAAAACAATTGAATACATGTTTTTTTAAAATTATAATCGTCTACTACATAATAATAAAATTATACATCACGTAAAACTTCTTGATAAACCACGTTTGGGGTGTAAACTCCCGGTTGATTGAACTTTTGGACGGGCTCCACTACTACCTTTGTATTCGAGCGTGATATCCCTCTGGAGAGTGCAACGTAAAGTTGCCCATGCGAGAATACAGATTCAGGAAGATAAACACCAACGTTTGGAATTGTTTGTCCTTGGGCTTTATTGATTGTCATTGCAAAACTAAGTCGAACATGAAACTGGTTTCTCTTAAGTTTGAAAGGGAACATGTAACACCCCCAAATTTACTATTTAGAGGAAGCAACCCTTGGGGTGCTACTAATCAATAATCAAAACACACAAGGTATAAGGAACGACTCTATATGCTTCGTTTTAAACATTACATTGATAATTCAAAAGTTTTACAATGTTATAATAGTTACAAAAGCTCGTGAGCCAAAATGTAAGAGATTCTAAGGCATATCTATTTTACAAAATGTAGAAATGCATATGAATCTCCTGAGATCTGCATGCGACTCGAGCTAGTTAATCCTGAGCAGTCCTACTACTGTTGTGTACCTGAGAATACATACTAAAAAGTCAGCTAAAAGATGGTGAGCTCACAGGTTTGCGTAGTAATAAAGTAAGTGTGAACCACAAGATTTAATAATGATTGTTTGAAATGAATCAAATAATGTATACGTCTGCCATGAGGTCATAGTCTGCGCTTAACGTGGGTGTCAGGATCACACTAAAGTGCCTGATCGTGGGTGCCTCTGAGCGAGTGTCTAATCCACACTCGTATGAACAAAAGTTAATGTATCCGTTTAACCAGTCAGTGCTTGCTGACCTGGACGAGGATGGTCAGTCCTATATGGTACCATACACTAACATTCGCGCTACATAAAGTATTACCAGAACTATGATCGTAGAGGACTTAAAAGTGATTAGAAAACAGCTCATGCATAATATAGCGAGTTTTGTACTCGTGTTTACGTGTAAAACAGTTAGAGCATGTATTCTCACCCCGGGAGTAAAAACAGTAAAAATCGGGGCTATGAGACTCACCTGAGCTTGAAGAGTTGCAATGAAGCAAATGTGGTGAAGTAAAATGGCGTGTCCGAAGACTGTAACCTGCCGGGCGTTTATAACGCGCAAGGTTGAATAAAATAAGTAGCTATCTTAAAAGATAACCTATGCTAGTTGTTCATCCAACTAGTAATGTCCAATGATTTGATTTGATTGGTAAGTTTGAGTTTTGAAAACGTGTACGGCCCGTTGGTGATTATTTGCAATAATATTATTATTATGTCGAAGTGTTATACTTAAAAAGTATTTACAAACTTTAGGTGACGGGGGTCCGGGGGCAGCGCCCCTGGTTAGCGGGGTCCCAGGGGTGGCAACCCCTGGCGGGGTCCAAGGGGCTGGCCCCTGGCTGGCGTCACTTATGGAAGTGACGCATAGTAAGGCGTCACTTAGTGGCTTGGGCGACACTTGGGAAGTGTCGCATAAAATTGGAAATTCTGAGTTTAGGGCATCACTTAGGTAAGTGACGCATAAGGTGGCGACACTCCATTAGTGTCGGGTATAAGTGTCGGTTAAGGCTTCTGGGCGTCACTAAACAAGTGACGGAGGTAAGTATCGGGAAAAAGGGTTTTATGCGGCACTTCTGCAAGTGACGCATGATTAGGGCTTTTAGCGACACTCAATGCGTCACTTAAGTGACGCATGAAGTGACGCTATACCGCACCTTCGTTGCGACACTTAAAGCTGTTGACGAAAATTTGAGCCAAAAATGAGTTTTCGGGTTTCCGTTTGGTCTGATTCTTTTACCCAACCCTTATAGGGACATTCTAAGCTTAAAGAAACAACTAGGACCTAAAAATACTTGAAATTGAGAGTTTTCGGGTTTTGTCAGAAACTTACAAATCGTTGCGCGGAGGATTCGGAAGGATAGAAACGTAGATTGTGGCGAGGTGGTTCTTTTTCTCCAAACGAGTGATGAAGATCGAGGTCGTTTGGTGGTGTTATTAGTGAGATTTAAGGGATGGTGGTGTGGTTTGGTTTAGAGAGAAAAGAAAGAAGAAGAAATGTGAAAGTGAGAAAGAAGAAAGGAAAAATGGAAGAAAAGGAGGGGGAAGAGAGAGGGGGGGCGGCTGGTGGGGTCCACCGAGTGTGGACTTCACCAGTTTTTCGTTCTCCCGCGTACGCGCTCCGTGCGGCGTTCATTTTTCGATCGTTTCGCGTTAAATAATTATTTTACACGTTTAATTATAGGTCTTAAAATACAATTATTTTTTTAATATTGTGTTGAAGTATTTTGTCAAACACCTAATAAACTTAAATGGTTTCGTTTGCTCGTGTGATTAAATTTTAAGTCACGTAGGTGTTTATTACACTGTACGAAAGATAATTGAAATATTATCAAAATAATATTTGAGCATTTTATCGTTATTAAACAAATTTATACTTTTTAAATAAACTTGACCACCAACGTCCGTATTTGCAAAAACCGAATTTCATTCGATTTGAAACTTGTACGATTTAATCGAATCGCATATTCGTATATATTCAATAATATATATTTTGATACATTAGTTTGCCTAACTTAAAACTAATTACATGTATTACAAGATGATTAGGACCTAATGACAAGCCCTAATTTGGCGGTTGTTACAGAACATGTCATCGTCAGACGGACATAGAGGTATTCTTGACAAAAATACCATTTTTCCAGCATGTTCCCCTTTTCCATCATCAACAGCTGCATCATCACCTTCATTGTCAGCCCATTCATCATCATCTTCAACATCGACAATTTCATGGACAGCTTCAACAGCGGCAACTTCATCTCCAGCTTCAATTATTTGATCAATGAAGCTAAAAACTAAGTGTCGGTTTAACACCGGAACATGGTTTACCCTCATTTGATTTTCATTTTGTATGGGCACCACATTGACAACGTCCAGCTGTTGTCGATGTCACTAACATTGTTCCAATCCCAGTTCTGTAAGTTTTCTTCTCGCTTCCTTTTCTTATCCGCTCGATCATTCTGTGAAAGACAATAGGGCAAACAAAAGAGACCCACATCAGTATTAAGATAATAAAATAATTGAAAAAGCAACCAAGATAATGATAGTGTATTCTTGTATTTAACTTGTATCTCTTACTTGTGTTATGATACCAGGTTCTGCATTGACACTGGTGTTAACATGAACATAATTTCCGAGGTCCTTGTTAGAGTCCATTTTCTGTGTTGGTAAGTATCAGAATTCACCAATGTAAATGTAGTTGTCACACTTTCATTCTGCATCCTTTTATACACATATGGCTGCCACAATTGTGAAAGGTTGATATTAATGATTAGCAAATGTTGCTCATCAGTTATTATTTAGTTGATCCAAATTTCTAGCAATCCCTAAAACTGTAGTGGACAATTTATGGGAGGAATCACAGAAAATGCCAACTGAAGGAAGCCTTGAATGTGAAGGCCGGTTTTGATGTTTTGTAACAATAGAAGATTTTGCTTTTCTATTTTAGTGGAAGAATACGTTTGCAATTTTCTAGCAATATCCAAAATTGTAATTGGTAAAAGACAAAAAGTATATATTTGTTTATTTTCTTAGAGTTTAGATATGTATTTGGTTGGATAGATATGGTGGGATTTATAATATTGAAGGTGTACCTTGGAAGAAAAAACGTCGGAACATATATGGTAACTAATAATGTGGGATTTAAATTATAGGTTTTATCCCAATTATTTGGTGACTTATAATGTGGGATTTAAATTACATGTACATCCTATTTGTTTGGAGACTAATAATGTGAAATGTACGTATGTATCATCATTGCATGAATATTTGAGGGGAGGGCAATATAGTCAACTATATTGTTCCCTTTTTTAAGAGAGTAAGGAGATTAAGACTTTGAAGGGAAACAAATTATAAAGTAGTATAGATATAGTCATATAGATATAGATATAGATGTAATTTGGGAATTCATATGTCACAACCCTAATTTCACTGTTGCGGAAGCGGTTCGGGTCAGGGCGTGACTAATACGGTAATCACAACACATAATCATAAGCAAACGACCTCTACATGAGACGTTTGAAAATAGTAGTTACATAACCAAAATACTGTGTTTACAGATTTGCGAGTTCGCAAAAAAAAGATTTCATTACATATTTAGTAGTACAAAAGCAATGCAATGAAAATCTCTTATGTTGGAAGTATGCGACTCGAGCTAGGATCCTGTGGTCCAATCCTACTGTCTTCTTGTACCTGAGAATGCACGCTAAAATAGTCAGTTATAAAGCTGGTGAGTTCATAGGTTTGTTAGGAAAACGGTATGTTGTGTGACGTAGGCCACCAAATAAGTTTTAACGTATGAAATCCATACGTTCATAAACCTGTGAGTGATTTAGCAAAATCTTGTTTAATGGTATAAATCCAAAATAGTTTTCTTGTATTCTAGTTTCTTGAGTTCCTGAGTTCTAAAGTTCTAGTTTCTATCTTCTCGCGTTCTTGATTCTGTTCTAGTTTCTATCTTCTAGCGTTCTTGATTCTGTTCTAGTTTCTAGACCCTTGAGTTCTAGTTTCTATTTTCTTGATCTAGAGAGTGGACACAACAGTACTAGCAAACAAATAAATCACATTTAATAAACACATAATGCAAATAATAAAACACACATAGTTTCTTGCATTCTTGAGTTTCTTGATCTTGCACATAAGTTCTTGATCTTGCAAGTATGGTTCTTGATCTTGCATATAAGATTCTTGCACACAAAGTTCTTGTTTCTTGAAAATCTTGTTTCTTGAAAATCTTGTTTCTTGTTCCTAGTTTCTTGTATCTTAGTTTCTCGAGTCCTGGAAACCTAATTTCTCGAGTTCTTGAAAATCTAGGTTCTTGTAATCTAGCATCTTGCATCTAAGTGGGTTTCTTGTATTCTTATTCATAGTGTTCTTGTATTCTGACTTCGAATATTCTTGTATCCCTAAAAGGCAGTCTATCGTTGTCTTGTGTTCTTGTATCATAGTCTAGAGCAATCTAGTGTTCTTGTAATATTGAGTAAGAGCCTACGAGGCTTCCTATTCTGTCAATAGTTCTTGTATGTGAAACTTATCATGTTATAAGTTTAAGGCCTAAACGTATAGGATAAACAGTTGTAAAAGCAGTTTACAATATTCGTTTCATAAAACAAATTTTATGAAAAATAACGTGCATGCATTCTCCCCCAAAAACAGTTATAAACAGTTTAAAAGAGTGGGGCTATGAAACTCACCTTTGGGTGCTAGCGTTCCTAAACGCGCGTGTGATCCAAATAGTAATCTCCTAGTGTCCTAAATACACGAGGTTATATAAGTAAGTGGACGTTTAACTAAACTATCCGTATAAGTGTTTGTTCGGTTTAATTATGCCCTAAAGTATTTAATAAGTGTTTATGTTTGAGTTATGTAAATAAGTACGGCCCGTTGGTGGCGGAATTGAAATTATATTTCAAAAACACAATTTGGTTTGTTTTCGTAAAAACATTCTTCGTGTGTGTGTGTGTGTGTATATATATATATAAAGTTCGTCGTTAAACTGATTTGACAAGGCTGCACCGTTTTGGCCATATCTCCCTCATACGAACTCGGATTGAGGTGATTCAGGTGGTCAAACGACCGTAACTCAGAGGGCTATAAATTTACAAAATATGGTTTGCTGAAAAATAGCACATAGCCGATCGTCCATGGTTTCTTAGCCGAACGGCTGGGGAAAAGTTACCCGATCGGCTGAATGAGTATAGCCGATCGGCTGGGGAGGATTACCCGATTGGCTGGAGCATAGCCGATCGGCTGTGGAGTCATTGCAAGTCTATTTCAGCTCTGTTCGAGCCAAAAAATAAAGGAACGAGTTTGGGGTTCAAATTCGGACATAATAAGTTCATAAAACACTTAAACATGATGATATAAGTTATATAAACTTGAAAATTTAAAGAAAAGTGTAGTTTTTTAACGTACTAAAATTGGGTACCGAAAATGGTGATGAAGATGGTGATGATGATCACGATGATGATGAAGATGAAGATGATGACGATTATGTTGTTGCTGCTCTTGCTACTCTGTTGTTGCTACTCTGTTGTTGTTGCTTCCGATGATGATGATCGAGAGAGGAGAGAAACCAGAGAGAGATTGAATGGTTCGGGTGTGTGTGTAAATTATTGGAGTTGGTTGAATAAACCAGCTCCAATAATTGATATTAATAAGTATTTTGGCTCTGTGTTCGTGTACCCGATTGTAAAGTGGTATAATATTTTGAAATGATAAATTTATAAAAATATTTTCGAATATACTTTCAATCGAAGTATTTTGTAAAAATACTTTAGCTGAGTTATAAAATATAACTTTGTTTTACTTTAGTTATACGGATAGTTTTCTCGTGATTTCATTCGTGCAAAAATATGTTCAAATATTTTCTGAGTAAATAATTATTATTTTCAACAATAATATATTATTTAGAATTGTTTCGCACAAACGTCCGTGTTTGTAGTTCTGTACGCTCTCAGATTCGTTTATATATGATCTGAAACCATTGTTTTATGTTTTATATATATATATATATATATATATAGTTATATAGTTATATGTATAATACTTGAGTACTTGGTATTAACGCGTATATAATACGTGAAATAAAAGTTTAAATTGGGCGTGAAAATTTACCCTTTTTGACCAGGTGTCACATCATATGTCTTGTCCTCATACCTAATTTATCTTGCTTATTTCAATATTTAGAGTAGGGCATTGCATAGTTTATCAGGCACTCATACGTGTGAGTGACTATTTGAAGTTGATCCCACTAGTGCCAGTCAGGGTAGAAATACTATCATTTATATACCTTAACGATGATTTTAATGTACTTGAAGCTAGTGGGATCAGGGGTTACAATATCTTGCATCTTCAATTGTGGACGAGGTAAAGCTCTTTGCCTCAAGCCTCATTTCTGAAAGGGCTTAGTGTCTGGGAATGTATCAAACTTTCACCAAATCTTTATTTTGTGTATCCAACTTACAAAACCCAATATTAATGCACTCAACTTGTAAAAACCCTTATATTGATGTACTTTGATGACGTGTCACACACATAGCATGCCACGTGGCACAAGGAGAGAGTGACACGTCATCAAAGTACATCAATATAAGGGTTTTTACAAGTTGAGTACATTAATATTGAGTTTCATAAGTTGGATACACACAATAGAGATTTCGTGAAAGTTTGATACATTCTCATACACTAAGGCCTTTCTGAAAGCCACATCAATCGCTCATATTCACCCTTACCTTATCGACCAATATTAAGAAGTGGTTCTGTAAATTACACGCAACCAATGAATACAGTCATTTATGGAGAGGCTAAAAATCAACGCCATTATATATGGTGGGATAGTCTGTACTACATTTGTTTACTAATCCCCTGCCAAACGGGATAGCTGTCAATAGGATTTACACCATTGTTTTAGATAAATACGTGTGTTAAGCAAGTCCATGGTGTAAATAATCTCACTTCCTCTAGCTAATAGTCATTGCTACAACATGATTAATTTGATATGTTAATTTGCATTTGCTCAAAATCATGTCCCCTGATACCTAGCACAAGGTGTAATAAGCATGCATACATTTGATGTTGATTCTTAAAGATCAAATTGCAATACGATGAAAATTTTATGCATGTTACTTACTTTTACAAAGAACAGTCTTGCTAAAAGAAAATTAGAAGTCTGAATCTCCACTCAAAAACCGGATATTAACACATATAATGCATGAGACTAAATAATTAATTGTCAAAGTTTAAGCTAGACATGAAATTATTAGCTGGTCTTTCTATTTAAAGAGTATTTTCTAACCCGCACGTCACGTTGGTTCTGAACAAGTAACATTTTCTAATAAACAATGTTAATTGTATAAAGTTATTACTATAATTTCAAGTATGAAGTAAAAAAATTGATCTTGAAAATAATTTTCTTATCGTTCATGATAAAATAATTTACTTTGGAGAATTAGAGCGAAACTCATACATAGAAACTAATTTCTTACTATATAAGATGTTGTAGTTCTTATTAACATATGAATCTAACCCTTTCAATTAAAACGAAGCTAAAAATATACATAAGTTTTGTGCTTCATACCGTGTATTCCATGATTCAACTATCAATCCCATTATACATAGTCTATCACATTTGAATAAAATATATTATAAATACATATATTTGTCACTTTCAAATCAAACATGATAATACAATTTTTTTTAGATTTTATTATTATTATTATTATTATTATTATTATTATTATTATTATCTTTGTAAATTTGTCAAGTGACAATAAAATGATTGATTTTGTCTTAGTGACATATACTAATTTATATTAAGGTAATAGTGTATACTTAGGAGCAACCGATATACCATTTTATTAAAAAAGAGTGTAAATAATGATCAAATAAAAATGACATCTACGTTATGTAAAACATCTATTTTTGTCATATCAAGTTAAATGATTAATTAAATATACAACACATTGATCAAAAGGGTGTTTGAAAGTTTATTTAGGCATTGTATATACAATTACAAAACAACAATTTAATATGACAACTTTATATTATTTGCTAATTATAAGATTATAGTTTTACCCTTAAGTATTTGCATACCTTAATTTAATGTCGTATTTATACATCAGGGATAATAAAGTAAATTTAGCTAATTATATCCGTTTATTTTCGAAAGTGGGAAATTTAAATCGAACAACCAGAAGGAAATATGGACTATATATTTGGGATAGAAGAAGTAGTAATTTACTCCTTTCGCCCCATTATAAATGGTCACTATAATCAGAACAAAGTTTTAGAGAATTCCTTTAATTTTACTTTTCAAAAATATAATATTTTCCTTATCTACTAAATTCTCTTTTGATTGTTTGAAATACAAAGTGAACACTTATAATGAGACAACCCAAAAAACAAATATAGACACTTGTTATGGAATGATGGAAGTATGATTTTTGTTTTTAGATGATAAATATGACACTCAAAATTTTAGGCTACAATGATTTTATAGTTATTTATATTATATTGTTACATAAAAAGAAAAAGAAACAAAATAAAAAATTGCAATATTCATTTAATAGTAACTAACGTTTACCATCCTGATAAATGTTAGAGCTTTTAATTTAATTTTAATTTTCTCTACTCATATAACTAAGGGGATGTCTGACATTGTTTATCCAAAATATTGTTGAAATCGATCATCCTTGTAATTATGAAAAAATTCTCAACACTCCTTAAGCTCGAGAGCATCAATCGCCCACCTAAATTCTTCGAGATCATAAAAAGAAAAAACACGAAGTTTACCGCATCCCATAATCCTAGCTTTCTTCACATCATTCCGGCCACTTCGGGGGAAAACTACTTAAAACCTTCCTTACATATGTTTCAACAGTAGATGCATGTAATTCCAAGAGCCTTTAAGCTATTGATAATACATATTTACTTCTAAACATGTCATCAATAGATTCATTAGGTAGCTAGGTTACTGATGAAAGGATTCAAATTCTTGAATAAGATCGTTGGTAGCTTCTACTATGCTTGCGTTGAGGATCCTTTACTACATGTGAAACTAATTTTTATTTTTTAGTACAACCGGTCTCGTTTTTAAGTTGTGTCAAATTTCTTTTATAAGCCGTTATATTTAACTAAAATTTTTTCAGCCAATGAATTTTGTTATAATGATCATTTATGGTTGGTTTTATGTAAAAATTGTGCTACTTGATACATTCGGTCCCGTTCTTAAAATGGTCCAATCTAATAAACTTAAACTCTTTCTATAATTTTTATAGTTAATTAAAATATATTTCAGCTATGTATGGGGTTGAGATCAAATACTATGATTGTATTATATATGTTAATATTACATGCAAGACTTGATTTCCCTTTATTTTCGTGATCCTTTCAGCTATATCTTTTTTTTAACCTTAAAATAACGAAGTAATTAGACAATATAGTTAATAATTATGTAAAATGGGTACAATAACGTCCGTAAAATGTGAACTTTCACTCATTATCATCGGATTAAGTAATTTGAGGTTTTGAGCACTCACTGTTGGATTCTTTAAAGCTTTGTCGCCGATCAACGTTGCTTGAGGTTACAGTTTTTGAAAATCGGATTAAGTACTAAACCTTTACAAGATGTTAAAGATGGAATAAATGATGCTATTAGAGCTATTAAAAGTGACGACAATGAATAATTTAGTGATGTCGTGACAATTATTGTTGACAATTTTCATGCTATCGTGGATGAAGAGCGCACACCAAAGTCCAGGCTCCAGTACTTGGGACCGAATCCAGGGAGTCCCTCTCTAGCTGACTAACCGACTCAGGTGCCAAGCTCATTGGACCCTCTGGCTGGCCCTGTGGAAGCTTTTTGTTTGTTGGTTCTATACCGTGACCAGGTCCATGTTCTTTCCTGGTTATATATATATATATATATATATATATATATATATATATATATATATATATATATATATATTACTTATTAAAATTGTAGGACGCAGGTTGTGCTCAGGTTGACTACTTGAATTTCAAGAGTAATGAAAGGATAACCTTCTCTAGGAAGATTGCAGATGACATGATCTCTTGGATTTCAAAAGAGGTCAACCTGTGATCCTTCTTTGTTGTTTGTTAAGCCATCGTCTACTATTTAAACTCCTAGATTGTTATGAATGGAAAGAAATATGGTTATCCATATTCTGAAACTCTTCTAGTGTTATACTTATTGTCTAGCCCTATGTTAGTGCAAGATTAGTATGTTAGTCAGTTGGTCTGAGTCTGTATTAGATTGATAGTGTAAATGAGTTTTGTAATGAAAAGTGAATTTGAATATGCTAAAAAACTCTAAGTGTTGACTTGCGACACTTAGCAAGTATCGCAATTACGACACTATGCTTGTGTCGCAATAAGGCGGTTGACTAGTGTAGCAAGGGTCTTGACGATTTAGTAAAAATAGACGTGTTAAGGTTAATTGTAAAGGTTGACAAAACCCTAATTTGATATAGTCGATAGAGAGAGTTTATGTAAGCTTCATACATTAATATTCAATCAATATACAAAAAATTTGATATGCGTGTGTTTCGCGTTTTGAGTATTCATTCAATACTTGCTTGTTTGGATTCCACACTTGCATTCGAGTTATCGATCTTATTAGATCCTGAGATAGTGGACCTACAAAGTGGTATCAGAGCTACGGATTAGTGGATTAGATCATGTTTTTGAACGATTTCGGTTTAATTTGCGAAGGTTTTCGAGTTTATTCTTGGTTTCTGGGTTTAATATCTTGAAGACTTCGATTTTTGGGTTTATTTTGCAGGTTTCGATCGTCCGGGGTTTCCGAAATTCATTAGGGTTTCAAAATTCTTTGTTTTTAGGGTTTAATGACCGATGAGTTTCGCGATCTGCGACACTCGCTGCGACACTTAGTTGCGGCACTTGTCTTTGATTTGATATTGAATTCTGCAACACTTGGGTGCGGCACTTAACTACGGCAATTAATTTGGACTCTACCAAGTACTAGACTGCGACACTTTGCTCAAGTGTCGCTATATTTGACTGCGGCACTTCTTTGTAGCACTTCTTGGATTTATCCGATTCTGCCAAGTATACTTTTGTGACACTCAACTCAGTGTCGCCATATGCTCTGTGACACTTCCTTAGTGTCTCCATTCTATACTTGTGATTATTCTGTGTTTGTGTATTGAATTTCAGGTTTTAAAATATCTCTACAGACGTCAACGCTTTTGTTTAAACACAACAATGAAATCGGAAGCGCTAACAAGCCTTCGATGTTCTTGCCCAATTTAGACTATGCGAGTTGGAGACAACTATTTGAAGCTTTCATTTCTTTCAATGATCCGGATATATGGATACCTTTGCAATAGAGAGATATGAAAGACCACCTGCTGATGGAGAGCATAGTGGTTTACCACCACCTAAGCCTATTAAATCTATGACTTCTGATAAACGAAAAGCATGGGATCTAGAAATAAAAACACATGCTGCAATAACTGTGTGGTTGACCAAGGAAACTATGAAGATCTTTAAACATCATGACATTTCTTTTGATCTTTGGCTTGCAATAGAGAGACGTTGTGGTGGTAATGAGAAGTACAAACAGAGCAAGCTGGAGCTAAGAAAGAAACAATTTGAGATGTTTGATTTACTTCCAAATGAATCATTGACATATCTTTCTCTAGATACTCACATCTTGTGAGTGAATTATCGGATGGCGATGTTATTCTATCTGAGAATGATGTTAACAAGAAACTCTTGGGTTCTCTACCTAATAAATGGAGTACGAGAGTCATGATGATGGAAGATGACCCTGAAGTTCTAGCTTTATCTTTAGATTCTCATTGAGAGACTACAAGCTTATGTGCTAGATATGCAGCATAAAGAGACTAAATCTAGTTAATAATATAATATAAGTTAATGTATCATGATCAATTTCGGTTACAAACGATGTAACTCCATTATAATATGATTTCTTTTACTACATATCTAACTCAAATGACATATTGTAACTGATATTAAGTTGTCGCTTACGATTATACTTATATAAAGTAAATGATGCCAAAAATATTTCACAAATATTTGTCATGGTTACATTATATCTATATATAAACTCTTTTGTGTAATAAATATATTTTAAATCGTTTAAGTTTCATTAGTAGTAGAACTTTAAATTTTTATCAACGAAGGACTTTGGTCATTACTCCTAATCGTTTATACATAAAAACTGTTAACTTATGACACTTATGTATTGCATGATACAACTCTTATAATTTGTCTTACAAATTTTTAAAAATGTCTTCACTTTTTACCAAAAATATATCTTCATGACGTATACAATGAATTGTCAAATTACAATTTTCCATCTCTATAATTCAACATAGTTTTCCTCTAATTTTATAAACTATTATTTAGATAACTTTATACGTGTAAAAAATAAACATAAGTGATAAATGAACTAATATATATGTCTTCAAAAACAAGATTATTGCCCACTACATTGCGTGTGTATTATTGATATCGCGTAAAAAGTCATGTTTTTACTAATGATATCTCTCTCGTTTTAGAACAATACCTGGTAAAAGAGCTCAAATATTGCATTAATCATTAATATTTTATCAAGTAGGGTAAAATAAGGAAGCATGAGAAAAATCAACCAAAACGGCCGAAAAATGAAGATTTCACGCGCGTTTGAATATCAAAAGCAACCAAGATGAAATTTCAAGTGAAAAGGATCATCCCAAGGATTTCTCCATACCAAAAGTCTCCGTTTTCAAAAATGTAATCCAACATAAAAAGAATCAACCAAAACGGATAAAGAATGCAGATTCTACACGCTGCAGAAGACTCAAAACATTCTATACAAAACATCTCAAGATAGGAAAAACATCTCGGGGATTTCATTACATCGAAGTATTTGTTTTTAAAAATCGATTCCAACACAAAAAAAATCAGCACAATCGGACGCATAACGAAGGAGATACGCACAAAAACGTGAACCGAAAGAGAAGTACGGGCGAGGCCGGCTGGCAACCGGCCACCGCTAGCTGGTGCCAGCTGCCTTTTGGCTACGGCCGGCCGGTGCCAGCCCATTGCCCCCCGGTGACGGGTGCTTTTTCGTCCATGCGCCACCTTTTTCGTCAGGTACACGTACAACGCACACTTTTTTGCTAAAATGAGCCTATTTTCGCTATCGTAAGCCGGATTTCAACTATAAATAGGCCTTTGGATTCACAGATTAAAAACACACATTCCTACAACCTCCATTTTCTCTCAAAAATCAGTCTACTTTCTCTCTCTATTTTCTCTCTCTAAATTAGTTTAGGCAAGTGTTTTGGTCAAAAATTACCCTAGGCAATTAAGTGATCAAATCTGTAAAGTGAGGTATTGGTGCTTGTAGTTACTTCCAAGATAATTACGTAGAAACACGATTATCTATATGAGTAAATAAAATTTTTGAAAGAAAAATGTGGTTTATATCTATATAAACGTTGATCCTTGTTAAAGAGATGATTAATAATGAAAACAAGTGTTTGTAAATAAGATTATTTCAAAAGTTTAAGTAAAATGCAAAGTATTTTCAGGATAATGCAAGTTTTGCAATAAAAACATAATTGCGATCAATAAATATGCATGAAACAGATTGATAATACAAATTTTATAATAAAAATGTGACCACAAGCAAGATGAATATGTATACTTATGACAAATGTAAGATAAAATCAGGATAATGCAGAATTTATGATCAAAGGATCAATGGGATGCAAATTAAACAACAAAAATATAAAATAAATGCGATCGACACAAGGATGTACGAAGAAAGCCCTTGATCAAGGTTGATCGCCGGCATAAAACCTCGGGAAGGATCAATCGATCCTTGCCTTTGTTGATTTTATTAAGTAAAAGCAGGATAATTACAAAGAAAGAACACAATGATGATCGAACTAATTGTTTTTTGTGATGAACGGGATGAAAAAGATGAAGTGCAGGTGTGTTTGATCGTGTTTAGTGAGTGTATGAAGTGTTATGAGTGAGCCCAGAGTGTTTCCTATCGATCACATGCCTCCTATTTATAGTAAATACAATAGAACTAACTTTCCTAAAAATCAGGGATCCTCCCGAGATATTCAGGATCCTCCAGTCTTCTACCTTGACTTGTTATTCCACACATTTTCTGACCTCTTCCAAGTCTTGATCCTTAAATATAGGCATGATTGACCCACGTTTAACTCGTGGTAGACTTGGGCAATATACACAACGGTCAAATGAAAGATTAGTGGCGTTTCACCCGGGATACCGAATATATCCTGGATCCTGATCACCCGAGATCCTGAATATCCAAGATCCTGAACAAACACTAACAAATAAACATTAGTAACATCTGATCCCAAGATACTTAACATATCCGGGATCCTGACCATCCGAGATCCTAAACATATGTGAGATCCTGAGTATTTCTCAGATTTCTATTGTACTCAGGATCCTGAATATACCTAAATACTTATCTATAATCGGGATCCTTGATCCAAGTATGATCCTGGATATATCCAAGATCTTGATTACCAGTATCATATTAACATAGAATCTCAGGATCCTTAGTCTTAGCTTTATCCTGAACATATGCATGATCCTAGATATAATTTTCAATTGTAACTCGAGACTTTAGGACCCTTTATCTTAAGTATAAAATTTAGCCCCAAACAATTGCACCCAAGTTGTGTTATCTTTAGGACCCTAATGGTGACACAACTTCTAAAAATAAACATTAAATAAACGAGGCAAGATATTACCGCGCATTGGTAACCATGTCCACGTTGATTGAATTTTTGATAAGCATAATCCCTTTCATACCTCATTTGCATGACTTCAAACTTTATAATGGCTTTGGCTACCTGTTCTTCGTCAAGTTTCTACGAAAAATACCACAATGATTTTAATAACGAATAAACATACCTGAATCCTGGGTTTGATCTGATGTTAATATCGCTCGGTTGAGATCCAGCGAAACATTTCCATGTGATACAACCCTCTGGGTTTGTTTCCTCAAGCTTCCTTTCACCATTTTCTTGAGTATTCTCTGTGACCAAGCTATGTTACTCCCAAACTGTACTCATGGCTTGGCGTATCTTTTTCATTTATCCAAAGCATCATGGATTTCCATAACCTTGATCATGGCGTTTCTTCGAAAATCTCTACAAATCAACTATCTTCAGGATACTGAAGGGATGCCCCTATTCCTGTCAATGTTATACACACTTGGGCTGTGCCAATAATGAGGTTAACCTGATACGGTTAGCCATGGTGGAGTTCAAGTGGTTTATGTTGACCACTTAGTCTTTTTGAGCATTCTAATTTCCGCTTGTGGAACTTTTATTCAGGATAAGCTAATCCCGAGTGTGGATTAGCTTGGTTCGATTCGTTACACTCCGTAATTTATGTGGATAACCCGTTAGAGTGTATTGAACGACACTAAGGGTGGTGTGAATCGAACAGATACCATCTAAGGAGATGGGTTTCTGTGATGAGCAAGGCTCAAACTCTGATGATGAATGTAGAAAGAGAGAGAGCATATAGAGGCTCCCCTTAATTCTCGTTGAACAATCTTCTATTTAACTTCTATCTCCAGGATGTTGGGGAGATTACCCCAATATATGTTTATTTTACTCATACATTTTAAATCATAAGGAGATTCCCTCAAGATATATTTGAAATAATCCTGTTCCCAGGATTCCAATATTTTAGGATCCTGAAACAGACTCTCAATTGTAAAATTTCTAAGTAATGTCAGAATCTTGAAAAGTTTTTCAAGATACTCAAAGAAGAAGGAAGCCAAAGAAACCAAGGCTACCAATTACAATTTATATATCCTTTGTCTTCAAGATATTGAGGAGATTCCCTCAATACATATTTATTTTAAACTGATGATCAGGAGCCTGGGGAGATTCCCTCAGGATATACTTGAGATAATCTGATTTTTAAAATACTGGGGAGATTTCCCCAATATATGCTTATTCCGATCATATCTGTAGGTCTTTCAAGGTAATAGGAGGATTCTCTATAACATGCTTACTTTACTTACACTTCCAGGATTCTGAGGATATTTCCTCAGAGAACTTGAAATAACTTCGTACTCAGGATTCCCATATCTTAGGATCCTGAAACATACTTCAGATTGAGAAGCATATTAAAAACTATCAACGATGATGATTATATCCTGTAATACAACAACATCAAAGATTACCAAAGTAGCGTGAAATTATTGCTAACACTTTATGATGACACAGTAGCATCAAAGTCTTTCGAACAACCTGTTAACATCATGATCATTTTCATGACCTTTTGCTCAAGATCCATGTATCTCAGGATCCTGAAACAAATCTTGATACATTCAAAGAGAATATCAGGATTTTGCTTGGGATAATCCAGTGATCCTGTAATATAACATTGTTAGAAGATTTTGATAACATGAAAACATTCTAGTTATCTTCATAGTGCCAAATTATTACAATTTTTGTTTAACTTTAAAAACGACATAAAACTAGTCAAAATTTTTAAGTCATGTAAAAATATTGTTATAATTTCTGAAAATGTCAAAACTTTTGAATAATGTGAGAACATCATAACAATCATAATCTTTGGATTAAATCCGAAAAATATTTTGGTAATATGATAATATTACAACCATTTGAATCTTTTACGACCTACGCCAATAAAAATATTTTGGTAATGTGTAAAACATTACAAACCTTAAGAAAACTTTTGATGAATCAATTTTTATGACATGTAAATGTCAAACCATTTGGTAATGTGAAAATATTACAACCATTAGATAGTTTAGAACAAACTATTTTAGTGACATGTAAATGCCAAATCATTTGGTAATGTGAAAACATTACAACCGTTTGATTCGTGGGCTAAGGCATTTGTGACATGAATATGCCTAACCAATTGGTAATGTGAAAATATTACAAACCTTCCGTAATAGATAATGTAAAAACATTACAAGCCTTGTGTACTTAGTGACGTGAAATGTCAAAACCTTAGGTAATGTGAAAACATTACAAACCTTAGTTGACGTGAAAACGCCAAAAACCTTAGGTCGACACGTCTAGTGCACATCAGTGTCGACAATCGGAAGAGTTTGATCTATAGGCCAATGGAAATGAAGTTGTCGGGTACCAGAGGCATCACCGATTCCCTAACCGTGGCACTATAATCAAACGTCGTGCACACCCGGCGAGGTGTTCAAACCAAAATTCTTAGAGAGGTGTTTATGCGCCCGCAAACCTCTAAATCTTAGAAGAATCCGTGATATTATTAATCGGAGGAGGGGTGGCCAACCCCTAATCTTCATTCCATGATCCTTAGATGCATGAACTACAACAAACACAAGATCTTGGGTAAAAGAGGGTGTTAGTTTGCCTAACACTTATTCGATGCTTAAGTCAGTGTCAGATTCGAATGAAAATAATAATCATGAAAGATTTTCATTCATATATTAATATATAATTATGATACACACATACATATATAGTAAAGAATATAAAAATTAATAAAAATTTAAGGATCATAGGTGTACCTTTTTATGTTGAATATAAATACTCAACTTACACATGATAGAGTTTTAGGTGAATAGCATTTCAGGATCTTGAAAGTAGTTCTCCATCAACATGGCCCCATTTTCCAGCATCCACACCAATCAAACATTGATCACAGATTGATAATTGGATGCATCGGTTCTGAACGTTTCCATGTATGCCCCCAGGATAGTTTCCGCAGATTCCTCTGTGCATATCCTTCAGTTTCGCTTATGCTTTAGGATCCTCAAAATATCGCAACAACAATGATCCCTCTTTTAGGATCTTTATATTACGCATCATCGTTAATATTTTGGGATACCGCCACGTTTACGAGTAATGATTTACCAATTAGATTTGTATTCCACCACCACGTTTGCCAAGATCAGGAATCTTGCTTCCTTGAACATATCAGCACATAATAACATTCATCATATCCTTTTCCACCTTAGGATCCTCAGAATGGAGTCGCACTTCTTTAATACCTTATCTGATTGTAGCCAAGATATCCCATGCCTTTTTGCCTTGATTGCTATGCTGACAGAAGTCTGGTAGTAGATTTCATAGATGTTGTGTAGCAATCCTTCGCTTCTTGTTGATCGCTATTGATCTTAACTACCCCTCAAGGAGTAGGTGGCTTAACACATTGATGGTATGTTGAGGGCACAACTTTCATATCATGAATCCAGGGTCTACCTAGAATAATGTTATAGCAAAACAATTTATAACACAAAATCTTTGGATAGAATTTACCCCTTCGATGTAAATTGACAATCTGATCTCGCCGACAGTATTCTTTTCTTCACCACTGAATCCTACCAATACAGTGGACTTGGAGATTATCTCAGATTCTGGTATGCCCATTCTCTTCAAAGTCTCCAAGCGGATGATATTAATCGAGCTTCCACCATTTATCAGGATCCTTGGCGTCCGACGGTGGTGATCCTGCTCTATGTGGGATCCTATGATTATCCTGAGCTTCGGGATCCCGAGCCTTGTCATGATCCCGGTCGTGATCCTTCTTTCTTCCAAGTAGCTCCTTCAAGTATCCCTTGCTGAGCAAATGGCTGATTTCCTTAGTGAGGGGTATGCAATCCTCAGTTACGTAGCCGAAATCCTCATGATATGCGCACCACTTAGTCTTATCCTTCCAAGCGATGGCTTTATGATTTCTTCTTGGCCATCTCGCCTTATCTTCAAGACTATGCATAGCACACAAGATACCTGTAGTGTCAACAGAAAAACAATAATCAGTTAGCTTAGGATATTTTTTGTCATCCTCTCCAATTGCAATGATCCGACGGTCCTCATTTCTGGCATAAGACTTGTTCCTGTTGGATCTGTACGAGGATGATTCTGATTTCCTGTTGGGCCTGTCATATGTTGATAAAATTTCCACCCTTTTCTGGATCAAAGCGTCCTCTTCTAGCCTTATGAACCTCAGAGCTCTATTCCTGATTTCATCAAGGTTTTTGCAAGAATTCATCACAAGATCCTCATAAAATGGAGAGTCCCTATTGATCCCCATCTTAAAGGCCTGTGCTGCAGTAGCCATATCTAGGTTAGGTATATCCAAAGATTCTCTTCCAAATCTTCCTACAAAATCTCGAAGAGACTCATTAGCCCTTTGAACAATTCAATATATGTAACACCCGCCAAATTAGGGCTAGTCATTAGGTCCTAATCGTTTTTGTAATACATGTAATTAGTACTGTGTTAGGCTAATTTTTGTATCAAATAATATATTGTTGAATATATATAATTGCACGATTTGGTTAAATCGAGCACGTTTCAAATCGAAGGTAATTAGGTTCAAGTAAATACGGACGTTAGTGATCAATTTTATTAAATAATATAAAATTTTATAATAACGCGACTATATCCCAAATATTATTTTGATAATATTTCATATTCATTTCGTATAATTAACAACTTACGCAATTAAAACGTAAACACGCAAACAAAACCAAATAAATTAAAGTTATGATTTATAATCCAAGTATTAAGTATTTTGATAAAATACTTCAACATAAATATCGAGTAATTAATTGCTCTTTAAAAAGATACAATTAAATGTTTTAAATAATTATTAAACGTTTAAACGATCGAGAAAACGAACACTGCACGAAACGTAACTGCACGGGAACGAAAATGGGTGAGGTCCACCTTCGTGGACCCCACCTAGCCGGCCCCTCTCCCTTCCCCCTCTTTTTCCCTCCTCTTCCCTCTTCTTTCTCATTTTCTTAACTCCCTTTCTCTCTCTTCCTTCTTTTTCTATCTAAATCATCATCCACCACCATCACCTTAATCTCACTAAAAACACCACCAAATGACCTCGATCTTCACCAGCCGTTTGGAGAAAAAGAACCGCCTCGCAACGATCTACGTTTCTATCTCTCCGAATCCTCCGCGCAATGATTTGTAAGTTTCCGACAAAACCCGAAACCTTTCGATTTCGAGTATTTTTAGGTTTTAGTTATTCCTTTAAGCTTAGAATGTCCCTATAAGGGTTGGGTAAAAGAATCAGACCAAACGGAAACCCGAAAACTCATTTTTGGCTCAAAAATCCGTCAACAGCCTTAAGTGTCGCAACGAAGGTGCAGTATAGCGTCACTTCATGCGTCACTTAAGTGACGCATTGAGTGTCGCTAAAAGCCCTAATCATGCGTCACTTGCATAAGTGCCGCATAAAACCCCTTTTTCCCGACACTTACCCCCGTCACTTGTTTAGTGACGCCTAGAAGCCTTAACCGACACTTATACCCGACACTAATGGAGTGCCGCCACCTTATGCGTCACTTACCTAAGTGACGCCCTAAACTCAGAATTTCCAATTTTATGCGACACTTCCTAAGTGTCGCCCAAGCCACTAAGTGACGCCTCATTATGCGTCACTTCCATAAGTGACGCCATAAGTGACGCCCTTACCCAGACTCTGCTATTTTATGCGTCACTTCCTAAGTGACGCCTAAGACCCTAAGTGTGGCTATAAGTGTCGCATGAAACAGAACCCCGATTTTTACTAAGTGTCGAGACCTAAAATTTTATCACTTGATTTTACCCAAATTCAAATCTTAGATGCGTTTTTCTCTATAACAATATGTTGGAAATATTAGATGCCCCTTGGACTCCGCCAGGGGTTGCCACCCCTAGGACCCTGCTAACCAGGGGCGCTGCCCCCGGACCCCCATCACCTAAAGTTGTAAATACTTTTTAAGTATAACACTTCGACATAATAATAATATTATTGCAAATAATCACTAACGGGCCGTACACATTTTCAAAACTCGAACTTACCAATCAAATCAAATCATTGGACATTACTAGTAGGATGAACAACTAGCATAGGTTATCTTTTAAGATAGCTACTTATTTTATTCAACCTTGCGCGTTATAAACGCCCGGCAGGTTACAGTCTTCGGACACGCCATTTTACTTCACCACATTTGCTTCATTGCAACTCTTCAGGCTCAGGTGAGTCTCATAGCCCCGACTTTTTACTGTTTTTACTCCCAGGGTGGGACTACATGCTCTAACTGTTTTACACGTGAACACGAGTACAAAACTTGCTATATTCTGCATGAGCTATTTTCTAATCACTTTTAAGTCCTCTACGATCATAGTTCTGGTAATACTTTATGTAGTGCGAATGTTAGTGTATGGTACCATATAGGACTGACCATCCTCATCCGGGTCAGTAAACACTGACTGGTTAAACGGACGCATTAACCTTTGTTCATATGAGTGTGGATTAGACACTCGCCCGAAGGCACCCACGATCAGCCACTTTATTGTGATCCTGACACCCACGTTAAGCGCAGACTATGACCTCATGGCAGACGTATACATTATTTGTTTCATTTCAAACAATCAGTACTAAATCTTGTGGTTCACACTTACTTTATTACTACGCAAACCTGTGAGCTCACCAGCTTTTAGCTGACTTTTTAGTATGTATTCTCAGGTACACAGCAGTAGTAGGACTGCTCAGGATTAGCTAGCTCGAGTCGCATGCAGATCTCAGGAGATTCATATGCATTTCTACATTTTGTAAAATAGACATGCCTTAGAATCTCTTACATTTTGGCTCACGAGCTTTTGTAACTATTATAACATTGTAAAACTTTTGAATTATCAATGTAATGTTTAAAACGACGCATATAGAGTCGTTCCATATACCTTGTGTGTTTTGATTAGTGATTAGTAGCACCCCAGAGCTTGCTTTCGCTAAACAGTAAATTTGGGGGTGTTACAATATAAGTCAGTGGCTAATTTTTCAAATGTTCTATTACAAGAAAATTGATTATTAAATAAATTAACCATATGAGCAAATGAAGTAATAGAATAGGGAGAAACGTTTAACAACCATTTTAATGCGGATCCTGTCAAAGTTGATCCAAAGCCTTTGCACAAGCACGCTTCTCTGAGATTAGAAGGAATCGGAATAATCTCCATCCTTTCCCTATACTGGGCGATGTGCTCCTTAGGATCCGTCGTTTCATCGTACAACTTCATGCTAGGAGTCTTTAATCTTTTTGGGATCTCAGCATCACAAATAGGTGGTGCAAATCTTGAGATCCTGTAGGCTGATGGAGCAATTTCAGTTATAGGTTGCACAACTCCAGGAATATTGGATATCATATCCTTCAAATTTTGCAACTCTCTCACCATAACATGGCTTACTCCAAGATCCTGCAAAATGTTAGTTCCAAACATATTGTCAGCATAATAATTAGTAAATATATTACCACCGTTTGGGATCCTGGATGAGGATGCTGGATTTCGTCTATGATCCTTTGTCGTTGGGATCCCTATAGCATTCACTGGATCCGTGATCCCAGTACTCCCTTGCATGGCTATGAAATCTGCTCCAATACTTGCAAATGTTGGAGTATTGAAATCCAGGATCCTGCTCCGAAAAGGAGTAGTATCCTGATTAGGGGGAGTGTTGATTCTTCTGCTCAAGCTTTCAACGTCCTTCTTCAGGGCCTCATTACTCTATTCCACACGTCCTAATTGCTCTTTCACCTGTGAAAACAAAGCCATAATATTCCTGTTAGAAATAATAACGGGATCCTGATCAGTGATCCCGAATCCTGACAAGGTAGATCCTGTGGAAGCCGTCCACCTATAGATATTCTCTGGTCCCCGTTGTGATGTTGAAGGAGGGGAAGCGGGAGGTAGATTAGTCATCACAGATGTCGATGATGGCACAATAGAAGATATAGGTCGTCCTTGTGTCGACATTTTTGACAAAAACCTTTGAGAAAAGTGATTTAAAAAGGATTTTTACAAGAATTTGATTATGAAAAGCACCACTTGCCCCACGGTGGGCGCCAAACTATTTTGATCAAAAATTACCCTAGGCAATTAAGTGATCAAATCTGTAAAGTGAGGTATTGGTGCTTGTAGTTACTTCCAAGATAATTACGTAGAAACACGATTATCTATATGAGTAAATAATAATTTTGAATGAAAAATGTGGTTTATATCTATATAAACGTTGATCCTTGTTAAACTAATGATTGATAATGAAAACAAGTGTTTGTAAATAAGATTATTTCAAAAGTTTAAGTAAAATCCAAAGTATTTTCAGGATAATACAAGTTATGCAATAAAAACATAATTGCGATCAATAAATATGCATGAAACAGATTGATAATACAAATTTTATAATAAAAATGTGATCACAAGCAAGATGAATACGTATACTTATGACAAATGTAAGATAAAATCAGGATAATGCAGAATTTATGATCAAAGGATCAATGGGATGCAAATTAAACAACAAAAATATAAAATAAATGCGATCGATACAAGGATGTACGAGGAAAGCCCTTGATCAAGGTTGATCGCCGGCATAAAACCTCGGGAAAGATCAATCGATCCTTGCCTTTGTTGATTTTATTAAGTAAAAGCAGGATAATTACAAAGAAAGAGCACAATGATGATCGAACTAATTGTTTTTCTTTTTTGATGAACGGGATGAAAAAGATGAAGTGCAGGTGTGTTTGATCGTGTTTAGTGAGTGTGTGATGTTATGAGTGAGCCCAGAGTGTTTCCTATTGATCACATGCCTCCTATTTATAGTAAATACAATAGAACTAACTTTCCTAAAAATCAGGGATCCTCCCGAGATATTCGGGATCCTCCAGTCTTCTACCTTGACTTGTTATTCTACACATTTTCTGACCTCTTCCAAGTCTTGATCCTTAAATATAGGCATGATTGACCCACGTTTAACTCGTGGTAGACTTGGTCAATATACCCAATGGTCAAATAAAGATTAGTGGCGTTTCACCCGGGATACCGAGTATATCCTGGATCCTGATCACCCGGGATCCTGAATATCCAAGATCCTGAACAAAAACTAATAAATAAACATTAGTAACATCTGATCCCAAGATACTTAACATATCCGGGATCCTGAACATCCGAGATCCTAAACATATGTGAGATCCTGAGTATTTCTCAGATTTCTATAGTACTCAGGATCCTGAATATACCTAAATACTTATCTATAATCGGGATCCTTGATCCAAGTGTGATCCTGGATACATCCAAGATCTTGATTACCAGTATCATATTAACATTGAATCTCAGGATCCTTAGTCTTAGCTTTATCCTAAACATATGCATGATCCTAGATATAATTTTCAATAGTAACTCGAGACTTCAGGATCCTTTATCCTAACTATAAAATTTAGCCCCAAACAGCTAGTTTTAGGAGCGTATTTGGAATAGAATGAAAGCACGGAACGTGTTGTAATCTAGTGGTGTAAGCTTGGGATTATTTATATTTAATTCAAGTCTTCTCCTTTTCGCATTTAATTCTGGTTATTTATATCTTATTTCTATCTTAATTAAAATGCATTCTTTAATTATGCTAGATTTAGTTATTGCCATGCTTAGCGAGTAGATTAATTTTGTGTTTGTTGTGATGTAATTAGCATAAATAGTTATGGGATGACTTTAATTTATCGTAAAGTGATATGATCGCCCGGATTCGACCGTTCTCGAATATAGTGCTGGAAACGCTTTATGCGGAGTAAAAACGTAGGGAAGTTCGAGACAACCGAAGGTAATCATATCACGAATCGACTTTAATCTATCATGAAATAATATGAAGACCCCGATACCGTTGAAAATGCTTTATGAAAAGTACAAACGTACGGAAGTCTGGAACAACCGAAGATAGTTATATTATGGATCAATATTACAAAAACAAAAACTTATTGTTCGGATTTACTTTACCTCTACAATTTTAAACTAAAAACCATTTAATCGCCCTTCGATCTAAAGACGTGATTGTAACTTTGTAACGAGGAATCGCGAACCTCAATACTTAGTCAATAAAATATCAGTGTAAAAACTATGGCTTAATTACAACGTTATGTTAACATCGTATAATGCAATGTGATTGTGCTGGAACCATCATGAGTGTAGTACATTTCTTATCACAATGTAATTTCCATGTAAACATCATGAAGTAATTAAATCCCCAAATGGAAATGTCGGTCAACGACGAATTAAACTGCGGAATGCCATAGCATTTTCTGACATGGTCTGGGTTAATGAAAAACGCCGTCAACATTTTAGATTAGAGTTGGTAGGCTACAGACTAAATAAACATTTACGAAAACCTAGGGATTTGTTGATTATGTTTAGCAAGGCACGTTTAAAATCTTTTCAAGAAATGTTTCTCTTCCTAACTCACTTTTTCAAAAGCAAGATATGTACGAAACAATTAAAAAGTTTCTTCCACCTATCAAGTCTTAATTTTTACTGATGTGAAACACTCAGGTAATCCGATCAAAGTTAATCTAAGGCGATGGTTTATCAAATCTATAACTTTATGGTATTAAGAACGATCAGACTTCCATATTGACTTGCTACTCTGTTCCTTCTCCCATAAACATTCAATAGGGCCACTGACTCCCTCACAGAAGTGTGGAGAGTTGAGCATTGTCCATCCGATCAGAATCACCATATCGTAGTTCCTCGTGACATATTAGTTGATACCCGACTAATAGGAAATCTAACGGTTATACCATTAAGTAACAGATTTAATAATCTTATCTAATTTAGATTTACGTTTCCTTAAATTCTAAAGTTATCATCCCATAATTATCAGCTAATGAAGTCACAACAAATACAACTTTCCACCATCTGATATTTATACTATTTTATCGCTTTATTTTACTTAGTAAACTGAACCAAAACCCCCATCACTTTTACAAAACCTCCCGTTTGCTAGAAAACCACTGATTGATTGGAATCTCCTCTTTTTCAATTCAGTTTCTTTTAAAGAACGACTCTAGGTCATACTTAATACTTTCTAATCTTTGTTTCAGTAATAGTAAATCAGGCTTAGATCCCTGCATTTATAAATTTAAAACCACCGATCCCGGCTGTTGTGCAAACGTTTGCAACTGCCGACACCAAGTTTTTGGCGCCGCTGCTGGGAGACTAACTGTCTGACACAGAGGCCCAACCAATCATATTCTCTAGCCTACTTTTAATAGTTTATTTTCTTTAACCTGTTTATTTTCCAGTGTATGATTTGTACTCCCAGGTCTGCACCGCTTTTTAACTTTCCTAATCTAGAACTTATCATTCGCACTATCCGACGAGAAAAGAAACAATTCGCCCTCAGAAACAAGATGGCTGAATGTATCACTCTCGCCGACAAAAACAAACCCTCTATCGAAGGAAGAGGCGGACCAATTCTCTACCCAGAAACCCCTGGACAATCATTCAAGCTTAAACATCACATCATTCAACTAATCCAAAACCAGTGTCAATTCCACGGATTGCCAAATGATGATCCAAAATCTCACCTTGACAAGTTTATCTCTCTTTCAAACTCCTACAAACAAAACGGAGCTAGCCAAGATACTATCCACTTGTATCTTTTCCCTTATTCGCTCACTCATCATGCGCAAACATGGTTTGAAGGCTTAGAAACCGGTTCTATCCCTTCATGGACAATGATGGCAACAAAGTTTCTCACTAAGTATTTTCCACCATCCAAATAAACCAAACTAAAAAATTACATCATAAACTTCCGACAAGCTTTTGACGAGTCATTATACACCGCATGGGTATGATTCAAAGGAGCATTGAAGAAGTGCCCCAATCATCATCTTGACAAATCGGATCATGTTGTACTTTCTATAATTCTTTAGCATCCAACCATCGAACTACCCTCTATGCTGTCGCACAAAGGAACTTCATGATGAAAACAGACCAGGAAGGATGGGATCTTATTGAAACATGACTATGCATCACCATGATTGGAACTCAGGAGATCACTCGACATCTCCAGCACCTCTCGCTACCTCGAATCCACTTCCAATTGAAGCAATCAAGGTACTGACAGAGAAGATGGACTTTCTTGTCAAACAATTCGGAGAACTCAAGAAACAACAACATTAAGTACACCAAGTGCAAGCCTGCCCAAACTGTACCAACCCGCACTTGTCCAGCGAATACCAGGTTGAATACGAAGAGGCAGATGGCACCGTTTACTATGCCCAATTTCCCGCTCGACCACAAACTTTTCCACCCTATTTCAACCTAAACAACAACCAACCCATAGGTCCACCCTTTCCGCTAAGGCCCAACCAACAACCATACCCACCAAGATATCCACCTAGATATCCACCATACCCACAACAACAACTTGCCTACAACCAACCCCTCGCACTCCCTAGACCTACTTCTGACACAAACCAACCCACTGAACAACCTGCAAAGGCAAATACTCCAACTTCAAATCCAGACGACGCTTTCACTTAGTTCATGCAAGGACATTTCCAACTCAACCAAAAGATGTCCGCAACGAAAGACCAAGCTGACCTCTTTATGAGAAATCAACTGGCTATACATAAGAACTTGGAGGCTCAAATAGATCAACTGGCACATCGTCTTGACACCAGACCCAGAGAGAGTTTGCCAAGTAACGTAGTTCAAAATCCACATGTTGAGGAGGCAAAACAAGTTACCACCACTAAAGAAGCAGCTGTTCCTCCACCCGCTGCTATTCCTGTAAAAGAAGAACCAGTCACCAAACCACCAACAACAGAACCTGCTCCGACCATGAACAAAGAAGTAAGAATCCCTTACCCTACTAGACTTAAGACTCAACCAAAGAAGCTATCATCTTTCAAACTAGATGGTAAATTCCTTGACACCATGCCTAGAGTTCCCAGTCATAACAAGTACATTAGGAAACTCTTGTCCACTAAGGATAAGCTGCCTGAAGTAAACTATATTCCGCTTAGTTCTGAAAGTTCAGCCCTACTCAAGAATAGTAAAAAACTAGGAGACACCAGAAGATTCACACTTCCTTGTTCCATTTACCAATCTAGGGATATCAACGCCTTAGCCGATTTAGGGGCCATCATAAATCTTATGCCCTACTCCTTATTCAGGAGATTAGAAATTGACAAACTGAAAGCCACTAAGATGACTGTCCAACTTGCTGACCAATCTGTTTGATACCCAAAAGGAATAGCTGAGAACCTCTTAGTTCAAGTTGACAAATTCTTCTACCCTACAGACTTTGTGGTAATGGACATTCACGAAGACATAAACATTCCGATTATCCTTGGAAGACCTTTTGTAGATCCCTTGTACCGGATCAAATCAGATCGTATAATCAATTGTAAGCGCGGAAATCAAACAATCAATCACAAACGTTTTCTATAAGCTTTTTGTATATATTCACAATTGAATCGTAAAGCTATACAATCACAAACTCGTTTCTCTCCTCTCTATTCTCACAAAAATGGCTCTCCCACACTCTCTCAAATGTCTAACCCTAAAACTGAAACATAAAATGCCTATTTATAGGCTGTCCAAACCCTATAGCGACACTAGCCAAGTGTCGCTATATGCGACACTAGCTTAGTGTCGCCTAAACACTAATTTGTGTATATTTTCTACTTCACTATTCGTTTACAGACTCGCATATACACACTAAATATTATACATACGCAGACTAATTGACTTTGACAATTACAAACGTTTGACCAACTGACTGACACACCAAATGCACCAACACCTTTCATAAACACGGCAAGAGCGGTCATTGATGTGTATAACCACATAATCGTTCTACGATCCCATGGAGAAAGCATCACCTACAAGATCGACCAGCCAGAGTACACTCCAGAGCAAGAAGATTTGTATGCAATATGAGTAGGCAGAATCACCTCCGGTGATGAATCAGAATCCGATGATGAGCAATCAATAAATCGCTCGGCTATTTTCATCTCTAACCCCGAAACCGAACCAAAAGAGGATGAAGAATATGAGGAGGCAGAGGAAGAAATCGAATCATCTTAATCCAAACCTGAAGAAGAAGAAAGAGAAGAATCTGAACCCAAAGAAGAGGATATGGAGGAAGAAACTGAGGTGGAAGAAGAAGATCCCGGAGAAATGGAGGAAGATGAAGAAGATATATCGCCTCACACTTACTTTCCTAATTCACCTCCGACAACGGCCGAGGTTATGAGAATACAAAATTCCAAAGAATCGATGCCATCTGGAGTCACAAATGAATCAGTTGACGATCTTTCCACTCGCCAGTCTCGAAAAGCAATCTGTGCCTGCACTATGTGGGCAATGCCCGATTCTTACCTCGATCCTTCAAAACCACTCACTTGATCCTGACTACGAGGCCTGGATAATATCGAAAAGGAGCTTAGAACATCAACACGCCATCCAGACCTATACCCCAAATTTCTAAAACAAATTGAGGATTACGAGACACTCAAATTGGAAGGAAATGATGAAGAAAACCCTCAAAATGCATCCCCAGAAGAAAGGATCATTGAAATCAACCATTCTCAACCTTCTTCCAATTTCACAACGGATGAAGAATACTCACGCTTCCAGGATTCGCGAGAAGCAGATTCAGGAAATAACAACGAAAATGAAGATGAGTACCTTGACATACCTCTTGACACCCGCTCCATTCCACCCACTCCTCTTACACCTGCTAATTCTCCATCTTACTCTACGGAATTAATACAAGTACCGCTTGTGGATACTCACCAAGAGTTGATAAATGTGATCGATGAATACGACGATGTCCGCGTCATCGTAGAAGCTATCAGAGAATCAACCAACGACTATACCTCACACTAGCAATGCTTGATCAGGGAAATCGAACGAGAATATGATTCCTACGCTGCCAGCTACGGAATACAAGAATCTCAAACACTCCGTAGGCAGATCCGGGAGTTGGCACGCTCACTCGAAGCTCAAATTAGGAGAGAAGATCAGATGCCTGAACGTCCGACCAACCCAACCAGAGAAATTGAGTTCTACAACAACCAAAGGCAAATATATCGCAAGGTATATTGTGCCCTCTGATAGTCCTTTATAGCGATCTTGAATCAAGTTACACGAGTCAATTGGTTGCGGAAACACCAATTGATCAATAACACAAACAATCAAATAAACACAATGCTAATAAACCGAATTCAAACGTATGTTTATTGATAATATTCGACTAGGTTACAAGTAATTTCAACAGATTGCGTTTAGGGTTGTTCGTTAATACTTCGTCAACCCTAAAACTGATTACAAAAAGTGTTTTTATACTAAACACTCGATCCTGCGACGTTACATACAACGTCGCAGGTCCAGGCCCATGCGACATAGACAACGTTGCAAGCCCAAAACCTGACGTCGCACCTGCGACATTGTGCACAACGTCGCAGGAGTCAGGAAACTCAATTCTAAATACAAAACTGTAACTAGACCAACTGACAGACACTCTAACATGTATCAACCAACTCCCCCGTGTCTTCAGCTTGGTCTTCAAAAGAATCTTCAATCAAACCCAATTTGTAGGAAACTTCCCATCTGCATGGATTCCATTGTTAACGCAAACTTCAACAACTTTCTGATATTGTCGTGCAAGCTTCGTGTTGAATTCGTTATTCTCATTCACCCGAATCCTATTATCGAAGAGTTTTCTCAAATCTTTTTCGTGAAGATTTATCAAACTCATAGGATCAAAAACCCGAAATGAAACTTTCTTTAAGTTCCAAATACCCCCATATTCTAGCTGCAGCTCTGATTCAGGAACAAACACAATCACAGCTTCACCGGTATGTGGATCAGGTTCCCAATAAACAAATCTTGTTAGAAAATCATAAGGAACCTGCTCCAAAGGTATTTCAGTCAGACAGTCAGCTGGTGGATAATGAACTTTAACCATAGGGCGTCCTGTCGTGGGATCCAACTTTTTCTTATATGTATACTTCGTTCCCAACGTCGGTTTCAGCTTGTTATATCTTTTGGTTCTAACCTCTTGACGCAATGTTCTCTAAATATAGTTAGCATAATCATCATTAACCGGATTAATCAGATTTAACTGCGCTAACCTGTTTATTTCCCCTTTCGGCAAAGTACTCAATTTGTTGAATCTCAACTTGAAGTACTGAATACCATCTAATCTCTTAATCATGAGCATCCTTTGACTAACCTTCCAACTCTTAATTACACCGGTATAATCTCCACGAACCTTATATGTTTTGCAAGTTACAGGCACAGGTTCTGCGGATCTACCTTGAGGCCACCACTGCTTATTTCTTTCCATTCTTTCTTCAGCAGTTAAACTTTCAGATGCCTCTTGAGTTGGTTGAGTAGATGTAGAATCTTGTTGAGTAGGAGCTGCCTGAGTTGAACTAGATTCTCCATGAAAAGATCCAGCAGGCACATCATCATCAGATGAGTCAGTTTGCCCTTTCGAATACGTCGTTGAATTCTCAAGTATCGACGTGAATCGTGTACCCGAATCCGTTCCATTTGCGATGGGTGGGGCACTTCACCATCGGAATCCGTAGGAGTCTCACCACCATCCTGCGGTCTCACAGAATCAGAATCCGAATCAGATGAAGAGGATTCGTCAGTTATGCGGTGAGGTGAATCCTGTTGCTGAACGTGTCCAAATTGATCAATTTGGACCAGCACATCCTCAATATCCTCCCCCGCAGCTTGAACAGGTATATCAACAAATGGTTGCTGCGGTTGCTGGGGTGCTTGAAGATCCATATATTGAGGGTCTGGAGGTGGCACGTAGTGTTCATCAGTAATCGCACCAAATAAAGGAATATCTGGTGGTGCCTGAACCCCCCATTCCTGAGCAGAACATATAGCAAAGATCCTGCTCATCATCGGCGCAATCTTGAGAACATTGTCCATATCGCCTTGCTGCTGAAGTTCCGGATGATGATGATTGATGAAAAGTTGCACAAATCGAGGATACAGGCCCCATTTGTTAGCTCCAGCATTGGCATTATCCACCATAGCCTTGAATATGAGCCCTGAGTAGTTGTAGGGCTTGTTGTAGACCAACGCAAGCATAGCTGAGGCCAGACGATGGCTTATACCATCAGTGCCTGCCATCCTGTTTCCCAAACAGACGATAAAGATATGCATTAAGTATCTCCACACACGCGTAAGGTTCGACTTGCGATACTGATCAGTCGGAACCCCCGGATACCCCATCCTATGCATCCCGCCAGTGATAAATGAATTATCAAAAAGAACTGGCATATCAGGTCGGTCGTTGAGCTGAAGCAGATCCCGAATACCCTGCTCAGTCATGACGATCTGGGTACCAAAAACCGTAGAAACCAAGCGCGGAATATCATCCTGAGTGGCGACCGTGACATTCCTCCAGAACGGACCCACCAAGTTCTTGTACACAACTGTAGAGTCAGAAATCGCATGAAATATGCGTGAACGTCTAAGAAAAGCGATCATTTCGCGAAATGGAGCCGCGTTCTTGTGCGTATCATCCAAAAACGCCACCGTGTTGTGACGAGGCTCATATGCTAACGCCATATCTGTAAACAATGCAGAATATAGACTCGAAACATGTTAGAATAAACGACAAACACTTGTAATTAGGTTGGTGAAAACCTTCTGGTTTATGCGACGTTACGTATGACGTCGCACATAAAAGTGCAAAATTGTAAAAAAGTCGCATAAATTAACCTAAAATTGATAGCGACGTAGAGCCTGACGTCGCATATCAAATGAGCGACGTTAAGGGGGACGTCGCATTTTACAATTAATTGTGAATTTAATCACTTTAAGGCAAACTGCGACGTAGAACATGTCGTCGCTTGTAAGGTCGCACTAATTTGCGAAATAATACAGGACGTCGCAGTACTGCGACGTAGTATAAGGACGTCGCAGTTATATGCGACGTAGCATGAGGACGTCGCATATAAATGCGAAGTCAATCATGAAATGCGACATCGGCTGCTACGTCGCAAAGATGAACGTCATCCCCAACCCTGAAACCCTAACTGCGAAAACCTTAGTTTTTCTAATCTATCTATATAAATAGGTGCGGCATAGCAAGTTATCAATAAAACCTAGTTATCCTATCATTTTCACATCACATAGCACCCAAAACCGAGATCCCCAAAACCGAGATATATAATTAATCAATACATGTAAATTATACGGTCAAAAGAGATGAAAATGGTACCTAATGATCAAGTAAAGAGTGTAGAGCAAGAAATCGTGAATGAATGGAAGGGAAACACGGCCGAATAGCACAATCAAAGGTACAAATGCAACGTCGCAATCGCTGGAGTGAGGTCGCAGGCTACGTCGCAAAGTAATTTGAATAGTGTACTAATGACGTCGCGGGTTGGACTATTTATAGTCTAACCCTAAATGCGACGTAGCGTGCGACGTAGCGGGCAACGTCGCATGCGACGTTGACAATGACGTCGCATGGCAGAAATTTTGAATTCAATTTGAAGTTCAAATTTTCGACGCGCGATTTGAAAAACTAACTTGTAACTTGGAGTAATAAATAACTAAGTAACAAAAAGCAGAAATACATAAATATAAATTTAATGCAAATTTACAAATATATAATAAACACATTCTTTTTGGTGACGGAGTTGAGTTAATCTGATTAGGGATCATATCGGAATAACATGCATTTATTAGGAACAGTAAGTGTTATTTCGATCATCAGTATTTTTGTCCTCTTTAAATTTACTTGACATACTGAAAACACTTTTTATAAAAATTATTTCAAAACGATTATTAGTATATTTGTCCACTTAAACATGTTATACTCACATCTAGGAGATATTTTATTATTATTGGTATGTGCATTTCGCTGTGGTTCCCATAATAGATATACATCTTAACTTAAGACATAGATCATGTTTCCATTTACAGATAGAATATAAGAAAATCAATTTTTAAGAATCAAGTCAGCGGTGACAGGTCTGTACTTACGTACAACAGAGCGACATAACTTGATTCAGGTTTAAGCAAAACCAAAACTTGGTCAAACCATTTTGGCGACCTTGTAAGGTATCTTAATTGTAAAGACTTTTCAAGTACTTTGACTTGCGTTTGCTTAATTTTAAAGTATATATTAATAGAAGCCAGGTCTATACTTACGTATAACAGAGGAAACTATCAATATATACCCCCAAATGATATCAAATAAACATCTTTCACGAAAGCATGTCTAGGATAAGTAAGAAATTAAGACTTTTGTCATACATCTAATGGTGTTATACCACTTGAAATAGACAATTAATGATTAGGCTTCTTAAGATTTCTCAAAGAGTTTTGCATAACATGCCTACTAATATATCGTATGATGAAGACAATGTTTATAAAAACTGTTTTCAATACGTCAGATAAATCTACTGACACATCCAAGATAAACCTTAAATTTCCATTTTTATGCATGTCACCCGATGTACTATCATATCCCAAGTTGTTTACAGACACAACTTCAACGTCTAATTTTAAAATGTGGCAACCTTGCATTTCTTGAATACTCGAAAATACAAAGAGTGGCAGTTGCGTTTTTTTTTTTTTAAAAAAAACAATCCAAGTCACAAATTACTTTTTCGTGGTAAAGAACCTTAGACCGATCATGTTGACTAATTCATCAAATCGGGCTCTAGAAAAAGCCTTAGTGAATAAATCAGCATTTTGCTTTAGGGTATCTATATGGACAAGGTCGATAAGGTGTTTCTCATAGCAATCCCGTATAAAGTGAAACCTAATTTCTATGTGTTTGGTTTTAGAGTGTTGTACGGGATTACGTGTGATTGATATGGCAGCAGTATTATCAATATGTATAGGAGTCATAGTTAAGAGTAAACCGTAGTCGCGCAGTTGGTGCTGAATCCAAAGAACTTGAGAACAGCAGCTTGCAGCAGCAATGTACTCGGCCTCCGCTGTTGAAGTAGAAACCGTAGTCTGCTTTTTGCATTGCCACGACACCAATCGGGATCCAAGGAACTGATAGCCTCCTGTTGTTGACTTCTTATTGATGTTGCAGCCACCGTAATCTGAATCTGAATAGGCAGAGAGCGTAAAATTCTTCTCATTAGAGTACCATAGACCGAGAGTGGGTCTATATTTGAGATAACCAAAAATCCGCTTCACCGCCTTCATATGAGAAACCTTTGGTCGTGCCTGATATCTTGAACAAAGTGAAACAGCAAAGACGATATCAGGCCTTGAAGCAGTGAGGTACATAAGAGAACCTATCATCGAACGGTAATCCTTTTCTTTACAGTCCTCATCATCATCAGCAGGTCCAAGATTATGATTGAGTTCAATAGGAGTTCCATAAGGCTTACAAGTGAGCATATCATATCGTGTCAACATGTCATTGACATATTTTGACTGATGAATATACATTCCTTTGGATGACTGCTCAACTTGCATACCTAGAAAGAAAGTAAGATCTCCCATTGCACTCATCTCGAAAGCTGACTTCATGACCTCTTCAAATTCTTTACAGAGTGCCTCATTTAACGACCCAAAAATAATATCATCGACATACACCTGAACTAGTAACAAATCGTCCCCTTTCCCTTTTGTGAAGAGAGTACTGTCGATGTTGCCCCGAGTAAAACCATTTTCCACCAGATGAGTAGCAAGCCTCTCATACCATAGGCGAGGAGATTGATGAAGTCCATACAATGCCTTATTTAGTTTGTAGACATAATTTGGATGCACCGAATCTTCAAAACCCGGAGGCTGTTGAACATATACTTCCGTATCAATTTGACCATAAAGGAATGCACTTTTGACATCAAGTTGCTTGACACGAATCCCTTTAAATGATGCAAAGGCCAAAAAGATACGAACGGACTCCAATCTGGCGACAGGGGCAAAAACTTTATCATAATCTAGTCCTTCAACTTGAGTATACCCTTGAACAACTAGTCGAGCTTTGTTCCTTGTAACAACCCCTCGATCATCCTTCTTTACTCGATATACCCATCTAGTGCCTTTTGGATCAGCACCCTTGGGTAATGGAACTAGCGTCCACACTTGCAGCTTGTGAAATTGCTGCAGTTCATCTTGCATGGCCTCGACCCAGGATGGATCTTGTAAGGCCTCCGAGACTTTCTTCGGTTTGGTTTGTGAAAGATGACTTGAATTGACAGTTGCCATAAATCCCAAAACCTGATCAGCTGAAGTATGCTTATCTTCAGCAGATTGCTTTGCCTGATTTCTCGTTTGAACAGAAGAATGAGGATCACCAATTATGTTTTCAACTGGGTGATTCCTATGTATCCGAGTAACTGGAATAGCATCTGGCACAAGATTTAATTCCAAGTTGTTCAAATCACCTTCAGTGGCAGAAGCATCTTCGTTCTCTTCATTAGTGAAGAAACGAGAATAATCCATGTCTTCTTCATCCTCTAAGAGAGGCATATCTGGATCATGTGGAAGATCCTCAGCATTGACAGTTTTTGAAGAAGAAGGGATGGCAGTAGTTGGTGGTGTAGGAGTAGGTACAGATGCAGTAGAGGTAGTGGATGTAGATACAGACGTTTGTTGTGTTGGAGTAGGTGCAGGAGTGGATGTAGATACAGACGTTTGTTGTGTTGGAGTAGGTGTAGGAGTGGATGTCGTATCGGGAATCGGATTGGATGTAGTAGGAGGAGAATCGGATGTTTGTTGAAAAACATCGAGTCCATGAAGCATTGTAATTAACTCTTCTGTGTCGTCGTCCTCCGAAATATTGAAAGAACTGAAGAGTTTGCCATAATTAAAGAACCAATCCGGACCCGTTCCTTGAGGTGGTTCCGTATACCTTAAACATTTGACCTCAAAGTGTTCCTCTATCTCGTTTGTTGATTTGTTGTATACGCGTTTGTTTGAAGAGTTGACCGAATATCCAAGAAAAATCCCTTCAACGGCTTTATCAAGAACGAGTCTCTATAAACTGTTGAGGCGAAGGATTTACTACAGGAAGTGGTGAAGCATTTCTAGAACATGAACATTTCGTACATGTGTTAAAGGAATGCTTGTTTTGGTTTAGAAGTTGAGGCAGAAGTTTTATCAACATGAACCTTTTCATTTGTCACCTTTTATTTTAAAACGTTTGCCGGTGACTTTTGAGTTTGAAGTTTCACATTTAAAACTCTATTTTCCTTTTTATTTTGAACCTTTGATACAGGTTCAACTTTTAAAATTTATTTTTCAGGTTTAGCCTCAACCTTCTTAAACTCAGGATATTCCTGATCAGTAATATCCTCTATCTCAACAATATCATCAGTATTAACTGGAGACTTACTTTCAGCTTTAACAAACTGAGGCAATGGATACTCTTGCCTCTTGGTTTTCTCCGTTGTCAGTTTGTTTAGCTTGGCTTCTTTGGCCTTAATACCATACAGTTTGGTATAATCAGCTGAAATCTCCTCAAGGCCTTCTTTAGCAAGCGGGGGACAATATTCAGCATTAGAAGGTGGTGGTACTTGGTTATAGCCAAGACCTTCCTTCTTTTTGCCGCTTGCCCCTTGCCTACTAACTATCTCATTAAAGACTTGAGTTGCGGATGTTGAACCTAAGATTTTGCTTTTATGATTGTCAAACTCATTTTTTAAATCAGATAGTTCTTTAGTCAACAATTCAATTTCGACAAGATAACTCTTAATTGCATCTTGCTGGCTAAAGACCTTTGCTTTAAAGGTTTCGGTATCTAATTTATGAGCTTCAAGGTGTTGTTCATAAAGTTTTTCACTATCAAGCAAAAACTTATTAGATTCAGTAAGTTTCACTATCTTGTCCCGCATATTTAAATTGTCTTTCTGATAGACCTCAAGGGATTCAGTCAATTTAATACATGAAACACAATTGAAAGGCTCGTTAGGTTCATTTGGTACCTCAGGAGTAATGTGAGCCATCAGGCATTGAAACTGTGCAGCCTGAGCACTCCAATCAGAAGCAGTTGGCTCAAAAACAATCAAAGCATTATCTACAGCCAACGATTTAGCTTCTTCTTCCTCATTTGCGTTGGATGGATCCGGCTTAGTAAGACCCGACGATGGCATCCTGGGTTTCTCACATTCCCTTGCAAAGTGACCAAGGTTCTGACAGTTGTAACATCGAACCTTGCTTTTATCGAACCCAAACCCTGTCTTCCCATTACCTTCCAAGCTCTTGCGTCCCGTCCTCTGCAAGAACTTCTGAACCCTCCTTGAAATTATAGCTATGTTCCAGGTTAAATCCATCTGTTCCAAGTCATCATCATCCAGCTGAGCATAATCTTCTTTGGTCATTTCCAAAGTAGTATTTGGTTGAGTAACCAAATCTTTGTAAGAGCTGAGGAAAGCTGTATAAATCGCAGCTTGCTCTTGAATTGCTGGCGATGCTGAAACCTGCTGTTGTGTTCCTTGATTTGTGCAGGTTGTCCCAGAAACATAGGCAGCGTGTGAAGCCCCAGCTGAATAGGATGGAGAATTGGTATCCGATATGAATGCCATTCCTCCATAACTCTTACCAGAGTTTACTTGGCTTCCATAAAGTGAAGGATTTTGTACAAATCCATTCGACTTGCACTCCTTCTTCTTCAATTCCATAGCATGGGCTTGAAGAACTCCTATAAGCTGATCCAAGGTCATCCCAGCCAATTCTTGATTTTCCTTCAAGAATTGGACTTTCACATCCCATGCACTTGGTAAAACATCCAACAACTTTTTATTAATCTCAAGTGCAGTGAGAGTATATCCTCCTTCAGTTAATTCACTCACCAGTTGTGAGTACCGAGTAAACAATCCAGACGTCGTCTCATTAGGTAAGGAGTCAAACAGATCATACTGTTTCTTAATCAATTCCAGTTTAGCCTCCTTATATTTCTCATTTCCCCCACACCTCGTCTCTATCGCTTTCCAAAGTCATAGGTTGTGTCATGAGTTTTAAACAGTCTCATGACATCCTTTGTCAAACACATACAGATAGCTGAATGTGCTTTCCTTTCTATTTGATAATCTTTCTTTTCTTGAGGTGTCATCACAGTGAAAGATTTTGGTGGAGCAACACCGCGATAGTTTCCGTCAGCCACGGGAGCCTCATATCCTTGTTTTAATGGACCCCACAGTTCTGGACAATGAAAATCCACAAATTGTTCAAATCTGTCTCTCCAGTAAGCATAATCCATGTCTGCAGTGAATAATGGAGGTTTATTGTTGGAACCAATATCATTTCCCTGTTTTATCATCTCCCTAATCCCTCTGATATCTTCCTTGTCAGCGGCCATTTATAATTATAGAATTAATTATAATCTGTGATTTGCGACAATAAGGATGACGTCGCAAAAGGTCTATGCGACGTAGTGAGTGATGTCGCAAAACGGATAAGGATTCAATTAAGAATCAAAGATGCGACGTAGAGAATGACGTCGCTGATGTCGTCGCAGAGTAGCATGACGTCGCAAAAGTACGACGAAGAATGTAATGTCGCAGAATTGCACGAGGTCGCAACAGTACGTCGCAAAAACCAAATTAGGTCAAAAACTGTGATGTCGCAAGCGACGTCGCAATTGAAGTCGCAAAAATTACACGACGTCGCAAAGTCGCAAACAGTTGCGGCCCAAAAACCCTAATTCGTAAAAAAATCAAAACCTAAATGATTTTTACGAATAGCAAACGAACAAACCCTTCAAAATATCCCAGAAAACGCAATTGTTAACCTGTAAACAAGAAGAACACGAAAAACCACACGAAAAACAAGATGTTAATCGTTAGTTTAAATCAAAAACTTGATCCTATTCTTCAAAAACGAGCCCCTTGCTCTGATACCAGTTGATAGTCCTTTATAGCGATCTTGAATCAAGTTACACGAATCAATTGGTTGCGGAAACACCAATTGATCAATAACACAAACAATCAAATAAACACAATGCTAATAAACCGAATTCAAACGTATGTTTATTGATAATATTCGACTAGGTTACAAGTAATTTCGACAGATTGCGTTTAGGGTTTTTCGTTAATACTTCGTCAACCCTAAAACTGATTACAAAAAGTGTTTTTATACTAAACACTCGATCCTGCGACGTTACATACAACGTCGCAGGTCCAGGCCCATGCGACATAGACAACGTCGCAAGCCCAAAACCTGACGTCGCACCTGCGACATTGTGCACAACGTCGCAGGAGTCAGGAAACTCAATTCTAAATACAAAACTGTAACTAGACCAAGTGACAGACACTCTAACATGTATCAACACCCTCGCAGGATTAGCTTTCCTATACTACTAGAATCAAAAAGCTTTGCTCGGATCAATGAGAGCACATCTAGAAAAAGCAACTAGAAACCTACAAAATTATGCAGATATCAGGATGGTGGGAGATCTGAGGACACTTATGGATCTCATCGAAATTGGAGAACACCTGACCGCCACCGAGAACCTGCAGGATAGTTATTCACTCTACTATTGGACATCATGTAGAGCTGATGATTGATGAGCTGAACCACTCGGCCTATGATGAAGAGACTCGAGATCTACCAAGGTTCATTCCACACATGTCACAAATCAACTTAGCAACGTATGTGATGACAAAACTGCGCCGAATCTACACTGAAGAAGATGTGGAACTGGACGTCTACCGAAATGGATATCGGGAGATATTCAACAAGTTAGTATACATCTTCACAGACTCGGACTTTCCCTTTAACCGACAGCAGCACCAGCTTATCAGAAAAGTAAGCCAAATGGCTAGGTCCTTTGGAGGAGATCCTTTAGCGCATGACTTTGACGAATTGAAAACCCATTTCATGGCCTTAATAGCATCATTTGGTCGAGATCATCCACAACGCGAAGTAATCCAAACCTACACTACCACTAGAATTAATCCTAATGGACCGTTACTAGGGCAGTGAGATACATCACTTGCGGAATGACACTCCTTGACCGACTGGCCATCGATAAGTTCAAAAGCTTCAGGATGGAATCCACCAACACCCACCTGACTTTCTCCCCAACATGATAGCACAATTCCTACAGTACTTTCCACCACGCTACGCTCTACCTAGGAGTAACAATGATCACTCCAGATCCTGGGACTCATCCAGCATCATCTGAGGACAAGAAGTCGAGCTTTCAACTTTGAAAGAGCGCTTCTCGGGAGGCAACCCGTGTTTTACTTTTCTGCAATTTTACTTTTCAAGAAGTGATAAGACATCCAACTATCTTACACATCTGGATACACAAACAATTCCCTTCAGCAAGAATATCCAGAGTGTTCACACCTACGAGGCATATAACAATAAGACTTGAAGAAACCGAAGCACACAATAGCAACAAAAAGACTCAGTGAATAAGTCGAATGCTATAGAGCACGCCTCACCGGAACCAGTAAGCTTAACTGGGGAGTACTTCTAACCATTTAAATTCTTCATTATACATATGCACTATTCACTACGCTTATCACTAAGTGTGAGATTCAAACCCATCAAACACTTCTAAAGGATACGTTCTAGATGTGTAAAAACTCTAAGTGTGGGATTTCACCCCAATAAGAACTTAGTTGAACAACGAGGACGATTTTCCCTTAAGTGTGGGATAGCAGCATATGCCTGATTTTAACTCTCATTTTCTTAGATTATACTTCTCCAAAAGTAGCTCGAATTTTTAACAAAGTTTTTCAAAATGGAGTTTGAAATGTTTCGATAATGATAATTTTTAGACAAAGAACGATTTACTTTAGGGAAAAAGGATAAATAAGATTGGAATCTATTTAAAAAAATAAATTAATACCTTTACTACCTTTCACCACACTCCAATTCCGTTTACTACCTTTCCACAAACTTTAACTCCACTTAACTTCCCCTTACCCCTTTTCCGAAGAATGTTGTGACCCGATTAGTTCCATTCTCACCACTAAGGTAACAATTTGATTCTCGATCAAGCCTATGATGAAAAACGATACATGACTGACGTTTAGAGTTATTGACAAAGATTGATATAGAAAGGGAACCCTAAACACTTTGAGTGAATTGAGTGACCACTGTAAGAGGATCACCTAATCATGTATATAAAAGATCGAGTGGATCAAAAGCATGCTCCAAAAAAATTATTTCTTTACCTTTCTAAAGGATGGAAAATCTTATTCAATCCCCAAAACTCGAAGTACGACATTCCTTGCTTAAAAAATTTTCATTATCTACACCATCAACCTCACATGAAATCGAGTTTTCTTGAGGACAAACAAAGTTCTAAGTGTGGGGTACTTGATATCGCGTAAAAAGTCATGTTTTTACTAATGATATCTCTCTCGTTTTAGAAAGATACTTGGCAAAAGATCTTAAATATTATATTAATCATTAATATTGTGTCAAGTAGGGTAAAATAAAGAAGCATGAAAAAAAATCAAGCAAAACGGCCGAAAAACGAAGATTTCACGCGCGTTTGAAGATCAAAGGCAACTAAGACAAAATTTTAAGTGAAAAGGATCATCTCAAGGATTTCCCTACACCAAAGTCTTCGGTTTCAAAAATCGAATCCAACGCAAAAAGAATCAACCAACACGGATAAAGAAAGAATATTCTACATGTTGCGGAAGACTCAAAACTTTGAATACAATACATCTCAAGGTAGGAAAATCATCTCGGGGATTTATTTACATCAAAGTCTTCGTTTTTAGAAATCAATTCCAACGAAAAAGAATCATCGCAATTGAAAGCATAACGAAGAAGTTACGCACAAAAACGTGAACCGAAAGAGAAGTATGGGCGAGGCCGGCTGGTGACCGTCCGTCACCGGATGGCTGAAAAAAGGTGTAAATCATGCTTAGATCCCCTCATTTATAAATTTAAAACCACCGATTCCGGCTGTTGTGTAAACGACCGCAGCGGCCGACATCAATTATTCTAGTTTTTCACAAACAACATGGTAGATGTTGAAAATTACGTGCAATGCATATCATGAAATATTTTTCAAAATAGTACTAACAAAACGAACCAACTAAGTTAATATTAATATAAAAATATGTATTTGACTTATAGAAATTGAAAAAACATTTATTAAAAATTTTTAAGTTGTAAATTCAGTAACATTCAACGAATGAATGTTACGTCGAATGTCAATGGAGTTCGTCACTTAAAATTAATAAATGAATATCCATTTAATGAGTGTTAATCAAACACGCGCGCATTCCTTATAAAAGTCATCAACTTTTATATGTTAATGTTAGCAAGTTTGGATCTAATATTCATCGGTTGATGTTATAACTTACGTAAAAAAATTAAGCAACGAAACTTAATATTAATAGTATTGATTCTGATTAACATTTATTATTATTAACTTTTATTTAAATTTGTATTGATAAAGTTAAGATTTATCATGATGATTAATGAATGTTAATTGCTTCCCCTTTCCAAAAATAAGTGTTACACTAATACACACACACACACACTAACACAATACTCGCGCTGTGTAGCGGAATATGAAGTTTGTTATAAATAGTGACTCTATCGGTTGCTATTCGCCGATGAATTATCTATTGTGGCGACTCAAAATAACGATAGTTTTCTCCTATTCTTGATACAATATTAGTAAATAGTGAAAAAAGTGAAAAATGATTTTAAAAAATCATATAAGTTTATATATGGCAATGTTGAATCTTAAATCTTAAAAGTTTCCAAATATAAAATAGCAACATGCTTTATAAGTAGTTATATATATATATATATATATATATATATATATATATATATATATATATATATATATATATTGTTGGGTCAAAATGACCACTGGTGCAAAATGAAAATTATTCTAAGTGTTTAGTACTGCTGGGCTTACATTGTTTCTACTCCCGGTTAGTGTTTCTACTGCTTGTGAAGAAGATATAGTCTCTCTAAGTGTTTTAAAATTTATATCAACTTAGGAATTTTCTTATTCTAAGTGTTTAATTAGTACTAATGGATGGTGTTACCTCTGTTGTGATAGGTGATGTTGGAGCACCTTTACAAACCAGAAGGTCGGATAGAAACAATGAAGAAGACATCAACACTTTTTTATTTCTTTGTTTCTTATCTCAGAATGAGCCCAAGAAAGCTATTGAAGCTTTAAAAGATCCAGGCTAGGTTGAAGCAATGCAAGAGGAGCTATTTCAGTTTAAGATCCAAAATGTATGGACATTAATGGATCTTCCAAAAGGAAAAAGGGCTATTGGAACTAAGTGAGTATACATGGACAAGAAAGATGAAAGGGGTATTGTTATCAAGAATAAGGCTAGGTTAGTTGCACAGGGATATACTCAAGAAGAGGGTATTGATTATGATGAAGTATTTGCTTCTGTTGCAAGAATTGAAGCAATCAAATTGTTCTTGGCTTATTCTTCTTTTAAGAATTTCAAAGTATACCAAATGGATGTCAAGAGTACATTTATATATGGCACTCTTGATGAAGAAGTGTATGTATGCCAACCTCTTGGATTTCAAGATCCAAAGCATCCTGACAAGGTTTATAGATCGGACAAAGCTCTTTATGGTTTACATCAAGCACCTAGACATGGTATGAAACCTTTTCTGTTTGTCTGATAGAAAATGGCATCAAGAAGAGTGCAATAAATAAGACATTGTTCACCAAAATGATTAAAAGTGATATCTTATCGGTTCAAGTGTATGTTGATGATATAATTTTTGGATCTACAAAGGACTGTCTATGCAAGGATTTTGAATCCCTCATGCACCAGAAGTTCAAGATGAGCTCAATGGGTGAGCTAACTTTCTTTTTGGGATTGCAAGTGAAGCAGCAGAAGGAAAGAAGGATGGTATCTTCATTCATCAAGTGATATATATGAATGATATTGTAGAGAGGTTTGGGTACAAGGATGTAAGGACTGTTAGCACTCCTATGGAAACATACCAAAAACTACATGCAGATCTTGAGGGGGAGAGTGTTGATGAGCATTTGTACAGATCCATGATTAGTTCCCTCATGTATCTAACTTCAATTAGACCAGACATCATGTTTGCAGTGTGTGTTTGTGCTAGATTCTAGGCTAATCCTAAGATGTCACGATTTCATGTTGTTAAGATAATCTTTTGATATGCTAAAGGTCAACCAAAATTGAGCCTTTGGTATCCAAAGAGTTCTTCATTTGAGCTAGTTGCTTACACTGACAATGACTATGGAGGTGCCAATATGGATCTAAAGTTCACATCAGGTGGTTGTCAATTTCTGGGAGATAGATTGGTATCTTGGTTATGCAAGAAGTAGACCACAGTCTCCACATCTACAGCAAAAGCAGAATATGTTGTTGCATCAAGCTGCTGTGCACAAAATTTGTGGATTTAGAATCAAATGCTAGACTATGGTTTGCAACTTTTAAATACTCCCAAGTTTATTGACAATAATTCTGCTATAAGTATTATTAGTAACCCAGTAAAACATTCTAAAACCAAACACATTGAGATTAGATATTATTTTATTAGAGACTTTGATGAGAAAAAGCTAATTCGGATTTTTAAAGTCCACACTGATAATCAATTTGCAAATCTATTTACAAAGGCATTTAATGTAGGAAGATTTACATTTTTGGTTACAAGTATTGGAATGATAAATTCTGAATAAGTCTTCATGATCAAAACTGTTTTATATAAAATATAGTTAAAGTTTGGAAATGGGTTGATATTGATACACTAATTAATACTGCTTGTGTTAATATTGATATTAACAGTGCCAGCATTAATTAGTACTGGCCATATCCTTGTATATATTTGTACTGCTAACACTATGCAGGTTAGTATTTATGTTGCTGATGTTATAAAAAAAATGGTCATTTTTCATTTTCTTTTGATACCAAGTATTATTAGTACTACTAGTATTGTTTTCTTCTTGGTTACTACTGCTAGTGGTAATTAATACTACTTGGTATGGTTAATATTGGCCAAGTGTTTTAGCACTACTTGCTCTGAGTTAATATTGTCTTGGTCGGTTAGTACTGCTCATTCAAGTTAGTACTACTAGCTATATTAATTAGTGTTACTGCTACTAGTGTTCGTGTTTGGTTTCCACTGTTGTATTGTTAATACTGCTAGCACATTTTTAGTACTGCTCACTTCATTAGAATGGCTAGCACAAATGCCTTGATTAGTACTACTAGTGTTATTTATACTGCTCGAAATTAGGGCTTGTTTATGATGCTATTATTGAACAATATAAATAGCCAAACACTTACACTTTTTCATTTCTACTTCCCTTTATTCTCTCAAATTCAAATTGCGATCAAAAATCATCTCTCACAATCAATCAATTTCAATTTCAATCGATTCTAATGGCTTCTTCTTCTTCTCCTTAGTTACGCTCCCGATTGCCGACAAGCACAATTTGTTAGCTTATTTGCTCTAACCAAAAGGAGCAGAGGATTTCTTTGGTATAATTGATTTTCTGAAGGGGAGAAACCTAAAAGAAGCCCTCACTGTCAACCCCACCATCTATATTAATTTCACATTTAATTGATTTATGGACCTCCGCAGAGAAAACATAGGTCGATGGGGTGACTATGATTGTGGGAAAGGTTGCTGGGAAAGTGATAAAGGTTACATAAGCTTCCATTCGATCTCACCTTCTTCTTCATGATGAAGATGGTATGGAATGCTTTCCCATTACTCAAAATTTTGATCAACTTGTGTTGCTAGGGTATGAAGGGGGGGGGGGGGGGGGGACTCACTTTTTTAAATCCATGTTCTCCCCACAATGAAATTTTTTAATTCATACCCTGCAATACTACATTTATCAAAAAAGAACTTCATTTGATCAGTTTAGCAACAATATTGCTTCTACAATCATCTGCTTAGCTAATAATCTAAAGTTCGGTTTTTCAAAAATGATTTTTCTAGGAATGTTGTACAACGCTGGATCACCCAAAAGATAAATTTTTAATGTATCCAAGGTTTTTGCAACATATATTTGATAAAGAAATAAAGAATTTGCCAATGGATGGTGGTAAAATGGTTCTCCTCTCACATACACAAAAGTTTTTTGCAAACTTGATCCTTGAAAGGAATATCTTTTTCAGAGAGGGTCACTGCACTTACAACACATATGACAAGTGCACCCTCACAGCAGAGGTAACACCATCATCCACTTCTGCATCTGCAGCTCCGGAGGTAGCCACACACCTTCTACCTTTCAACCCAAAGTTGCAGGGTCAAAAACAAAAAGAACAAGGGACCCCTAAACCTACCTCCGGAAAGCAAAAAGGCTTCAAAACAGACATCTAAGGCTTCTCTTCCTTAGATGTCTCACCACCACAAAATATAAATGAGGTGGTCTACAAGGTGGATGACCATGTAGAAAGGGTTGCCACTACTGCTTCTACCTCACTGGGAGAACTGGACAGTGGCAATGGAAATAGGATCCAATCTACGGCAACACTAGCTACAAAGGAGCCTTTAGATACCTCTCCTGTTGAGGTTCCATTGGACTTTGATGCACCTAGTGGACCCCGGTGCCAAGAAACCACAAGGGGGGCAATGATCCACTAACACTCCTGGTAGTGGTGAGGATAGCTCCTTACTATAGAAATTGATGAATACCTGTACCAAGCTATGTGATGAGGTAAAGAGGCAGGGTAACGAGATTAAAGAGCAAAGGATTGAAATCAAAAGGTTGAATAGACTTGTGTGGAAATTGTTGAAGGAGAGGAGATTGAGGAAAGCAAAGGCATAGAGTAGGTTAGAGGGACTGAAAAGATTGGTAAAAGCAGGAAGAGCTCAAGTTGTGTCATCAACAAGTTCAAGCTCTTCTGAGGATGATCATGCAATCAAGAATGATCAATATGAGTTTACTAGTGCTAGTAGGCCTGCTGGTCATGCCCTTATGGGGATGATGTAGGAGGAGGTTAATATGTTGTTGGCTGAACAATATGAAAGGGATCTAGATGAGGTGGAAAATGTTGATCACTTTGAGGGTGTTAATATGCTTGTCTATGATCCAGAGCAGACTGGATTTGAAAATGATACTTCAGATGATGAGATTGTTGGTGTGAGGACCGTGTTAGGTACTGGTTTATTTAAGGATGTGCCACCAGAACATATTAGTAGTGTGGTAAGAAAATCTTGTCAAAAAGCACTTGGATACCACTGCTAGTGACAATCCCTCTGTTTCTACTGCTACACCAGTTACCACTGCCAATGATGAGCTTACAGCTACTGAGGCATTAGTAGAAGTTGCTAAAACACCAACCCCTACCAAAATTGTCAAACCAAGGAATTTAGGTGTATCATTTAAAGAGCTTGTATTTGTTAGGAGGCCAGAGGGTCTGGAAGAGGCTCTAGAAGAAAAAGAAAAAGGTAAGGGCAAAAGACTGTATGTTGAGCCTGAAAAGCCAATGAAAAGGAAAGATTGAGAGGCCTATAATGAGAAGGTGGCTAGAAAGGTTCAGGAGGAATGGAATGCAAAACCTGATGAGGTTATGATTGATGTGGATGTTGAGCTTGGAATGGTGATAAGGATGACAAGAGAAGAGCAAATACATTTTGACATTGTATTGTGCAAAAAGGGTACTGAATCCCAATGGAATGAGTCCACTACTGAACAAAGGAAAATTTGGTTGGAGAATATGTTGGCTCTGAGAAGATCAGAGGAGTCATTTAAGAAATAATGGGAGAAAAGAACAAACCAAAGACCATATCTCAACAAAAGGAGATATATGTCAGATTTCTCAAGAACACTAAAGGTCTTACCCTTACTGTTTTAGGGAAATTGGATTTTGATGAGTTGAAGGCCATGTATGAGAGAGAACATAAATTTGTGGCTGATATAGGTGTGCAATCAACTGAGCTCAAAGGTGTTCATGATATGTGTAACATCCGAAAATCGAGCCTAGCCGTTTTATATTATTTACTCATTTTAAATAATTATTTAAGTGTTAAGAAATAGTTTTGGTTTGATTTATTGAAAAATAAATAGGTAAAAAAAAAGGTCACATGAATTATTGTGACTAATGAAATATTATTTGTTTTAAATTGTTACACCTTACGGTAAAATAAAAGTATTTTGTATTACGGGTACTTTTGGGTTCCAGACAATAGGTCAAGAAGGGGGATAAATTATACTGTGTATTATTTGGAGTCGGTTGAGGAGCCGACCTCCTTTTTAATATTTCCTCAAGTTTCTTCCTTACTCCTCAATTTCAAACATAAACACATAGTAAAGAATCAAAAGAAAGAGATAGAAAGGAAGCTTATTCTTAATTCGATTTCAACATCAGATTATCTTCATCATTATCACCTCTATTCCTTGTAAGTGTTCTTGATACTTTAGTGAACTTCTTTGAATAAATTGGGTAAAATTGATTATGTGCATATGATGATTGTTATAGATTAGAGATTGGAAATATGTGTATAATTGTTAGTAGTTGTTGTTGAGGCTTGAATTCATCTCACAACTGTTGTGGTACCTACTATATTGTGAAAATTGTGTTTGGTTCGGAGATAAACAGCAGCAGCAGCTGCTACTGGTCTGGGCGACGATAGATATCGCGCCGCAACACATCAAGATCGCGACGCGATGTGGAGGGAATCGCGACGTGACGGTTTAATATTGCGACGCTATTGATATCTGCCACATTCATTCTTGCTGTTCGATATCTAGAGGCTGTTTGTATGATGCTTATATGATGCTAATAGGTGATTAACTGATGTTAAATAGAAATATGATGTACATATGGTTTCATTCTAAATTGGTGATAATATAGAACTTAAAGTGGCCTAAATATGCAGCATAATGATAATTTAAGGTTTATATTATAACCTGTTATAATGATGAGGATGTAGAATCATAGTGCCTTATTGTGTATACATGAATTATAATTTATATGTTTATGAGTAATGTGAGTATGTTGGTAAAAGTCGAGTACTTTAGCTAATGGATATGGATGAGGTAAACATGTAAAGTTGGTTTGTTGATATTAGGAACTTATTGTTGTTATGCGAATCATATTAAGTTCCTTGAGTTATGAATTGATGAGACAAGTTACTAACTTGTGATATTATGTTATATTCTCAGATGTGAAGAAGGCTCAGTAATATTAGACTTCTGAGTTTGCGGCTGAGGTATTGGTGAGTGGACTCGTACTCTCAGTGTGATTTGGTTGTAACATATTTGGTTACAACAAGTGAACATAGTTTGTTATTGTTGATTGATGAAATACACGTGTAATAAGTGATGAGTCGCCTTCGGGTATCTGGTGATTTGGAGGTCAACGATTGTTGGACTGGGATTGCTACAGGTTAGCCAATATAGGAATTGTGAACATGTGCTGTGAATGGGGCTTATGTTGGTTAAAGGTAGCAAACAGTTATCGGTAAATCACTGTATTGCCCTGCAGTGATCAAAAGTGTCGCTTGGTGGGCCACCGCGGGCTGAGGGCGCCACAAGGACCACCGATCTTCTTGATTATGTTGTGTCTATGTGTTATTTGCTGTTAATCAGTACTGTTATGCTGAGTCATACTGATAGTGACAGGTTGACTCACTTAGCTTTGTGCTAATCCCATTATTTACTCCTCGCAGGTCTTAAGATGATTTTGGGCTGGGCAAGGAGTGGACTGAAGGATGTTTGACTACCGAGCTTTACTCTGATCTGATTTTATAAATCAGTGTTGTCCTTGTTGTCACATAACACCCAGATTGATAAACTATGGTTTAAAATAGTTGGACTTTTATGTTTACTAAATAATGTGAATTATTAATGATTAAATTGGACTCGCGTTTCCGATATATTATATTTAATTGACAAAAACAAAGAAAATTGAAGGGTGTTAAAAGTTGGTATCAGAGCATAGGTTTGGGTGAATTGAACATTGTAAAGTGTTCAATCCCAAATCTAGAGTTGTGTTTAGTCAAACATTCTAGAGTATGGGATTAGTGTGAGGATTGGTTGTTATCTGAGAGAGTGATTATTAAATTGGTACTAACCTATAACAAGATACAAGATTGTTGTTTTGGTTGCAGAGACGGAGGAACATGAGAAACCGACTGGTATTCTCAATGATTCCTCAACACTTGTGAGCCTAAGTGTATCAGGTACTTCTCGATAAGCTTAGTGAATTTAATAAGCCTAAATTGATTACTTTGCTATGATATGATTAGTAGTAAAGTAAATTAAGTCAGACTGATATGATTCCCCAGTGATGAGTCCTTGATGATTATTACTTGTTAAAGTGATGACAGAAATATTAATAAGTAATTGTGAATGAACTAGAGATGACAGAATAAATGTTGAATTTATGTAGACATCTTGTTGAGTAAAGTATAAATATAAAGATTTTGAAATGATATTGGTGTTTTAAGATTATAATAGGACACCAATAGTGAAAATGGTTGTGTTTGACTTAGAATAGTCAAAGAAATGTGAACTGAGTGTTAGAATAGTGATCACATGGACGGAAACCCCAAATGGGTTATTTAATGGTTATATGGTTTATTGATTGTAGTCTTTGATCAAATATAAACTGATAAATGATTTATAAATTACAAATTAATAACATAAGAAATGATGAACCTTATATGTTATTAAAATGTAGCTAAATGCTATGTGACCCGAGGTAAGTAGAGATGCCAAGTAAAGATAGTAATTGTGTATGTAAAATTACTTGTTTGTGTAGAGATAAATGATTTTGAATAAATCAAGCGAATGGGGTTATATTAGTAAGTAAAGTAGATTATTGTGAGACAAGTGCTTGAAATTGCACATAATATTAATAAAGCACTTAGTATACAACATGATGCTTTATACTGATTGTTGATAATTAATTATACGTGTGTAGCATTACATGTAAGGTTGTGATATTAGTGTTCGATAAAATATCATAGGTGAAAATTTTGATAGTAATTGAAAAGTTGTTAACTGTTATGGGAACAATTGTAAAGAGAAGTACTTAAGAAATGTGGTTAATTGATTATGTGAAATTAACTGCTCCTATAAAACAAAAGGGTTTTGGAGCAACTTGATTAGTGTATGTTATAATCAATTGATTTTATTTAATACGTGTTTGGAATTACGCATGATATTATTTGTATCGTTAATAATTGATAAAGTGTTGTGCTGAAACCATGATTATAGATTATCATGTGTTTATAGTTTCTGACAAGTTGAAATACTAATATATGTTAGTTGTTAAAAGGGAAATTGTGTAATAAATGATACATACTAAAAGAGGTGAGATGTATATATGAAATAAATTGGCATACATAAAGTTGATAATGTATGTAGTAAATGAATAGTAAGTATGTATCCGTTGTTAAAAGTTATTAAACATGTTCTAGTAGTGTTGAAAACCAGAACATTGTGTGATATGTGTACAAGTGATAGGAAATCACATTGATTGTTAATGATATGAAGTAACCTGAGAACGGATTGTGAAAAGCATAATCAAGCAACGCCTGATCACCGTTGTTACATTATGCTATGTCACATGAACTTGTTGAGGTTACCAAGTATCAAAGAAATTTAATGTGATTGAAAGAAAATAAAGTATAAAATTGTGTTAAACTAATTAACTATTGTTTACATGGTAAAAGATAATTAGTGAAACTATGATAATTGATAATTGAAACTTGCGAGTGTGTATGGTACTTGCAAATGTTTGAAATTGTTAAAATATGGTTGTGTGACTAATAGAGTTGGATTACCCATTAGTGGGTCCTATAGTGTCCAAATGGATCACTATTGTGTATGGCTTGAAATAAGCTAAAATTGAGGTATATTGATTTTGTCATTGCAAAAGAGAGTTGTTAGTATTATTGAATACATTGATTAAAAGGTTTATATGTAAGGATTATGACGTGTCGGTTTCATTTGGGTCAAACTTGATAAAGGTGATTAGGAGTTGTTGTTGATTTGTTAGTTGAATTTGAAGTTGACAAATGGTCAACAGTGTTGAATTAGCCAAACATATAGGAAATTGGATGATGAAATAATTAAATTATGGTCATTATGGTAAACGGGTTGAATGGTGTCAAAACGGGTTTATAAATGGTTGGGTGATACAATTGAATAGGTTTGAGTACATATTGTGTGTTGATTGTTTTAGACTTGTTTCCATGTGATACGGAAGTGTGCAAAAAAAGAAAAGTTAGAGTTCAAATATGTATGGCTTGTGACTTGAGTCATCACTAAAATAGTCAACACGACCTTAGTATAGTAATACGTCCAAACCAGTCATATTTGAGAAATTGGAAAAGTGCCAAAAGTAAAGCCTTCATTAGATTATTGTGGATGTGCATGTCAAATTTCAGGTTATAACTCTCACCGAGTTAAAAGATATGCGCGTCTAAAGTTTGTACAAAAATCTGAGCTGTGCAGGTCTGAATCGCGACGCGATTTGTATAAATTGCCACGCGATTTCAGTAAGATAGTGACGCGATTGTCAGGTATCGCGACGCGATTTGATATGAGTCAGTTTTCTTGTTGGTTGATTCATATCTTGTTATGTATATCGGTATTAAAACTGAATTGTGTCTAAATTTTGTGTAAGTCTCATTGTCAAATTAATAAGTTAAAAGGATATAGGTTATAAAGAGAATTAACATGAGTTTTAAGGGGGAGAGAAAACTGAAATATCATAAAATGATAACCATGATATAAACATATAGTTGAAACTTATAATGGTTCTAATAACCCTTGATATATATAGTTGAAATTATGGAAATGATGATTATATTTCCATTATTACAAGAGTATGTGAATCAGGTAAGTTGTTGTATACTTGATGATGGAATAAAATGATAAGTGGAATGTAAAAGAATTACAAGTTGAAATAATTCAATGAAGAGGCCGGTTGAATGTAGGTAATATGACATAGTGTACGTATGCTAATTTAGCAAAGTAGTTGTTGATTGTGATTTTACCTACTGAGTTTTTACCTCTACTTTACTTATTAAGGTGATATGATTCCAGATTACTTTTAAGTAAAGGATTTCATATGATTGAAGAATATTTGAAAACATAGAACTAATTTAGTAGTTAAAGTAATATGTGAACACTAGCCTGGTTGCTAATCATGAACTGAATTTGAATTTTCAGTGTTGATATATGCATTGTGGTTTTATAATCAGTGTTGTTGTTGTTATTGCTAAAAGAGATGAATAGTTATAATGGGTCAAAGATATTAGCACATAGCTAATTTCTGATTGTAAGAATTTCTTTTTGTGTTTCGCTTATTTTGAGTGATTAGGTGTTCTAAAACGAATAATTGGAATATGTGCACGTGGAAAGAATTGAAAACATGTAACAACTATTACCAGTTGCCTGATTAGGATAAGGTACTTTAAGTTAGTTGGATTAGATTTCGGGGATGAAATCTCTTTAAGGGAGAGAGATTTGTAACATCCGCAAATCGGGCCTAGCCGTTTTATATTATTTACTCATTTTAAATAATTATTTAAGTGTTAAGAAATAGTTTTGGTTTGATTTATTGAAAAATAAATAGGTAAAAAAAAAGGTCACATGAATTATTGTGACTAATGAAATATTATTTGTTTTAAATTGTTAAACCTGACGGTAAAATAAAAGTATTTTGTATTACAGGTATTTTCGGGTTCCAGACAATAGGTCAAGAAGGGGGATAAATTATACTGTGTATTATTTGGAGTCGGTTGAGGAGCCGACCTCCTTTTTAATATTTCCTCAAGTTTCTTCCTTACTCCTCAATTTCAAACATAAACACATAGTAAAGAATCAAAAGAAAGAGATAGAAAGGAAGCTTATTCTTAATTCGATTTCAACATCAGATTATCTTCATCATTATCACCTCTATTCCTTGTAAGTGTTCTTGATACTTTAGTGAACTTCTTTGAATAAATTGGGTAAAATTGATTATGTGCATATGATGATTGTTATAGATTAGAGATTGGAAATATGTGTATAATTGTTAGTAGTTGTTGTTGAGGCTTGAATTCATCTCACAACTGTTGTGGTACCTACTATATTGTGAAAATTGTGTTTGGTTCGGAGATAAACAGCAGCAGCAGCTGCTACTGGTCTGGGCGACGATAGATATCGCGCCGCAACACATCAAGATCGCGACGCGATGTGGAGGGAATCGCGACGTGACGGTTTAATATTGCGACGCTATTGATATCTGCCACATTCATTCTTGCTGTTCGATATCTAGAGGCTGTTTGTATGATGCTTATATGATGCTAATAGGTGATTAACTGATGTTAAATAGAAATATGATGTACATATGGTTTCATTCTAAATTGGTGATAATATAGAACTTAAAGTGGCCTAAATATGCAGCATAATGATAATTTAAGGTTTATATTATAACCTGTTATAATGATGAGGATGTAGAATCATAGTGCCTTATTGTGTATACATGAATTATAATTTATATGTTTATGAGTAATGTGAGTATGTTGGTAAAAGTCGAGTACTTTAGCTAATGGATATGGATGAGGTAAACATGTAAAGTTGGTTTGTTGATATTAGGAACTTATTGTTGTTATGCGAATCATATTAAGTTCCTTGAGTTATGAATTGATGAGACAAGTTACTAACTTGTGATATTATGTTATATTCTCAGATGTGAAGAAGGCTCAGTAATATTTGACTTCTGAGTTTGCGGCTGAGGTATTGGTGAGTGGACTCGTACTCTCAGTGTGATTTGGTTGTAACATATTTGGTTACAACAAGTGAACATAGTTTGTTATTGTTGATTGATGAAATACACGTGTAATTAGTGATGAGTCGCCTTAATAAGTGATGAGTCAACTTCGGGTATCTGGTGATTTGGAGGTCAACGATTGTTGGACTGGGATTGCTACAGGTTAGCCAATATAGGAATTGTGAACATGTGCTATGAATGGGGCTTATGTTGGTTAAAGGTAGCAAACAGTTATCGGTAAATCACTGTATTGCCCTGCAGTGATCAAAAGTGTCGCTTGGTGGGCCACCGCGGGCTGAGGGCGCCACAAGGACCACCGATCTTCTTGATTATGTTGTGTCTATGTGTTATTTGCTGTTAATCAGTACTGTTATGCTGAGTCGTACTGATAGTGACAGGTTGACTCACTTAGCTTTGTGCTAATCCCATTATTTACTCCTCGCAGGTCTTAAGATGATTTTGGGCTGGGCAAGGAGTGGACTGAAGGATGTTTGACTACCGAGCTTTACTCTGATCTGATTTTATAAATCAGTGTTGTCCTTGTTGTCACATAACACCCAGATTGATAAACTATGGTTTAAAATAGTTGGACTTTTATGTTTACTAAATAATGTGAATTATTAATGATTAAATTGGACTCGCGTTTCCGATATATTATATTTAATTGACAAAAACAAAGAAAATTGAAGGGTGTTAAAATATGCCTTTTGATAATGAAAAGTTAACCACTTTCTCCACAAAAAGAAAGTCAACCAGGAATGCTTTTGATGACATGAATTAGAGGTTGAAGGAAATTGAGAAGGAGAAGGAGACTTAAAAGGATGATAAAGAAGTGCATGCTGATGTGCCTTTTATCACAGAGGATGAGAAAGGAGATGAAGTTGAATGATAGATTGAGGAGCATATATGGTTGTAGTTGATAATGAAAAATTTGGGCCTTTGGAAGTCTATTTCCCTATAATTGACTGGTACAACATTCTTGCTATGAAAATGTCACAATGGTTCAAGGTTATAAGGGTTGGAGCACAAAAAAAGGAAGAGTAATACAGATCATTCCATAAAATGTGTTGTTCACTCTCAAGTAATGATCTGGATGATAAGTTGAATATATCAATGAGAAAATATGTCAATGCTAACATAAACAGTGCTGAAAGGATCATATATGACTCTCTTGTTATAATGTATGAGCAAGATCCTGAGTTGGTATACTTCACAATGACTCCATCTGATATCTACTCATGGTATTGCTTTTCTTACAATGGTGTGCATATGATAGTTCACAAGAATGGAACTTCTGGTTTCTTCTAAGTTTCTTCTTTGTTGGAACTGAGTATCCTTGGCCATTAAGAACTCTCATGCAGTTGATAAGATCAAAGGTGCATTGCAAAGATCTTGACATTGCAGCCATGCTTGTCAATGAAATAATGAAATAGAAGGATATGTGAAAAGAAGGAAAAGAGAAAACAAAAAGCAAGATGATGAAACCATAAGGAAATCTGAAGAGTCAATCACTGAAAAGTTCATGAAAGCTTTCAAGAAAAAGGATTGAAGATGACTCAAGATGAATCTGCATTGATTGTAAAGTTTGTTGAATTTAAAGCTGAAAAGATTAAACTTAAGGCTGCTGGAAGAAGCTTAAGCTTAGGGGGAGATTGTTGGGTCAAAATGACCACTGGTGCAAAATGAAAATTATTCTATGTGTTTAGTACTGTTGAGCTTACATTGACTCTACTGCTGATTAGTGTTTCTTCTGCTCGTGCAAAGTTTATACCGCTACAAGTATTAGTACTCCCCGTACTTTCAAAGTTAATACTGTTGCAATGGTTTCCACTGCTCGACTGTTTCTACTGCTCAAAGAGTTAGTAATGCTAGTATCATTTACGCAGTTAGTACTGCTGGTTATGTTTTACATTGTTTATGCTGCTTAGTGGGTCCAACAGATTACCAAATATGTCCTTAGTCAACTCTGTAAATTAAAATATGTTGTACCGTAGCAGACCATGTTTAGACACCTTAGTTGCCATGCATTAATTACAATCACGTGTAAATGGCTCTATTATTTTAGAAAATAGAATTCCTTGACTTAGAAGTATGGGCAAGTACTTGGTTGTATGTGTATAAGTTAGTTTAATAGATAAAGTGTAAAAGAATATCTGTAACACATCACTTACAAATGTTAGTAGCTTCAAGATTTTCTTTGTAAACCCTGATACAAACTTAGTGTAACCGTATTATTATCAATAATAATATTGAAGCTTTGGTTACCAAATTTACTTCTTGTTCTTATTATAGTTTATCTTTTGCAAGTAATTTAATTATCTTCCAACTCAACATGTGTGTTTCTGCAACTTCTTGTTGTTTTATTCAAAGCTTGTTTGTTTGTTTGTATGATTTAATCTTGGTTAAGTAATCCAAGTCGATCCTCTCACACACACACACACATATATATATATATATGTGTGTGTGTGTGTGTATGTGTGTGTTGCGATAAACATGTTATTTTGAAGTAGCTTTAGCATAGGGAGCTGATAAATACAACATTAATATTGTTTCATACATTACAATTGTACAATTGTATACTTGTACTGTTTGCTTAATTGTTGTACAATTTGGTGTATGTATCAATTTGGGTGTTGTATTTTTCAACTCCCTTTAGCATATTGTTAATGAAGAGCTATAGCACTCTTTTGGAACAGCTATTCGAACAATATTAGCATATGATCGATTTTACTTGCTTAATTTGTTAGAGAAAATTTTTTGAATCGATCAAATTAGAGTGTTTGTATAACTTTGAATCTGTGTTTCTTGTACGTACTCCAACGAATACATATAGTAGATTAATTATTTCTATTATAAGTTATCTAATTATCTTTTAAATAGACATATATATAATAACTACATATAATGTATTTTTTGTATTTTTTATAGGAAATATTTAAGAGTAAAACTCAACACTTTCTTATTTAATTTGTCTAATTTTCACTATAACTTTATCAATTTCACATTTTTTCACTTTTTACAAATTCAGGGGCGGACCCACATTATAGTCAGCGGTGGCATATGACATCAGTCAATTAAGCCGAGTTAGTATAAATTTAGTTGAAAAGTTATTGATTTATAACTTATAATATAAGAGTGTTACCACTGATATTTAGGTGGTGCACCTCATGTTTAACTAAACTTGATCAACTACCAAGTTGAGGGAAGTTCAAAATTTATGTGAAAATTGTATCCGAATCTTGAATACTACATGCAAATAAATTACCGCTATCAATTTATTATCACGGGTAATTAAACGAAAATCGTTGAGTCACTATTTGACCATAAAATACTACACTCCGTTATATAGCGCGGGTATGAGGTGAGTTCTTTTAAGAATGCTAAAAAGGTAGAGAATGAGAGAACCAATAGGATTCTTCTATTTCTCTACAAACTCACTTCTATTTTTTACCCCCTTGGTTAATTATCTCACAAACCGCAATTCCATGAATTATAAAAATTACATATTCAGAACCAGCGCGTTTTTCTCTTCGATTAGAGATGTCATAAGATATACTTTCGACCAATTTTTTTTCTTCGCTTTTTTTACCGGATTTGACAATATAATCACATGTGATTTATGATGAAAAATTAAAATTTGTTCACGATTATTTATTCATGGTATTTGCTACTTAACACGTGATTATAACTTAATATCCACCCACATTGATAGTTATAAATAAAAAATAAAAAATTACAATAGTGTTCATTAAAAATCACATGTGATTGTTATTATACACTAAATCACAAGTGATTTGTTATATAATCACATATGATTTTCATTTAAAATTTGATATTTGATGAGAGATTTACCGATATATGATAATTCATGTATGATTTTAACTTGATTTTTACTTAATCGTATGATTATAGTTAATGATTTGAAAAGTCGCATTTGATTACCCTTTAATCACATGTGATTGATACTTTGATGTTCAATCGTATGTGATTACAACTTAGCTTTTCATGTTTGAATCTCTTTATATCATCAATGATTTGAATTAGAAGTTTAATCGGAAATATAAGCGGGTGTGATTATTTTTTAGTATTAAATCACATGTGATTTCACATTAAAACTCAAAAAAATGGAAAAAAAACTTTGTCGAAAGTATATATCTTGTTGGATCTAGAATTGAAGAGAAAAAGATGTTGATTCCGAATATACAATTTTTATAATTTATAGACATACAGTTTGTGAGATATTTAACTTTGAAGAAAAAATTGGAAATGGGTTTTTGAACTCCGTTATATAGCGCAGGTATTGCGCTAGTAGGTTAATGTGTTCAAAAAAAATTAGTTCAATTATGTTGGTTTGGTCAAAATAGCTGGGGTGGTACCGAGATTAAAAGGGAGCATTTTTAATTTCAAATAATCGGAAAACAAATAAATATTGGTTGTGGATATATATTTTATGGTAAATATGTTTGCACAATATAACAGTTTGGTAAAAACTCAAGTTTCTTTACCTTCCGTTTACGTAAAGAAAAGTTACACACCGACGATGTATTAAATTATATCTTAAATGATATCAATATATGGAACTATATTTATGACTTTTATCATATTCCTACCACCTGTAATCTTCTTATTTTGTATACTTTTATTTTGAGTTTGTTAACACATAGACGTATGTAATCACAAGTCAATAAATTTAATATTTCTTAGAAAAGGTATTTTAAATATACATTAATGAAGTTAAAAAGGTAATTTAAATATACATTAATGAAGTTAAAAACTTAAATTCACTATTTAAAGATTTTTTATTTTGTAAATTAATTTTTCTTTGAAAGTACATTGATGCTGTTAAAAATATAAAATGTATGTATCCTAAACTAAAATTATTAAGGTAAAGTGTGTATCTTTTGTGCATAATTACATCAGAAAAACTATATATATATATATATATATATATATATATATATATATATATATATATATGCATGTCTAAAATTGTAGTTAATCTATACCTAGATATACGATTAGTGGATTTGAAATAATGATTTGCAGAGATTAATAGAAAGAAAAAAAGAACATATTTTAGGTGATGAATGAAGTTGTGAAAAAAAATTGATGAATGAAGTAGAACGACTTATATGGAGCTTATATTATTAGTTTTATTTAGCAATACTCTAATTTTCGTTGTTGTTGCCGTGATGTATAATTTTTAAGAGTCCGCACTAAAGTACATCAAAAGAATATATATGTGGTGTGTACTATATAACTTTCTTATTTCTTATGTGACGACAACCAATGGTTTGTCAATCTACATGCTCGCTTTACCGATGTTGGCACCAGTGCATCGGTTGGTCGTGTCAGTTTGGCGACGTAAAAACTGACGTGTTCCTATATTTGTTTAGTGTATAAAAATAAATGTATAGTGGTAAATATGAGTTCAAAAATTGAATTGACACGTTCACTGTTTGCGTCGTTGTTTCAGCTATGTGTTAGTTTGGAAAGTGATAAGGTGACACAACTTAAACAACGATTAATAAGAGTAGTTGTAGACCGGTAGTTATGTATTTTACACATAATTAAAAAAATCACCCCTTTCCATTTTTACATATTTATAACTCTTTCACTATATATATATGAATGAAATCATATACACACCCAATACTTCAACCAAAATCCCACTTGAAATTTCACTACAATCCATGGGTTCGATGACGCTAGCTTCATTTTCATTATCATGCATTGTAATGGTGATGCTAATCTTAGCAATTGAAGTATCAAGCTCAACTCCTATTTTGAATCCTGACTCACCCCAAAAGGTGAGTATTATCGACTGTCGAGCTGCATTTATAACGATAGGAGATTGTTATCTTGAGGCCAGAAGAGCTTTCAGAACTGGTCAAGTTCGAATCTTTTTAGGGCCAAAGTGTTGCCAAGCTGCACAAGAATTGAATTATGGGTGTTGGCCGAATACGTTCGGTTATAATCCTTTTTACCCTTCAGTTCTGGATTTTTATTGTTCAAGGTTTCGTAATGGTCCACCAAAGACACCTCCTCGAGCACCCCCAGCTACTGAACCACTCGAAGCCGGTCCTAACAAAGATCCCTAAAGTGAAGCGATGAGATTTTAGCATTGCCTTTTGAAGTGTGTAGTGGAATCCATATATTACATGAATAGTTATAGTTATTATTGTTAGGTACTTTTATTTGATTGAGCACTATATTTAATGACATACATTATAATCTGGCCGTTATAATGAATAAATTTGAAGGATTCTTTTAGTTATAGGTATTGTCTAGTATATATACTAAAAGGCATATAATTGAAATGCATATATATTCTTACATATATATATAGAAGTTCATAAACAACATTGAAATAAAAGATATGAAGCAAATACTAACATTTAAACCTATTAAACAACAAACCAAATAAAATTTCTTCCCAAAATACATCAAAAACACCTATAAATCCATCACTATTTCGTTCATTCTTTCAACAAAAACTCTCAAAATTACATTCATCCATGGGTACTTTAAAACTACTGGTTCTCGTTCTTTTATCATTTGCGACATTGATAGTGATATCACCATCAGGGCTAGCTCAAGAACAAACCCCATCTTTGGACCTTGAATCACCTCCTGACCAAATAGTTACGTGGGAAACATTACAACAATGTTGGCTATCTTTAGAAGAAATCGTTGGTTGCTATTCGGAAGTGTATAGATCTTTCGTTAGTGGGAAAGTAGGGTTTACTATTGGCCCTTCTTGTTGTTTAGCGATTAACGACATTACTTCAAATTGTTGGATTCGAATGTTTCCTAACAACCCATCTTTCCCTCCTTTGCTGAAAAACTATTGCAAGATTTACGACGTTGGACAAGTGGACGCACCAGCACCAACCCCATCAATGGAACCAGCCGATTCTTGATCGAATAATGCGTGCACCACGGCCATTGGCTAGTCTAGCCAGATCTGTATTTTATTGTTTTACTATTATTACTACAGGTTCAGTTTGGCACTATAGTAACAAATGCTACAGATCGAACCACTTCTTGGTATTATATATGTTTTCATAATAATTTCTTTCTATGTTTCATAATAATTTCTTTCTTACTTTAATTACTTTGTTTTGTTTCATTGTTAAAAATTGTTATATGTGTCTCATAAATATGAATTTATATTATTATTGAATCTTATGATACCGGACATTGGGCTAACAATAATCAATGATTATGACATACTTAGACAACTAAATAGCGTATATAGAAAAACGATGGTGTTTATAAGTTTTCTGAGATTTTCAAATTTCCGCCAATTGGCTAATGGCTCTGTTAATTTACTGTCTATGTATATATGACAGTGTGAGATAATAAATGATGAGATACTTTTGTATATAGAAGACTCGTACACGGAAAAGACTCATCAAGACTCCTATTACACAAAATACATAAAAACTAAATTACCCATCTCGATCTTTCCTTTAAAGTAAAAACTTAAATCCACTACAAATTGATGTGTTTGCCATGTCTGTTGTGTAATCCGTTTATGATGATGTTAGATTGTTGGCTCTGTAATCCGTTTATGATGAATTGACCATAACCAAAGTATACGATTCAAAGTTATTTACCACTTGCTCTGTTCATTCCAATTTAATTGTACACTTTGAAAAAGCATGCAGTTTCAAAAAATTACAATTAATAGACTGTAATTCAATAAAGTTTCATATTTACCTTTCAAAATACGTAGAAACTAAATGACCCATCTCTTTATTTCAGTTACAAACTTAAGTCTACTTTAAACATGGTGAATACAAGTTGGTCTTGGTTATGTTATCCGTTTACGATGAATGAACCAAAACTATCATTACACGGTTTAGAGTTATTTAATATAGGTGGGTCCAAATCATGAGAATGAAAATTTGTTTGACAATGATAGAATCAGTCTCAACTACTAAATTTTCATCAAATACACATTTTCAACATCTTTTTAAAAATTAAATATATCTCAAATGACAAGTCAAAAAATTATGAAATTTGCACCATAAAATTCAGCTTTTTATCCTCTTCGATTTAAGATCTAACAAGTTATACTTTCAACGACTTTTATTTTCATTTTTTGGCGTGTTTACAAATTAGTAACACATTTGTTAGTATTGCGTTTAGGGTTTGGGGTTTGAGGTTTAGGGGTTAGGGTTTAAGGGTTGGGTTTGGGGTTTCGGGGACCCCACACCCCAAACCTTAAACATTTTACAAAACATTAAACACTAAACACTAACACATATTAACCTAATTTATAAAACCCACCAAAAACGAAAAAAAATTGGTCGAAAGTATGCCTTGAGAGATGGTAAATCGAAGAGGAGAAAACGCTGAATTTTATGGTGCAATTTTCATGATTGTTTGACTTGCCGTTTGTGAGATATTTAAGTTTCAAAATGTGAGGGAAATAGATATTCGATGCAAAATGAGTAGTTGAGATTGACTTTCCTATTCTTACTTAAAATTGTTGTACTCATGTGAACCTTAATCATATAAATGTATAAGAAATTAAAATTCAAAAAAATAGTGGAATTTACATGGAAAAGGAGGATGGGCCCACCACAATAGGTAAATGAAGATTCAATCAAAGAAGAACTCATATTTACATTAGGAGCTCTACAATCGATATACTTGTATTTACCTGCCAGATCATTCTTATTCAACAGGCCACCTATTACCCGCATGGATGCTCTAAGGTATCATTTAATTACCTTCCCCATGCATTACCTGACCACTTATTAGGCACCACTTACTTAACTTGAACTTTAAAAGCCTATTAGCTTTCCTCATGAAGACAAAACCATTCACGAATATAACAAAAACAAGTAACGAATAAATTAATGAGCCACAAAAAAATGTACTTTAAGGCATGACATACAGATAAACCAACTATGACTTGGCAAAAAGAAATTCCCAACCCATGAAGGTATCAACCAGAAGAAGAGAGAATCTATGAAAAGTCAATTCAAAAAATAAAATGCATAAAGTGAATCATACCAGGCATGAATCTGGGCCCTACCCTTCCCTTCCTCTTCCCCTTCCACCACGTCCCCTGCCTCTTGCAGTTGGTAAACCCTCTGCATAAGCAAGAATAGTCAAAATAGATCGATTTATAAATGAACAACATAATAAGAATGTAAAGAGTAGAATGGCATACCTCCTTCATTCTCAAACTCAGTTGCCACCTTCACCTGGTCAGCTGGCAATGGCGGCTGATACCTAAAAGCATTTCATAGCACATAAGATGTAAGACTAACCTTAAAGGTAATGAAAATGATAATGAAATAGGCAACCACGTATCTTTCAGTCATATAAATCAATCAATAACAACAATAATCGGTTTTTGAAGAACTAATTAAGCTATTTGATCAATTTTGTGTACTCTCTCAAAGTTGACTTATGTGTTCATGTTTCCTAATAACTACCCATCTACAACTTATTCGATTAAGTTATAACTAAGGTAATCAATAAGATGGAAGAAAAAGATAAATTGTACATAGATTTGTAACATGGTTTAACTCACTAGAAGGTGATATAATACGTGAGTTTTTTTTCCTTTTATGGGTGAAAGCGTCTTATTGTTAATTGATCTAGAGTTTTAAATATAAAAATCATTTAATTATATAAATAATTAGTATTATTTGGATATATATGTGCATTTTTAGTTTTTGGAATTGAACACCATGAGTCCATGACTGTGATATTTATTGGAGATGTGGGATTATGTCTTGAAGCCACTCATTGACATTTGATAATATTATATTATACGTACTAGTATAATAGTATCTTCTGCATGAGTAGCTGAAGTGCAACCATCTTCTGAAATAGCCTATCAATCTCATTCAGCACTTCTTTCTTAGCTGCACTTGAAGAGTGACTGACAACAAGTCTAATTTCTTTTCATTATTCTCTGTGCAGCTTGCAAACTTGATCAAGATTAATTGCTTGTGTCTGTAAACCTCTGTGAATCAGCAACTGTGCTTGAGATTTATTCTTTGGCTTTTTCAGGTTCACCTTTATGATAGGAGCGGGGTTTGATCTTCCAGTCATTCTAGCTGCATATTTCTTTCTATCAATTTCATTCCAGAGCCTATCCACTTATGCCTTATCTCCCCTTTTCGTTTTAGAACTTTTGCTTGCAGCTTTAGCTTCTTGTTCTCGCTGTAACTCAGTTTTCTCAATGTTTTCTACAAGTCTGGCAAGAATAGCATCACTCTCCTGATCTTTTTTAATTCTCATCAGTCTTTCTCTTTTCTCTACCTCTTCTCCACTGAGTTTTTAACATATACTCCCTGTCAGCATCAGATTGCTCTTTCAACCTTTTCTTTCTTTCTTTCTTCCTCTTCTCTTAACTCAGCTTCAGCTTGTATTTTCATAATCATCTCTCGTTCCTTATCATGTCTAGCTTTCATCTTTCTAGCTATTCTTTGTTCATTTGTTTCTTCAGGATGAAGACTTCCTAATATCGAGTCTTAAGAAAGTAGAAGAGATGGAGCAGAGGTCTCTGGCATGGTGATCTCTAATGGTTAAGTTGCTGTTGGTAGAGGAGATGAGGTAGTGGTGATCGTTGTTGCTTCAGTTGTTTGGCAAGCTGTTATTGTGATTTGGAGTCTGAGTTGGTATGTTGCTGTGGATCGGCTATTGATTGTAGTCACTGGTGTTGTGACTGTTTCTTCAGCAAAGTCACTGGTGATGTAACTTCCTGGTTCAATGCTTATAATGGGTTGAGGTGATAGTATTGCTGTGATGATAGATTGTGGGTTTTCCTCTGATATGACAGTGTTTAGTTAAGTTGCAGGTGGTGAATCAGCGACTTCTTCCATAATTGTTTCGAGATGAGATATAGTTGTTGATATATCTTTCTCAATAATGATTTGCTTTCTATGTTTAGAGGGAGTAAACCTTGATGCTTGAAAAGACTCACTGGATCTTTTCCTTTTGGATCTAATAGAAGAGATAAATTGTTGATCCTCCATTTTTTCATCATTGCATTTTCTCTCTCATTCTCATCATCACCATCATTATTATCATCACCATCATCATTATTATCATCGCCATCATTACCATCATTACCATCATCCATATTTACGTCATCATCAGCCTCCCTGTTCATCCATTGCCAGCTAGCCAATTCGTAGCTCACTGACTCCCCCTCAATTTTAGATATCTCATCAGCAGCCCATTCCTTTATCTTTAAATCATACATCCTGAGCTCATCGGGATTGAACTCAGGGAAATCAATAGCATCAAAGTCGTCATCATCACTGTCAATATCCATATTAGCCCAAGATAACTCAGCAACCGCTTCTGCTTCAATTTCTGGTCTTTCAGTGATTGGGCGGAGAGAAAAGGACTCCAATAAAATTTCCCTGTGATCAGCATTGTTGAGGAGAACATCATTTTTAGCAATCTCTCTCTCTCCCTTGTTGTCATCATAAAACGCTGAGACACATTCTTTCATCCAGTGATATAGTTTGGCATTATCAATTCAAAGTGCTGTAAGCTCTGCTTTTGTTGCTTGTTGGTGAGAGGCCACCTTTGGTATAGCAGCGACCAATTAATCGGTGGATTTAATATATTCCAGAATAGAAGATGTCATCTCAGTTTGTTGAGAAGTGAGAGAGGAGATAGCATCATCATGTGAACTCAGACTAACTTTTGTTGAAGCAGCAAACTCGACAATTGCTTGAGATTGATTTAGAAGTAGTGAGGAATTTGAAATGCCAGCTACAACCAATGCTTTAACCTTTTCGCTAACAGGAGAACTCCATGGAGGAATGGATTCATATGCAGCAGCTAGAGCTTGTACCATCCTTGTGAGTTTAGTAACACTACCTCTTAATGTAGCTCGTTCTTCGGTGAGCATCTTGATTTATTGTTGTGAGGAGGCAATGTACTGCAGCAACAGTTGATCAGTAGATGAGTGAGATGATTGGAGTGGTAGGTGGAGTTGATGGTTTTTGTGGAGAGGGTGCTTGTGATTGTTGTTGTTGTGATTGAGCTCCCTGATCCCCTGCAACCAACGTTGTATCGATAAGGGGTTCATCTCCAGCTTCCTTTGAGACGTTATCACTGGAGAGAGACATTGCATCTAACTCCTGGATAGGTGAGGTTGGAAGGTCACCTAGTGGAGCAGTAGTTATAGGTGGTGGAGTAGTTGCAGCAGTGAGATATGGTTGATATGGTGGTGGAGGAGGTGCTTCATCGTCTGAGGTGTCCATGGGTTGGGCTTCCTTGTCATTACCAGCTTGTGTTCTAGCTGATGGATCATCGGAAACATAATGTGTAGCCTGTGTCTCACCATGTGACTATGATGAGACATTATCGGCTAGTGTAGTGCTAGAAGGGGGTTGGCTCAGGTCTGTAGCGAGTGGTGTGGCATCAACAATGGGTGTGTTATCACCCGCTGATGCAACTAGCCCTATTGATGAAATGTCATCCTTTTATGAGGATGACAAGTGGCTGATGGGTTGACTTGATAGATGGTGTGGGATGCATCCGAATCACTGCTAACAATGAGTTGAGCCATTATAGCTGTCTGTAGTTTGCCCTTTGTAAAGTCACTGGATTTTGGGAGTCCAGTGAAGTAGATGTGGTTGGGGGTTGATCAAGGGTGCCTCTCAGGGACTAAACGTATAGTCTCTGCTTCACCCTTGACATCCGTAGATGTCTTCTTTTTGCTACGTCCATGATCCTTTAATGTTAGGGACCCTAATTTGGATTTTTTTTTCTTGGGAGCAATGGAGGATTTCTTGGTTGGTGGTTTAGCCACAGTGATCACTATGGGGGTGTATTCAGTGACGTGGCCAATTGGGGGGCAGCAGTAGATGATTTTTCAGCAGTTAACGGCCGGGATGCAAGTATCCCATGTGGTTTCATAAAATCAGGAGAGGAGAGGCACTGTTGCTGGTTTTGAAAAAAATTGGGATCCAACCAAAGTAGGTTAAGTTCGAATCCTTGGAATTAGATTATTTGATACTCGGGAAACTGATCTTTAAAGATCAGTGAGATGAACCTGCAGTATGGAACATACTTTCCCCTGGTTTGCTCAACGACCTTATTAACCAGCTCGTTAAAGATCACATTTGCATAGTCAAGTCTAAGAGAGTTGACCAGTGACCAGCTGATATGTGCCTCTAGGGTGCTGAATTGATCGTAGCTCCCTGTTTTGGTGCCCAGGCATTGAAAATTTTTTGAAAATAAAACATTCCAAACACCATCTATTTTTGTTTTATGTACAGTGGAGTATTTAAGATGACCATTGGCATCGAAGGTAGACTTACATTCAATCCCAGTGAGATTGACGATGCCTCCCTTGGCAGTGTCTCCATCAGACAATGGCACATAAACCTCATGTGCAGGTAGTTGTAAAATTGTACGGATGATGTTGGCGATGATGATTATCTTTTTGCTCCCATTGTCTATAAAACCCTAGAGTTGAGATGTACCGTCAATGACTGAGTGAGTGCAAATATACCAGAACTCACTTAGCCATTCAGGGTTCATCGCTCCAGGAGACAATGTAAAAGCAAGGAGAATAAAATGGTTGTTTATAAAAGTGAGTATCTCCCCATACTCTGGTTTTGCGCACGAAAGATTTCCCAAATAGTTTGATTTTGGGACAGTAATAACAAGGTCCTCGCTCACTGCAGAGGCTCGACGAGCTATAATCTCTATAGTGGCAGTATAAGAGTTGTTAAAAAAATTTGACCTTGCCATTAAACCCTAGTTTTGAATTTACAGAAATGTATATGGGGGTTTTGAAGTTGAGAGGATTATTTGTAGAAAAATCAGGTAAGCGTAAAGTGTGAAAATGAGGTTAAGTCACTGATATATAGGGCTACGCCACTTGATTATCTTGTGGTGGAAAATGGATCAACGTGGACGATGGTGGTGGTTTGTAGTAGTAGAATAGGTGTGATGATGGTGGAGCGTGGCGGCATTAATGGTGATGTGAGTGGTACGTCAAAAAACTGCACTGACGTAAGAAAGAGAGTGTCAGAAAACGCGACTTTTATGTTGTATCATAAAACATTTATTCAATATTTGTTAAATTAAATATGAAACGTATTAAATAAAATGAATATTTTTTGATTGATATACCACCATTAAATGATATAACAGGGAGTTCCTGTTATATATAATCAATATGAATTGATTATCCACCGAAAAGAATATAAATATCATGAAGAGATAATTCTGATCTTTTATATATCTCGCCGAAACTTTATCTCCCTTACTTAGTCACAACTTAGAATACTGACTAAATCATTTAGAATAAGTTTCAGTTTTGATATAAACCAAATTTATCAACCTTAGATAGCTATATCTTATTTTATTTACACAAAGTGAATATCAGGTTGTCTTAAGTTGAATGTATATCAAATCAATATATTAACACTTACCGATCAAATCATAACTTAGAATATTGATTAGATCAGCTAGCAATAATATGCAAAACCTAATAGTAACTCAACTTAGAGACATAAATAGGTATTCATGTAACTTTACAAATTATAACAATAGATGGACACAACTAATTTAACTGATTACTAAACTTATTGATTTAGATCAGTTGAAGTTAGTTAATCGGTGAATATGACCTTCTGAAGTGATGATTTATAAAGGTCTTTTTATTCAAGGCAATTTAAAGATAGAGCAAAAATAAATAAATAAATTCATAGAATTTATTTATTCATTTAAGTTTAACATACCAAGCTCGCTGATGAGGAAGTTGAATCTTTTCTCATACAAAGGTTTTGTAAACAGGTCAGCGAGTTGGTAATCAGTTGGAATAAAATGAAGTTCAATATCACCTTTCATCACATGATCCCTGATGAAATGATATCGTACATCTAAGATATGTGCTTTGTCCTTGAGTGCATCACTGGATTGTTTGCAATGGCTATGACACTTTGACTATCATAGTAAATTGGTATTTCAGTGAAGTTAAACCCATAGTCAGGAAGTTGATTTCTTATGCAGAGGATTGAGCAGGCACTAACAGTGACATATTCAGCTTCAGCGGTTGATGTTGAGACTGAATCTTATTTCTTGCTGGACCAGCTCACAAGCTTTTCTCCAAGAAACTGACAGCTACCAGAAGTACTTTTTATATCCAGCTTACATCCAACATGATCAGAATCAGAATATCCTTTCAGCAAAACATCTTATCCAGATGGGTACCAGAGACCAAGATTTGGTGTACCCTTTAGAGATCTAAATATTCTTTTGACAGCGAGTAGATTGTGATTCCTTTGGATCAGCTTGATACCTGACACATAGACATGTAGCAAACATAATGTCTGATCTACTTGCAGTGAGATACAATAGTAACCCAATCATACCTCTGTAAGTAGTGATGTTTACAGATTTACCATCAGGATCAGTAAGTATTTTGACTGCATGTGACATTGGTGTAGCAAGGGATGAGCAGTTAGTGAATTCAAAATTTTTTAATAAGTCCTTTACATATTTTCCTTGATTTATAAAAATTCCAGTTTTGATTTGTTTTATCAGCAGACCAAAGAAAAATGTTAATTCACCTATCATGCTCATTTCATAACTTTTGGTCAGGAGATCAAATAATTCCTTGCACATGCCACTGTTAGTAGACACAAAAATGATATCATCAACATATATTTGAACTAGTATGACATCTCTCTTAATAAACAATGTGATGTCAATCTTACCTCCCACATTTTATTAGTAAACAGAGAGAGTATCATATCAGGCTCTAGGAGCCTGTTTTAGTCCATACAGGGTTTTATCAAGTTTATAAACATAACCAGGATGTTTGGGATAAGTGAATCCAGATGGCTGCTTGACATACACTTCTTCCTGCAGCATGCCATTTAGAAAGACACTTTTCACATCCATTTGATATATTTTAAACTTCTTGTGAGTTGCATAAGCTAGAAATAGCATGATTGCTTCAAGTCTAGCCACTGGTGCAAAGGTTTCATCATAGCCAATGCCTTCTTGCTGATAGTAACCTTATGCAACAAGTCTAGCCTTGTTTCTAATCATAACACCATTAGCATCCATTTTGTTTCTGAAAACCCATCTTGTTCCAATCAGCGATTTACCAGCAGGTTGAGGCACCAATTTCCATATTTTATTTCTCTCAAATTGAGCCAATTCTTCTTATATGGCTGATATCCAGTTATGATCAGTGACTGCTTCATCGACCTTCTTTGGTTTTATCAGTGAAACAAAGCTAACAAACAAACAAAAGTTAGCCGTTGTTGATCTTGTCTGGACTTTGGATTCTGGATTACCAATAACCAATTGATTATCAATGTGCTTTGTCCACTTAGTCATTCGTTGAGGTTCAGCAGTGACTATTTTATCCTGTGTTTGTCCATGTGACAGATCGGCATTGGAACTATGAGTGTTATTGTTCTTTGTACTTTGATTTGGACAGTGAGTTGATGATGATGGGTTGTGAGTAGGCAAAGATGATGTTCTTGAATTATTCTCAGCTGAAGTAGAGCCAGAATTGTTTTCACGGACATTATCTTCTGTTGAGTCACTGGTCGCTGACCAGCTCAATAATAACAAACTCAATAAAGAAAATGATTTAAGTAAAAGCTGATGTTGCTGAAGTTAGTACTCGGTGGTCGCTGTTCACTACTCAAGATTATTGATATACTGAGGAAGATTAAAACTCAACTTTGTGTGTCGCTGCTTTAATGTTTGTCAGCGAGAGTCTTACATCAAATGTATCAAGAGAAAAATTCACTGTTCTAATAAAAGCCGTTCACTGAGTTTAACATTTCAAGTCACTCTACATGGTACCCTAAGGTCGATAACTCTATGTATCAGTACAATGATGTGTTTGAAGGTTCTCTTGGCCTGTCATCGTGTGCCCCTTTGTGTGTGGATGACATGACGTACCCTAAGGTCGAAAACTTAATGTACGAGTGTGATGAGTGTGATGAGGTGTTTGAAGGCTTTCTCAACCGGTTAATGTGGGACATGTTGTGTGTGGATGACACGACGTACCCTACGGTCAATAAATGTATCAGTCCGGCGAGGTGTTTAATAGTTTTCTCGGTGTGTCGCCATTGTGGAGCCCGATCGGTGGACCTATGCCAAAGGAAGTTTCGGATTATATATGGTAGTGGTTTTAGGAACGACTTGCTAGCGTACAGCTGTTTCCCGTAGTCACATGTTGGTACTTATACCAAATGGACAATTTTTTATCTGATCTCGAACAAACTTTTATCCAGTCGAGCAACTTGTGGTTAATTTTAGATGAGAGGGTGTGGAAATCCTGTAATGTCTAGTGTTATTGTGATTTTGTTGGATTTATAATAATATTCTTCCAAATTGTACCGCTGTTGACATTGAGACTGAAGCATGAGAACGTAACAATTCATAATTTCATACCATGTAATTCAATTGCAATCGTACAACGTTAATGTTGTATACTCAGTAGTGTAGATTGTCTACTAGAGCACATCTCAAAAATTGTTTCTTTTGTTTCAAGCGAATATAATAAATAAATGTTTATAACTTTTAATAGCTTACTCTAATAAATTAGAGGCAACCAAAGTTTATGTATGGATGACAAGGAAAAAAATATATTCAGTAGCTGGATGAAGATTATATCATTTGAAAAATATTAGACATCTGTTTACAAATCACAAGGAAAGCTTGATTATATCTAACTATCACCTACTAAGGATTTTTAAGAGTCCACTAAAACTATGGCCATGATATTTGACACTTAAAACTTCACTCATTAAATATCTCTGAGCTCATTTTTGCTTTAGACTTGAATTCAGTAGTCAATGGCCTTGCATATCAAGCATCTCATCTAAACCCTTTAACCTCTCCAATCCCTCGCTGATCAAGTAACGAATCTTCTAGGTGTCATTGCAATCCCTGTTCATCTCCATCACTTGTCTGATTGTTTACATCAACTCGCCTACATATATTTCCATCAAAATGGTTAGAAACGTGAGACTCGAGAAGAAAAGTAATATGGGGTTGCTGTAGTCTACACTTTGCAGACTACGGGGCGTAGGAACTGGCCAGTTATAACGGGTTCGGCAATGGGTTTTTTGTAGTACATGTTAGAACATGTATTCATATGCGATTATTTATTTCAGCAGTATAATGACAACTACTTTAACCGTAAAAGTACTCGTAATATAATAAGATATATACAATTCTCTTGGATTTGAAAAGATAAAACGTAGTAAAAGTTTTCTAACGAACTACATTGACTTTCAAAATTCGGTCATAAACTCATAATGCATCAAAAGGTGGTGGTTATGCATTCTTTAGGTCTGTCTTTTGGGGAACTGCCATATAAACAAGCTTATATTATTTAATGAAATTGCAATCATATGGTTCTGTTGCATAAAAAGTGTTCAGCTTTAGTGAAAGCAGGTGCTCTATTAGCAACTCTTAGAGCTTGCCTATACAGCTTCAGCACTCTAGCACGCAAAATGAAAGTCTGCAAATCAAATGCGATGACCATAACTGACTATCCCCTGCAGTCCAATTACATCTTATTAGAATCTACTACAAACACGGAATATAAATTAATGACAGTGTAGGGACTTTTCATATATATATATATATATATATATAGTGAAATGATCCCCTGGGAAGTGCATTTTTGGGGGAAGAGGTGAAACGTTAGTAATCATCAAGAAATATATTAATTTCACCCATACAAATCTCGAAAAAAAGCAATCTGAAATTTGGTAAATGTTAATCAGAATCAATTCAATGAATGTTAAGCTTCCTTGATAAATTCTTTTTGCAAGTTATAACATCGATTTATAAATATTAAATCCAAATCCGTTAATATGCATCGCGGTGAATATTAGTTAATATGCATTGCGATGAATATTAACAATAAAAATATTTTTCAAATAATGTGAAGTTTTAATATGCATCGTGATGCATATTAGTTATTCTTCATCATAGTGAATATTAACAATTTATTAAATAAATATTCATCAACTTTATGACTTAAAAATGAAATTCATTTGTTAAAATATTCTTTATAGTATCGATTTTGATTACTATTTACCAGTAAAAATAATTTTTGGTTGACGTTTTGATTGATAATTATAATATGTTTTTTGATGAATACTAACACTTCCCCTTCCCCCAAAAAGGCACTTCTTTCTTGATCACTACCCTATATATATATATATATATATATATATATATATATATATATATATGCAAGCACAACCCACAAACATTTATGTCTAATTTATAGAGAAAATATGATATTTCATTAAAAGGTCATCCGATTAACATCTATTATACTCTAGTTATAAACTATTAAAATAACATTATAACGTTTATGATTTACATGCAAATTCTAAACTCTATGTTGAATCGACCAAGCTGAACCATGAATACCTAACTAATCTTGATTGAAACTAACTACTACTCAATTGATATTATATATTAATTAACTGCTCCCACCGTCCCAAAAGTTTAGTCGACCAGCAAAAAAATTCCAATTTATAATATAATTTTTTTTAGACATATATAAATTTGGGACAAATATAAATAGTAAGATTGATACTTTTTTTTGAACGAATAGGGTATTAAGTTAAACTTCATTCGGATCACAACGTTTCATGACTTTCAAAATTTTCAATTTTATACGGAAAAATACATAATTTTTTTTATACTTTTCACGTATTTTAAATTAAAATATTGAATTTTCTAATTGTAATCAAGTTAGAGATGTGCAATGACGGATTGTGGCGAACTATATATGGCAAATGAACTTCTTCATTAATTAACCACTAAAGCCGTGGTTTACTGATGTACATGTTGATAAAAATATCTTTAGATTTCATTTTAACATATATTAAAAGTTTACTAAAAGAGTAAATATGGCAGTCGACTTGAAACGAGTCTTGAAGGTACACCATTAAATTTAACTGCCATTTCAAATAAAAGATATTATAAAGTATGTACCAAAAGATTGTTGCTTATTGGCCACGCCAAATGGCTCATTCCTTACCTGTCTCTTCTCTAGGCACTCAAATACCTTATACAATTTACTTCTAACATTTCGTGAGACTTCTTTAGTAAAAAAAGTTGAATCATTCTAGTTAATCTCTTTTTTTCTTCTTATCTTTTTGGAAAACAATAATATACTAAAAGAGCTCCTCTCTTCGAATGTTGAAAAGAACTTGATATGAACTTATAACATAACTAACCATCACTACACTTGTGAAAGAAAATTATCCATCTAAAGCAACCATTTGGATGGAAAACATCTAAACATCTAATTTGATGTATCCCACAAATGCAAGAGACCCGACCTTAAACATCTAAATAACATCTCCTTGATATGGCAACCTTACACTTGCTCATCATCAAACATCAATATAATCATGCTTTGAGGGAATTGCTCAAACTTAACCATCTCATTTTTATATTTAACAAGCTCGATTTAAATAATATTATATATGCAATTTAGTATAAACTACAACATATTATATGCATACATATGTATATATAATCATTAATGTATTTAAACACCTTAAAAGTTAAAAGATACATAACCAATATAAGAAGTAATACAAGGAATACATCTATATACAAAAAAGAAATTAATTTCAGGTGTACCTAGTTACTCGAACTTTTACGCATAAAATTTCTTGACCAAAAATGATATATCATACGAATTCTTGCACACAAACTTTTTGTCAACTCCATGTACCTACTCACTCGAGAAGATCTTGACCACGAGCATCATTCCCATAACTGCTTCCTCTCAAATCTCAATCTATCCTCCATTACCTCAACAATGTAAACTGAACATCAATAAGATTTAGAAGAAGAGTTTCGTAAGGTATTTATGTCAGAATAAAAAAACTATGGCCATTGATGAAGTGTTTTGTGTTGTAGATGTAATCAGAAACACTTACCGGCATGGGTTCCAGGGTTGACGGTGGTGTAGCAACATTTCTTTTTATATCTGATGGGTCCATAGTCACTCATAATCACCCCATTCTTCAAATAAAACCATTAAAAAAAACATTTACATCAGAAACTCATACACACACACATAGATTAATAGATCAAAAGCTTTTCACCAAAATACACCAGTAACATAATGTATGAAATATGATACATACAACTCAAGGTAAAAGACGAAAAAATGTTAGATAACATGTACTTGAACTTCAAAAAAGAAAGAAACTGTTACCGATTATCAAACTTACCAAGGAAACAAGGATAACCTTATCTTCTTTTTTTTCTTGTTGTAGCTTAGTGGAAAGATAGGAAAGCTAAAGAGAGAAGAATGAAGTTGGGCAGAGGAAGAGAGCTAGAGTGTGGAGAATGATACGAATGGAAATGGAAGAGATGGTTTTGTTGATAGTATATTGCATGAATAGTCTTAGACTATTTGAATCTGATGTGTTATTTTTTAAAAATGGTTACAGTAGTTAGAGATGTTCTTTTATATAATAGGTAGATATAAATATTTGCATACAGATGAAAATACATGTCTTGCAATTCAATGACAATAACAAAATGTTGAGGGTACAAATTCAAGCCTTATATATTTGAGGGTCAATTTAGACTAACATTTTGCTGACATGGTCCAAACACATAGGATTGAAAAAAAAGAAAAAAGAAAAGAAACGAAAAGAAGGTAAAATATGATAAACATAGTGAAACGGGTCAAATCGATTTAAGTGTGACCCAAGCTATACTCTATGTTTTACAGCCTTTGAATTGCCAAAAATTCTACTGTCTTTTTTTTCACCTCCTATATTCTACCTTACTAACACATAATAATTTATAAACTACCTTTTAATGAAATTGCAACCATATGGTTCTGTTGCATTAAAAGTGTTCACCTTTAGTGAAAGCAGGTGTTCTTTTAGGAACTCTTAAAGCTTGCCTATACAGCTTCAGCACTCTAGCACGTAGAATGAAAGTCTGCAAATCAAATGCGATGACCCCCTCAACATTTTGTTATTAGAATCTACTACAAACACAGAATATAAATTAATGACGTGTAGGGACTTTTCATATATATATATATATATATATATATAGGGATGGATTCTGGTGAAAACAAGGAGATAAAAAAACCCTTAGAAAACACATCCTCAACCTCCATCTAATCTAACTTATATATATATAAAAAAGGAGGGAGATAAAAAAACCCGGTGAAAACACTTTTTGCTTCACAATTTTGTTAAGTTGTGAACTTTTTTTTTGCTTCAAATATGTTTTTAATTGTGAACCCTTATATTTTTATTGTTTCACATAAATTTTCATCATCGTGAACCTTAATTTTTTTTTCCTTCGCACAAAGTTTTTAACCTTTTTAATTGTGAACTTTATTCTTTCACATAGTTGTTTTTTTACTTTTCTAATTCTAAACCTTAATTTTTTGGGGTTCACGAAAAGTTTTTAATTTTTTCAACTGTCAACCTTAAATTTATTTTGGCTTTACGGAATTTCTTAACTTTTTCAATTGTGAATCTTTTTATCCAACTGTGAACCTTAATTTTTTTTTTTTTGGTTCACATATAGTTTTTAACCTTTTCAATTGTGAACCTTTTTTTCAACTGTGAACCTTACTTCTTTTTAGGTTCACGGAAAGTTTTTAACTTTTTCAATTGTGAACTTTTTTTTTGTTTTGAGTTCACAATTTTTTTTTAAGTTTTTCAATTGTGACCCTTATTTTTTTGGCTTACGGATTTGACTTTATTTTATTTTATATTCACAAAAAGATTTTTTTTTTAGTGAACCTTTATTTTTTGTGGTTCACAAAAAAAAAAAACAGTTCACAACTTGAAAAAATTGTGAAGGAAAAGTGTTTTCATCGTTTTTTTATCTCCACCCCTCTTTTATATATATACTAGTTGAGGTCTCGCGACAATGCGGGTTTCGACATTTGATTTTATAAATTGTGTAACTAAAAAGTTAAGTCAAATGAAATTGAACCATGAATCGGATTTTGATATAATATTGTAACACCCCCAAATTTCCTGTTTGGCGGAAGCATACCTTGGAGTGCTACTAATCAATAATCAAAACACACAAGGTATATAATAAACGACTCTATATGCGTCGTTTAACAAAATACATTGATTAGATAATTGTTTACAACTTTTGAAGCTATTACCATAGCCTGTGTTCTGAAAATGAGAGATTTCAATACATAATTACTTTTACAAAATATAATAATGCAAGAAAATCTCTGATGTTTGCGTGAGGACTCGATCTAAAAGTATCCTGATGGCAGTCCAACCTACTGCTGAGTACCTGAGAATACATGCTAAAAGGTTAGCTAAAAGCTGGTGAGCTCACAGGTGTAAATGATAAAACCACAATGTATGAACCACAAGATTTAATGATATGTTTGAAATTAATCAAATAAATGTGTATATTACTGCTATGAATCCATAGTTTGAGCTTAACTGAGGGGGTCAGGATCCGCCTTTAAGGACCTGAGGGAGGTGCCTCCGAGCGAGTGCCTAATCTACATTCGTGTGAACAAATGATAATGTGCCCGTTTGACATCACAGTCATGGTAGCGCGACTACCCCGGACATGGATTGTCAATCCCATATGGTACCATATACTAACATTCACGCTAAATCCATATTAACAAACTATGTGGTGGAGGACTTCATGATTAGTGAAGACAAACTCATGCAGTCAATATATCGAGTTTTGTACTTGTGTTCACATGTAAAACAAATTCGAGCACGTATTCCCACCCCGGGAGTAAAAACAGTAAAATGCGGGGCTTTGAGACTCACCTGAGTGAGTCTGATGCGTTTATCTCAATAAACGTGCGTTGCTAAACTAAGCAGCGACGTCCGAAGACTGTAACCTGAGGGCGTCCAAGATGCACGTTGGTTAATACGTGAGTAGGTATCTCAAAAGATCACATATGCTAGTTGTTCATCCAACTAGTTATGTCCAAATACATTGGTTTATTTGATTATTTGTTTGTGTTTTGAAAACATGTACGGCCCGTTGATGACGGTTTGTAATAATCTTACATCCTTATTATTATGTGTTGTATCGTATATAAGTGTTGGAGTATATGTGTATCATGACGAGTACATCGTATGTGGTTAGGTTGTTATAAATGTTTGACACTCAGTGTATAAAGTATTTCCAAACTTTAAATGACGGGGGTCCGGGGGCAGCGCCCCTGGTTAGCGGGGTTCCAGGGGTGGCAATCCCTGGCGGGGTCCAAGGGGTAGAGTGATAATTATTTCAAGTCTTGACACTTAGTAAAAATCGCACCTAAAATCTGAATTTGAGTAACGCAAGTTATAAAATTTCAAGTCTTGACACTTAGTAAAAATCTGTGTTTTCAAGGTTCTGATTCGTGCAACACTGGGTGCGACATAAGGCTTTGTGTCGCTATATGCGACATGGTGGATCTAGTGCGACATAGGCTGTTGTGTCGCAGGTCATGACTGTGACATAGGTCTTTGTGTCGCTATGTGCGACATCCGCAATTTAATGCGACGTAAGGTGTTGTGTCGCTACTGCGACATTCGCAATTCAATGCGACATAAATCTTTGCATCGCTAGGTGCGACATCATCTATTTTTAGCGTCATAAAGGCATGTGTTGCAGATGGCCCAGAGCCTCTGCGACATAACAGGCTGTTTGGTTTTTCATGTGACGGGTTTGTGGTCAAACGACTTCGGTTTGACCCGAAACTTTTACACAAGTCTTAGATGAGTTTATAAAGTTTGCATAAATTATTGGTTTGTATCGGGAGTAACCCGAGGTGTCGGATCTATAAAATGGTCAAAACCGACATTTTCCGACAATGTTTCAAAAATGAGTTTTAGCACATTATTTGAACACAATCTAGCAAGATAAACAACAAACATGCAAAATAATCATAATATAAGTATTTTTGAAAGTGTCAGAATCTTACAAATCGTCGTATGAAGAATCCGAAAAGATGGAAGTGTTCCTCGTGCCGTGGTGATCGTTCTATCTTAAGAAGTCTTGGATGAGGATGATTATTTGATGGTGTTTTGTGATGATTTCTTGGGGGGTTTTAGAGAGAGGGGGGACGATTTTAGTGAGAGGGAGAGAGAAAAAGTTTGGTTGAATGAAAAGAAATGGGTATGGTGGTGTTTGTGAAGTCAAGGAAGCAAGGAAGAAGGGGATGCCATCCCCCTCATGTGATGGCCGTTTTTGGTGGGGCCGGTGTAGGATCACCAATTTTTGTTTCCTACGTTTGTGTTCCGTGCGGTGCTCATTTACCCGATCGTTTGAACGTTTAATTTTTGTTATACGTTTTAATACGTGTGTTTCGTTAACAATTTAAATCGCGTTATTTTTATTGAAAGTATTATTCTAAATACTTTATTTTAAGTTATTAAAAATGTTATCGGGTCTCGGTTTGCGCGTTCATTGCGTATTTGTATGTTTGTTTAACTCGTGTAACGTTTTTAGACGTTTTATTCGTACGCGTGAAATCGTAATATTTTTACTTGAAGTATTTTATCAAAATACTTAATAATAAATTATAAAAATATAATTTGAGTTTATTTCGTTTGTCAAGCGCGTTTCGCGCGTTGGTGTTGCGTACGGTTAGTTTTAAACGATACGAAGTACGTTTATATATATTATCCAAATAATATATAAATAAAATGAGTTAATTAAATAATTTCCCATTATTTAATAAATTGTTCACCAATTTCCGTATTTGTGATTGTGTCGGATTCCATCCGATAATGAAATGCACGATTTAAATAAATTGTGTGCGTGTGTATATATAACAATATACAAGATGATACACATAATTAACCCTAAATACAACTAATTACATGTATTAATACAATGATTAGGCACTAAGTACTAGCCCTAATTTGGCGGGTGTCACATTCTCCCCTTGTTAAGAGAATTTCGTGCCGATATTTAGCTCTGAGCCGTGGATGGAGTGGAGTCGGTGAATAATTGTGGGTACTTGAGTCGCATTTGGTCTTCCCGTTCCCAAGTGAATTCCGGACCACGCCGCGAATTCCACCGGACTTTAACGATGGGAATACGACTTTGTTTCAATTGTTTGACCTCACCGTCCATGATTTCTACTGGCGTCTCGACGAAATAAAGTTTATCATCGATACGGATTTCGTCAAGAGGAATAATGAGTGTCTCATCAGACAGGCATTTCTTAAGATTAGAAATGTGAAAGGTGGGATGCACGCTACTAAGCTCAGGAGGTAGCAGCAACCGATATGCCACTGGATCAATCATTTCAAGGATTTCAAAAGGTCCAATGTATCTGGGGTTTAACTTCCCGCATTTGCCGAAACGAATGACACATTTCCAAGGTGACACTTTGAGTAATACTCGATCTCCAACCTGGAACTCGAGGTGCTTGCGTCTCACGTCAGCATAACTCTTCTGACGGTCACGTGCGGCTTTCAGCCGGTTTTGTATACCAAAGATTTTCTATGTTGTTTCGTGAATGATTTCTGGACCAGTAAGTTGGCTGTCTCCCACTTCGGTCCAACAAATAGGTGATCGGCACTTACGACCGTACAGTGCCTCGAAAGGTGCAGCTCCAATACTGGTATGGTAGCTGTTGTTGTACAAAAATTCGCACAATGGTAAATGATGTTCCCAGTTTGCACTGAAGTCGACTACGCAGGCTCGTAGCATGTCCTCCAGTGTTTGTATGGTTCGTTCGCTTTGGCCTTCGGTTTGTGGATGGTATGCAGTACTTATATCCAGATGAGTACCCAATGATTTCTGAAGTGACTACCAAAAGTGAGATGTGAAACGGCTATCTCTGTCCGAGATAATCGAGATGGGAACGCCGTGTCAGGATACAATATCTTGTAGATAGATTCGTGTGAGGCGTTCCATTTTGTAGGTTTCTTTGATAGCGAGGAAGTGAGCAGATTTTGTGAGACGGTCGAAGATCACCCAAATGGCAGCACCCAAATGCGCATGTTCTTGTTCGTTGCGCGAGTAAATGAGGATGTCATCGATGAATACAATGACAAACTTGTCAAGATATGGTTTGCACACCCGGTTCATAAGGTCCATGAATACAGCTGGTGCGTTTGTTAAACCAAATGGCATCACTTGAAACTCGTAATGCCCATAGCGAGTTCGGAAAGCATTTTTCGGAATATCAGAGTTACGAACTCGAAGTTGATGATAACCTGACCGTAGATCGATATTTGAATAAAAACTTGACCCCCGGAGTTGGTCAAACAGGTTATCGATACGAGGGAGTGGATAACGGTTCTTGACGGTGAGTTTGTTGAGTTCACGGTAGTCGATACACATTCTGAAGGAACCGTCTTTCTTTTTCACGAATAAGACCGAAGCTCTCCAAGGGGGAAGAACTCGGTCGGATGAATCCCTTATCCAGGATTTCTTGTAATCGAGTAGACAACTCCTAAAATTCGGATGGGGCTAAACGATAAGGTGCTCGTGCCATGGGTGATGCACCGGGCACAAGATCGATGGAGAACTCAACCTGCCTAGGAGGTGGAAGGCCAGGTAATTCCAGAGGAAAGACTTTCGGAAAGTCTCGAACGATTGACACATCCTCAAGTCGCTTCCCCTTCGACTTTTTCTCCATGATGTGTGCGAGGATTGCCTGATAACCCTTTCTCAAGTACTTATGGGTTTTCATGCATGAGATGATATTTAATCTCGTCCCACCAGTCTCCCCTTGTATGACTCATCACCGGTGGCGAGAGGAATACGAATGATTTTGTCATAACAGACGATTTCGGCTCGGTGCTTGGATAACCAGTCCATGCCTACAATGATGTCGAAACTTCCGATCTCGACATGTATGAGGTTTATGGGAAAAAGTTCGTTTGCGAGATTTAGGGTGCAATTTGGTATTACAATATCGGCCTCGATTAGTTTGCCATTAGCTAACTCTACAGTGTATAAAGTATCTAATGCAACAGGGGTAATATCAAGTAGTGGGCTTAACTCGTTCGATATGAAACTCTTATCAGCACCAGTATCAAACAGAACAGAAGCAGTTAAGTTGTTCAGAAGGAACATACCCGTGACCACATTAGGGTCTTGACGGGCGTCCTTAGAGTTAAGTACGAAATCTCTACCTCATGCATTGTTGTGGTTGCCCTTGTTCTTGCAATTTCGGACAATCATTCCTGAAGTGTCCGGTGTCTCCACACTAGTAACAGGCTCGGGGTTGATTTATGTTGGCGTTGTTGTTGGGATTGTTGTTATTGGTCTTGGGAGATCTGCAGTCCTTGGCAAGATGCCCGTACTGCTTGCAGTTGTTGCAAGGAGTACCACAAGGACCGTCGTAATGGCGGTTACACTTGGAACAAAAGGGTTTCGTTCTAGTGTAACCCCATTTGGGTTCGGTGTTTGAAGTGTTGGCCTTGATGGTGTCGGGTTTCTTGTTCTAGTTGTTGTGGTTGTCAGTCCATTTTCTCTTGTTGTTGTTGTTGGAAGATGGAGCGGGTGTTTCACGACTGACAATCATAGCCATGAGTTCATGTGCCAGGCGGATGGCACTCTGAATGGTTGCTGGTCGGGATGAGGCGACGTTCCCCTGGATATTTTTCGGGAGACCGCGGATGTACCTATGGATGCGTTTGTGCTCGGGGTCTACCATAGATGGGCAGAGCAGAGCAAGTTGTTGAAATCTGGTGGTATATCCGATGATGTCGGTTCCCTGAACCGATAAGCGCCAGAACTCCTCCTCTAATTTCTGGAGTTCTTCGTTGGGACAGTACTCCTCCGTGAGCATCTTTTTTAGATCCTCCCAGGGGAGTAGATAAGCAGTGTCGATGCCTACAGAGTTGGCATATGAATTCCACCAAGTGAGAGCACCTTCCTGAAGGGTGTAGGTGGAGAACTTAACTTTAGAATCCTCCGCACTATTGCTGATACGGAAGACAAATTCCATTCTTTCGGACCATCTGATCAGGCCGATGGCTCCTTCAGTGCCCTTGAAGTACAAGGGTTTGCAGTTGAGGAAGTCCTTGTAGGAACAGGGTTTGGCTGTAGGGTTGTTGTTCAGTGTGTCTTCGCTACCAGAACTTGACTGTCGGGCAGCTAAGGCTTGTGCTACACTTTGTGCAATAAGTTGTGCGATCTCAGTATCGCTGTACGTGTGTCTTTTTGGAGGCATGGTGCTGAGTAAACAAGAAAAGAGATAAGTGAGATGTTTGTATAGGATTTTGACATATCACATATGTATATACATTGAGGTTATATACCACATGACAATCAACTGAGTAAGATAATACGTTACGGTTAGTAATCATTTCACGATATAAAGTTCAAATGATTATAGGATTCAGAGTTTACAAAAGGTTACAGAACCTAAAGTCACAAAAGGTGTCGGGAATTGTTACATCCGGTCGAATTACATAGATTTCTATGATGCGCCACCAGCGGTCGGTAAGGATTTCAACCCTTGTCGTTGCACCGGCTACTGGCGGCGGGCATCAGTGGGTGTTTTAAATTTGTAATTGCGGGGCCTAAGTTTTCCCTAACAATGCTAATCCTAAGGGTGAGCAAGTGGTAGGTATGACCTAGAGTCGTTCTTCAAACCGACTGAATTGAAACTAAGGCGTGGCAGATGAGGGCTTTCAAACTAGTGAAGGTTTTATAAAATAGTGAGGGAATTTTGGTTTTTATATTGACTAACTTAGGAAAGTAAATAAATAAAAGCGAAATAAAAATAAAAGATAAAGCAGATAAAATAAAGATAGTGTTTGCTGAGATTTCATTAATTAAGTTATGGGATGATGTTTGGAGAAACTGTGTTGAAAGATATTTGTTAATTATTAATCTTGAATACTCGTGATGTAAACACTAGATTCCCTACTAATTAAAATCCCATTAGCATGTCACACCGGGAGCTAGGTTATGATAACTTCACAAAGTATTTAGAAAAATAAGCAAAATCTTGATTATGGTTTAATAATACTTTCATATGAACGAGAACAAAATCTTAAGGTACTAGACATAACTGAATCATATAACGATTCCTCATCATCCTAACAGAATCATGTATTTAAAACGGTTCATTTATGACTTTAAACCAGCCCTTGCTTAAGACTACCCAATAAATCCCCTAATTATCCACAGCGTTCCTCACTTAAAGTGGTTCCGCCGCTTCAAACCTTGGTCATGTCTTGTCCTACGATAATCCCCCATGTAGCCTTGCGGTTCCATAGTTTCATACCTTTGACAAATTATATTGACACAAATGACTGACTACCTTTTAATTGGACGTCGTTAAAAAGGTGTTGTAATCACGTTTATTGGTGGAAAGGCGATAGATTAATTTGAAGTTTAAAAGTCTATTTAGAAAGGTTAATTAAACTAGGTTTCTCATTTTATATGTTAGTCCGTAATATAACTACCTTCGGTCGTTACTCGACTTCCATACATTTGTACTCCACCTTGAAGTGTTTCCAGTACTATATCGAATAACAGTCGAATAGGGGCCATCATATTACTTCGTAATATTGTACCGTTTCGTAATATGACTACCTTCGGTCGTTCCTTGACTTCCATACATTTGTACTCCACCTTGAAGTGTTTCCAGTACTATATCGAGTAACAGTCGAATAGGGGCCATCATATTACTTTACGATAATTAAGACCGTTTATATTTTACCACTATGATAATCCTAAGGCAACAATCAAACAAGAACATGCAATAAGACGATCAAAGAGATACTACCGATCTTTAATATTTAATTGTAAATCATCCCATAATTAATTAACTACATCGCAAACAAACACAACAAGTATACTACTCTCTAATCATGGCAATAACTAAATCTAGCATAATTAATATAAACGTAAATAATTAAGATAGATAAGGATTAGAAAGCACTAGGATTAAATGCGGGAGAAAGTAGACTTGAATTAATTGACACAATTCCAAGCTTACACTGAAGATTTACAATGCGTTCCGTACTTTCCTTCTATTCTAAACAAGCTCCTAAACTAGCCTAAAGCTAATTTTTAGTAAGAAAATAGAAAGAAAGTAGAAACAATATCTTAAGAGAAGTATATTGTTCTAAGAATGGTGTGTTTTTCAAATGAGCCTCATGCCTCCTATTTCTAGAGGAGTTTTGGTGCATTTTAGCCAAAGGAAGTACACATTAGCAAAAGGTGGGAAAGCTAGTGGCACCAGGTACAAAAGGCGAGAAAGGTAGTGGCACCAGGTACGAAAAGTAGGAAAAGGTCTAGCACCGGGTACGAAAAAGGACAAAGAAGTACAATCCGTGTGGGTGGCGGGCAGCAGCCGGTGGCTGGCTGCCAGCCGGCGGCGGCTAGGTGGCTGCCGGTGGCGGCTGGCTGCCAGCTGCACCAGTCTGCTACCGGTTGCTTCGTTTCTCGATTCGTGCGTGTTTTCTTCGTTACGAATCCGTTTGCGTTGATTCTTTTTGCGGTGGATTCGTAATTCAAAAATGAAGCTTTTGATGAAAAGAAATCCCAAAAATATGTCTCTGAACTTTAGATGTGTCGTACGAATCGTTTAGATCTTCCGGAGTGCGTAGAATCTTCATTCTTCGTCCGTTTTAGTTTATTCTTCTTCTGTTGGATTCGTAATTTGAAAACGAACATCTTGGGTCAAATAGATGTTGGTGATGGGCTCTTTTATCTTGAAATCTCGTTTTGATGTCTTGAATCTTCAAACGTGCGTGGAATCTTCGTTTTTCATCCGTTTCGCTTGATTTTTTATCGTGCGACTTTGTTTTGACCATCTTGGCATAATGCTATTGATTTGTAATGTTTTTGAGTTAAAATGCCAAGAAGCATTCCATAATGAGAGAGATATCGGTAGTAAAAACGTGACTTTTTACGCGATATCAAGTATCCCACACTTAGAACTTTGCTTGTCCTCAAGCAAACTCGAGTTTCAACATGGTTAAAGATAAGCGGATAATGAAATATTTTGAGGCGGAACTTTTTACTAAAGGGGGTTTTGGAAAAAATGAAATATTTGTTTTTTGAAAAACGAGGTTGTGATCTTTGGGAGCATGCTTTTGATCTTTGATCTTTAATACATGACTAGGCAATCCTCTCAAGGTGGTCACTCAAATCACTCAAAGTGTTTAGGGTTTCCTATTCTAAAATTATCAATCACTCAGAACGTCAGTCATGTATCGTTTATCATCATAGGCTTGATCGAGAATCAAATCGTTACCTTTTTGGTGAGTGTGAAGTCGATCTAGCCACAATCATTCAAGGAGAGGGGATGTAAGGTTTTTGGAGTGAAAGGTTGGTGGTATGAGAGGAGGCTTTTGTTGGGTTTTTGATTTTCTTTTTGTCGAAGTTGGGATTTTTGGGGGATTGACGCCTTTTGATATTTGCGGAAGGAGTCTTTTTCTCCTATTGATTTCCTTTTTCTTCAGATTTTTCTCTTTTTTTTTTTCGACGTCAACCCTTTGCGATTTCTCTTCGTTCATCTTTGAAACTTTTTATGAAGCTTGAAGGATGCTTTTGAGTAGGTGAGGGGTAACGTATCTATTTTTCTTTGGAAGTATGGGTGTATGGATGGGTTTTAGAATGATGTGATTCAATCTCCTTTTCACTAACCAATTTGGATTCGAAATGCATAGCAGGAGCAAGTTCTGATTCTAAACGCATACATCGGCACACTCAAGAATCGAAGATGTGAAGCATTAAAGGTGAATGCTTTATATGCTCAAGATACCTCACGAATCGAATGTTGGTTTGTTGGTGATGGGCTCTTTTATCTTGAAATCTCGTTTTGATGTCTTGAATCTTCAAACGTGCGTGGAATCTTCGTTTTTCATCCGTTTCGCTTGATTTTTTATCGTGCGACTTTGTTTTGACCATCTTGGCATAATGCTATTGATTTGTAATGTTTTTGAGTTAAAATGCCAAGAAGCGTTCCATAATGAGAGAGATATCAGTAGTAAAAACGTGACTTTTTACGCGATATCATTCTACATAGACAGTTCATGAATTACAAGATAGAGACTACACTAATCTCGGTGTAGGTTCAGTTGTGGAAGCAAAGAGGTAAGGTGGTCCACATACTCTGCAAGTCTGCTGACCATTTGGAGAGCATCCTCGGTTTCCCGTAGGCGCGTCTCGCATTGTTGCAGACTTGATTATAAAACGGAGATCTCGTTTCGGTTACTGATTACTTGGTTATGAACGATTTCCATAGTTTGTGTGGTATCTTCCATTTGGTCATGAGTTCGGTTCAAAGTTTCAGAGATATCTGCCTAACCTGTGTACAACTGTGCGATACCGTCTTGGGTTTGTTCCATCCAGTTAGAGCGAACATTACACTGTTCAATTTCCATGTCGTGTAGCCGGCGTTCGTGACGATGCACTCGAGCAGGTAACACGGAAACAGTGAGATGTGTTGGTTCTTGGGTGTACGGGGAGAGATCCATTGCTGAATATTCTCCGTCATCAGCATAGACTTCTATATCTTCCTCAATCCTCTAGGTGGCCATAACTGTGGGTAACCAGCTCCATTGGTGGGCGATTTCCCGATGGCGAGCTATAGTAGAGACGTTACCCAGTATGGCAGGATTGTGGTATGGTCTAGCTCGGTGCGAGCTATCAGTGCGTCTAGCCACGAGTGGTTCTGAGTGGCTGCGACGTGAGCGAGAGAGATATGATGGTGTACGTGCAGTTTGTCTAGACGATGAGTCTGCCATTTCTGTGGTCAGAATGTTTAACAAGTGAGGCCTATATTCATATCATATTATGTAATATAATATAGCCTAGAAAGTGTCTAGCATAAACAAGTATAAGTCCCGGTGTCTCTCGTGATCAGAGTCAACTAGTGTATTCCTATTTAATATAACCGTTTCAGCTCTTACATCATATTTATTTAATTCTACATAGTTGATCAAGTTATGTTAAATTAAACTCGTATGATGTAATCCCTGAACTAGTCATACCTAATAAGGAGATACCGCCTAACGGTCATAGTCTAGGCCCACTAAATGCAACCTAGTTCACTATAACCTTAGGCTCTGATACCAATCTGTAACACCCCCAAATAACTGTTTGGCGGAAGCATACCTGGGGGTGCAACTAATCAATAATCAAAACACACAAGGTATATAATGAACGACTCTATATGCATCATTTAACAAAATACATTGATTAGATAATTGTTTACAACTTTTGAAGCTATTACCATAGCCCGTGTTCGGAAAATGAGAGATTTCAATACATAATTACTTACAAAATATAATAATGCAAGAAAATCTCTGATGTTTGCGTGAAGACTCGAGCTAAAAGTATCATGATGGGCAGTCCAACCTACTGCTGAGTACCTGAGAATACATGCTAAAAGGTTAGCTAAAAGCTAGTGAGCTCACAGGTGTAAATGATAAAACCACAATGTATGAACCACAAGATTTAATGATATGTTTGAAATTAATCAAATAAATGTGTATATTACTGCTATGAATCCATAGTTTGAGCTTAACTAAGGGGGTCAGGATCCGCCTTTAAGGACCTGAGGGAGGTGCCTCCGAGCGAGTGCCTAATCTACATTCGTGTGAACAAATGATAATGTGCCCGTTTGACATCACAGTCATGGTAGCGCGACTACCCCGGACATGGATTGTCAATCCCATATGGTACCATACACTAACATTCACGCTAAATCCATATTAACAAACTATGTGGTGGAGGACTTCATGATTAGTGAAGACAAACTCATGCAATCAATATATCGAGTTTTGTACTTGTGTTCACATGTAAAACAAATCCGAGCATGTATTCCCACCCCGGGAGTAAAAATAGTAAAATGCGGGGCTATGAGACTCACATGAGTCTGATGCGTTTATCTCAATAAACGTGCATTGCTAAACCAAGCAGCGATGTCCGAAGACTGTAACCTGAGGGCGTCCAAGATGCGCGCTGGTTAATACGTAAGTAGGTATCTCAAAAGATCACCTATGCTGGTTGTTCATCCAACTAGTTATGTCCAAATACATTGGTTTGTTTGATTATTTGTTTGTGTTTTGAAACCATGTACGGCCCATTGGTGACGGTTTGTAATATTACATCCTTATTATTATGTGTTGTATCGTAAATAAGTGTTGGAGTATATGTGTATCATGTACGAGTACATCGTATGTGGTTTGGTTGTTGTAAATGTTTGACACTCAGTGTATAAAGTATTTCCAAACTTTAAATGACGGGGGTAAGGGGGCAGCGCCCCTGGTTAGCGGGGTTCCAGGGGTGGCAACCCCTGGCGGGGTCCAAGGGGCAGAGCATGACTGCGACATAGGTCTTTGTGTCACTATGTGCGACATCCGCAATTTAATGCGACGCAAGATGTTGTGTCGCTACTGCGACATTCGCAATTCAATGCGACATAAATCTTTGCGTCGCTAGGTGCGACATCATCTATTTTTAGCAACATAAAGGCTTGTGTCGCAGATGGCCCAGAGCCTCTGCGACATAACAGGATGTTTGGTTTTTCATGTGTCGGGTTTGTGGTCAAACGACTTCGGTTTGACCCGAAACTTTTACACAAGTCTTAGATGAGTTTATAGAGTTTGCAGAAATTATTGGTTAGTGTCGGGAGTAACCCGAGGTGTCGGATCTATAAAATGGTGAAAATTGACATTTTCCGACAATGTTTCGAAAATGAGTTTTAGCACATTATTTGGACACAATCTAGCAAGATAAACAACAAACATGCAAAATAATCATATAAGTATTTTCGAAAGTGTCAGAATCTTACAAATCATCGTATGAAGAATCCGAAAAGATGGAAGAGTTCCTCGTGCCGTGGTGATCATTTTATCTTGAAGAAGTCTTGGATAAGGAGGATTATTTGATGGTGTTTTGTGGTGATTTCTTGGGGGTTTTTAGAGAGACAGAGGGACGATTTTAGTGAGAGGGAAAGAGAAAAAGTTTGGTTGAATGAAATGAAATGGGTATGGTGGTGTTTGTGAAGTCAAGGAAGCAAGGAAGAAGGGGAGGGCATCCCCCTCATGTGATGGCCGGTTTTGGTGGGCCCCACAAGGGTGTGGGCTCACCAATTTTTGTTTCCTACGTTTGTGTTCCGTGCAATGCTCGTTTCCCGATCTTTTGAACGTTTAATTTTCGTTATACATTTTAATACGTGTGTTTCGTTAACAATTTAAATCGCGTTATTTTTATTGAAAGTATTATTCTAAATACTTTATTTTAAGTTATTAAAAATGTTTTCGGGTCTCGGTTTGCTCGTTCATTGCGTAATTATACATTTGTTTAACTCGTGTAATGTTTTTAGACGTTTTATTCGACGCGTGAAATCGTAATATTTATACTTGAAGTTTTTTATCAAAATACTTAATAATGAATTATAAAAATATAATTTGGGTTTATTTCTTTTCTCGGGCGCGTTTCGCGCGTTACTGTTATGTACAGTTAGTTTTAGACGATACGAAGTACGTTTGTATATATTATCCAAATAATATATAAATAAAATGAGTTAATTAAATAATTTCCCATTATTTAATAAATTGTTTACCAACGTTCGTATTTGTGATTGTGTCGGATTCCATCCGATAATGAAATACACGATTTAAATAAATTGTGTACGTGTGTATATATAACAATATACAAGATGATACACATAATTAGCCCTAAACACAACTAATTACATGTATTAATACAATGATTAGGCACTAAGTACTAGCCCTAATTTGGCGGGTGTCACAAATATAATTGCCAACTAATAACATCTGGCATATACTCTATCAGTTTGGTACGGTTCAGGTTTTTTGATTTTTTTTAAGTTATGTTATTAAAAATAGATGTCGGTTGTAAATTATATATTATCAAATTTGTAAACATTTTAGTTATAACAGTTACTAATTTTATGAAGGGGCAAATAATCAAACATTAATTAATATAATATGCGTATAACAAGAAGGAAGTATAGAATTATTGTAACCCATAAAATAGTTTTAAAAACTTAAATTAACTATGAATACAGTGTAACTCAAATAACTATATTTTGTAATTCAAACTTAAATTTCTATCCAAATCGTACATTGTTGTGACCATATATATACACATATATATAAACAATAATAATAGATTTTGAATAACGATAATAATAATTCATATTCGCCAACTTGATTTTTGTAGGCGTTAATTTTTAGCAAAGCAATAAAACGCTCGATATCATATTTATTATCAAGTGCATTTAAAACTTGTTATTATAAATTCAAAGATGTGTGTATGAAAAGGAAAAACAATATTTTAACATGAAAATCTACATTTAATTTAATACCTTCAAAATTTATTGAAGTTTCATGATCTTAAAGAGAGTCTTTATCATTTAATAATTTTATAGTAAAACCGAAGTTGTTTTTGGCCATGCTTTAAACACAACTTGTATAAATATAAAATTCATGAATCACAAAAAGAAAATAGAACAATGTTATCATGGTTGAATATGACATATGTTTGCCTATTGTTTAGCTTAATGTATATTAATTATTAGTTGAAATCATAAAATATTTTAGTTACAATATTTAAAGGATTATTAGTTAAACTCATAAAATATTTTAGTTACGATTTTAACGTATTCATGATATTACTGTTGTTTGGCTAAATGGATGATCAATTTTTAGTTTCTAATGTTGATAAAAAAATCATGTAATTAATCAATATAAATATATATTTCAAATACGATTGGTTTATTTATAAATTACCACTTAAATGTCATGATATTTAATACTATAAAGACAAAAAAATAGGGAAGTATTGGAAGTGTCAATTTTAATTGTTGTGGGTACACATTATAAAAAATGAAAAAAAAATGAAGGAAATAATTTTAACCATAGGATCTTTATGGATGTTGATAAAAAAAACTCATGTAATCAATCAATATAGATAAATATTTCAAATACGATTGGTTTATTTATTAATTACCACTTGAAATGTCATGATATTTAAACTATAAAGACGGAAAAAATAGGGAAGTATTAGAAGTGTCAATTTTAATAGTTGTGGGTATACATTATACAAAATGGAAAAAATGAAGGAAATAATTTTAACCGTAAGATTTTTATGGATGAAAACAATCTAAGGTCCAGATTGCTCCATTGTATTCTGTTATATATATATATATATATATATATATATATATATATATATATATATATATATATATATATAAAGATAAGTTAGATTAGATGGAGGGTGGGGATGTGTTTTCACTGTTTTTTTATCTCCTTGTTTTCACATGATCTCATTCCTATATATATATATATATATATAGGGTAGTGATCTAGGGGGAAGCAGCAAAATAGAGGGAAGGGGGAAGTGAATCTGAGCCATCCATTTCATCTTTTTTAAAAAACACATGGAGGGGTAGTCTAGTCATTTAACAAATGCCTTAATTAAAACATAAAAAAAAAAAAAAGAACGGATGAATCATTCTGCACCTCTGCAGGAAAAAACATCAGTTTCAATTCTCAATTAGGGTTTCCAATTTTTCGTGGGCGTCTGGAAACAACAAATTCATAAGGTAACAAAATTAAAGCAATCGAACAACAATCAGATACATAAACACAATATATATGTAACAGAATCATGTATTCTTTGCCGGAAATGGTGTGAAGAAGATTGAAATCGATGATATGAAGAAGTTGAAGCTTTTGAATCAATTCGACGAGGTTTCATTCCGACTAACGAATGCTTGATTTAGCTTGTTGTGCGGATTCAAGTTGACGCTGCAACTCGAGTAATTCTTCATCCATATCTTTGCTTGTTTTCAGAATTCTGTGATTTGTTTTAGTATCTAATTGTTTCAGTTCTCGTCAATTTTCAAACAATTCATAAAAAAGGAGATTCATCAATGGCGGCAGGTTCATTGGATAAAGGGAAAAGAATTGCATAAAGTGATAAAGAAGTATCAAAGTAGAAGAGAAATAGGTGAGAAACAATAAACATGAAATATTCATTAGAGTTTATTTTTATTTTGAAAGTTGATGATTATTAGTGAATATTTACCGATTGTTACTGAATTAAATAATTGTGGTGAGAAACAATGCATACTATTAGTACTCATCCGCGTGAGTGTGAACATATATAGATATACATCACTACGATGTAAACAATTGTTAACATGCATCACAGTGCATACTATGAGTACTCATCAGTTTCAATGTAAACATGTATCAATATACATCACTACAATGTGAACCAATGTTAACATGCATCGCAGTGCATACTATCAGTGTTCATCAGCTTGTATGTTAACATGTATCAATATACATCAATACGAATTAAACTTATGTTAAGATGCATCATTATACATACCATTTGGATCAGAATACTTGTAGATGGATAAGGTTGACTTTTTGAGTCAATTTAAAAAGTCCAATTGCATGTTTCTTGATTCACGGTTTCTTAATGAATTGGTAAGGAGATTAGCAATTCAAAAATGTGTGGGATGTGTTATTTCATTTGGTCATATGGGCTTGAGCGTGTTGACTGAGCCTTGTTCTATTGACCTTGTTTTGGGTTTAATAGTCAAGGCAATTGGGCAGAAATTTGATGGTATTGATAGACATGGGCTTGATGTTGAAAATGGTTGGATCACATGTATTGAAGACTGAGTGCAAGTCTGTTTGGGATTGGGGTGGTGATTGTGGACTTGAAGACATAAAGATGGAAAAGCTTGAAAACCTGAAGACGTTTTATTTTTTGTTTTCTAGGAAATACCGTAAAAATGATCATGGTTGTATAAATGATCATTTTAGTTTAAATTTTGATAATAGATATGGCCATTTTAGTTTTGTTAAGTTTGAATGTAAAAATGGCCATTTTAAGTCTAGTAATAGTATAATAGTAGTAATAGGTTATTTTGCAAGTGTTTGGGATGTTCACTAAAAACATCCCCTCGGGCATGGCCGTTGTAAACGTGTAATTATTTGTTTTTGGTTGGTATAAAAATTTTCCGAGGCACTGTTCCCTTTACCCAAAAAAAAGACTATTTGTATTCAACCATCTGCTTATAAAATTGGGATGTCTTGTATGTTGCATATTTTTATACACTTGATTTTAAAATTTAATATGTATGACATTCAGATGAAGCAATTCATCAAAATAGAAACATGTTTCCACATGTACTTCATTGATGGATTTTTTGGTATGTTCTATCCATTTATGTTAATCTAGATTCATAATCAATTTCTTTGAAGATATGTAGCATTGTTCTATCCATCACAATATATGCTAACATGTATCGATATGCATTACTACGATGTGAACCAATGTTAACATGTACCGCAGTGCATACTATTAATACTCATCAGTTCGTATGTTAACATGTATCAATATACATCAATACGATGTAAATTTATGTTAAGATATGTTACAGTGCATACTATTAGTACTCATCATCTCGTATACTAACAAGTATCGATATACATCACTACGATGTAAACTTATGTTAAGATGCATCACAATGCATACTATTAGTACTCATCCACGTTAGTGTGACCATATATCGATATACATCAATACGAGGTAAACCAAATGTTAACATGCATCACAGTGCATACTATTAGTACTCCTTAACTCGAATGTAAACATGTATCAACATACATCACTACAATGTGAACCAATATTAACATGCATCCCAGTGCATACTATCAGTGTTCATCAGCTTGTATGTTAACATGTATCAATATAAATCAATAGGAATTAAACTTATGTTAAGATGCATCACAATACATACTATTAGCGCTTATTAACTCGTGTATCGAGATACATCACTACATTGTAAACCAATGTTAACATGCATCGTAGTGCATACTATTAGTACTATAGACAGTATAAACGATGAGATCGGCAGAAACTATGAAGGCAGCAGAAAGTTTGTATCAGCAAAAACTATCGCCAGTAGTTAAACAATTAGAGCAGCAGGAAATATACCAACATCAGAAATATAGAGAGCAGCAGAAACAAGAAGATCAGCAGAAACTTTGAAAAGGTATGAACAATTTGAAAGAGAATATAAAGAACCTGAGAAACGTCTACTAATGATAGAGCCAAGGAATAAGGCGAGCGAAATATTGAAGGAGTGGGATGATAGGAGAAACTATGAGGAAAGTCATAGTGAGTGATGGAAGATTGTAATATGTATTTCAATTCAATAATTATAAGTATCTTGAATCTTAAGTAGGTTGGTACCATGACTATGTTGTTTTGGAATCTTAAGTAGATTGTTTACAACATGTGGTGAAAGATTATATTACATTTTGATTAATGAATATATTAGTTGTGCTCAAAATGAATCTTTAACATATATAAATATACATTACTATGATGTAAACATAATTTATCATGCATAGAAGTGCATAATATTAAATCTCATTAGCATGAATGTAAACAAAACATCAGTATACATCATAACAATGTAAACCTAATTAAAAATGCACCAGAATGCATACTATTAGTACTCGTCAATATGAATTGTAACATATGTCAATACACATCACATTGAAGTAACATGCATCATAGTGCATACTATTAATACTCAAAGAAATGAATGTTAAAATATATCAATATACACCTTTACAATGTGAACCAATGTTAACATGCATCGCAGTGCATACTATCAGTATTCATTAGCTTGTATGTTAACATGTATCGATATACATCAATACGAATTAAACTTATGTTAAGATCCATCACAATATATACTATTAGCACTCATCAACTAGTATGTGTATCGAAATACATCACTACATTGTAAATCAATATTAAGATGCATCGCAATGCATACTATTAGTACTGAAGACATCAGGAACAATGAGATAAGCATAAACTATAAAGGCAGCAGAAACTTTGTATCAGCAAAAACTATCGCCAACAGTTAAACACTTAGAGCAGCAGGAAATAGAGAGCAACAGAAACAAGAAGATCAACAGAAATTATTAATATGCATCACAGTGCATACTGTTAATACTCACCCACATGGGTGTTAATATGTATCCATATACATCGCTATTATGTAAACCTATGTTAAGATGCATCGAAGTGCGTACTATTAGTACTCGTACACAGGTGTTAACATGTATCGATATACATCACTATAATATAAACATATGTTATGATGCATCGAAGTGCGTACTATTAGTACTCGTACATATGGATGTTAACATGTATTGATATACATCAATACGAATTAAACTTATGTTAAGATGCATCACAATACATACTATTAGCACTCATCAACTCGTATGTTAACATGTATCAAAAACATCACTACATTGTAAATCAATGTTAAGATGCATCGCAATGCATACTATTAGTACTCAAGACAGCAGGAATAATGAGATCAGCAGAAACTATGAAGGTAGCAGAAACTTTGTATCAACAGAAACTATTGCCAGAAACTATCGCCAGCAGTTAAACACTTAGAGTAGCAGGAAATAGAGAGAAGCAGAAACAAGAAGATCAGCAGAAACTATTAATATGCATCACAGTGCATACTATTAATACTCACCCACATGGGTGTTGATATGTACCCATATACATCACTATTATGTAAACCTATGTTAACATGCATCGAAGTGCGTACTATTAGTACTCGTACACGGGTGTTAACATTTATCGATATACATCACTATAATATAAACCTATGTTATGATGCATCGAAGTGCGTACTATTAGTACTCGTACACATGGATGTTAACATGTATTGATATACACCACTACAATGTAAAATTAAAATGCATCATAATGCACACTATTATTACTCATTAGATTACAAAAAATAATAATTGGTAAGATGTTGATTATGGTTGGTTTTTAAATAGGCTAATTGCCTACATAGAATTAATAGAAGCCCATGTATTACAATGTACATGGGTCAGTCTCATAGAGGACCTTTCATCTGATCTACAACATATAGTCATACGTAGATATTCAAATAACATTGAAAAGAATACAGTAAGATGAAAGTAACTAAAAAAATTATAATCTTATTCATCAGAATCTTCTTCATCAGAATCTTCTTCATCGGAATCTTCATCATCAAGATCTTCTTTATCAACATTTTCATCTTCTTCAAGTTGATCATCATCATATTCTTTTATTTCCATCCTCGGATGCTTGCAATTCATCTTTAATTCTAACCTTGCAATGTGAACCAAAAAAATATATATTAACATACGTTGGTGTCCACAAATATACGTTGTTGATTCACATATTTTTTGTACGAATCATTTACTTAGAATAAACGCCATAGTCATGAAATTGCACGGTGAAGTCAGTATCGTAACTCACAAGTTTTGTGCATATCATTGCTTAGTATTAAAAATCATCAAATGAATGTAAATAAAACATCAGTATACATCATAACAATGTAAACCTAATTAAAAATGCACCAGAATGCATACTATTAGTACTCGTCAATATGAATTGTAACATATGTCAATACACATTACATTGATGTAACATGCAGCATAGTGCATACTATTAATACTCAAAGAAATAAATGTTAAAATATATCAATATACACCGCTAGGATGTAATCCTAGGTTAATACGCATCCTAGTGCATACTATTTTAGTAATCGTGAGCATGAATTTTAACATACATCGGTATGAAATTAATATGCATCAAAGTGCATACTATAGTACACATCAACATGAATGTTAACATACATCAATATATTAGTAGAATTAAAACTTAAATTAACATGCATCGCAATGCATACTATTAGTTCACATCAACATGAATGTTAACATAAATCAATAAAAGAAACTTAATTGTGTATTATTCAGGAATGAATGACATAAACAAAGTCATTCAACTAAATTGTAACAACACAAAATCTACCAGTGCTTCGTCCATTCCAAATTTTATCCAGGCAATGGAAGAAATCGGAACCAAAATGGAGACTTCACATTTTGGGACAGCAGTTTTAGGCATAGAATCAACAGATTCAAGTAACATTTATGGACTTTGTCAGTGTTACGGTCATATTTCTACCAGTGAATGCAAAATATGCTATGCTATAGCACGTACTTCTATTTCTGGTTACTTAGCTAGGACTGGAGGCCAAGTTTATCTCAGTGGTTGCTTTCTGCGATATGAGAATTATAGCTTCTTTGGGGAGTATACAGGGCAAGAAGAGAGACGTATATGTCCCAATAATACAAGAAGAAACGATGCCTTTCAGCATTCGGTATGGAAGGTTGTGTCTGAATCAGTAGAAATTGCACCTAAAACCAAGAACTACCATGCCATAACACAGGCACTTATTTCTGGGACATCAAATAACTCAGTCACTGTTGTGGCTGAGTGCTGGCTTACACTAGATGCTGATTCTTGTGGGAATTGTTTGCAGAAAGCAGCTACGTCTATGTTAGACTGTTTGCCTACTTCAGAAGGGTAAGCATTATATAATGATTGTTTCATGAGGTATTATGACTCCAAATTTGTTAGATAATGATCACAAGACTACCTCTAAAAGTAAGTGATATTCTCTACTCTTATCTGATCTTATTATGCCAATTTTTCTATTACCTTCCAACTGATATGAATCTTTAAATATTCAAAATCAACCATTTCTACGGTTTTAATCTTTTATAGTCATATAATCTAAGTGGGCTATCATGTGTTTTGTGTAATTTATCCTATAAAGTAGAACTAGAATCAGCAAAATTTCATGAATTACATTCGTTCAGTACTAGTCCATTTCATTCCATTGGACAAAACCAACAGCCTTTTTTCATTCCAAAAAGGGATCGAAACTGTCATTCCCTCTCCCATTTTATCATAAAAGGGTAAAACACTATAAAAGGCACAAGCGTGTACGTGTACACAGTATGTAAAAAGAGATTGAAATAGGAAATTCGTATACACTTACCAGTAGATTCAGGAAGAACTGAATTCGATTCACCCAAAAAATTGGAACTAGAAAGCATAGTAAATACCGAGGAAAACAAACGCGATCAAGTTCTAAGCCCTAATTATGAAGGATGAAAAATAGAACGAATTAGTCAAACAAAGAGAATGAAAAATGTATACGGATTCCAGTTTACTGCTTACGAGAATCAATTAAGTGATTACACGAACGAATTTTGTGTTGCTGATGAGAACAAAAGCGATCTAATTGAAAAACCAGATGAGAATTCAATAGCGATTATGCATATGCGTACGTAATTGAATTCTGTTAATTTAATCTAAAAGGAGTAAAATGAAATTACTATACTAACCTTCTCCATGTGAACTAATTGAAACGCAGGCACACAGTACAGATGGTGTGCGGGAGTTAAATCGTGAAAGTGGACGGTGGATGAAAAGCTTCCCCCCTTCCCTCAAAAAGTACCCGTTCCCTCTGGATCATGCCACTATATATATATATATATATATATATATATATATATATATATATATATATATATATATAGGGTAGTGATCTAGGGGAAAGTGCAAAAAATGGGGGAAGGAGGAAGTGAATCACTACCATTAATCATATGAATTCTTTGATAATTAGTGTGGGGGTGCAACCATGTGATCACTTCTATAATAATCAAAGCTCATTTAATTATTTACCCCCAAAACATATTATTTCACAAACGACAAGTCAAAAAATTATGAAAATTGCACCATAAAATTCAGTTTTTTCTCCTCTTCGATTTAAGATCGAACAATGCATATTTTCGATGATTTTTTTTTTTCGTTTTTTGGTAGGATAATAGTATGCATTGTGATGCATCTTAACATATAGTATGCATTGTGATGCATCTTAACATAAATTTCTGCTTATACAAAGTTTCTGCTGCCTTTATAGTTTCTGCTGATCTCATCATTTTCGTTGTCTTCAGTATTAATAGTATGCACTGCGATGCATATTAACATTATTTACAATGTAGTGATGTATTTCGATACATGTTAACATACGAGTTGATGATTGATAATTATATATATTGTGATGCATCTTAATATAAGTGTAATTCTTATTGATGTATATTGATACATGTTAACATACAAGCTGATGAATACTAATATTATGCACTACGATGCATGTTAACATTGATTTACAATGTAGTGATGTATTTAACAACCACTACAATCAGAACAAATCCCCATTATTTAGCTATATATGACTTTGTGTAAATCGGTTTTTAAATTGATGTACGTTAACATTTGTCTTCACAAGTATTAATATTATGCATTTTGATGCATACTAATTTGTAAAACCTATAAAAAAACGACAAAAATAAAGTTGTCAAAAATATGCCTTGAGTAATCTTAAATCGAAGAGGATAAAACGCTGAATTTTATGATGCAATTTTCATAATTTTTCAACTTTTCGTTTTTAGATAATTTGTTTTAGGGGTAAATGAGTTTTCTTTGTACACGTGACATATTCCTATTGGTACTTCAATGCTGTCACTAAATTCCTATGAAGTGCATACCACAATAATATGATGCACCTTAATTTGACCAGATGAAATGAATGGTTAGATCAACACTTCTTCACTTCTTTCAAAAAATACACTTCCCTCTGGATCACTTCAAAATATATATATATATATATATAAATACAAGTCTTGCAATTCAATGAAAATAACAAAATGTTGAGGGTACAAATTCAAGCCATATATATTTGAGGGTCAATTTAGACTAACATTTTGCTGACATGGTCCAAACACATAGGATTGAAAAAAAAACGAAAAGAAGGTAAAATATGATAAACATAGCGAAACGGGTCAAACGATTTAAAAGTGACCCAAGCTATACTCTGTTTTACAGCCTTTGAATTGCTAAAAATTCTACCGTCTTTTTTTTCTTGCCGTACAACAGGTCTCATAAGCGTATAGAACAATAGGTTTAAGCAATTTTGATGACCGATCTGCCTACTTATACTTTTATTTAGCACATAATAATTTGGATAAACATGCTTTTTCACCTCCTAAATTCTACCTTACTAACACATCAGTCTTTGCAGCTAAAAAACTATTAAAACAAAATAATAACATTTATAATATTGATTGTGAAATGAGATAGTAAGATAATGAAAAGCGATATTATTTATTCATGAATGAATTTAGATAAAATTACTCCAATATTTCGGAGTGTTGAAAAGGGGAACTTCGAATTACCGAAATGTAATTCCGTTGTACTGATAAAAATCTCAAAATCAAGGATCGAAACTCATATTAATCGTTGGTAGCTGTGGTTGGTTTGACAAGATTCTTCTATGTTCTTCTAATTTGTGAACTAGGGTGTCAAAGTTTTAAATTAAATCTAACGTGTCGAACTAAAATGGATAAAAGGGTAAAAATGTAAAATAATAATTCCAGCATAAATAAAAAAGAAAAAACCTTTTTAAGTGTTATTTTTTTTGGGGAAATGATATGTACTGCAAGCAGTACATAATTTATGTACTGCAGGGGCATTTTTGTAATTTTGCAGTGGCAAACTTGTAATTTTAAGGGTATTTAGGGGGAGCAAAATCACCAAACTACCCCTGCAGTACATAAATTATGTACTGCTTGCAGTACATATCATTTCCCCATATATATATATGTATATATATATATGTATGTAGGTATGTATGTTGTATGTTGTATAATACTATGTAAACTAGTGTTGTTACATAATGAACATACATTTCAGAATGTTTTCAATGGAGCAATTGACACAACTAGTCTAACAACAGTGTGGGCAATGTCAGAGATTGTTAAAAATCCTAGAATTATGCAAAAGTTGCAAGCCGAAATCCGAATAAGTGTTTGGGAAAAAATCAAGATTAGACAAGTCAGATATCACAAAGATGACATACTTAAAACTTGTAATAAAGGAGACACTAAGAATGCATGCACCTCCACCAATGTTGCTTACAAGAGAATATGTGAGCCATATTCAAATTGGTGGCCACGACATCCTTCCTAGGACACGAAATCTGATCAATGCATGGGGAATAGGAAGGGATACAAAAGTCTGGACGGAGAATGCAGCAGAGTTTTATCCTGACGCTTTGAACGATCTGAAGTTATTGTAGATCAGTTTGAAGGGTATTACTTATGCACTTAACTGCAGAAGTTTTGATAGCAAATCTTTTATATTGGTTTGATTGGAAGTTACCAAATAGAATGAAGAACCAAGATTTGGACATGGTAGAGGAGGGATCTTTGCTTGTTCACAGAAAAACCCCTCTCTGCCTTATTCCCATCAAATACAACTGGCAAGACTAGTTAATCGATTAATCCTTAAACATCTTGCGATTTCCTTTGTGGTTATATAATATTATGTTAACGTTTTGTTCAACGTTCTATCTGTAATAATCGATGAAGAAATTGATACTCTATTGTACTATATGGGATGCATGGCTTACATGACTCTATCTTGATCCCTCAAATAAACATGTATTGATTTGTCATCTGTGTGGCCTAAGGCACCTTTCATATTCTGAATGTAATTACTTATTAGTATTTCCTCATCTTCACATTTCTTATTCTTATTTCTTATTTAAAAGGGTATCCCCGGTTAGGGTTAACCCCGGGATGACGAGTCTTTGACTCCTGATGTACGCAGTCTATCCGGAGCGAACCCCATGACCGTTTCTTTTCCCTTCCCTGGTCACCCCAAATGTTTACCTTAGTGAGGGTTCGAACCTGGGTCTCTTGTGAGAACACCAAGTAATAAATTTGAGTTTATACTCATACAAGTTCCTATTGTTATAAATTTTATAAGGGACCCAAGTAATTCATTTGACAGCAGGTAACACGATAAAAAGCAGTACTTTCTACAATTTGTCTAGGGGAACTACAGTATAACTCAAGGCATATCAAATTTCAATGGGACAAGCAGAAGTATTAATCTTAATAATCTCTATAACTTTCAGTTGTACAGAGGGGGAAGATAAATCAAAGCAATACTACACGACAAAATGCCAAACCTATTAAAGAGTAAAGGCTACATAAACTCAGCATCTATAGAAGACGAAACATGTAGGAGGACATCTAAAAGTGGTAACTGATATACATTGTTACAATAATTCACATAATTAGTTGATTACCAGTATCATCGACGATCATGATCATCTTTCTCCTTAGCAATCTGCTGCCTCTGTTTCTCAACAAGTTTATCAAGAGCAGCTTGCACAGCATCATGTCCACCAATAAGCAACCGAGTAATGATTTCGGGATCTTTCTCAAACCTAGCTTCCTCAAACTCCTTTCTGGCATTTGCTCGGAGAACATACCGCCACAAAACACCATGTGAATCAGGCCACATGATATAACGAGTTGCACGAATTATGTCTCGGTATAGACCCAGTACTTCACGACGCGTTGTAATAAGTCTTTGCCGAGTCAATTTTTCCTCTTCATCGTCATCGTAGCTCTTTTGATTCTTCACCACATGTCATTCCAACAGCTCCTCCACACTATCTGGCCCGTGATTCAAGCAATAGCATTTGTGCAAATGGTTAAAATATAGGTTGGAATGAAGGGAATTTGTTAGGGCCCGATATTTCCCCATAGTTGCTGCCATCTCCTATTTCACACAGTATGGTAGTTCTGTGTCATAACGTATAACGTAAGTAAAAAAACTTTCATAAATTATCCAGAGGGGCTATAAGACGGTGCATCATTCGTAATCATACAGAACGACCATCAACTTTATCAGAAATCAGCCATTGTGTTGTATACTAATATTTCTTTCGCATAGAGTATTAAAAGGACAGTTTACGCAAAACCAAATACTTGGATACATTAATTCATGATTGTAACAATAAGGAAGAAGCGGCACAGAAACATTGCAGATTGTAATGCATACACGTTTAACATCAGTAATATTTTCACATTGTCTACAAACATCAAATGGGATTTGAACTGATTATTGCAATTTGCAAAAAATAAAAATGAAAATGAAACTTTTACGATCAAAATAATTATTTTTAGATCACACGACCATTAATTACAATTCAAAAGATGTAAAAGCTATTTAAATTACCTGAATATCAAGTTTAGGGAATCAATCAGTCGGTTGAAGTTGCTGTGATTTGGGAATTAGGGTTTCGTGAATACAAACATGACCTCTGAAGTGGAAAATGGAGGATTAAAAAAATGGAGAAATGATATGTACTGCAAGCAGTACATAATTTATGTACTGCAGGGGTAGTTTGGTGATTTTGCTCCCCCTAAATACCCCTAAAATTACAAGTTTGCCACTGCAAAATTACAAAAATGCCCCTGCAGTACATAAATTATGTACTGCTTGTAGTACATATCATTTCCCCTATATATATATACATATATATATATATATATTATACATACATATATATATATACATATATATATATGTATGTATATATATATATTTATGTATATATATATGTATGTATATATATATATGTATGTATATACATATCATTTCCCCTATATGTATGTATATATATATATGTATGTATAATATATATGTATATATATATGTATGTATATATATATATGTATGTATATACATATCATTTCCCCTATATGTATGTATATATATATATGTATGTATAATATATATATATGTATGTATAATATATATATATACATATATATATATATATATATATATGTATATATATAGGGTAGTGATCAAGAGGGAAGTGTCTTTTTTGGGGGAAGGGGGGAAGCATTAGTATTCATCAAGAAGCATATTACAATTATCAATCAAAACGTCAATAAAAATTATTTTTACCGGTAAATATTAATCAAAATCGATGCTATAAAGAATATTTTAACGAATTAATTTCATTTTTAAGTCATAACATTAGTTGATGAATATTTATTTAATAAATTGTTAATATTCACTGTGATGAATATTAACTAATATGCATCACGATGCATATTAAAACTTCACATTATTTGAAAATATTTTTATTGTTAATATTCATCACAATGCATATTAACTAATATTCACCGCGATGCATATTAACGGATTTGGATCTAATATTCATAAATCGATGTTATAACTTGTAGAAAGAATTTATCAAGGAAGCTTAACATTCATAACATCGATTCTGATTAACATTTACTAAATTTCAGTTTGCGTTTTTCGAGATTTGTATGGGTGAAGGTAATATGTTTCTTGATGAATACTAACGCTTCCCCCCTTCCCTCAAAAAATGCGCTTCCCTCTGGATCAGAAAGTCCCTCTGGTGAAGGTAATATATATATATATATATGAAAAGTCCCTACACGTCATTAATTTATATTCTATGTTTGTAGTAGATTCTAATAAGATGTAATTGGACTGCAGGGGATAGTCAGTTATGGTTGTCGCATTTGATTTGCAGACTTTCATTCTGCGTGCTAGAGTGCTGAAGCTGTATAGGCAAGCTCTAACAGTTGCTAAAAGAGAACCTGCTTTCACTAAAGGTGAACACTTTTAATGCAACAGAACCATATGGTTGCAATGAGTCGGGTGAAAAAGCATGTTTATCCAAGTAACAATCATTACCATTTAAATTTTTACATTTGACTGGAGGCTAGATGAGTCGGGTGGGTTAACTATCGGGTCAAAACAAGCTGAGCAAGGTTGGGTTGACCCAAAACACGTTTTATATAAAATCTTACAACAATTTGTGTGTCAATTACGATACCAAAGATTCTATTATTTCAGTAACAATCATTTTGAGCCAACTTTATACTTTTATAGAGTTACCTGTTTGACCCGTTATATAGTGTCCCAATGTTTGAGACACAAGTCATTTTTGACTTCACGGTATATATAGTGTTCCAATGTGACATTGTTGGTCTCTTTACATCTTCGTTGCAAACTTTTATTCTCAATTTGTTTGTGGCATAGTAGCAATTTTGATATAATTGCCTTATTGTGTTTTACACTTGCGATGTGAACTGTTTTTGCTTTTCAACATTTTAGGTTTAGTAGTTCGGGGACACCTGCACATACTTCTCTAACAACCACAAGTGCACCCCTCTTTATGTCAGACTCGACCACATCTCGAATCCTAATCTCACCCTATGGAACATATAACATACCAACTATGTCAGCAATGACCACATCTCCAATTCTTAACTCAACCTACGGAACATTTAACAATCCTACTATGACCACATCTCCCATCCTTAACCCACCCTATGAAACAGCGGGGCAATCTTTCACCATTGCTATTATGTGGTCCAAGTTGTGTGGGATAATGCATCCAACTACGTTAAGGCGGGTAAGTAAACTACTTTCTGTTCGAATATCCATTAGTCAGCTGTCTATTTGGACCTTTATTACAACTACTATCTGTTTGAATTTTTTTTATTAGGTGCGATGTTAGAAGCCACCAGAAAGCATCTGTATTGGACTCTATGTGCTGCTCATTGCATTGATCTAATGTTGAAAGACATTGGAAAGATACCTGAGGTTCGAACTTCTTTGAAAAATGCTATGTTCATGAATGGTTATATATATAACCATGTCGGTCTTGTGAACATGATGAGGTGATTTACGAAGCAAAGAAATCTGCATAGGCCCGCCATCACTCGCTTTGCAACATCATTCATCACTCTTGCACAAATCCACAAGCAAAAGAACAACTTGCGAAAGATGATTACTTCCCAATAATGAAATGATTGCAAGTGGTCACGGGAGCCCGGGGGAAAGAGACTAACCTCCATTATTCTACAAGAAAGATTTTAGAGAAACATTGTATATGCTCTTAAGTTGACGGGACCTCTTGTTAAGGTCCTTAGAATCGACGATGGAGATAAAAAGTCAGCCATGGGTTATATCTACGAGTCCATGGATAGGGCTAAGGAGACCATTGTCTCGAGTTTCTTATATTAAGAGGAGCACTATAGGACAGCATTCAAGTATATTGATGAAAGGTGGAATTGCCAACTTCATAGACATCTGCATGCTGCTGGTTTTTTTGTTTTTTTTTAAAAACCCAGAGATGTATTATGAAAATCCAGAAAATGCGACATGTAAAGAAGTAGACAGGGTTGTACGCTTGCATTCAAAGGTTGGTTCCCGACGTGACAACTCAAGTCTCAAGACAAGATTGGGCAGCAGTTAGATTTATATCAAAATGCCCAAGGTCTTTTTGGCAATGCCATGGCTTATTGCATCGTTAAAGATGAACATATATACACAAGCATAAGATTAAAGAACAACTTTTAAGAATATAGCTTATTGCATCAACATTTAAATGACCAAACTTTTGCTGAAAATAGAAGTTAGCATTTGTACCTACATCAGATGCATGTGTAATGCTGGGAAGCTATAATTAACTGCATACTGTATCCAACACAGAGATGTAATCTGTTACAACAAAAAGAGAAAAAATAATATTTTATTAGCATATACACATAACAAAAGATACAAAGGTTTTAGCAAAAAGAAGAAACAATGAATTCAACAAATCAAAGAACCAATTTATTTTATTTAAAAAAAAACATGAATTAAACATATCACAGAAGCAATTATATGAAGTAATGAACTTTCATGTAAACAAAAATCAGATCTTGAAAAAAATTGAATCTTTGGGTTAACATTCAAGTAGATCGTGGATACACGAATAGAGATGAATACTTTAAGAGATTAGACGAATCCTCGTAATCGATAACTGTAATTCGATTTGTTGGAACGACAATCGGGACTTCACTTTGGTGAAATGTCAGTCTATCAGATCGACTGATTTGCCGACAGAAAACTGGGATCTCGAATTAGGGTTTTATTTTTCTTTAATTTGGAGGAAAGTACAAGGTAGATGCGGATCGAAAGTCAGCGGCGGTTGAAGTCATGTACTAGTATATTTTTGTACATGTATGTATAGCATCACTCGAGCCATACTACTAGCGGTGTGCAAATTTCGGGTAGAACCGAAAATACCCGACAACCAAACCGGATCAGAACCGAACTCGAAATAACCAAGAATATTTGGTCCGGTCATCCGTATTTCAATTTGTAGATTTTCGAGACTCTAATCGGTCAGGACTGAACCGGAAAAAAATAGTCCTAACGGATATAGTAGTATTACTAATATATCTGTTGGGGCTTCATTTTTTTTGGGTAGAGTTGGGACTTCATTTTCCAAAGGCACAAACACAAACGGTACCCCACCGCCACCAGCCCACCACCACCTTCATTTTTCTTCATACCAAAATTCTAGTAATATAAACTTTATTCAATTACTCTAAATCTTTTTAAGAATCAGTCATTTTTCCATATTTTTCTCAACAATCTTGTTACAAAAACAGTATAAAGTTTCCATCTATTTTCAGCCCTCAATTCATTAAAAGATAACAATTTTATTCATCATTGAATAGTGGTATATAATATATTAACAAAAAGTTTCAAATTGATGGGTTCTATGTCCTGTCAAATGGGTATCTTTTTTTTGGTTTTCTTGTTCATGTTCAGGTGTGTTTTTGTGGAATCAAAAGTTGAGAATGGGACTGTTTTTATTGATGGGGAAAGTGGGATTGCAGAGATTGATAATGATTTTATTTGTGCTACTATGGACTGGTGGCCACCTGAAAAGTGTGATTATGGTACTTGTAGCTGGGATCATGCTTCACTCCTCAATGTGGTATGTCTATTTGTTTACTTTTTTGGAAAGGATAATTCTTTTAATTTCAGAAAATCAAATAAAAAAGAGGGGAAAATGAATTATCTGATTATATAGGTTTTTATGTTTGAAGAATTAAGTCAATTAACCATTATTTACTAAACTTTGGTTGATAATTCATTTAATTAGCTTTAATGTACAGGGGTCTAAATATGTTGATGAATGAGTTCTTGTTTTTGTAAATTTTCCAGCACTTTTGTTAGTTAGCATAGCATCCTTCCCATTTGACGTTTATATCATGTCTCGATTGCATGGACTTGATATTACATGTTTGTGAAAAGACTATTGAATGTTTAATAGGTTTAATCATTTGTTTAGTTTATTTATGAATATATTCTTGTTTCACAATTTTGGTTTCTACATTTATAACTTATTTATAGGTATCCATATATGATTATTCTTCGTCTTTTTTTCTTTGCAGGATCTTAACAACATGATTTTTCAAAACGCAATCAAAGGTGTAGAGTACTTCCTTGTCACTTATTGTGCTCCACTTCTGACATTATGAAAGTCAGTGTTAGCATTTTCTAAACTCATAATTGATGGAGTAGATACTTTTAGTGTTTTTAAATCTAAAATGTTTCAGCTTGTAACAAATCTCTTTATAGTTCAATGTAACTCATAACTAGGAACCTACTAGAAAACAACTTTACGAATATTGGAGTCAAAAGTCGAGTCATTTGACACACCAAAATAAATTTCTAAATTCTGATGTGAAAATAGCTTACAGTTTCGCCTTTTCTTGAATAATGATGCAGCCTTTTCACCGTTAAAGATTAGATTAGGAGGGAGTTTGCAAGACGAGCTTTTCTATGAAACTGAAAATCAAACAGAACCTTGCACCCCCTTCGCCCAAAACACCTCAGCAATGTTTGGTTTTAATGCGGGCTGCCTGCCTCTAGCCCGATGGGATGAACTAAATAGTTTCTTCAGTAAAACCGGGTAACTAATATTACATATTTTTGTCTTTAAAATTTTGGTCTCATTTCGTGTTTTAGAAACTAAATCGACTCATTTAGTCTTTCTATCCAGGGCTGTAATTATATTTGGATTGAACGCTCTCAATGGGAGAAAATTATTAGCTGATGATTCATCTGGTGGTGCTTGGGACTCCACTAATGCTGAATCTTTCATACGTTATACTGTTAAGAAGAATTACACGATGTATGCTTGGGAACTCGGTAAGTCATCCAGCCCAACACTATTTTCCTACTATTTTGGCTTTTTCCAATATATATTTTGCTTTATGAAGTTGCTTATTTCCGTTTTTGAATGTAACTTATTTTGGGTACGGATTGGAGACATGTGACATATCTATGACTTCAGGTTACAACACAATTTTCTAGAGGTGGCAATTCTGACCATTTACTCAAGACTGGGTCGATCAGGGTTGTGATTTATCTCAAACGGGCGAATGGGTCAAATAAAAAAATGAACAGGGGAATGGGTCAAATGGGCCGAATCAATCAAACTGGGTAAAAGTCGTCCAAAGTCTATATTTATACTACCTAGCATTTTTGTGACTAAATAAGGTTGATAGTGGCTACCTAGACAAGCCCACAATTGGCTGCCTATCCATAATGTAGGGGCATACCTGACTTGTTCAGCTGTTGTGGTTATGGGGTTGCCAGGGGGTTCAAGTCCTGACCTTGTACTTTTTGTGGCAAAGATGTCCCACCCATTACCAACTGAGCTACGCGCCATTGGTTGTACAACCTACCATTTTGATTCAAAGATCTAAGTTAGTAGATTACAATTTATTTAGTGTTATTATAATGTTTTTGAATCATAATTTAAAATTAGTATGGTAAGAGTTTCTAAAAAAAGACCAGAAGTGTTTGTGGGTCAGCCCGAACCGACTTTTTTCACGAGTACTTTAAATGACCTGTTTAACCAGAGCACAGATTGATCCGTTAGTGCCTGCCCATCTTGTGACATCTACTATTTTTCTTTTCTGTTTAGTGTCGGTTTAAAGATTGAAATTCACTTGAGGCTCAGTAATTCACTCTTCATTTATTAGGAAACGAGTTAAGTGGAAGTGGGGTTGGAACAAAAGTAACAGCATCTCAATATGCCATTGATACATTGACCCTCAAAAACTTAGTAGAAGAAATTTATGATGGTATCGAGCCTAAGCCACGGATAATTGCTCCTGGAGGCTTCTTTGATGCAAGTTGGTTCAAGAAGTTCATAAATGAAACAACCGACATACTTGATGTGGTCACTCACCATATATACAATCTTGGTGCAGGTATCTTTTGTAAAAAGATTAGAGAACAGTTTAATTTCATAAAATGATTTTAAAGTTTAGAACTTTACATTGTTTTTTCAAACAGGAGTTGATAAAGACCTAGTTGATAAGATTCTTGATCCATCTTATCTTGATGGTGAGGCTGATACGTTTGAGCAACTCGAGAACATGCTAGAGACTTCTGGAACTTCAGCATCGGCTTGGGTTGGTGAGGCTGGTGGAGCTTACAATAGTGGCCATAATCTCGTGACTAATGCATTTGTGTTTAGTTTTTGGTAAGCAAAGCTTTATCTCCTAAAGATTCTATATTTATACAAAGTACTCATGTTGATGCATGAGGTTGTATCATTTTGTTTGATTGGTTTGACTGCTTTGTGGATGCTGTCATAACATGTACCCTGTGCATCAATGTGTATACTGTACAGGTATCTCGATCAGCTTGGAATGTCAGCTGTTTATGACACGAAGACATACTGCAGACAAACATTAATAGGAGGAAATTATGGACTACTTAACACAACTACTTTTGTGCCAAATCCGGATTATTACAGGTGAACTCTGACTTTTAAGGTCAAAGTTTGACTTTCTGAATTCAACATCAATATGGTTTTTCTGTAAAATGTATTACTAATGATTTAGTTAGAACCATTAATTTTAAAAGTTGGAAGTTAAATACGTGATTCTATTTCTCTTTGTATCAGCGCTCTTCTTTGGCATCGACTAATGGGAACAACGGTTCTCTCCACAAATATTACCGGGAGCAAGAATTTGCGCTGTTATGCACATTGTGCCAAAGAATCTGTAAGTTTGATGAACAAACTGTAAATCCTAATAAAAATAAATAAAATTGCTTTATAATTAAATTTAGTAAATATAGTTGCAAATGTATGCTAATTGTTAAATGTTTCTTCAGTTTTCATCTTATGCTTACAACTGGTATCAATTTGTCTTATAGGATGGAATAACACTCTTACTCATCAATTTAGACAACGTCACCACCATTAATGTGAATTTGACATCTAATACACTACTCAAATCTCGACCACAAATTCAATTGGTGACACAAGATACCGAAATGGGTGGATCAAAAACACGAGAGGAATACCATCTGACTGCAAAAGATGGAAACTTGCATAGTCAAACAATGGTGCTTAATGGGAAAGATTTGATATTGAATCCAGCAAGTGAGATACCTCCATTGGAGCCTTTGTATGTAAGCTCACTGGAACCAATAGTTGTGGCCCCTTACTCTATTGTATTTGCCCACATCCCATATCTTACTTTGGATGCTTGTGGCGATTCTGCCATGGAGTTGTAAGAGTACGAAAACTCATTGTATACCATCTTGTTCCTTTCTTTGTTTGCTTGTTTAATATCGAAAGCAGTTTTGTTGTCGTTGTTTACCGATGGTTTCATATAAATATTTGGAAGTTGTTTCAGAACGAAAGGTTGCTTGTTCGAGTTATGAAAATAGCTTTTGAAAGTAAAGAGTTGTAAAAAATGTTGTTGACAATAATTGAAAAATGGTTTTGCTAGCAACAACTGGTATTACTATTTACTATAGTTAACCAGTAACAATAAGAAAAATGGTTCTCGCAATGGTAACTTTGAGGTGGAGAACAACCCAGCCCATATTCGATTATATGTGAATTACAGGATTCACTTCGTCCATGTTAAAAGTGGAATTAGTGACTAGGTCCCAAAGAGTTGGTTACCCTTTCCATAATTACAGAGTATTAGTAGCTGTTAAATATTATAGGGCTATTAGCATTTCCTATACAGTAGTGCAGTTGGAAAAGAAAACTGAAAACCACAACCTTGAATAATTTCATTTTCATCGCACTAAATTAAAATAATAAATCAAATGTAATTAAAAATATAACATATTTGTCAATCTCAATAAAGCTTTATGACATCTTTCAATGAATAGTATATAAAAACTGCGGGTGCTGGGTTTGTACAAGCCTACAAGGTGACAAAGTTGACCGTTGACATTTGATTTTTATCTATCACTTTGACTAGAGTGCCCATAACCAAAAACCTGCTATTACAATCACATGATCATCAACATTCAATCAAATCAAATATCAGATATATAAATGTCAATGAATAAGCTAGTTCAAGAAATAGCGGCAGACTGTAATGAGCAGCTGCCGGAAAGATATATACGTAAACATGATGAAGAATACGGTCATGCTACCACCACCTATGATGCCACATCTCCTAAGACTGCCCAGATTCCTATTATTGATTTTAGTCTTTTAGCTTCATCGTCAACGCTAGAGCTCGAAAAACTAAATTGCAATTTCAACTTGGGGCTGCTTTCAGGTCTATATCTATCTTTGTTACAATCAGTTGAGTTAGAATATTTGAATTACGTGCCGTTACTTGTCGTTAGTTAAATGATGTGATATTTGCCGAATGTAAATGATCTAATTGTCTGGACATTTAAGTCAACTAGTCAGTAAACACTTTTAGGTGAGATCTAATTAATCATACAGAAAAGTGATTGGTAAGCTAAAATGAGTGTTCAAATGTATGCCTAACATAGAGATTGTCACACATAACAGCCAAATGTAAAGATGAGGTAATAGATGTCTAAGACATGTAGTAATGACGACCGGATTCCACATAACAACACTAATCATTCTCCTTTTGATTTGTTATTAAAAAAATCGGTACTCTTTGTTATAAGTTTCAGTTTTAAGGAATGAGTAGTTTGAAAGAGATGGATGAAATTGAATCAGTTTCCTTAGCTCAAAGAGCTTTGCTACCCGAATGTTCTAAGGATTACTATGTTTGTGGATAAATTTTCGTATGAAATATCATTGGTTTCCAGGCAATTAACCATGGAATTGAAAGTTCATTTTTGGAAAACGTGCACGAAATCAGCAAATTTTTCTCTTAACTACCAGCGGATGAGAAAAAAAATTCCTGAGAGAACAAAATGATGTTGAAGGTTATGGGCATGACATGGTTCTCTCTGATAAACAAACTCTTGATTGGACTGATAGGCTTTATCTCACTGTTCTTCCACAAGACCAACAGAGACTTCAATATTGGCCTCAAAATCCCACTTACTTCAGGTAAACCTCATTTTATAGTATTTTATCATATTAAATTATTAATATTTTGAAAATACATTGCTGGATACACTTGCAATTGTGATGTCTCAGGGAAGTTCTTGATGACTACAGCTCTAAAATAGAGTTGATCAATGTGGTTGTACTTAAGGCCCTGGCTAGATCACTAAACTTGGAGGAAATTTGTTTTTTGGACCAATATGGGACGACTGCAAAGATGCAAGCAAGATTTAACTACTACCCTCCGTGTCCATGGCCTGAAAAAGTGTTGGGAGTCAAACCGCACGCTGATGGTTCAGCCATCACCGTTCTGTTGCAAGACAAAGAGGTTGAAGGTCTTCAACTTTTGAAAGATGATCAATGGTTTGGAGTTCCTATTGTTCATGATGCTCTTACAATTAACGTAGGTGATCAAATCGAGGTAACATGTAACTCCAGTTCAGTCTTATTTGTCAAGATATACTTTTATTAGATATCAAGAAGACATAAAGCTTTGGACAGTCAGCTCTTTTAGGAGTCACTGAAGTTTACTGTAATTTTTTACTTTCGGGTCATGTATGGTGTTTTCCTGTTACTAAACTAGTTACAGTTTGTTAAGTTTAAGAGTATTAGGCTAGTGAGTGTCAGCTTACTGAACTAAGTTGGCTGTTAGTAAAGGTGGCAAAATCGGTCGGATGAGTAGTGAGTCCAAATGGCTTTGGGTCAACACATGTACTTTTTATAGCTTTGGGTCAAAAGGGATTGTTCAGGTTGACCTATAAAGATTCTTATTGGCTCATTTCTAAGATGTCAGGAATAAGAATGTATATGTTTACAAAAACTTGTTACGCGTATAAAAATTAGTCTACTTTTTAATAAATGGTGTTAAACAGGTTGTATGCCACTTTGTATGGAAACCTTTCAAACCATTCAACTTGCAACATTCAAATTTAGGTAAACTTTCTATTATACCCATCTGAGGCTTTGTAAGTAGAAGTGTAAAACTCAACCCAAATTGACCCATGTGTAGATAATTGAGTCAAATTATCCTATTTAGGTGTTAGATTTCAAGTGGATGGTACACACTTTTTACTATGATCGACAATAGCACACAGTACAGAAGCCAGATACATGTAATGTAACAGTAATATCCTGATACCCGCAATTCCTTACTATGATTTTCATTAATTAGCTTCGTTTGAAATATGGTGCAACTGTTTGTTTCTGTAGCAGGCTCAGATGTACATAAAGTAGAAATAAAAATAGTGATCCAAACTTTTGCAACTGTTAGTCAAATCATAGAAGTTTGCACTTAGTTTGGCAATCCACATCTGAGTATTGGATTGGTATTTAAATTTGCAGGTAATGAGTAATGGGATATTCAAGAGCCCGGTGCATAGAGTGTCTGTAAACTCAAAAAGTGAAAGGATGACAATGGCAATGTTCTGCATGCCGCAAACCAAAAAAGATATAGGACCTGTGGAAAGCCTCATTACAAATGAGACACCGAGGTTATACAAGAATGTCACTTTTACTCTTGATTTCTTTTTCAAGAATTACCAGCAAGGTAGGAGAGCAATTAATGCTTGCAAGATTTGACTATGCTCAGAAGGTGGTCTTAAACCTACTCGAGTTTCGCGATGTTTAAACTTCTTATAGTTTTGTTTACATGATATTCACGAATGAGATGTACAAAATAAAAAGGCTCCTACGGGAATTAGTCTCGATGCCATTTTGGTCATATCCACTTTCGGTTTAATTTTAATTACTTTTCACTGCTGAAGGCTAGTACTTGTACTCCCTCTGTCCAATTGTTATTGTCTAGCCTTCAGTTGTAAATAAGTGGTATCAGTCACCATACGCTTATCAGTTTCAATTGCTTGCTGATACCAATCAATCATGGAATCAAAGTCTCGTTCATGGAAAGTCCATTTGCACTTTCTTACTTTTTAGCTACATCATGTATAGTACTAATAACGGTATATCTTACAAAAAATGAAGGTTAATTGTTATACAATTGCATGTTATATTAAATACCCATCTAGACACATTCAAAAAGTTGAGGGAGATCCAAGAAACCCATCCCCTATAAATAGGGGAGTTGATAGATACAACACCAAAATTGTTTCATACACCATACTGTACAAGATTTAAAGCTCACAGTACAAGAATACTGTAGCATGACTTTGTTATTTGAATCAAATTATATGTTGTATTTATCACCACCCATAAATATTAACCAAGTTGATCCATAAATAATCAATGAGTCTAAAATTACCATCTCTACATCTAAGTAGATGCTTAATTGCTGACTATACCTATTTTATAAAAGTTAGCTGAAAGTCAGTTAGTATTTAACATACATTTACATAATTTTATATAGCATCACTCGAGTCATACTAGTGTCATACTATTTCTGTTGGCACTTCAATAACATATTCCAAGCAGACTAGTCTGAACAAAGCACAAACACAAGCGGTACCCCACCGCCTCCAGCCAACCACCTCCATTTCTCTTCATACCAAAATACTAGTAACATAAATTTTATTCAGTAATCCTAAATCTTTTCAAGAATCAGTCGTTTTCCCATAATTTTCTCAACAATCTTGTTACAAAAACAGTATAAAGTTTCCATCTTTCTTCATCCCTCAATATATCAAAAGATACACTTTTTATTCATTATTGAATAGTGATATATATTAACAAAAAGGGTCAAATTGATGGGTTCTATGTCCTGTCAAATGGGTATCTTTTTTTTGGTATTCTTGTTCATGTTCAGGTGTGTTTTTGTGGAATCAAAAGTTGAGAATGGGACTGTTTTTATTGATGGGGAAAGTGGGATTGCAGAGATTGATAATGATTTTATTTGTGCTACTATGGACTGGTGGCCACCTGAAAAGTGTGATTATGGTACTTGCAGCTGGGATCATGCTTCACTCCTCAATGTGGTATGTTTATTTGTTTACTTTTTTGGAAAGGATAATTCCTTTAATTTTTCAGAAATCGAATAAAAAAAGGGGAAAATGAATTATTTGATCATATAGGTTTAATATATATTTGAAAAATCAACCATTATTTTCTCAACTTTGGCTGATAATTCTTTTAATTAGCTTTAGGGGGTGTTTGGCCCGGCTTCTTTAAGGGCTTTCTAGCTTATTATGTTATGATATAGCCCTTTTTGAGGTATGTTTGGATAGGCTTTTATTTTATGTGGCAGCTTTTAAGAATAAAAAGGGTGAATAAACTAAAAGCCAAAAGCACTATATTCCTCGCTTTTAGATAACGCATAAGCTAAAAAGCTTAAGCCAAGCCGAGCCAAACACCCCTTAATGTACAGAGGTCTAATCAATTGATTAAATATGTTGATGAATGAGTTCTTGTTTTTGTAATTTTTCCAACACTTATGTTAGTTAGCATAGCATCCTTTCCATTTGACCTTTATCATGTCTCATTCTCATTTGTGGGTCCAATAATATAGTTAATTTTCTATCACGTCTCTATTGCATGGACTTGATGTTACATGAATGTGAAAAGACTATTAAATGTTTTTAAATTAATCATTTGTTTAGTTTATGAGTATATTCTTGTTTCACAATTTTGGTTTCTACATTAATAGTTTATAGGTATCAATATATGATTATTCTGCGGCTATTCTTCTTTTCAGGATCTTAACAACACGATTTTTCAAAACGCTATCAAAGGTGTACGGTACCCCCTTGTCTCTTATTGTGATTTACTACTTCTGACATTTTGAAAGTCGGTGTTAGTATTTTTTTAAAATTGAGATTGATATAGATACTTTTAGTGTTTTAAATCTAAAATGTTTCTGCTTGTTAAGAATCTCTTTATAGTTCAATGTAACTCACATCTAGGAACCTACTAGAGTACAACTTTACAAATGTTGGAGTCAAAACTGGAGTCATTTGACACACCAAAGTCAAATTATATTGTCTGATATGAAAATAGCTTACAGTTTCGCCTTTCTTGAATAATGATGCAGCCTTTTTACCGTTAAAGATTAGATTAGGAGGGAGTTTGCAGGACGAACTTTTCTATGAAACTGAAAATCAAACCGAAACTTGCACCCCCTTCGCCCAAAACACGTCAGCAATGTTTGGTTTTAATGCGGGCTGCCTGCCTCTAGCCCGATGGGATGAACTAAATAGTTTCTTCAGTAAAACCGGGTAACCAACATTACATCTTTTTGTCTATAAATTTTTTGTCATATTTCGTGGTCTAGAAACTAAATCGACACATTTAGTCTTTCTATCCAGGGCTGTAATTATATTTGGATTGAATGCTCTCAATGGGAGAAAATTGTTAGCTGATGGTTCATCTGGTGATGCTTGGGACTCCACTAATGCTGAATCTTTCATACGTTATACGGTTAAGAAAAATTACATGTTGTATGCTTGGGAACTCGGTAAGTCATCCAGCCGAACACTTTTTTGAACTATTTTGCCTAATTTTATTTAATTTCAGTTTTGTATAGTTGCTTATGTTCGTGTTTGAATGTAACTTATTTTGGGCATGGTTTGGAGACATGTGACAAATCTATGACTTGAGGTTACAACACAATTTTCTAGAGGTGGCAATTTTGCACCCATTTATCCAAGACTGGGTTGATCAGGGTTGTGTTTTATCTCAGACGGGCCAATAGGTCAAATAAAAAGATTGAATGGAAAGGGGAATGGGTCAAATGGGCCAAATCAGTCAAACTGGATAAAAATCGTCCAAAGTCTATTTTTATACAACCTACCATTTTGGTGGCTAAAAAAGGTTGATAACCGGCAAATCAGACCGGCCCACAATCGGCTGCCTATCCATAATGTAGGGGGCATACGTGACTCACTCAACGATTGCGGCAAGGCTTGAACTCGTGTCCTTGTGCTTTTTGTGGCAAAGATGCCCTCACCAATTGCCAACTGAGCTATGCACCATTTGCTATACAGCCTACCATTTTGATTCAAAGATCTAGATTAGTATATTACTACTTATTTAGTGTAATTATAATGTTTTTGAATCATAATGTAAGAATTAGTTTAGTAAGAGCTCCTTAAAAGGACCAAAAGTGTTTGTGGGTCAACCCGAAACGGCTGATTTCAGGAGTACTTAAAATGACCTGTTTAACCAGAGCACATTTTGACTCGTTATCCAACCTGCTCGGACCTGCCCATCTTGTGACATCTACTATTTTTCTATCTTTTCTGTTTAATGTCGGTTTAAAGATTAAATAATTTACTTTGAGGCTCACTAATTCACTCTTCATTTATTAGGAAACGAGTTAAGTGGAAGTGGGGTTGAAACAAAAGTAACAGCATCTCAATATGCCATTGACACATTGACCCTCAAAAACTTAGTAGAAGAAATTTATAATGGTATCCAGCCTAAGCCACGGATAATTGCTCCTGGAGGCAACTTTGATGCAAGTTGGTTCAAGAAGTTCATAAATGAAACAACCGACATCCTTGATGTGGTCACTCACCATATATACAATCTTGGTGCAGGTATCTTTTGTAAAAAGATCAGAGAACAGTTTAATTTCATAAAATGATCATAAGTTTAGAACTTTACATTGTCGTTTCAAACAGGAGTTGATAAAGACCTAGTTGATAAGATTCTTGATCCATCTTATCTTGATGGTGAGGCTGATACGTTTGAGCAACTCGAGAACATGCTAGAGACTTCTGGAACTTCGGCATCGGCTTGGGTTGGCGAGGCTGGTGGAGCTTACAATAGTGGCCATAATCTCGTTACTAATGCATTTGTGTTTAGTTTTTGGTAAGCAAAGCTCTATCTTCCTAAGATTCTATATTTATACAAAGTACTCATGTGGATGCATGAGGTTGTATCATTTTGTTTGATTGGTTTGACTTCTTTGTGGATGCTGTCATAACATGTACCCTGTGCATCAATATGTATACTGTACAGGTATCTCGATCAGCTTGGAATGTCAGCTGTTTATGACACGAAGACATACTGCAGACAAACATTAATAGGAGGAAATTATGGATTACTTAACACAACTACTTTTGTGCCAAATCCAGATTATTACAGGTAAACTCTGACTTTTAAGGTCAAACTATGACTTTCTGAATTCAACATCAATATGGTTTATCTGTAAAATATATTACTAATGATTTAGTTAGAACCATTATTTTTAAAAGTTGGAAGTTAAATGTGTGATTCTATTTCTCTTCGTACCAGCGCTCTTCTTTGGCATCGACTAATGGGAACAACAGTTCTCTCCACAAATTTTACCGGGACCAAGAATTTGCGCTCTTATGCACATTGTGCCAAAGAATCTGTAAGTTTGATGAACAAACTGTAAATCCTTATCAAAATAAAGAAAATCCCATTATAATTAAATTTAGTTGCAAATGTATGCTAATTGTTAAACGTGTCTTCAATTTTCATCTTATGCAATGTACTCACCTTACTACTGGTATTCATTTGTCTTATAGGATGGAATAACACTCTTACTCATCAATCTAGACAACGTCACCACCATTAATGTGAATTTGACATCTAATACACTACTCAAATCTCGGCCACAAATTCTATCGGTGACACAAGATACCAAAATGGGTGGATCAAAAATACGAGAGGAATACCATCTGACTGCAAAAGATGGAAACTTGCATAGTCAAACTATGGTGCTTAATGGGAAGGATTTGACATTGAATCCAGCAGGTGAGATACCTCCATTGGAGCCTTTGTATGTAAGCTCACTGGAACCAATAGTTGTGGCCCCTTACTCTATTGTATTTGCCCACATCCCTTATCTTACTCTGGATGCTTGTGGCAATTCTGCCATGGAGTTATAAGAGTATGAAAACTCATTGTATACTATATTATTCCTTTCTTTGTTTGCTTGTTTAATATCGAAAGCATTTTTGTTGTCGTTGTTCACCGATGGTTTCATATAAATATTTGGAAGTTGTTTCAGACTGAAAGGTTGCTTGTTCGAGTCATGAAAATAGCTTTTGAAAGTAAGGAGTTCTAAAAAATGTTGTTGACAATATTTGAAAAATGGTTTTGCTAGCAACAACTCATATGACTATATAGTAGTCAAGTTACAATAAGAAAAATGGTTCTCGAAATAGTAACCTTACGGTGAGAGACAGACGACATAAAGGCAGAGGCTATAGGTTTATATCCCGGCCCATGTTCTGTTAGCTGTGAATTACAGGATTCACTCGGTCCCACTGAGTTGGTTACCTTTTCCATAAGTTTTATGATTAACTATTTAAGTTTTCCATCCAATATGGTGAGGAATCTGAATTCCTTTGTCTGACGGAATTCAAAGAATTCCAATTCCTTCCAATTCTCTGAAACAAACGCAATACACTGGGATCTGAATTCCATTCTGCCAAGCAAACAGGATATAGAAAGGAATTCAGATTCTAATTCCATAGATTCCTATGAATTCTGTGAACCAAACATGCCCTTAGTTGTTGCTCATGATCTTCAACGGCTATTGTTTCTTATACAGTAGTAAAGTTGGAAAACGACGACCACAATGAATTGTTTCATTTTCAGCGCATTAAAATATTAATAAATCTATATAATTAAAAAAATATCATATTTGTCAATCTCAATAAAATGTTTATGACACTCTATTCAAAGAGAGTATTTAAAACTGCGGGTGCTGGGATAGTACAAGCCTACAAGGTGACAAAGTTGACCGTTGACATTGGATTTATATCCATCACTTTGACCAGAAACCTGCTATCACAATCACATGATCATCAACATTCAATCAAATCAAATACAAGTTTATACATGTCAATGAATAAGCAAGTTCAAGAAATAGCGGCAGACTGTAACGAGCAGCTGCCGGAAAGATATATACGTAAACAAGATGAAGAATATGGTCATGCTACCACCACCTATGATGCCACATCTCCTAAGACTGCCCAGATTCCTATTATTGATTTTAGTCTTTTAGCTTCAGCATCAACGCTAGAACTCGAAAAACTAAAATCTGCAATTTCAACTTGGGGCTGCTTTCAGGTCTATATCTATCTTTGTTACAATCTGTTGAGTCTGTCTTATTGAATTATGTGCCGTTACTTGTTATTTAGTAAGTGTGATATTGCCGAATGTGAATGGATCTAATTGTCTGATTTTGACATTTAAGTCAACTAGTCAATAGTCACTTTGAGGTGAGATCTAAGTAATACAGGGAGTCATGTATATTATATTTTCACATATACTCGTATAAAGCTGGTGTTAACAGTTAATAACTTAGTACTAACGTGTGGTTATCATCTGTTATTTACTTTGCTAATAGTTTATCATACAGAAAAATTATTGGTACGCGTAAAATAAGTATTCTAACGTATGCCTAACAAAGAGACAAAGACATATAACACCCAATTGTAAAGATGTATGAAATGATAGATTGGATTACACATGACAATACTAATCATTCTCCTTCTGATTTACTTTTAGAAAAAGAATCAGTATACTGTTTCCGATATAATGAATGATTAGTTTGAAAGAAATGAATAAAATTGAATCAGTTTCCTTAGCGCAAAGAGCTTTGCCAACAAATGTTCTAAGGAATATTTTGTTTGTGATATATAATTTCTTATGAAAGATCATTGGTTTCAGGCAATTAACCATGGAATTGAAAGTTCATTTTTGGAAAAAGTGCACGAAATCAGCAAACTTTTCTTTAAACTACCACCGGATGAAAAAAAGAAATACTTGAGAGAACAAAATGATGTTGAAGGTTATGGGAATGACATGGTTCTCTCTGATAAACAAACTCTTGATTGGACTGATAGGCTTTATCTCACTGTTCTTCCGCAAGACCAACAAAGACTTCAATATTGGCCTCAAAATCCCACTCACTTCAGGTAAACTCATTTCTATAGTATTTTATTATATTAAATTATTAATATTTTGAAAATACATTCCTGGAAACACTTGCAATTGTGATGTCTCAGGGAAGTTCTTGATGACTATAGCTCTAAAATAGAGTTGATCAATGTAGTTGTACTTAAGGCCCTGGCTGGATCACTAAACTTGGAGGAAAATTGTTTTTTGGACCAATATGGGACGACTGCAAAGATGCAAGCAAGATTTAACTACTACCCTCCGTGTCCATGGCCTGAAAAAGTGTTGGGAGTCAAACCACACGCTGATGGTTCAGCCATCACCGTTCTGTTGCAAGACAAAGAGGTTGAAGGTCTTCAACTTTTGAAAGATGATCAATGGTTTGGAGTTCCTATTGTTCATGATGCTCTTACAATTAATGTTGGTGATCAAATCGAGGTAACATGTAACTCCAGTTCAGTCTTATTTGTCAAGATATATTTTTTTAGATATCAAGATGACATAAAGCTTATGGACAATCAGCTCTTTTAGGAGTCACAAAAGTTTACTGTAATTTTTGACTTCCGGGTCATATATGGTGTTTTCCTGTTACTAAACTAGTTACAGTTTGTTAAGTTTAAGAGTATTAGGATAGTAAGTGTCAGCTTACTGAACTAAGTTGGCTGTTAGTAAAGGTGGCAAAATCGGTTGGATGAGTAGTGAGTCCAAATGGCTTTGGGTCAACACATGTACTTTTTATAGCTTTGGGTGTGCAGGGATTGTTCAGGTTGACCTATAAAGATTCTTTTTGGCTCATTTCTAAGATGTCAGGAATAAGAATGTATATGTTTACAAAAACTTGTTACGCGTATTAATATTAGTCTACTTTTTAATAAATGGTGTTAAAAAGGTTGTATGCCACTGAGTATGGGGAAACCTTTCAAACTATTCAACATGCAATATTCAAATTTAGCTAAACTTTCTATTATACCCATCTGAGGCTTTGTAAGTAGAAGGGTAAAATACAACCCAAATTGACCCATGTGTAGATAATTGAGTCAAATTCTCCAATTTAGGTTTTAGATTTCAAGTGGATGGTACACACTTTTTACTATGATCGACAATAGCTCACAGTACAGAAGCCAGATACATGTAACAATAATATATTGATACCCGCAATTCCTTACTCTGATTTTTATTAATTATCTTCATATGAAATATGGTCCAACTGTTTGTTTCTGTAGCAGGCTCAGATGTACATAAATTAGATATAACATTAGTTATATAAACTTTTGCAACTGTCAGATTATAGAAGTTTGCTCTTAGTTTGGCAATCCCATCTGAGTATTGGATTGGTATTAAAATTTGCAGATAATGAGTAATGGGATATTCAAGAGCCCGGTGCATAGAGTGTCTGTAAACTCAAAAAGTGAAAGGATGACACTGGCAATGTTCTGCATGCCTCAAACCGAAAAAGATATAGGACCTGTGGAAAGCCTCATTACAGATGAAACACCGAGGTTATACAAGAATGTCACTTTTACTCTTGACTTCTTTTTCAAGAATTACCAGCAAGGTAGGAGAGCAATTGATGCTTGCAAGATTTGAGTATGCTCAAAAGGTTGTCTTAAACCTACTCGACTGTCACGATGTTTAAACTTCTTATAGTTTTGCTTACATGATTTTAATGAATGAGTTGTACAAAATAAAAAGGCTCCTAAGGGAATTAGGCTCAATGCCATTTTGGTTATATCCACTTGCGGTTTAATTTTGATTACTTTCACTGCTGAAGGATAGTACTTGTACACCCTCTGTCAATTGTTATTGTCTACTCTTCAGTTATCAATCAGTGGTAATAGTCACCATACGCTTATCAGGTTCAATTGCTTGCTGATACAAATCAATCATGGAATTGAAGTCTCATTTTTGGAGGAAGTCCATTTGTGCTTTCTTAATTTTTAGCTACTTAGAAGAAAAAATCATCAATCCTCCACAGCCCATACATTGTGTATAATACTGATAACTGTATAATCTTACAAACAGTATCGAATTGTTTTTTAGGATGGAATAACACTCCTACTCATCAACTTGGACAACACCACCACCATCCATGTAAATTTGACACTATATACACAACTCAAATCTTGGGCTCGAATTCAATTGGTAACACAAAATACAGAAATGGGCGGATCAAGAACACGTGAGGAATATCATCTGACAGTAAAAGACGGAAACTTGCATATTCAAACAATGGTGCTTATTGGGAAAGATTTCACAGTAAATACATGTTGGGCTAAATTCTTCTGTCAAATCATGTTTAAGTCTGTTCAAGGTTAGTACTGTTGGGCTATGAAGACTTAGTTCTGCTAGTAGAAGTTAGCTCTGTTCATTTATTGAAAACAAAGTTTTCCAGAGTTAGTTCTGCTAGTCATTCAAAGGTTAGTTCTGCCAAGCATCTACAGAGTTAGTGCTGCCAAGTGCCAAAGTTTGCAAGAATTAGTTCTGCCAGTTCAAAAAGATAGTTCTGCTCGTATTTCTGTTAATGCTTCTTAGTGGGTCTGCTTTCTACCAACTCTGCAACACAAGTACACCTACTGCAGACATGCTTTTGAGGAATAGTGCACGCTGCAGACAAGGAATGGTAATGCATTTAATGCAGGCGTGTTTCCTAGAAAAACTTGTCTTTGTAAAGTAGATTTTGTATAGATTTTATACAAGTTATTTAGTCTATAAGTATGTACTTGAGTCAAGTGTGTAAGTGTGCAAGTCTAAGTGAGAAATAAATTAGTCAAGTAGTAACCAAGCTTCAAGGTTCTCTTTGTAACCCTGATACATTTATGTATCCGTATTATTCAATAATAATATTGAGGCTTTTGATTATTGAATCACTTGTGTTCTTGTTTTGTTTACAACTCTATTTCAATTACATTACAAGTAACATAAATCTTCCACTTGATAAGTGTTATTTCGCAAACTGCTTGTCAAGAAATTCTTAGCTTGTGTCAATACATTTGTGTAAGCAAGTGTTATTGTGGGACCCCACAATTGGTATCAGAGCTAGTGTAAGCTTTGAATTCTGGAAGATCTAAAAAGAGCTGTGATCATTTAAGTTGTAGTATATCTTAAGCTTGATATTATACAATGGCATCAGAATTTGTAGAAGGTGTTCAAGTGTCTAAGATTCCTATTCTTAGACCAGATGAATACAACATGTGGAGAAACAGAATTAAGCAACACATGTTGCTTACAGATTATCAGTTATGGGACATTGTGGAAAATGGTCTCAAATACAAAGTTGATGCAAATGGTGTAAGGCTACCAAGGGTTGCACCAACAACAGAACAAGAAAGAAGGGAAAGAGATACTGAACTTAAGGCTCTAAGCACTTTGTTACTTTCTATTCCTAATGAATATCAAAGTGAGTTTGAGCAGGTTGATGATGCAAAGGTGCTTATGGAAGAACTAGATAAAAGATTTGCAGGAAATGAAAGCACCAAGAAGAACAAGAGGTCAATGCTCAAACAACAGTTTGAGAACTTTAGTTCTGTTAAATCTGAAACTTTGACTCAAGTCTTCAACAGATACGGAAAGTTTGTTGGTGAGTTAAAGAATCACAAGGTTGTCATAGACAAGGATGATCTTAATAGGAAGTTTTTAAGATCATTAGGTGAAGAATGGACTATATATACTGTAGGTCTTAGACAAAGGAGTGATTTGGATGATAAAGAGCTAAATGATCTATACAATGATCTTATAGCATTTGAGCCTGAGGTGGAAAGTAGGAAACAGAGTAGTGGTGAAGCACAGAGCTCACAGAATGCTGCATTTGTGTCCATGGGAAGAGCCAAAACAGATCCAAAAGGATATGGGTCTGTATCTACTGTGAAAAGTATAGGATCAAATTCACCATCTGTAGTACAAGAAAGGTCTGCAGATCAAGTGGTAGAGGCATTCTTTGCTAGTCATGTGAACTCTTCACTGACTAATGAAGAATTAGAACAGGTGAATCCAGATGATCTGGAGGAGATGGACATCAAATGGCAAATGGCTATGATCACCATGAGGGTGAAAAGATTCTTGCAGAGACCGGGAAGGAATAACTTTGCAGGAAAGAGAGATGATAATGTAGGGTTTGATAAGAGCAAGGTGGAATGCTATAACTGCCACAAATTGGGTCATTTTGCCAGAGAATGCAGAGCTCCTAGACAGGAAGTGAGTGGACAAAGATCTGGGGGTTATAATGCTACTTACAATGGATCACAGAAAAGAACCATTGCTGTTCAAGAGTCTACACCAAATGCTCTTGTATCACAAGATGGTATGGGATATGACTGGAGTGATCAAGCAGAAATGGAACCACAGAATCATGCATTGATGGCTATTGGAGAGGAAAGCACATCAGATGAAGTCCCCTATGAGGTACAAGCAAAATTATGTTCCAATGTATGTAAGAAAACTGTTAAACACTACAGGGATCATAATGCTAATATTTGCAAAGAACTTAGGGACTGGGACATTAGAAGCCAACATACAACCCTAGCAATAGAAGATCTAGAAAAACAAATTAAAGCATACCAGAAAAATGAAGAACAATATGATTATGATCTTAAGTATGCTCAATTTGAAAAAGATATGTTGCAGAATGGGGTTGATGAGTTAATTAAGAAACTGGCTGAAGTCACTGCTGAGAAAGAAAGTATCAAACTTACAGTGGCTGAGCTAGAGAATGCTTCTGAGAGTGTTCAAAATCTGATAAAGAGCCAAATCCATGATAAGATTAAAACTGGTTTAGGTTATAATCTTAACAATGTGCCTTCAAAAGAGTTGATGCTGTTGACAAGAAAGGGACACCCACAACCAAATTGGTTTGGGTTCCCAAGAGAACCTGATATTTTGTCGTTTGTATGTGCAGAGCAAGAAGAAAAGCCTATGGCATATTGATAGTGGATGCTCTAGGCACATGACAGGAGATAGAAGCAGATTGGAGGACTTCAAAGTTATTGATGGAGGTCCTGTTGCTTTTGGAGGTAATCCTAAAGGAGGAAGGATTACAGGAATGGGAAATGTCAACAGTGACAAGATGAGCTTCAATGATGTATACTTTGTTGAACAACTGAGGTACAATTTGTTAAGTGTTAGCCAAATAACAGAGAAAAAGAACCCAGTGTTCTTTAATGACACAGAATGCTGTATTCTTTCTGAGAAGTTTGTTCTTGATCCCAAAATGATTTTAATGAAAATTCCCAGAAAGAACAACATGTATAGCTGTGAATTGGCTAAATTTGTACCCAAACCTGAGTTGAGTTCTCTCATTTCAAGAGCAACTGTCAATGAATCTGACTTATGGCATAGAAGGATGTGTCACATGAATTTTAAAACAATAAACAAACTTGTTAAAGGAAAACTTGTCAGAGGTTTACCAGAGAAAACATATTCATGTGATGACCACTGTGTTGCATGTCAAAAGGGCAAGCAACACAAATCCTCTTATAAGGCCAAGACACTGAACTCTATTGACTCACCTTTACATTTACTGCATATGGATCTATTTGGACCAACAAATGTGAGCAGTATAGGTAAGAAGTCATATTGCCTAGTGATCGCTGATGATTATAGCAGATTTAGTTGGGTATTCTTTCTTAGAACCAAAGATGAAACTGGAGAAATTCTAAGGTCATTCATCATTAAGATAGAAAACCAAACCAACAGAAAGCTTAAAATCATTAGAAGTGACAATGGAACACAATTTAGAAATCAAGTGATGGACAAATTCTGTGAATCAAAAGGTATAGATAGACAATATAGTGTTCCTAGAACTCCTCAACAAAATGGAGTAGCAGAAAGGAAAAATAGGACACTTATTGAGGCTGCTAGAACCATGTTAGCAGATGCTAAACTACCAATGACCTTCTGAGCAGAAGCAATTAGCACTGCTTGTTATGTCCAGAACAGGGTATTAGTTGTTAAGCCTCACAACAAGGCACCTTATGAGTTATTCTTAAATAACAAACCTTTGGTTAGCTTTCTTAAACCATTTGGATGTCCTGTTACTATCTTAAATACCAAAGATCAATTAGGCAAGTTTCAAAGCAAAGCAGATGAGGGATTCTTTGTTGGTTACTCTTTTCAAAGAAAAGCATACAGAGTATTCAACAGTAGAACAAGAATAGTGGAAGAGACTCTAGATGTGACCTTTAATGAACACACACCTAATTCTTTAGGAAAAGGTCCAGCACATCTGTTTGATATTGATGCACTAACCAAATCTTTTAGATATGTGCATGAGTCATCAATTACAGGTACAAGTACAAATGTGAATACAGGTACAACTACAGGTCAACAATCAAACAAATCACCACAATTTGGCTTGTTTCCAACATGGCTACCTGACCCACCTGCAGTACTTGAATCTTCCACCCCTGATCAACAACAGAGTTCAGAACCCATTTTATCAAACTTGGATGATAATGGTGCATATGATGATGGAAATGCATCATCAAATCCAGAATGCTCTCAACAAGAAGAAGCATCAAATGAAGATGCACAAGAGGAGCAACAACCAACAAGGTTGGAAGTGTCAGAATCAAGTGGTCAAATGATTCAAGAAGACACAGATTTGGATCAGAATCTTACCAATTTGGAATCTGGGATAGAAATGGCAGCTGGTCCACAGTATCAAGCTCATAAAAGCTACATGCCATTGGACAATGTCATTGGAGCAATTGATGCTCCTATGCAAACAAGAAGGTCATCTAAAACTCTTGATGAAAATGCAAATTTTTCTTTGTTTGCTTGTTTTCTGTCACAAATAGAGCCCAAGAAAGCAGTTGAAGCTTTGAAAGATCCAAGCTGGGTTGAAGCTATGCAAGAGGAGCTACTTCAATTCAAAATTCAAAATGTGTGGACTTTGATGGATCTACCCAAAGGAAAATGGGCTATTGGTACCAGATGGGTATACATGAACAAAAAGGATGAGATGGGCATAGTGATTAAGAACAAAGCTAGATTGGTTGCACAGGGATACTCACAAGAAGAGGGTATTGATTATGATGAAGTATTTGCACCTGTGGCAAGAATTGAAGCTATTAGATTATTCTTGGCTTATGCTTCTTTCAAGAACTTCAAGGTATACCAGATGGATGTAAAGAGTGCATTCTTAAATGGGAAGATAGATGAGGAAGTGTATGTATGCCAACCACCAGGGTTTGAGGATCCCAAGCATCCAGATAAAGTGCTCAGATTGGACAAAACACTTTATGGACTGCATCAAGCTCCTAGAGCTTGGTATGATACTTTGTCTGTGTATCTGTTGAATAATGGATTCAAAAGAGGTGCCATAGACAAGACCTTGTTCATCAAAAGAATTGAAAATGATATCCTACTAGTGCAAATCTATGTAGATGATATTTTTTTTGGTTCAACAAGGGACAATTTGTGCAAAGAATTTGAATCTCTTATGCATCAGAAATTCCAGATGAGTTCAATGGGAGAATTGACTTTCTTTTTAGGTCTTCAAGTGAAGCAGAAAGTAGATGGAATCTTCATAAGTCAGGATAAATATGTTAAGGACATCTTTGATAAGTTTAAACTCAATAATGCAAAGATTGCAAGCACACCAATGGAAACACACAAGCCACTACTTGCAGATCTTGAGGGGGAGAGTGTTGATGAACATCTCTATAGATCCATGATAGTTTTCACTGATGTATCTCACATCCAGTAGACCAGATATCATGTTTGCAGTATGTGTGTGTGCAAGGTTTCAAACAAATCCTAAGTTGTCTCATCTTCATGCTGTGAAGAGAATTTTTAAATACCTAAAAGGTCAACCAAAATTAGGCCTATGGTATCCAAAGAATTCTTCCTTCAATCTGGTAGCATATTCTGACAGTGATTATGGAGGTAACAATTTGGACAGAAAGTCAACTTCAGGGGGATGTCAATTCTTGGGAGATAGACTAGTATCTTGGCAATGTAAAAAGCAAACCACTGTGTCTACTTCAATAGCAGAAGCAGAGTATGTGGCTGCATCAAGCTGCTGTGCTCAGATTCTATGGATTCAGAATCAAATGCTAGACTATGGTTTGACTTTTCTAAATACTCCCATGTATATTGATAACACTGCTGCTATAAGTATCATTAATAACCCTGTGAAACACTCTAAAACAAAACATATTGAAATTAGATATCATTTCATTAGGGATTGTAATGAGAAGAGATTAATTCAAAATTTTAAAATACATACGGATAACCAACTTGCAGACCTGTTCACAAAAGCATTTGATGTTGGAAGGTTTACATTTTTGGTTACTGGTATAGGTATGATAAATAGCTCATTATGATCATTATTTAATTTTAAAATGTTTTACACATGGGGTTTTACTTGATACTTTAGCATGTTACAGCAGATATTATAAGAGTCTCAATATTCAATACTCTCATGACTTAGTTCTGCTAGTATAGATAATGATTATCTTATTTAGTTCTGCTAGTACATTTTAATTCTGCTAGTTATATTGTGTGTTTAAGCTAACAGTGCAGGATTAAAGGCTCAAAGGTTGTTAGTTCTGCTAACTCAATTTTCAACAATATTAATTCTGCTAGCATAAATTAGTTCTGCCAAAACTATTAATAAAAAGGTGACGTGGACTTGTTCAAGTGTGCAGAAAAGTTAAAGTTACTTTTGCTGGAGTTAATTCTGTTAGAATTAATTCTGCTAAAGTTAATTCTGCTAGTAACGTTTTCCAACTTTAATTCTGCTAGTGTTATTTTAGGGCTTGAACGTACTGTTCACTTTAAAAGGGTATTTAAATCTGCCAAACACTACACTTTTTCAATTCACTTGCACTTTTTATCGAAAATTGAAATTACCTTTCCAAAAACCTCCCAAAACCTCTCAAACCTAACTTTCAAAAATGGCATCTTCATCTTCTTCCTCCAAAACACTCGATACTGGTGATCAACATAACGTCTGCGGCTTCCTTCTCAAGCCACAAGGCTCAGACGATTACCATGAAATCATTGATTTCTTGAAGTGCACCTCTATAAGGTTTGCACTTACTGTTAATCCCACCATTTTTATTTCACATATTAACGACTTCTGGACATCTGCCGTGGTGTCAGAAGTTGATGGGGTTAAAAACATAACGGCAACAGTAAATGAGAAAGCTATCATTATCACTGAAGCTTCCATACGTGCTCATCTTCTCTTAGATGATGCGGATGGTATGGAATGCTATGCTACTTCTTAAATACATGATCAACTAGTGTTGTATGGGTATGAGGGGGAGAGGACAGAAAAATTAACATATTACAAACAACTCTTCTCTCCACAATGGAAATTTTTAATCCATACCCTACAACACTGCATTTCACAAAAGAAAACTTCTTGGGAGCAATTTAGCAGTAACATAGCTTCTGCTTTAATTTGTCTCGCCAATAATGAAAAATTTAATTTTTCAAAATTAATCTATAATGGAATAGTAAACAATCTTGAGAAACCAAAGGACAAATTTTTAATGTATCCAAGATTTTTACAATACATTCTTGACCAGGAAATCCAAGATCTACCCAGGGAAGGTGGTAGATTAATCCTCTCAAATCTTTCTAAGAAAACATTTTCAAATATGAGAAGGAGTGGAATGGTCAAAGGGAAAGCCTTTTCTGGGAAGGTGACCAATTTAACAGAACACATGTTAAACATGCCTTCCACTGTGCCACAGGAAGTAGAAACTCCCACTACTTCTCAACCAAGTGGCACAGTTTCTAAAACAAAAAGAACAAGGGACCCCAAGCCTACCAAACTAAAAGCCAAAAAGGCTAAGAAACAGGCAACTGAGGCTCCTCTTCCTTAATTGCCTAAGTCCAAAAATGATAATGAGGTGGTCACTAAGGAGCAGAGAGACCATATGGAAAGGGCTGCCACTACTGTTGCTACCTCACTAGGAGAACAGGACAGTGGTACTGGAACTAGGACCCAATCCATGGCAACACAGGATGTAGAGATGCCATTAGATTCCTCTATTACTGAGGATCCAGTGGATATCAATATATCCAGTGGTCCCAGGTGCCAAGAAACCACATTGGGGGCTAGTGATGCTCAGACTAGGTCTGAGACATTAGCTAAATCTTCCAATGATCCATTAATAGGGGGTAACACTTCTGGAAATGGTGAGGATAGCTTAACTATAAAAGAATTGACGGATATATGTACAAAATTGTCAAAGGAAGTGGAGGGTCAGAAGGCAGAGATTGCCAGGTTAAGGGAGATGGTGGATTTATTGATGAAGGAAAGAGATGAATCCAAAAGCATATCTAAGAGTAAGTCAACTGGACTGAAAAGGATGCTTGTTGATGAAAGCACCAGTGAAGAAGAAAATGTAGATCAATTTGAATTTACTGGTGCAGGGGAAGCAGAAAAACATAGAGATGATGTGGTGGAGATTGATGATAGCATCCATGATGATGTAAGTGCTGAGCAGCTAGGGAATGTTGTTGGTAGCTTGATTCTAGAGGTATTAGATGAAGATGTATCTGAGGCTGCAAAGAAAAGTGCCAAAGATATGTTAGATAGTGCTGCTAGGATGGCAGATGCAGAAGTTAGTGCTGCCAGTACAAAAGTTAGTGCTGCCAGTGCTTTAGATAGTTCTGCTGGGCTTAATGAACCAGAAATGGTTAAATCTGCCAGTCCTAAGGAAAGGGTTGGTGCTGCTGCTATGACAGAGGTAGAAAAGATTGCTGCAGATGCACTACTAAAAGTGGCAAAGAGCACAGCACAAGGGAAAAGCTCTACTGGCATATCTATCAAAGAAATTCCCTCATCACAGGTGAAACCTACAATTGATTTGGCCAAGGGAAAGGGTAAAGAAAAATTGGTTGAACCTGTGAAACCCATGAAAAGAAAGGTGCTAGAGGATGTGAGTGAAAGGATTGCTAGAAATTTGCAAGCCCAATTTAATGAGGAGGGCAGGAGCAGGTTTGTGGAAGTGGATATGGGAGATGATGTTAAGATCATGATGACTCCTGATGAACAAATTTTCTTTGATCACCTATTAGCAGATGGAACTCAGAAGAAAATGGGAAAGTATTGTTTTTGTCTTTTTATTCTTATTTACTAAGTATTATATATTATATATATATTTTGTATCTCGCCTAAAGCTAATATTCGGATAGTTCGGATATCCGAACTATCCGAATTTTCTGAAATGTGATATTCGTATCCGAATCCGAAACATCGGATATCCGAAATTTGGGTATCCGAATTTCCGAATATCCGAAATTTCAGATAATTTTGGATCGGATTTTCGGATAACGGATTCGGATATTTTTGAACAACCCCATTTATCTGCAAATTTTAGTACCAATCCAATGATTCGATCTAGGGAGGTGATCCTCACACACCAAAATTTGTTCATGCACACCATTTTAATCCATATTAGGTTTTTTCAAAAAGGAAAGAAGTAGGGAAAGTGGGGAATATAATCATACCAACCTTAATTTAAATAATATAATCAGTAAGAAACCAAACAAGTTTATAATCAGTTTTTTTTTTTTCACTTTATTAATTGACTAGAAAATTAATGGGATAATAATCCACATCATTTAAAGAAAGTAAGAAAAACAAGTTTTGTATTTTTTTATCTAAAGAAAAAAAAAACCTTTCACTTTAGATTAAAATTACAAAATAGCAAGTAAGAAACTGAACCATTGTGGTTCACATAACAAGTAAGAAAGTAAGAAAACCGAGGAGTTGCAAAAGACCGGGCAACACCTAAACGGAGTAAGTTCAGTACGAGTACGAAGTAGACAACTGTGGCTGGACGATTGTCTGAGTAAGAAAGTAAGACAGAAACCTAGTGTTGTTAGAAACCTTAGCGTTTTCAAGTAAGTAAGTAAGTAAGAAACAACTTTAGTGTTTCAAAGTAAGAAAGTAAGAGAAAACCTAGTGTTTTCAGAAACCGTAGCGTTTCTCAATAAGAGAAACCTTAGTGTTTCAAAGCAAGTAAGAATTTGATCATACGATCAGAAGAAAGAAAGTAAGAATTAAGATTGATCACGTTTGATGATCATAAGAAACCAAGTAAGCAATAAATAAAGCATCAAAGTATTAAGATAGGAGGAGAAACATCTACACCAATGCGTGACCAAAATGTAACACTTCAATGCCCGTTATTGAATGAGTCAAACTACACCACATGGGCAATTGTGATGGAGACAATATTGAAGGCATATGGTCTTTGGGAAACACTTGAAGCAACACAAGAAGAAGACGGAAAAGGAGGAGATGGAAAGAAAGTATCAGATGGAAAGAAATGAGGAGATGGAAAAGAAGTAGATGAGAGAAAGATGCATACAACAAAAGCATTGATCATCACAACATTGCCTGAAGATATTCTAATGCAAGTTGCACAATGCTTAAATGCGAAGGAAGTATGGGAATCAATTATAGTACGATATATAGGGGAAGACCGAGTTTAGAGAAAGAACGCATGCAAACTTTAAGGAGCGAATTGGAGACTTTGAAAATGAAAGACAACGAAACCGTGAACGACTTTGCCAGGAAATTGGGAAGCATAAGAGGCAAGTTTAAAGGTCTTGGTGCGAATCTTAAAGACAAAATACTTTTAAGAAAATTGTTGAACTCCATCCCGGAGAAGTTTCTACTGATCGTGGCATCCTATGAGCAATATTTGGAAGTTGATAAAATGTCATTTGAAGAAGCAACTGGAAGAATAATAGCTTTTGAAGAACGTCTCAAAAGTCAAGATGAATCGGACGTAGATTACCAAAGCAAACTTCTTTTGGCAAGTTCAAGTAATCAAAGCCGTGGTAGGGGTTGAGGAAGAAACTTCAATAAAGAAGAAAGAGGACGTGGAAGAGGTACAAGTTGAGAACAAAACAAGAATGGAATGAGATGATATGAACTGAATGTGGTGAATTCGGTCACTTTGCATATGAATGCACCAAATGGAAGGACAAGGAGTAAGAAGCATATCTCATTTGTCAAAGCGACGAAGAACCTACATTGCTGTAAAAACTTTGGCGTTTGACATTAAGGGGGAGTATTGGACTTCTAATGTCAAACGGGCCAAAAGATAATTAGAATGGGTCATTAGTGTACATGTTAATGTAAAGCCCGTTGTATTTCTGGTTTGTGTTGCAGGCCAACCAACCCGTACATAGAAACAACGATGGCAGTTAGAGCATTCCCAATGGGAATCACTTTGGCAAACCACTTCCAAACCGGTTGGTGCATTTGCTCCCAATGGTAACCGGTTTCTATCCACTTGAGAATCACTTGTGGTTGAAACTGGATAACCAGTTAGAATCACTTGATAATCACTTGTATTTTGTGGGCTCCGCATGCTTTTTTGTGAGAGTGTTTTATATATTAATTAATTAAAATGAAAATAAAGTGGTTTGAAAGTGGTTAAACTGTACGTAGGGACGAATCAGTTGATGGAAAGCTAATGTGGCGCTAATGTGGCAGAAGTGGTTAAGAAGTGGTTCAACCACTATTGGGAATGCTCTTAGTATAGTATGGTTACAACGGTTCATAATAACCGTTTGCTGAAACGGTGTGTTGAAGCGGCCCATCTGTTGGTAGTATCGGTCTATATAGTATATATATGTGTGTATCAAACGATCAAAAATGTAATCACAATTCAGTTATTATATATCTATATACCTGTGAGTTTTGTGGTTCAACAACACTATATAGGGAAATATTTGACCACAAACCACCAACCAATACCAACCATCGAAAGATGGTTATAACTGAAGGTCGATCATTAACCTTATAAAACAATAATGTATAGTCAGTTGTTAATCATAATAATGTTTATAAAAATTTAGTAATACTACGTACTATATAAAAAAGCTGATCATGATAAAAGAAGAAAAATAATGATACAGGTACTTGGCTAATAAACCAAATCTTAATTATGATCTAACGGTACCGAGATGACACCCCCCCCCTCATATGGTTGTTGATTTAACTGTTCAAGTCCTAGGTCAGAGTTAATATATATGTTTATGAATTGAATAAATGTATATATTTGTAATGGTGTTTGTGTGAGTTATTTTTTAAAAAAAAAAAATCTACCTAATAAATTCATCAAAGTATAACTAAATAACTATGATATAAATAATTTGTTAAGATCACTGTCAACCTAGCAGCACTTGAGGTAGCAGTTGGCAGCAGATTGGAGCAGTAAATGGCACAGAAGCAACACTTGGGCAGCTTTCAGTAGGGAAGCGGTGTGGAGATGGGTGGGTGGTGCATTTGGTGGGTTCGAGTAAAAAATAACTTTTTTTTGTTTTTGTTTTTGTGTTTTGTTTAATGTATTGAAATGAAGGTATATTGGTAAATGTGGGATCCGACAAAACTGACTGGAGTGTCAGGGTTGACAGTGTTTAGTCCGTTGTGCAGCAGTTTTAAAAAGTGGTGGTGGTGTGCTGATATGGCACCAACTGATGCAGCTGTTATAAGCTGTGGTTGGGAGTGGCGGTCTAATATTAATTATGTGTGTTCTAATTAAAGAATAATTAGTATTCGAATCGTCTTTCATCAAACGGATCACTTTATAGAGATTAACATTGTCGTATATATCATATATTAAACGAAATTTCTATAACATGTGTCAATTAATTGTTGCTGATGATGTGTCCAAATTCTGTTATATCTATCCATCAATGCCCATAACCAAACAAAAAAACCTGTTACAGTCATATAATCTATCATCATCCATATTACATATTTCAATAAAGTAAATAAATCAGTAGCTGTCTTAACGTGTCAAGGAACAAGATGAAGCATGTTCAAGAAATAGCAGCTAACTGTAACCAGCAACAGCTGCTGGAAAGATATATACATAAACAACATGAAGAATACGGTCATGCTACTACTATCGATGACACTTCATCTCTGAAGATTGCCACCGACCTACCTGTTATTGACTTCAATCTATTAGCTTCTTCATCAACTTTGGAGCTGGATAAACTTAAATCAGCGGTTACAACTTGGGGCTATTGTGAGATTAATTTCCCATATCGGTTATGAATACAATAAGCAAATATATACAATTACAAATGGGTTATCATGGGCCAAGATGTACGGGCCGATACTATACATTCTAACTACTCTAAATATACATATGCTAACATCCCCCCGCAGTTTTATCGGGAGGAGCAATTCGAACGTTCAAACTGGATCGAAAGTTGGTAAATAATGGTGTCGGAAACCCTTTGGTGAAGATAGCAGCATATTGGGAGCGTGAGGGAACATGGAGAACTCAAATGTTACCCAAAGTAACCTGGTCGCGAACAAAGTGAATATCAATCTCAATGTACTTCGTCCGTTGGTGCTGAACAGGGTTAGAAGTCATGTACACATAACTAATGTTGTCACAATATACAAGAGTGGCCTTGGCCGGAGATGTGTGGAGCTCTCTGAGAAAGTTACGAAGCCAACATGTTTCAGCACAACATTGGCAATACCTCGATATTCAGCTTCAGCACTGGATCACGAAATGATCTGCTGACGTTTCGAGGACCATGATAGAAGATTATCCCCAAGGAAAACACAGTAACCAGACGTGGACCGTCTCGTGGTGGGGCATCCACCCCAATCAGCATCAGAATATGTGATAAGGCCGTCTGTAGTGGAGACATGAATCTGAAGCCCATAGTCAAGAGTGCCACGAATATAGCGCAGAATGCGCTTAAGAACAAGAAAATGTGGCTCACGTGCATCATGCATAAATAAACATATCTGTTGAACAGCATATGATATATCGGGTCGAGTGAATGTGAGATACTGAAGTGCCCCTGCAAGACTCCTGTACAAAGTAGGGTCAGTAACAGGAGGACCACTGGCATCCAGCTTTGACTGAGTGTCAGCTGGAGTTCGACACGGGTTAGACTGCATCAAGTTAGCACGCTTGAGAATGTCTATAGCGTACTTCTGTTGAGAGAGGAACATGCCAGTTGATGCGTGTGAAAGCGCGTCTAGTTTATTAATTTATAAAACGGAAATACCTTATTTATACTTTTCACACAACCAGACAAGAATACCCGATCGAATGTAAATATAGACTTCGTAAGACCGAGTCGAACACAGGGAACGGTGGTATTTATAAAAATAGAAAGTACTAATTAACTAGTAAAGCAGTAAATAGGGGGCGTTTTAGTTCCGTACGAACAATTGTTGTAAATAATAAATGAAAATAAATAAACTAAATAAAACTTAAAATGGAAATAAATAAAGAACAATAGGAAGGATTAAGTAATTGTGTAATCAATTTCACTCAGATTCAAATATCCCGATTCATTACGTATTGATTATCTAATTGTGATTCTTTTATATCAACTTAATGCCAAATTCTTCAATGATATTAAATTGAATGTGAACTAGCCAACGTTTCGGGTCTAACTAATTCCTATAATTTAGGGTCCAACATTAACATTAATTCAATGTCACAAGATGATCAGTCAATTGTGTGCCTTTCCCTGAATCATGCATTAAACATTCACAACTCATTATAATTAACTCTAGTGGCATGACTTAACAATGCCCAATAATTACTTATTGTCTTGTTCATTTTAAAGTAGATAATTATCGTATACTCAACCTATCAGACTCAACCTATTTAGCAATAGTCACAAATCCTAAAATAGTAACTATCAATAATCAATAATCTTAAAGGAACTCAATCTCATTAATCTTATTAATCACGTTGAGCAACAATAACTACTAGTTACCAATAAACAAAGATCCACGAGTAATATAATAGTTTTCAATTAAATAACTTAGTCAATACGCAATAATAATCGTTCAATAATCATAATCCAAATTTATTAATAACACAACTACTTTGGATATTCAATTCATCATGAAAACGGAAAAACTCAGATTAAATAACATCAAAGTCATCAATGATATCAAATAAAGAAAGTTATACTGAATCAAAACGACGAACTACGAAGAACTAAGATGAACTATCCTCGATCTTGAGCCTTCGTACCTCCAAAATACTCCTAAAGTTCGTAAATAAACCCTAGAATTCGTAAAATATCGACTGGAACAAAACCCTAGCCGAACTCTCTTTTTCTGAGGTTTTAAACGCGTTATATACTTTCTGTGTAAACCATCCATACGGCGTATGGATTTTCCATACGGCGTATGGATGAAAAACAAGCCTAGCCCAAGTCCGCGTGACCTGGTGATGTGCTAAAATCAGGTTATAAAATATGATATGAAAATTACTGATTATCTAGACTAAAACACAACTAGGCAAGTGTACCCAATCTCACAATAGTATAGTAAAGGTAAATTCCGGTTAAGTTCGTCTCCACAGGGAACAATGTATGTGTATTTTAAGTAATTAATTTATCTAATAATTAAACTAACAAAACAAGTAAAGATTTGGATTTTGTGTCTTTTAACGACAGACAGTCAAAAAGAGTTTATTAAACTAATAATTAAATAAGAAAAGCAAGTAAATGATAGTTGTACTCAAATAGAGAAAATATACTTGTTTAGACCTTTTGACATCTAGTTTATTGGATATTTTGGATTAAGAACTGAATCAGATTTAATCCACCTAGAAAACACAATTCGGATTACAAGTTATCACTTAATAATCACCTAGTTAAGATTATACAATCCAAGTGTCCTTGAAATTCAAAACCTCTTAACTATGAAATGTGTAATCAATGAAATCACAAGTTAACTTATCGTCTTACTTTCATAAAAACCATTAACCATACAAGATATCTCTAAATTATGGTCCACCAATATTATAAATCAACCAAATAATTCAAGCCTTCTAATTACGTCTAATTAGAATTCACAATCAATCACTCAATTGACAAAGTAACAATATCATGCAAAAGTTATCACTAATTGCAAAGTAATAAAGTCACTACTTGAATTAATCAATCAATAAATAACATCAATCGTTCTTTCGTTACCGAGAAATCAAAGTATATAAATCCAATCACGTAAAGATATCCAAACTAGATGCAAATTGATCTAAACAAGTATTAGAAACTTAGCCCATAATCATGGGTTCAGCAAAATAAGAAATCATAGACATAAACATGTTCATAATCGAGTAAATAACGAACAAACCAATGTTAATGACGTATGGAATCGATCTTCTAACTTCAAACGGATGAAAACGGCTGAATCGAACTCTAGGTATCCCTAAAAGTCGTCCTCAAGCCTCTGGAATCAGATGCAATGAAGATTAGGGTTCCAAATGAGGTGAAAAAGTCGAATTTATACCCTGGCTGCCGAACTCGACATTGCGGCGCAACCATGCTTGGTTGAGGCGCAATCGAGTGTCCGGTTGCGGCGCAACTATGCTTGGTTGCGGTGCAATCTTCCCTATGTCCAAATGATCTGAATTTTTGATATGTTGTATCCCTCTGTGTTAGCTAAATTTGAGTGCTTGAATCAACTTAATCGGACTCCGTATGAGGAAGTTATGGCCAAAATACGAACGCATAGCCGAAAACTCAGCTTTTGCACTTTTCTTCCATATTCAGCTCATCTTCTATTCTTTTTCCAATTCAAGTTTCATTTACACCTATTTTGTATATATAAAAGAAATGAGTGCCTAAAATTACATAAATATAATAAAAGTATATAAACTTTGAGGAATATTAATATATAAATATAGTACTTATTTGATGCTATCACTTGGACTTCCACCGCCTCAATCCATGCGGCGTATGGATAATCCATACGGCGTATGGATTGACCTTCAGCCGAATTTTAATATTTTTCTTCTTTTAATTATTTCTTCGCTTCGGCTTCACTTTATTCTTCAAATATGCATCATTTAACTCGGTTATTGACTGTTTTCCGTTCCTTTCTTCGTAACGTTCCATTTCCACATCTAATTGCAAATATGAACGAAATCAATATCTATTCTTAAATAAATGCAATAGAAACATCCAAGAATAGGGGTAAAATACTACTGAAATATAGTACTTTTGAGCGTTTATCAAACGTCCCCCACTTAAATCCTACTTGTCCTCAAGTAGACAATCGATTTAAAAAAAATAAAATTCTTAAGAAAACAGTCATCTCCATTTATCTAAATAACTATCAAAGAAATTACACAACATTACCCTTTTTTCAACTCAAACATTTAAATTTAAAAATCTGTTAATTCTAAAAACAATTATTAAGAAACAATGAGATGTACAAAAATGATCTACACATAATGTTACTCTTCTTGAAAAATTAAATAGTTCACAATGATTACTGATATTGTTATCCACTTAAACAATCTATATTTAAATAATTGAGCTTAAACCATTATTATTTACATAGATGTTCCTTTAAACTCCCAAAAGCTATATACTCTCATACTCATAACGTGCCAACATTACATATTTTGAAATTTTAATCAAAATAATCATTTTTCAAATCAAGACATAAGTGACAGGTCTGTGCCTCAACACAACAGAGCGACATAACTTGATTTTGGTTTAGCAATATAAAGTTTTTAGTCAAACCATTGGTGGCAGGTCTGTACCTTAGTACAACAAAGCAACTTAATTTGACTACATTCTAAAATCATGAGTTGTTAAACTCTTTTGCTCTTTTTCATTAAATATACTGACGGAGACCAGGTATGTACTTACGTACAACAGAGGAAACAACACCCAGTATATCCCCAAATGATATTAATTAAAATTCCAAAAATATGACATATTGCACGCTAATAATATGAACATTAAGACATACGTCATATATAACTAAAGTTCATCTAAAAATGTCATCCACTCCTTTATTTTCATTTCTTAAAAGCTCAAGAATTCTCACATAGATCGCTTATCAATACATCATATACTGAAACTAAATAACATTTTTCACAATTTAATATTTAATTAAAAGTGTAGAAAATTCTTAAATTAACCTACATTGTTACAAAATAATTATCTCTAGAAAAACAAAATTTTAAATTTACAAATTTGGTTGAAGAATGGGCAATTTATAACTTCCTAGTTACGTATCTTAATGAGATAACTATTAATCCAACTTATACATTGTCTACTTACTTAACAGGACAAAGATGTGGAAAATCAACTCTTTTCTCTCCCATCCCCCACTTAAAGCTGTACAATGCCCTCATTGTACAAATAATGAATTGCTAAAACGGAAAAAAGAGAAAAGAAATAAGACAGAAAAAATCCCCTGGAAAAATGTGCCTTACAGTCCTGACAAGGATCCCACATCCTCTTTGATTAATTTCTGGCGCTGAATTTACTGCCAGCATAACACGTACTCACACATAATTAGGATCAATCAACACACAAGATTAAACAATACCAAATATAAGCATCCTAAATAAAAATAAAAGCAACCAAACCTAAGACTACAAATCCAACATAATTAAAAATCCTACAAATAAAATCAGTCAAAATAATAAAAATAGAAATAGTGTCTGGAATCATAAACCACATAGGATGAACAACATCCTAATCACTGTCATACTCCTCGTCCATACTCCGATAGTGATGAGAAGGTCCTGGCTGCTCTACCGGTGGTGGTGGTGGTGGCATGAACTCCTGGGGCATCTGATACTGGAATGGCTGGTATGGCAAATGGCTAAAATCAAACAGCTGCGAGAAAAGGCCATCCTGATAGTCCAAATGAGCACTGGTCTGATGAAAATGCTGTCTCTGCATACTCTCAATCTGATGAAACCTCTGAGTGTGTTGGATGCTCTTCTGATCTAGCTGCTGCGATAATCGCTCAAAGTCCCCAGCATATCCTCTACTACGGCCTCGTGCTGCTCCTCTACCTGCAGCTGCAGCCCTAACCTGTCTAGGCTGTAAAACCTGCTCAACTGCAGTAGTCGCCACCCAATAATACATCTCCTGATCACCACCATATATGCTGCATAGCTCAATAATATCCAAAGCCTCTAGTCTCCGTATAGTCAACCAATCCATACCAGGCTGCATAACAGTACACGAACCTATCTCAGCCGGAGTCTCCAACCCAAAATGCCTAGCCAATCGCGTAACGAAATGACCACCACATAAACTACTCGAACTCCTAGTACCAGTGGCTCTCTTAGACATCCACCTAGCTAATCTCCACGGCACATTAACCAGCCTTTTCCTCAAAATCGCACTAAGATAGAAAAGATCAGGCTTAGAGACCTTTTCTGGTCCCTCTCGACGACCAACGATAGTGAATGTCAATAACCGGTGAATCAAACGGTGGCGAGGATCTCGAATAGCTCGATAAGAAGGGGCTGAATCTCCATAACTACCCTGAGTAATAGACTGTCACTCCTCCGCAATCTCCAGATCAGTAAGCTTCGACACTGCACCCACTGAAATATGATCCAGAAAATTTGGGTTGTGGATCTCATTAGGCTCATATAATCCAAGTCCAAGAGCAAACTCAACAAGAGACATATATCTCGGCTGTCCCCCAAGCTGGAATGAAATAGTCTCAGCAGTCCACTTCCGTCGACCTGTGATCAAACTGAAATGTACTGTAAAACTCCACCACCAACACTCTATATATTTGTTCCCGAATGCTGAACATCCTGTACCAGGCGTAAGAAACAAACCCAATGTTACCATCTCGTAGTCTATATGGGGCAGAAAGTAGATTCCTAATCGTCTCATGCCCAGTGGCAAACCCATTTCTCTCAACCACATGCTCGAGAGCGTGCCAATCCACCGCATGAAAAACCTCAATTGGCTGGTCAATATTCTCAGTCAAACGCTCCCCGAACTGGTATCTCAAAGTCTATGAATATGAATCATGAAACGTAAGATATCTGTGGGTTCTGATCAGAGGGTTTCCCAATGCCTGACTGCCTCTTGTTCTCCTGCTAGCCATTTCACTGCTAAGAAAAACAATCATTACAACACAGGAAATGCAAATAAGGTTTCAAAAGAAATTTCGGCAGCATTTCGGCTTAATATGGAACAATCCACCATTAATGTTTAGCATAAACTACCGCAACAACCACAATTTGAACTACCCTATTGCATTATGAACCAATATTCACTCAAATTGCTCAATTGTATACACTTGTTAAAGTTTCATGACAAATTGTTGAATCAAATGCAATATAATAACTTGGTACCACTATGAACATACGAACGTGTACAATTACTAAACTCGAGCAATAGCAACTAACAATCATTCATACCATCTCATAATGAATTATTATAAAATACATTCAACATAAATAACAATGTATCACATAACCGTAACCACAAATACTTGAGTATCAATCAAATAATTGCATTAATCATCATGTGGTCAGAAAATTAACAAGTACTAAACCAAAGCATATCAAAATTTAGCATATATCATATTCACATTCTTTAAACATAAACGGATAAATCGAATCACACAATATATGTAAGATATTAGAAAAACGATCATGGCATTGCATAATATATGTTAACAAGAACATAATTCAATCAAAATATGCCAACAATCATACTCAAATTCGAAATACCCAACTCACATACATAAACCCTAACTTTCAATTGCGAAATTTAATCAACGAAAATGAAAATCGGAAGTTATACCTTGTAGAGGAAAGTGAGTGGAACACAAATATGTAAAAATGGGTAGAAATGCGTGGCCGGAAGTGGTGGGTTGGTGGTGGTTGATAGCAGCCGTAGGTGGTGGTGGTGAGGTTTAGGTTTCAAAATGGGGAAGAGAGGGAGGCTGCCTGTGGTTTATGCATATTTGATCCATACGGCGTATGGATTAAACAGGCCCAGGTCAACCAATTAAACCCAGTCAACACCGGCCCAGTGGCCCAATTCAATCCATACGGCGTACGGATTTCCATACGGCGTATGGATTGAAAAACAGAACGTTTTTTTTTTCGTATTCCACCACTTGCTACTAACTCGCCAACATTTTAAACAATTAAGATGTACCTGGAGGGGTATTATAACTTCATAGCTTCATAATTCCAAACTATACAAATAAACATATAAATTAAAATTTTCAAAAACAATTAACTAACAAGATTAAATAAAAATTAACCACTTATTCACTCACACCAAAAATAGAAATTGTTCAACATTCAAGCACGCAAACAAATAAATACAACCAAACATAAAAGTTATTAGTAGGTCCGATGAAAAATGGAAAAATATGAATCACGAAAGTCAACGCAAGGGATAAAGAGATAAGAATCGCTCTGTTATTTTTGCAATAACATTATCCACTCCATGACCAAAAGTAGAAAAATTCACCAAATGAGCACTAGCCGCTGGTTGAAGATTTATTAGCCACCAACAGATATCTCTAACAGTTTTGTTCACAGGACCATTGAGTGCCAACACAACCTTATCATTCTCATCCAAAGTTATCTCACGATCCGAGCTAGCCTCTTCCAATTCACTCATAAACTCATAAATTGCTTCATTAACACTCGCGTGTTTAGACATCACCGGACTTCGCTTTAGATCTCTTATTCTTCTTTCGATCTTCTTAATTGCCACTTCTTGATGATTAGTAAATCCCAAATCAGATCCCTTGAATATTCCTACCAACTTTGTGTATATCTCTACCAACCCAAAATGGAAATGCTCACGTGGGGTGAGCACCTTATCCAAAACTACCAACGAATCCAAATTGACTACTAGAAAGATAGCTAAATCAATAGTGACATCAGGGTGAATGAAACTAGGGTTAGGCCTTTTTCCTTCTTCCTTAGCCAATAATTACAATTTTTGTATCATATTCTTTAAGTAGTAAGGAATGGTATTATGCACTATAACTCTATGAGGAGTAGGATCTCTCAAATGATCTTCAAGTTGCAACAACTGCACCAAGTCTCTCAAACTAGTAACAATTTCTTTATCCGCCTCAAAATTAGGATTCCCAGTTGCCAAATACGACGCTTTCAACATCCTATGAAGACATGCCGCCTGATTAGAAGAATAGGGAAAAGAAGACTGCACCAATGCCTCGTAAATTTCTGTGTACCGCTTCTTTTGTGCAGTGAAAAATACTTTTTCTTCTTCAATCCTTGAATCCAAAGATGCCTCAAAATCAATTAGAGCCTCAATAAAATGTTGTTCATACCCAAACTGTCTCTCTATATCCGCAGTATCTAACACATTTTGAATCAGAACCAAATGATTCTCAGTAAAATAGATGGAAGATCTTCTTATCAGTTCAGCTGTGAAAGGAATGTCCCATCTGACTTTCTCAATAGCATTCAACAACTCATGACAGGATGATGTGATAGGTACTTCCCTACGTCCTAAACGCGTAAAAGATGGCACTGTGTTATCAAAACTCGACCCAAAACTATCAGGGTTTCTCCTAACAATGTGGTTATTGTTCGCATCGCTCTCGTAACTCCTTGCCATTGAATCAATACCTAAATAACAATTAAATCTTAAACACAAGCACTATTAACGAAAAACAAGTTAGTTCACACAAAATAAATAAAAATTAATGACACAAAATTTAACCAAAAGAATTCCAACCGGCGAATGGATTTCCATCCGCCGGTTGAAACTAATTACTTAAAAATTTAACCAAATAAAAAGTAATTTGTTTCAACCAAATTTATTAACAAAAACTTATTAATGCACGTAATTAAACTAATTGAACAACTTTACCAAAAATCTAATTAACAATTTTTTTATACAAAATTTTTACAATAATAAAATCTATTTAAATAAACAAAACGCAACCGTTCCCCGGTAGCGGCGACAAAAACTTGATGCGTGTGAAAGCGCGTCTAGTTTATTAATTTATAAAACGGAAATACCTTATTTATACTTTTCACACAACCAGGCAAGAATACCCGATCGAATGTAAATATAGACTTCGTAAGACCGAGTCGAACACAGGGAACGGTGGTATTTATAAAAATAGAAAGTACTAATTAACTAGTAAAGCAGTAAATAGGGGGCATTTTAGTTCCGTACGAACAATTATTGTAAAATAATAAATGAAAATAAATAAACTAAATAAAACTTAAAATGGAAATAAATAAAGAACAATAGGAAGGAATAAGTAATTGTGTAATCAATTTCACTCAGATTCAAATATCCCAATTCATTACGTATTGATTATCTAATTGTGATTCTTTTATATCAACTTAATGTCAAATTCTTCAATGATATTAAATTGAATGTGAACTAGCCAACGTTTCGGGTCTAACTAATTCCTATAATTTAGGGTCCAACATTAACATTAATTTAATGTCACAAGATGATCAGTCAATTGTGTGCCTTTCCCTGAATCATGCATTAAACATTCACAACTCATTATAATTAACTCTAGTGGCATGACTTAACAATGCCCAATAATTACTTATTGTCTTGTTCATTTTAAAGTAGATAATTATCGTATACTCAACCTATCAGACTCAACCTATTTAGCAATAGTCACAAATCCTAAAATAGTAAATATCAATAATCAATAATCTTAAAGGAACTCAATCTCATTAATCTTATTAATCACGTTGAGCAATAATAACTACTAGTTACCAATAAACAAGGATCCACGAGCAATATAATAGTTTTCAATTAAATAACTTAGTCAATACGCAATAATAATCGTTCAATAATCATAATCCGAATTTATTAATTACACAACTACTTTGGATATTCAATTCATCATGAAAACGGAAAAACTCAGATTAAATAACATCAAAGTCATCAATGATATAAAATAAAGAAAGTTATACCGAATCAAAACGATGAACTACGAAGAACTAAGATGAACTATCCTCGATCTTGAGCCTTCGTACCTCCAAAATACTCCTAAAGTTCATAAATAAACCCTAGAATTCGTAAAATATCGACTGGAACAAAACCCTAGCCGAACTCTCTTTTTCTGAGGTTTTAAACGCGTTATATACTTTCTGTGTAAACCATCCATACGGTGTATGGATTTTCCATACGGCGTATGGATGAAAAACAAGGCCATCTCAAGTCCGCATGACCTGGGCTTCCACCGCCTCAATCCATACGGCGTATGGATAATCCATACGGCGTATGGATTGACCTTCAGCCGAATTTTAATATTTTTCTTCTTTTAATTATTTCTTCACTTCGGCTTCACTTTATTCTTCAAATATGCATCATTTAACTCGGTTATTGACTGTTTTCTGTTCCTTTCTTCGTAACGCTCCATTTCCACATCTAATTGCAAATATGAACAAATCAATATCTATTCTTAAATAAATGCAATAGAAACATCCAAGAATAGGGGTAAAATACTACTGAAATATAGTACTTTTGAGCGTTTATCACCAGTCGAGCTGCGAGTAGCCGAGACACCGAGAAAGTAGTTAAGTGCCCCCAAATCTGTCATAGAGAACTCTCGACTTAAGTGACCAATAATAGACTGGAGAAGTGTTGTAGATGAAGCAGTGAGAATGATGTCATCTACATACAAAAGAAGGTAGGCCGTGGAGGAACCCTGATGATAAACAAAGAGAGATGAATCGCAGCGACTGCGCTGAAAACCAATCCGCTGAACAAAATCTGCAAAACGCTGGTACCAAGCGCGAGGGGCCTGTTTCAGGCCATACAATGAGCGCTGGAGGTGGCAGACATAGTCAGGAAAGCGAGAATCATGGTAGCCCGGTGGTTGATGCATGTTAACAGTCTCCTATAAATCACCGTGAAGAAAGGCATTCTTCACGTCAAGCTGATGAATGGGCCAGTGACGTGAGACAGCCAGACTCAAGACTGTGTGGATGGTAGCCGGTTTGACAACCGGACTAAAGGTCTCATCGCAGTCAATAACCTTTCTTGCTTTGTATCGAGCTAGAGAGCCATCAGCATGAAACTTCTGTTTAAATAACCACATGGAACGGACCACATTAGCCTCAGGTGGGCGTGGAACAAGTACCCAAGTACCATTAGCAATAAGAGCATGATATTCCTCATCCATGGCTTTATGCCAGTGAGGATCCTAAAGAGCCTGTAAGTATGATCGGGGCAAAGAGGAGGGGGTAGTAGTAGTGTGCAAGTTAAGGCGTGTAACGGGTTTAGTAATCCCGTGCTTGCCACGGGTCATCGTAGGGTGTGTGGGAGGTGGGGTGGGTGTTGGGGAGGGGGAGGTGGCAGGTGAGGAATTAGGTGAGGACGTGTCCGAAGGTACGGAAGACGTGGGGTTAGGTGTGTTGACGTCCGAGGATGGAACTGGAGAGGCGAGCTGAAATGTTGGACGGAAGGATAGAGGAGGAGAATCAAGAAAGTCATATGATGGAGGCTGTGCAGGAGTAACCGAGCCAAATGGGAAGACGGTTTCATCAAATACGACATGGCGTGAAATAATGATCTTACGAGTGGAAAGGTCAAGACAACGGAAGCCATGATGGTCCGAAGGATATCCAAGGAAGATGCATGGTGTAGAGCGTGGAGCAAGTTTGTGAGGTGCGGTGAGGTGAGGGAAGCAAAGGCATCCGAAGACACGTAGGTGGTCGTAGGTTGGGTGTTGGTGAAATAAGCGGAAGTGAGGGGTGTCATTTTGTATGGTCTAGGAGGGTAGTATGTTGAGAAGGGGAGTAGACATATGGAGTGCTTCTGCCCAATACGTGGGAGGAAGTCGTGCATGGAATAGAAGGGTGCGGATAGTGTTATTAATGGTGCGAAGCATACGTCAGATTTGCCATTTTGTTGAGAGGTGTGTGGGCAAGAAAATCGAAAACAAATGCCATTTTTAGCAAAGAAGTCATGAAATGCGGTGTTGTCATATTCGCCACCATTGTCACATTGAAACGATTTTATTGTAAATTTAAATTGATTTTGAACATATGCAGTGAAATGTAAAAACTTTTCAAACACATCAGATTTATGTCGCAACGGATACACCCAGAGATAATGAGTAAAATGATCAAGAAAAATAACATAATATTTCAAACCACTCATGCTATTAACAGGAGAAGTCCAAATATCATAATGATAATATCAAAAGGAGAAGACACGCTAGAATCAGAATGACTAAACGGAAGTCGAACGTGTTTGCCAAGTTGACATGGATGACACATTACACGCGACTTCTCTTTATTACAAGAAATAAATTTCCAAGAAATTAAATGTTGTAGAGCATGGTCACCTGGATGACCAAGCCGTTGATGCCAGAGAGAGGAGCTGGAAGCAGTAAAGACTTGGGGAGTGGACGAGGTTACGGGATATAAAGGGCCATTGCTATCACATCGAATTAGAGGTTGACGGGTGCGATTATCTTTCACAGTAAAACCAAAAGCATCAAAATCAATAGAGCATTGATTATCTGTTGTAAATTGACGTACATATATAAGGTTTTTAATAATTTTAGGAGTAATAAGAATGTTATTTAGGTGTAGTGGTCGATACGGGTTAGGAAGGTCGGTGTGCCCAGCGGTCATTACAGGAATTGAGGAACCATCACCAGCAAAAATAGAATGAGTATCATGATTATTAGAAATGGACTTAAGTATATCTGCATCTGAGTGAACATGATCCGTAGCACCTGTATCCATAATCCAATTAGAATTAGCGAGCTCTTGCAAGGTCGCGGTATTAAATAAATATGGAAGAGTAGTGAGTTGATCACTATTTTCAGCCCAAGCCCACTGATTTGTAAGCTGTCCAACACCAAACATGGGCTTGAAATCGGATCCAGCAACAAAGGAGGAGGCCTGGTGTGCATAGTGGGCTGGTTGGGCCAACTGAGCTCGTGGTTGAAGTCCATTCGTGAAAAAAGAAGCAGATTGAGCAGCCATTAAATGGGCTTGTGAAAGTGAGCTAATGGCAACAGTAGATGGGCCCATGTGTGGAGAACCAAGTAGACTTGTTGCTGCCTTTGGAGCCCAAGAATTAGGAGAGTATGTAACAAAATCATGTCGGCTGTGATGTACTGGTGGTGGTGGAGGAATATATACCCACCCGTATTGGTGGGCTAGTGGTTGACTTTGATTATTCCGACCACCGTGACGATCGGTGCGGCACCCGGCTCCACGATTATTTGTGTCGGTAGTCATCGCGGAAGGGTGAATAGCACGATAAAAAGTTGTAGTGAGTAAACTGATTAGGGAGAAGATGAGTGGTGTTGGGCTGAATATAGAAAAGACAATGGCCAAGAATTAGAATTAATGGTGGCCGGTGGTGGATCAAAAGTTTTGGCCGGTGAATTACTCCAATAAAGTTGGAAAGTGTAACAAAGAAAAAAAGAAGGTTTGTTGTGATTAAAGGAAATTTAGGAAAGTTTTTGGGGAGGATTTCTAGAGATAATTTAGAATCTCTGATACCATATTGTGAGATTAATTTCCCATATCGATTATGAATACAATAAGCAAATATATACAATTACAAATGGGTTATCATGGGCCGAGATGTACAGGCCGATACTATACATTCTAACTACTCTAAATATACATATCCTAACAGGGGCTGCTTTCAGGTTTTAAACATATATCTTTGTTACAACCACGTACTTATGTATGTTGTATCACTTGATTAAATTACTCCGTATTATTTATGTGATGTTAGTTAATTGATGTGAGGTGACGTCTAATAGCGGTAGTTAGACCCCTCCCGACCGTGGTTGAACCACTTCCTAACCACTTCTGTCACATCAGCGTCACATCAGATTCCACCAACCGATTCAAAACTGATTCATCCGTGCCAAGAGTTTAACCACTTTATTTTCATTTTATTTTATTTTTTTATGTTTTGAAGTTGTAAATGTAAAAAAAAAAAAAGGAAAAAATGATCGCGGGCCCCATAATTTTTGAAGTGGTTTGCTTCGGATTTCCGGTTGTGGCTCCAACCGATTTGCCAAGGGATTGGCGTTGGCACCATCCAAACTAACCGGTTTGCCAAGCCAGTTACCGTTGCCACCACTCTTATATGTGTAAATTTATTCTTATTATTTGTTTATATAAAGGTGGTGTTGATAATAATATGTAGTTATCAGTTGTTATTTAGTTTGGCTATAGTTCAAAATATAAAAAGGGTTTAGTGCGCACAAATGTAAGAAACTATAGTCTGATATTCGTAGTATGTGACGAACTATTCAAATTTAAATTGTATGTAACGAACTTGTAATTTATTTACATTGTATGCATTTTCGTCAGATTAATGGTTCTAAAGGACGCTACGTGGCAGTGTATAAAGTCGACAAATGAAAAAAGTACCATAAATCACATACAATGTAAAAGAATTACAAGTCCGTTACATACAATGGAAGCCCGAGTAGTTCGCTACATACTATTAGTGTCTGACCATAGTTTGTTACATTTGTGCGCACTAAACCCTATAGAAAATGATTTTTATGCCTAAAATGAGTGTGTAAACGTATGCCTAACAAAGAGATTGTGACGCTGACGCATGAGTATCACGATGACTGGATTACACATAACAAAACTGATCATCGATCGAGTCTCCTTATGATTTGTTGTAACTGTAAAAAAAAAAAAAAAAACATTATTACTCCTTATTATGAGTTTCAAAATTCAAGGAATGATTAGTTTGAAAGAAATAATAGTTTGAAAGAGATAAATGGAATCAGTTTCCTTAGCTCAACAACGTTGATACCAAATCTTTTAAGGAATATTTGTTTGTGGATATATGTTCTAATGAAATATATCATGATTTTCACTTTTTCAGGCAATTAACCGTGGAATTGAAAGTTCATTCCTGGAAAAAGTGCAAGAAATTGGCGAAATTTTCTTTCACTTACCACAGAGGAGAAGAAGAAATGCTTGAGAGAAGAAAATGATTATGAAGGCTATGGGAATGACATGGTTCTTTCGGATCTTCAAATTCTTGATTGGAATGATAGGATTTATCTCACTGTTCATCCGAAAGACCAACAAATACTTAAATTTTGGCCTCAAAATCCCAGTCACTTCAGGTAAACCTCCTAGATATCACATAATCAACTCATCATTATTTGTACTGATTCATGGGTATTCATAAAGTTTCAAAGGGATAAATATACAAAAACTCACTAAACTCTTGTAATTGTGATGTGTCAGGGAAGTTCTTGATAAGTATAGCTCTAAGATAAAGTTGATTAGTGACGCTGTACTTAAGTCACTGGCTAGATCTCTAAACTTGGAGGAAAATTGCTTTTTGGACCAATAAGGGACAACTGCAACGATGAGTGCAAGGTTTAACTACTACCCTCCATGCCCATGGCCTGAAAAAGTTTTGGGAGTCAAGCCGCATTCTGATAGTTCGGCCATGACGGTTCTGTTACAAGACAAAGAGGTTGAAGGTCTTCAACTTTTGAAAGATGATCAGTGATTTCGAGTTCCTATTGTCCATGACGCTCTAACTATCAATGTTGGTGATCAACTCGCGGTAATCAGTTTTGTTTTTGCTTCTAACATGACTAACCCAAATTAGTCTTTCTTGTAAATATAGAATTTGTTTAGGGTATCAAAATGACAAAAGGCTTATGGATAATCATTAGTCCTTTTTTGAGTTATTTAACTTCTCTGTAGTTTTTGACTTTTGAGGTCAGGGATAGTTTCCTATTCCGCAACTAATAAAAAATTAAGTCTAAAAGTATTAGTTGGCTGTTAGTGAAGGTGGTAAAATGGGTTGGTTGAGCAACGAGTCCAAATGGGTTTGAATTAAAACGGTTTTTTTTATAGCTTGGGTCAAATGAAAATTAGATAAAGTTGTGTACCTTTTGTGAAATTTTTATCAGGTAAGATTGTGTACCATGTGACCAAGTTAGGCTTAAATGTCAATTAGATTGTAACATAGGTGTTACTGAGATTGAAAATTAGGCACACAAGAAAAATGAATATCAGGCAACTTACAGAAGCCAGATACATATACTGTGTTTCTATAGCAGGCCAAGATGTCATTCACAAAAAAAGTAAAAGATAAAAAAAATACAGTGATCCTAATCTTTTGGTCAATCCACATCTGATCGCTGGAAAGGTACTAAAATTTGCAGATAATGAGTAATGGGATATTCAAGAGCCCAGTGCATAGAGTGTTGATAAACTCGAAAAGAGAAAGGATGACAGTGGCTATGTTCTGCATGCCTCAAACTGAAATGGAGATAGGACCCGTCGAATGGCTCATCACGGATGAAACACCGAGGTTATTCAAGAATGTCACTTTTACTCTCGACTTCTTTTTCAAGATTTACCAGCAAGGTAGTAGAGCGATTGATGCTTGCAAGATTTGACTTTGCTCGATCAGAAGATGGCCGGTCTTTTCATCAGCTCTTAAGTATTTTAGTGTTTAGCACATTATGTTTCCTTTTTAAAAGTTCTTTTTTTTTTGCTTGTATAATGTCTATAGGACCATAACTGTTCTGTTGTCGGTGTTTATAATCGTTAGTTGCATACTTGCATATATAAATCTGGTTGTCTGTTTCAGAACAACACAAGGTTGTTTGTTTGAGTCATGGAGAACAGGTTGTTGATCATTATAATATTTATAAATAGTTTGTAAATTATATAGTTCGATACGTACTCTTTAAAAAAATGTGATCATGAGTATAGTAACAGAAGAAGCATAATTATACATGTACCTAATAATTCCATTAGAAAAGCAATTTTGTGTAGCTTTTAAGCATTAATTAAGTTAAAGTATAAATAAACCATGATATTAATTAAAAAAGATTTGTAAATAACAACTTCAATGCTTGTTTTTTTATGAGTACTTTTTATCATCATTTGTAGTATTTGTATCGTTAATTTAAACTGTCAAACATCTATGTATGGTCATATATGAATTTGTAGTTAAGAAAAACATCCTTGAACTCTATTATTATCCGGAACAAAAAAAGTAAAGATTTAATTGACCGGATATGATCTCTGTTAATCGTGCTTGGAATCACTTTCCAAATACAATATTTCGACCCTACAATTGCTTCGGGTTTCACGAAATTCGTCCTGGGATAATTCAAGAGATATCAACGTTTTCTGGCAATGAAATCGACGATCAGAGCATTTTGTGTGTGTTTTCTATATTTGCAAATATGCAGATAGAATAAATCTAACCAAAACCGGAAGTTTAAAGGACAAATAACTGCCTTAACTAATCCGGGTCAAATAGTCCAATCGGGTTTTCCAGGTCAAATAGTCCAATCGGGACCGCAGCCAGGGGCTCTGCCCCTTGGACCCCGCCAGGGGCAACCCCCACAAGGGGGCGCAGCCCCCTTGACCCCCGCATTTTGGCCGTCTCCGGTATTTAGCAACTTAACCGGGTATGCACTCTGCATCACCTACCCGTGTCCATTAAACCCCAATGTACTAAAATATACAACAATTTTGTTAATTAACTTCGACTTCGTTGTCTACTTTTCAGCTAATCAGTTTGTCCGAAAGAGTATTGAACTTTAAAGAACCTCTTACTTTCAAAATTTTCAACTTGAAGGTAATTTGTACAGTAACTTTTCAGTAACTTTGACCAGTTGACCTTTTCTGATGTGGTGCTACAATGGCACACCGAAACAGATAACTAACTCAGAATGTTTGTTACCTGAAGTAGAAATTTAATCAAAGTTGATTCTCTTTTATGTAATGTTTCAATCTTGAATAACTCGATGGTAATATACAAGACAAGGAAACCATTTGCAGCAAAAATAGAAGCCCCATGACTGCAACAGAATGGAATGTAAGTATGTAATGATAAAGGCCTTTCCTACACCTTTTTTGGCTTCAAGGGTAGTTCTGGCATTTGCACACGTGGCAACTTTCATTCCAAGAAATCTTGATATGACTGAGGTGATGGCACCGAGTAAAAAGGATATGATGCTGAAACAGCAGTTGCAAGTGCAGGCTTGCAGAGTTTGCTGCTGTCGTATGTGCATTGCTGGCTATCAAAACCGTCAACAGAGCCAAGGAACACAAATTTTAGAACCACGAACATTATCTTGAAAACGTCAACGCATTCGTATAAATATTTAGTGAAGAGGAAGGAGGTTGCTCCTGCAAGTTATAATAATCAAAATTAAAATGAAATTCTGAATTCCATAAAAATTGCTTTCAGTTTTTCAATTGTTTATACTATTGGAGATGTTTAGGTCAGCTTAATTATTGGGCTTATCATCTTGTTGAAATTGAAGAAGACTAATAAGCTCATTTTTAATGGCCTATGAGCTTATTAACTTTAGCTTATGGCTTATAGAAGGTTATAGGCTCAAATAGATAACTGCTATAAGGGTCTCATCTTAAGTTTAGATTCTTAATCAAGTTATTGAGCAAAAGCTTTTTTGATAACTTGTGAGTGCGATTTTAAAAGAAAAAACTTGCGCTTGTTTTTAGAGAAAAAAGATTTGAAAGTTCTTTTCTGGTTAGATACAAAACATTTTTCTACTTAGGGTTAATTAGTGGAATTATATGTGACATATTTATACAACTGACAAGAAATATAAATTAGACGAATAACAACATAGATCATTTTTAGCTTGATAACATATATTCTAATGAAACTAAGTGATACGTGTTTTTGCGGTATATAAGTTTGGGAGCTTTCCCGCTTGAATACTTGTATGTATTTTTCAAATTTAAAGAGTTAGAATACAATTTAAAGGTATAATTTATATGTGTAGTAAAGTATATAAAATGCAATTACCTCCGTATAGTTAACAACAATGCTTATTTGTTATTACACGGTAGTTATGTACTTATGTATGAATCAGTTAGTTTATTAGCACAAAATTTTAACCACATTCGGTTACACCCTTTCTTTCTCCTACAAAATTCCAATGACCCAAAAACCCTTTTCTCTTTCTCATTCTTCGTAGCCGTTGAATTTTCAAACTTGGTGTATATATCTGTATTGCATTTCATCATATGACAGAAATGTTGATGATAAAATCAAGAGCTGACCTCAACAACTCGCCTCCTTCTCCTGGTACGAATTCCATTGTTCAACAAAATATTGACTTTTTAAATGGGTTTTGTTTTCTTTCTCATGATTCTGTAATTTCTGTTAATTTCAAGATGCATAAAAATCCTTAATTTTATCGTCGGTTTTGGTTAATTGTTCATAATCTATTATGGGTTTTGTTTTATATATGATAATTCTGTAGATTTGTTGATGTATAGATATAATCTTGTAATGTGGGCTTGTTGATGAACAGGTACTAGCAAGAAAGGAAAAAAAATAGATTCTTGATTTAAATATTTTAATGTAATGTTTGAGATACTAATGATGAATAATGCCTTAAGATTATTGAAAAAGTGGCATTATAAACCCTTTGATCATCGGGTTTTGGGTGTTGGTGTACAGAGGATAATTTTCTGTTGATCTAATTGGATTAGCTGAAATTTAGTAAATGATGAACCTGATAAAATTAGTTAGGTTTTGTTTATTTCAAAAAATTGTTTTTCCATCAAGAACACCTGGATCCTGTATTGTACCAGAACCCTGTATTATCAAGCTCTTCATAACACAATCAATGTAACATTTTCATTTTGAGTACTCACAAAATTTCTAAAACTTAAGTTTAACTGACAATTACATTTCATTTTGAGTATTGCAGCCTTCAGGTTACATGACCTTCAAATGGAATCATCATCAAAAGAGGTCGGGTTTTTTTTCTAATGTTCTTTTCTTGGCCTATTTTCCTGCTTAGACTGTATATATTTGTTTTTCTTAGCAACTATTGAAGTTAACATGAATGGTTTAAGGCAATATAAGATAATTGTCCCTGCAAACTTTTTGCATTTTTTCTTCTAACATCTACTTTTTACCAGAAAAATGCTCCATCATCGCACATGTATATCAAGGAAGGTTCACCAAATGCCCGCCACCATTCACCAAACCGTCACCGCCACCACCACCACCACAATCTGAATCGTGCATTGCTATTCAGGGTTCCACGTCATAACTACAACGTCCAACATTCACAAAAAAATATTGTTCTTGCCGCATCAACCTCTCATGGGAAGACTAATCCTCCTTTAAAGTTTGGTCATAAATCTGAATCACGTTCAGGTAATGCAGGTTTGTCATACATTGGCTTATATTTGAGTCTCCCTATTTCGTAATAGTGGCAATTTATAACAGATACCGACGTCACTTTTTCTTAAATACTAGCACATTACTCGCGCAATGCGGCGGTAACAACTATTTTATATATTTTTGTTACGTACAATAGTATGTTTATTAAATATAATACGGAGTATGATATTTGAAAAGTTGTATAACATGTCAAATGCTTTATAAACAAGTATAGAATGTTCTCACCTCACCGATTATATATGATTAAGTCAATGATCATTTTATTTCTTTTAATATAGAACATAATATTTATCATTTGTAATTAGATAATTTAAATTCAAACCAATAATAATATCTACCTCTTGTTACAAAACAAAATGCAAAGTAATTTTAGAATAAAAACTTTCCTAACCAAAGTGATCTTCATTTATGAGTGTAGAAGGGTACATGAGTAATTTTGATTATAATTTAAGAATTAAAATCAAACAATGTGGACATGCTTTATATGTATTATTATAGATTACTAATAGTATACCCGCGCCATGCAGCGGAAGTTTTTTATTCAAGATGATGTCGAGTTAGTGTCGACAATGGTAATGTATGACATTGAAGTAGTATTGAAAACAATAAAAACTTAAAAAGATTTTTACTTTATCTATAATACAATATTGTGAATCAAACTTGATGTATAATGATTATATAGAGAGGAAAAGTATCAAACATTTTGTTTATAAATTAATGTGGGATCAACTCCTTTTCATTTGGTATTGAATAGTCTACGTTGAGTTGTCCCACATTGATAATTAATATAAATTATTCAAAGATTTTTTCTTCTATTTAAAGGGGTTATGAAATTTAAGATTAAGAAGTGAAATAAAGATGTTTTATATGTAGTTAAAGATAGATGGATTATAGATATAGATTATAGATTATAGATACATGTTCAAACATTGTGGGCGTTAATTGATCCAGGGTTTTTGGTGGTCACTTTTATTGCAGAGAGGAAGGAAAAGGCTTCACGGAGGCAAGATAGAATTAGATCAAATACATTGGTAATAGATGTAATATCTCCTGATGCAAGGAAGATGCTATGTGGATATTGTTCGGCTTCTACTGGTGATGCCTCTGTTGTTGCAGTTCTTGTTTGTGGTCATGTTTATCACGCAGATTGTTTGGAAACACGAACTCACAATGAAGATAGAAGAGATCCTCCATGCCCACTGTGTATGAGCTCACATACCGTCAATTAATCTCTCTTAGATGCACATAATCAATTGTACCTAGTGCTGATTATGTTTGTACCTCAAAGATTGTAGATAGTTAGTTTAAGGGTTCCTTATTCTTTTCTCTAGTTTGTTGCACAGGTTCTCCACATACTCCAGAATCATTAACGCATCAAACAAACTTCATGCATCATGTTACCAATCAACAAGAATCATCTTCAACAAGAAAACAAGAACAATGGGTTGAACCCTCTGAATATGTTAATCTGAAATCTGGGGTTACATCTTTCTGTTACAGATACATATGTATATATAGATAACGAACATGTGCAATCAACAGACACACTGTTTCGTTATGATCAGCTACAACAAACCGTTGTAACCCTTGACTCCTAACCGCAAACTGCTAACTACCCTAACGATTAACTGCTAACTTGTTTCCTGCGTATGAGTTTGTTGGCCCATCGGCCCAAGCCAGAAACCATAACCCATTAGTACATATGACACATTTCTGATTTCTGTTTGGCCCGTTTCTAACTAACCAAAAGATTAATGGATTAAACTTCCAACATTCTCCTCTTTTGTTTCTTCGATCTTCTTGTTTCACCACAGTTTCCTTCCCCTTTCAACCTTCACAGTTGTCTTCCTCAAACAAGCCAACACCCATTTGTCAGTCTTTATCCTTGGCATCACTCCTATCTTCTTAAACTTGATCATATCACATGACCTTTCTTCTTTCTTGTTTCCATTCAATCCATCACAGATTGTTTTTTTTTCCGGTTGCCTCTTTTGCGGTTGCCTCACACAACTTCTTTGTCGGTTACCTCACACAACTTCTTCACATAAGGAATCTTGTCTCTTTCTATTTGATTTTTCTGAATCGAATTTGGGTTTTTTCTAACCCGTTCTGAAGAACGATCCAATCCCGATCGGTTCTTTTCTTTCTCTTGAAAATGATCTAATCCCGATCATCTTTCTTCTTTCTCTTTGCTTTCACTGATTCGATCTTCTCACAATCAAATCGTGTCTCTCTCTGGTTTTCTTTTCCTTTTTCTTCGTAATCAAGTCACTCGATTTCTTGTTATGATCAATTCACTCGATCTTGTAACAAGTTCTCTGGTTGTTGTTTATCACAAATGAACAATTCTCTCGCTTTCTATGTTCCTCGCTTTCTTGTTGTTTTCTTCATGGCCTATCTGATTCTACTTCTTTTCAAATCCACAAGAACACACTCTGTGTTTTTTCTTCCGTTTTGATCAAACCGAACAGCCTTTGTATTCCTCTTGTGTTGCATTTTCATATCACAAATCTGCAGCGTCTCTATCTATTATTCTCTTTCTCTTTGTAACCGAATCACTCGATTTCTTTGTTATGATCGATTCCCTCGATCTTTGATCTTCTTCGATCCAATATTCGATCTTCTCGATCTTTGATCTTCTTCTGGTTAACCGCCTTCTCAGTGGTGTAACCGTTTCTATGATCACCTACTCTTCAATCTTCATGGCTGCCTTTTTTTGTGTGATATCCAACACATAATTGATCCTTGTAACATGATTCATTCGTTGTTTGATTCCCTCTCTGATACCATTGTTGCACAGGTTCTCCACATACTCCAGAATCATTAACACATCAAACAAACTTCATGCATCATGTTATCAATCAACAAGAATCATCATCAACAAGAAAACAAGAACAATGGGTTGAACCCTCTAAATATATTAATATGAAATCCGGGGTTACATCTTTCTGTTACAGATACATATGTATATATTGATAACGAACATGTGCAATCAACAGACACAATGTTTCGCTATGATCGATTACAACAAACCGTTGTAACCCTTGACTCCTAACCGCAAACTGCTAACTGCCCTAACGATTAACTGCTAACTTGTTTCCTGCGTATGAGTTTGTTGGCCCATCGGCCCAAGCCAGAAACCATAACCCATTAGTACATATGACACATTCTTGATTTCTGTTTGGCCCGTTTCTAACCAACCAAAAGATTAATGGATTAAACTTCCAACATAGTTAACTACCCATATGCTACTTTGTGCAACAAAGCATAGTTGTATAGTAGTAGTAACAAGTAAGCCGTGTTTGCTGCAAGAAATCTAGTCTTTAATGTGTTCGACTCATAGATTTTGGTTTTTGTGATAAACTTTGGATCCATTTGGAGTAATTATTCATGAAAAAAAAAAAGTTTCCAGAGGAATTGGGATTTAATTTTGTATCCAAGTACAGTAATAGATAAGTTTGCTCGTCTGTTTACGCTTTATACTGTCAACTTTTTGTTGTTCTTTAGCATTTTGGACTTCTTTATGTTCAAACGCATACAGTACTTAAGATGAATATTGTACACAGAAAACCAAATGTCATTAACTCGGTAAAATGCTCATTGCAATTGCAAGAGCTTCGACAAGGACGGTTGTTATTAAGTAAAGCCATCTACTAGTTAATGTGATCCCAAGTATCGAGTGTTTCATGCTTCACCATAAACTGTAGAAGTTACATGCAAGTTTTCTCTCATCCATATTTTCAACATACTCTCTTTTAGAATATTTTCAACCTTTGATTTACACTACCTTTTGGAATCTAATTTTTTTCACCCTATATATATCGGTGTCATGAATCATTAGTAGTAACCTAATAATCCATCATATCCAGTCGATAACCTTTTGCAGTATTACATGTTTTTGGTTTTAAACATCACCCAAGCCAGAAAAGTTTAGTGGGACTCAAATTGAAGTATGCTGCTACTGTGCCTAAATTGAGAACCAGTCAAAACACTATAATTGACTATAATCAAGAGGAAAAGCATATTAAATGGACTTCAGTACTATAATGGTCTCATTTCCAGCCAAACGAAGTTTCATTCGGATACAGAGTATATGATTAAAAAATAGTGCTCTTAAAAAGCTACAAACCTACAGAACTCACCAGATATTGGTCCAAAGACAGACCAAAATTCAAGTTACGCTACAACAGTGCGCAAAGAAAAAGTTGAAAGGTATATACAAGATATTTAAGTAACTATAACTCGGTTTTGCAAGACTTTTTATAATGCCCAGGTTGCTTGCACTTGCTACAAGTTACCTTTCTTTTCGTATCTCCATCTGTTTCAGCACCGTCCGTCTCTTTCTCTTTCTTTACTGTCGAAGAAAACGATTTTGTAGGAATCGGAGGAAGCACAAGCACATTTGGATCCTCGTGTTCTTCTCTAAGTTTAACCATGTTACCTTCTTCTTTCTCCACATCTGACTTACCACCTTCTTTTTTCATATCCAACTGGCTAACTTCTTTTTCAGCATCCACATTACCAATTTCATCTTTCTCAAAATCCAACTTACCACCCTCATCTTTATCGACATTCACATTATCACCCTCATCTTTCTCCACTTCCACATCACCACCCTCATCTTTCTCAAGATCTATATCACCACGCTCATCTTGCTCGACATCCACATCACCACCCTCATCTTTCTCAAGATCTACATCACCACCCTTATCTTTCTCGACAACTACATTACCACTCTCATCTTTCTTGGTATCTACTTTATCCCCCTCATCTTTTACAACATCTACATTAATGTCCTCATCTTTTTCTATGTCTACATTAACATACTTATCTTTCTTAGCATCTGCATCACGACCATCATCTTTTTCATCATCCAACTTGCAGCCCTCTTCGTTTTCAGCATCTAGATTAATACAGTCAACTTTCTCAGCATCCAACTTGCTACTATCTTCTTTTTCAGCACTTCTATTACTACCCACATCTTTCTCATTCCCTTCCTTAATACGCTCATCTTCCAGAACATCCATCTTTTCATCCTCTTCCATATCATCCCCTTCTATTTCAGAGTCTTTCTTAGAACCCTCTTCGTTCTCTGTTTTCTCTCCAGTTTCCTTGTTACCATCTTCCTTTTTACCTTCTTGTTTTTCAGGTTCTTCCTTAGGGTTTTGCAAAGGTGGCCCATCAATGGGTATCGGGTGTATCGACTCAGCATAGGTTAAGCGATACGCATCAGCTGTGAAGTAACCAGAACAAAATTCATACGGGCTTTTACCCGTCAATGAAAAGACAGCAAGAGCATGGCGGCATGGTAGACCCCTTTCCTTCCACCACATGCATGTACAACTCCTGTCACTAACATTCACAACATGGGTCGAATCCTCACGAACCTCAAATAGATTATCAGAAGAAATCAGAACTTTGAGTCCATGTGCTTTGACTCTTTCTTCTTCCAATTCTTTCTCCTTTGAAAAAGTAAGATGTGCTGACCACATACTTGCATCCATTTTAGCATCCTCCATGTCATCAATTATCGTACGAATTAAAGCATCTATCTTTTGTAATATTGGTAAGTGTCTGTAATCCTCCATTAACTTAGCATATGACTCGCCAACATCTTTAGTAATGTAATTATAGCGTTCACCCTTAAAAGATGAAGTCGCCCAATGTTCAGGTTCACTTTGCATGACCCAATCATACGCCAGTGAAGATATCAGCTTAATCTGTTCCATTGACTTTTTAAAACCAACAACACGTACTGCATGAGCCGCAGCCAAGAAATGAACTGTTAAAAAACCTTTCCCATCCCCATGGAAAGGACCCTTCATGTTTCGCTTAAAACTAGCTAACAAATGGTAAATGGAGTAACCAACATGCGCATTTTCAAAAACTGCAAGCACGGAATTCTTCAAGTTCTTATCTTTATCGACCACAAAAGTAATGGGCTGTAAGTTTGATATTGAACCTCTTAACTGCTCCAGAAACCAATGCCAATTGTCATCATCCTCAACATTTACTATAGCAAATGCAACCAAGAAGAAACCGTCATTTCCATCAATCGCATTGGCTGTCAGAAGAATTTCTCCATACCTAGACTTGAGAGAAGAAGCTTCCAAGAAAATAAGAGGGCGACAACTATTCTGAAATCCAATAAGTAACGCATGAAACGACACAAAAAGGGACTTGAATCTTTTCTTTTCACCAATAACGAGGTTTGCAATACTACAGGGATTTGTCTCAACAATCTTCTCACAAAACCAAGGTAACTTATTATACGATTCCTTAAGTGACCCATGAAGTTGTTCCCGAGCATCCCCAATCCCACGCCATACTTGCGTATAATTCAACTCGACCCCAAAATCCTGCAGTAGTCCATTAGCAATCTCTTTTGGTTTTAGATATGGTGATTCACGTAACCTATCTTTTATGGTACCTACTAACCAATTTTTAGCCGGGTGAGCTGATATCCGAGACTCCCTGTCACATGTATGTACATTGTTTAGTTTTTTAATCATAAATGACTTGGTGGTCGGGACCCACAACGCATTGAACTTCCAGGTACACCCTTCCGCAGCACATCCACCAATGGCCCGAATTGTATCGTTTTTCTTATACTTATACCCGAACCGATTTGCTATAGCATATTTTTTCAATGCAGCTCGGAACTCATTTACACTAGCGAATTCCTGACCAACGCCAGTGATGGCTGACTTCCATAAGTCAACCGTAGCTTCAGGTAGGGCCCGGGCATATTCGTCATAAATAGCAAGCTCTTTCCCAGAAAAGATATCAACTTCTTGATCACTGTCATCAGCTACCAAGACACTACTCTTTCTCCCCGATCTCGTTTCTCGAGAATTATCTCCTTTATCAGCCAACCTGCTACTCTTTTTCTGTGACTTTCTACCTTCAGAATATTCAGCTTTCCCACTCTTTCCTCCAGATTTGGGCCCCACAGAATCTTTATCGGGAGAGGAAACAATTGTGGGACGGCCATTAGCACCAAACTTCCATAATGGGGTGTTTCTCCTCTTCTTAACACTATTAGCAGGGCTAGCATCAACACCGATATCAGTCTCACTTTGGCTGTTACGTTTTCTCTGAACTGCAGACCTTTTAGGTGTGTAGTCTGAACCAGAATTGGAATCAGAATCTGCCTTCTCATTGTCACGGTCCGAAGAATTGCTTGAGGAAGTTTCATTGATGGAACCATCTGACATGTCATCATCGCCATCTTGATTATCATCAGAAACCACTGCAGCTTTAGCAGCAGCAGTGGCACTACGTGTCCTCTTAACAGGAGGACTTGTTGGCACTTTATCATCTTTCTTGGCCGGCGGTCTACCTCGTTTTGCAGGCTCTTTTTTCTTTTTATCATGGTTCACTGTCTCATCTTTTTTGTTGGATTGCACTTCAGCAGTAGGACGTTCAAAACCTGGCGTTCCCATAACAAAGACTTCTGCTGTGATGGCATCTCCATGAAAATCAATCATTCTTTTTACATCTTTATCATTCTTTACAACAATCAGATTCTTCTTGTTTCCCGGAAGGAAGTATTTGATAGTCACCGTCTTCTGATCCAAATTACCCCCCTCGGCTAACTGTAACTTTAAATCATTAAAAGTAGTCTCGGTGGTGACATTTGCTGCATTTGCTTCCCCTCCATTATATGAAAGGGTCCCATCATCATTGGTCACAAATTCACCACCCGAGTGGCATATCAAAATAAGTTTCCCCTTTGCCATGGCATATGCCTACATAAATTAACCGAGTGATCATGAATATATCTTAATAGTGTCAGCTTACAAAGAAGAATGGTAGTTTAGATTATTTTTACTGTATATTCCATGTTGCCAATAGTTTTAGGAACAAAACAAACAAGTATTTCAACTCAACAAGAAATTGCTTTCGTAGCGAATATTCTTAGTAATAACTTCTTCTTTTTTTGCACTTGATGAGCCAGCTGAATACTAATGACATACTTACTAATCAAAGTTTGCATATAACATTATACGAAATGTTATAAGCATGATTACTAACATATTACATGACTATTATAAAATTGAAATGAGCTCTACAAACTAACAGACTAATAAATTGAGTACTGATTGCAGTAAAGAAACATAAAATTCAACAAAAGAAGCACATACATAACAAAAACATACTAGAAATGTGAGCTAGGGTTCAAAAGAGAAGATAATAACAAAATGTTAAATTGGTCAAAATTAAACAGTATATGAAAGAAAGAAAGTAACTTACCAAATTTTGCTTCCACAGCTAGCTTAATTGAACCAAAACGCTAATTAGGTTTGGAATTGAGGAATTCTAAAGTGAGAGATATTTGATGGTTTATCCGAATCACGTCAACGGCGGAGGAATTGAGGGGGGTATTATGAAATTAGGGCAAAATTGGGGAAGAAAATAAAATTGAAATCGGAAAAAGTTACGTTGCAAATATTTTAGATAAAATTTGGGAAATAAGGGATTTTTAAATGAAAATTTATAGGTGTAAAATATGTACAAAATTATTGGTGTAAAATGCACTGTATTTAAAATGTAGTCAAATTTTAGTAAAACATGTTAGCGTTGGTAAAATATAGTGAATATAGGTGATAATTCTGTCTTAAATTTCAGTAAATTCGACTTGCAGATCTTTCCTCAAATAAGACCTTCTCCAAATGCTACCTTAAATTGTATAGTAAAAACGAAATTGAAAGAGGTCTCTTATGTGAATTAAATAAGGTTGACCTATGTTGGACTATATGTTTCAAATATTTTATGGCAAATTTGAAACTTTTGAGCTTATAAATTGTTTGCAAGATTAGTTTTTTAGCTACTGATTACACATTCAAGTGATCAATTAAAAGTCAGTGAAGAATCATATACACTTACAAGATTCTCAATTTATAATTAAAACTGATTAACGATGATCAATTAAATACATTTTCAAGTACAACTTCACTTTGTTAGATGAATTTGGAATTACTCAATTCCATCTTAGTTGTTTCAATTCAAATAGAACACCATGAAATGGTACCTCTAATAAGTAATATCTATTATTATTAGTTGAAAACTTTTAGTGGTACATTGATTATCATCTATTTTGATGTTGTAATGTTACACATATTAGACTAGTGTCAACAGGCATGTTTGTTTACAAATAGATGAGCGTCGGCCAACTAACGCCGTTGATACTGACTCGTTGATTGCCTCTGGTCATTATACCGATGCATGGGAGACAAATTTGTGGGGCTCACTTACAAGATTATATGTTTATAAAGAAATTGAGTTGTTAACATTAAAGATATATATGTGTTTTATTTTTTTAACATATATATTGATCCTAACATGTGTCACACTATACATATATACTCAATTAAACCTACAATATGCACACAATTTTCATTATATTTCTACATTCATATACATTATTCCACTCAACTACCTTATTTCACATTTACACATAACAACTACAATGTTTCACACAATTCACACATTATACATCCATATTAACACACAATAATGTCACAACATCCTCACAATTTTTCTCAAAAATATATCCGAAACATTTGACACCGTCATCCGTGCCATGGACTAAAAATGAGGTCAAAAGCTTGATCGAAAAGTGGGAAAACGCTTTCTAAAATTGTTCGATTGGAATTTCATGAATGGAAATTTTTATTTTTGGCAAACCGTACAAGAAACTACAATTCCAGAGTTGAGAAGAAACATAGTACAAATCAACTAATCGTGAAATGAAATAAAATAAGTAGAAGATTTATCTAATGGTTCGTGTTCGCAACAAAATGAAGCCGATAACTACACTTTATTTTCCATTTACTATCTTATTTAGTAATGTAATGTTTCTTTTTATTTAATGTAATATTTTAAAACTAATGTTATGTTTTTATAACTAATATAATGTTTTTTTTATAAAAAAAATAATTAATGGAATGCTTTTAGTTTAAATAAATAGTTGTGGATCCCTGAAATTTAAGTGACACATTGACTGTCGGTAGAGCTATATCGGTTGTATGTCAGTTTTGAGAGTGTTGATGTGGTGACAAAGTGACACAACTGACAAGCTCATTGTTGAGATTAGTCTTATGAATGATAAGTAGAGTTCAAATAAGTACATCAATTTTGAGTTAGAATGGGAGAACCAATGATATCGTGTCATGTGTATAAAAGAATGTTCCACATGTACAAAACTCATTTACCTCCAACATTAATTATCTCACAAACGACAAATCAAAAAATTATGAAAAATGCACCATTAAATTCAGTGTTCTCTTCTCTTTGGTTTGTCATCCCTCAAGGCATACTTTTGACCAAAAAAAAATCATTTTTTTGGTGGGTTTTACCAATTAGTAACACATGTGTTAGTGATTGGTTGGATATTTGATTTGTGGTTAGGGTTAGGGTTGGGATTTAGGGTTTAGAATTTAGGGTTAAGGTCTAGCAGGGTTTAGGGTTAGTGTTTAGCAGGGTTTAGGGTTTAGTATGATTTAGGGTTTGAAATTTTGTAAAGCGTTTAGGGTTTGGGGTTTAGGGGTTAGTGTTTAGGGTTGGGGGTTTGGGGGTTTGAGGCAAAGCCGCAAACCCTAACCCCTAAACGGAACACTTTAACACATGTGTTAGTAAATGTGAAACCCACCAAAAAAGATGGGAAAAAAACTCGTAGAAAGTATACATTGAGGCACGACAAATCGAAGAGGAGAAAACGTTGAATTTTATGGTGCAATTTTCATAATTTTTTGAATTGTCGCTTGTGAGATAATTGATGTTGTGGGTAAATGGGTTTTGTAAATGTAGAGCATTCTCTTTGTACACATAGCACGATATCATTGGTTCCTTGATTCTCACACAAATTCTTATTCTCATTTAAATTTCACTCATGAATGATATCCTACATTTTTTAAACTTAGAATATTTAGACAAAAATTCAAATTTCAATATATGTCACATGTTCTTAGAAAGATTGTCATAAAAAATATGAATAACACACACTAGCTTTCTGCTTCGATCAATCAAAATATGTATAAATGGGTTTCGATAATAAATATTTTTAAGAAAAATAGTGTGCGGATTTATGTAATGGACAATTAAATGAGTACTAAAGTGAGTATACGAGTCAATCAACGAACGAGTAATGATAAATAAGCGTTAAAAGGGCTAAATCCATATCTAATGTGTATATTGGATGACATATGCAATCCACTAATTCTCTTTCTTTACATTCACCAGACATTTTTTTCATTTCAAATGATCACATGTTTAAGCCTTAATTTAGACCTACTAAACATTTTTTAAGTGAACATAGAACATATCAATTACTATTGAGTAAGCAAAAGTCCTCAAAATCTCACGACATATTGGACAATATTTAATTCAATGTTGTTATAGATGTTTTTTTAATAGGGATAAATAAAAGGGGGTGATTCGTACACCATGAATTATCTTTTACATTGATATACAATACAACATATGAAGAATAGCTAGTAATGTATGAACTTTTTAGTGATGTATGAATTATCACCGAAAAGAAGCACACTTCAATTTGGTTAATTTGTAGTAGCTATTACGGATGTTAGATGAAGTTGCACACTTTTTCTCAATAAGTTGTGAGAAATGTACAACATTGTTAATTTGTCGTATTATTACTTCACCAAATAGGGGTGTGCAAGATATAGTTCAAACCGTATAAACCGGGAAATCTTACCAAAACCGTACCATCCCGTACGGAGTATTTTTATGGTGGTTCGGTTCTCGGTTCTTACTTTCAGTCATTCTCGGTTCGCGGTTCGGTTCGGTTTAAACCACTGTGTTACTAATTTGTGAAACCTACCAAAAAAGATGGGGGGCAAAAACTCGTCGAAAGTATGTCTTGAGGGACGGCAAATCGAAGATGAGAAAACGTTGAATTTTATGGTGCAATTTTCATAATTTTTCGATTTCTTGTTTGTGAGATAATTGATGTTGGGGGTAAATGGGTTTTATACATGTGGAACATTCTCTTTGTACACATAGCACAATATCATTGGTTCCCTCATTCTCACACAAATTCTTATTCTGATTTGAATATCATACATTTTTTAAACTTAGAATATTTAGACAAAAATTCAAATTTCAATATATATCACATGTTCTTAGAAAGATTGTCATTAAAAAATATGAATACCACACTCCACTAGCTTTCTGCTTCGATCAATCAAAATATGTATAAATGGGTTTCGATAATAAATATTTTTAAGAAAAATAGTGTGTGAATTTATCTAATGGACAATCAAATGAGTACTAAAGTGAGTATACGAGTCATGGACGAACGAGTAATGATAAATAAGCGTTAAACATGGCTAAATCCATATCTAATGTGTATATTGGATGACATATACAATCCACTAATTCTCTTTCTTTACATTCTCTTTCTTACATTTAAAATCTCACGACATATTGGACAATATTTAATTCAATGTTGTTATAGATGTTTTTTAATAGGAATAAATAAAAGGGGGTGATTCTTACATCATGAATTATCTTTTACATTGATGTACAATACAACATATGAAGAATAGTTAGTAATGTATAAATTTTTTTAGTGATGTATGAATTATCACCCGAAAAAAGCACACTTCAATTTGATTAATTTGTAGTAGCTATTACATGCACACTATTTTCTCAATTAGTTGTGAGAAATGTACGACATTGTTAATTTGTCGTATTATTATTTCACATGCAATAATGGTTTATTATAATATATTGAGCTAGCTTGCTAGTAACATATAACATAGATTGCATATATGTTGATAACGTTGTTCGTATTATTATTTCACATGCAATAATGGTTTATTATAATATATTGAGCTAGTTTGCTAGTAACATATAACATAGATTGCATATATGTTGATAACGTTGTTTTAAAAATCATGACTAAAAATATATATGAAAGATTTACAGATTTCTCGATGTTAAGAAAACCAATTACGCATAAATTAATTTATGTATTTTACAAGTGCTAAAACCCGTGCGATGTATGGCAGTTTAATTTAATTTATATATTGGATGATGTATGCAGCTCTTAAAGTTTATGCATTAAGAAAGTTACGGTTTTGTTTGCATGTAGATAGAATATAAGAAATTTTCATAGAAATGGAGCCATAACTTTAACTTTTATTCTATTTTGTTTACCTACTCAATCAGTTGTTATTCAACCACATGAGTTATAACAACTTATTATTGTTGTTTTGAGCTGCAATAGACAAACAATAAATATTTTTATTTATCAATTATAACAAAAAACGGGATCAATAAAAAAACAAAAAGGCATAGACTTTATAAAGAAACAGTAAAATTTAACCAGAAAGTTTCATAATGTTGAAAAAAACACAGACATGATGATAAGTTAAACGAAAAGAAAGGAATGGTAAGATCCCTACAAATCTTATAGTACTTCCTTAAAGACGACATTGGTTGTTCGGTTGGTAAGATTGAAATCTTTATCGTATATCAACATTTTCACCCCGCCACGACTCTAAACACGTGACAAGCAACATATAGCTGACCGTGACTAAAACAGGTTTTTTTAAAAACAATCATACGTGTGATAACGGATGACCTTGACTTTTGTTGATATGGAAAGGATTTTATTTATTTTAAAAAAATGAAAATTATATTGTGATTTTTTTTTTAGTTTTGAATCTTTGTCAAAGTTGCTTAGCAATTGCCACAATGTTAGAGGCAAGTGTTTATGGAAACAATTTTATATTAAATCATATTTATATGCAATTAAAGTATTTCAAAAAATAATGGTAAACCAAAAAAGAAAGTGATTGAATGTCATTAGTTGTGTAGTTTAAGTTTGACCATTTTGAAAATGTAGTAGATATTAAGCATGCTGACATGACCGACTAAATCCTAGAAAAATTAAGAAAATTACACGGCAGCTTTTTGTATACGTGACGATTAATGAATGGTGCCACATAAGCAAGATTAGGCATCATGAACTCCAGTTTTGTTAATTAATAAGATAAGATAAGATTACTTTATGAATAAGAGTTTAGGGTGATGTTCAAATGAGAATAGGAAATTGTGTGAGAATAAGGGAACCAATGATATTGTGTCATGTGTACAAAAAGAATGTTTCACATGTACAAAATCCATTTACCCCAACATCAATTATCTCACAAACGACAAATCGAAAAATTATGAAAATTGCACCATTAAATTCAGCGTTTTCTCCTCTTCGATTTGCCGTCCCTCAAGACATACTTTCGACTAGCTTTTTTTTCCAACTTTTTTGTTGGGTTTCACATTTACTAACACATGTGTTAAAGTGTTGCGTTTAGGGTTTAGGGGTTAGGCTTTAGGGTTTGGGTTTGGGTTTCGGGGCGAAACCCCAAACACCTAGCCCTAACCTCAAACCCCTAAACCCCAAACTCTAATCCCTAAATGCTTTATAAAACTCTAATCCCTATATCATACTAAACTCTAAACCCTAAACCCTGCTAAACCCTAACCCTAAACCCTGTTAAACCCTAACCCTAAACCATGCTAAACCCTAACCCTAAATCTTAAACCATAAACCCCTAACCCTAGCCCTAAACTTTAACCCTAACCACAAATAAAATGTATAACCATTCACTAACACATGTGTTACTAATTTGTAAAACCTCAAAAAAATGAAGAATTTTTTTTTTGGTCAAAAGTATGCCTTGAGGGACGACAAATCGAAAAGGAGAAAATGCTGAATTTAATTGTGTAATTTTCATAATTCTTCGATTTGTCATTTATGAGATAATTGATGTTGAGGGTAAATGGGTTTTGTACATGTGGAACATTCTCTTTGTACACATGACACGATATTATTGGTTCCCTCGTTCTCACTCAAAATTGATGTACTTATTTGAACTCTACTCTACGAGTTTATGTTTATAATTTTAAAGCTATTTTCTAACTCTACTTGGTTGAAATGTTTTTAACCTTTATGTTTAAGATCTTTATTTTGTTGAATATTATTTTTGTATTTATTTGATTGAAGGATGTTTTGAATCTTTAATTTGTTAAATAAAGTTTTAGTTTTTTATTTTTTGTTTGTGTGACGTATCTTATCTAATAGAGTAATACGAAACTACGAAGTGTTTAGCATTTTTATATGCGTAACTAAACCAAAAATATAACAATCAGGTGGTTCTACGGTACAATATGGAACCGAAGCGTGTAAAATTGCTACCGAACCGTACCGGACCGCTTCTCTATGATTCGTAGGCCTATGCAAAGTGCTAGAACCGGCCCGAACCACGAACCGTGAAACTGCAAATATTAAAACCGATAACCGTACCGTAAAGAAGTGGTTCGGTACGGTTTGCCGGTTCTCACGGTTCGAACCGTGTTTTGCACACCCCTAAGTGTAGAACCGGCCCGAACCGATCGAACCGCGGACCATGAAACTAAAAATATTAGAACCGAGAACCGTACTGTAGAGAAGCGGTTTGGTACGGAACAATACGGCTTCGATACGGTTTGCCGGTTTTCGCGGTTCGAACCGTGTTTTACACACCCCTAATGATTCGGTTTGCGATTCTAATATTTGTTATTTTCCGGTTCATGGTTCGGTTCGGGTGGAGCTGTTTGGGACGGTTTTAACATTATGCAGAGGCCTATCACCAATTGTCAAAACCCATTCGATTTCACTTGGCAAGTCCAATAATTTATCATTTATGACTAATTGACTATCACAAAAAAGCTAAAGTATAAAAGAAAATACTTTTTTATGAGACACACACTATGACAAATTGTAGAATCAATATAATATATATGACTATTTTATTATGATTTTATACCTTTTTATGAGATACACACTAGAAGTTGCAACAATCCAACAAACATTTTCACTGATATTATGCTTTACGGTGTGTTGTACAATAGAACAGTGTAAAACTGTAAAGTGTGTTCAATGGTGTATAGATATAAAATATTAGTTTACAAATCATCACTTATAAAATAAACTTAATTGAAAAGGTGAGCATACAAACAATTGAAACTACACAATCAACTACGGTAATACGCTATTCAATGAAACGAATGTTGTATGGAAATGTAACAAAATGTTACTAATAGAAAATTTATTTATTGTTTGTGATGAGTTTTTAAATTCGAATCTTGATATAATAAACTAATTGTGATCTTTGAATGCAAAAGTTAACTAATGACTAAGTTAGTTAGGTGATTATACAAGTTTCTGCCATGTGGTATTTTGTGGATAGATTATGTTTCAGATTATTACAACGATTTGTTTAAACATCTAATAATCTAAAGAGTAAATTGCATAAATGGTTTCTATGGTTTACATTGGTTTATGAAAATAGTCCTTGTACTATTTTTTCAACGTTTTCGGTCCAATAACTTTGGATTTGCTCGCAGATGGTCCCTTAAGGGACCATTTGTAATCCAAAGTTAGACGGAGGGACGATTTACGAGCAAATCCAAAGTTATTAGACCGAAAACGCTAAAAAAAGTACATGGATTGTTTTTGTAAATCAATGTAAACCACGAGACTATTTATGGAATTTACTCTAATATAAAACCCAAACAAAATTCAATACATAATATCGATAATGATTTGCTCAAATACAATGTTGAAATTTATGACATTTTGTATTTTGTTTTAGTTTTAAGCATTAATTAAAAGTATAATGATAAAATAAATAAGAAAGTAGGGTGTCACATCATTAAGTTAACTCTTCCAGTTAAATTTTTACATTAGACGGTCACAAATCTGAAATTAATTAGATTAAATAGTAGTAAGTTTTGAAATTTACTATATGCAAAAAAAATACGTACTATAAAGTCCATTATATTTAGTGTAATTTTTGTTTTAATACTTTTTTGATATATAAAATGTTAGTAATTGACATCTTGGGAATGTTTAGATGATTCATCGGGTAGAAATGCCACACAAAGCACATGTTTTGTGGTAACAAGAAAAACTTCTTTTTAAATCAAGGAGTGAAAAAAAATTGTTGATGAGATAATTAGTTTTACATTTATAAAAGTTAGGTAAGAAGTACGAGATAGATGATATTTCTAATACTATTACATGATATAGTGATGAGAAATTAATAAAATTGTCCATTTTTCCGAGCTTATAATTCGTTTTGCCCCTCTAAAAAAGATATTGCCGTTTTGCCATATCCGGTCGCAGGTCGCACCATTTGACCTGCGACTGTATTTTGCGACCTGCGACCAAAGTGATTCGCGAGTAAAAGACAAGCAAAACGAGTCGTAGTCGAGCACAATGTCCGGACGCAGGTCGCAGCATGCAACCTGCGACCGAAATTTTGCGACCTGCGTCCGGCTTTCATATGTTTACAACGCATGGTATATCATATTTAATATATTTTATGTTTTATATTTAATTAACGCGATATTTCGTTTTTCTTTGATAACTTTTTATATACAATGTAAAAATAATTCCGAATTTATATTTATGATCAGTGTAATTTTATCTACCTTTCGATATAAATTTTATGGTCATATGTTTTATATTTAACGAAAGCATTTTTTAGTCTCGAAATAAACTTTTTCTTATATCAGAATGTAGATAAAAATAAACTGGTCATAGTGGTATATTTAGATTTATGTAGTCAAATTATTAGTCCACCTTTATATAACATACATAAGAAAATTTATTAGTCCACCTTTATATGTTATACTACAAAAATCTAAATATCTTACTATGACCAGTTTATTTTTATCTACATTCTGATATAAAAAAAAGTTGATTTCGAGACTAAAAAATGCTTTCGTTAAATACATTACATATGACTATAAATTTTATATCGAAAGGTAGATAAAATTACACTAATGATGAATATATATTCGGAATTATTTTATACATTGTATATAAAAAGTTATCGCAGAAAAACAAAACACTGCGTTAATTAAATATAAAACATAAAATATATTAAATATGATATACTAATACCATACGTCGTAAACATATGGAAGCCGGCGGGCGCAGGTCGCAAAATTTCGGTCGCAGGTCGCATGCTGCGACCTGCGTCCGGACATTGTGCTCGACTATGACTCGTTTTGCTTGTCTTTTACTCACGAATCATTTTGATCGCAGGTCGCAAAATACAGGTCGTATGGTGCGACCTGCGACCGGATAGGACAAAACGGAAAAAAAAAAATTAGAGGGGCAAAACGAATTATAAGCTCAGGAAAATGGGCAATTTTATTAATTTCCCTACAATGATAATGATGGCATTGTAAATTGTATTTTGCAAAAATGTTAATACAGACATTCATGTGAATTACATAAAAGTCTTATTTATGGGATTTCTAAGATCAATATTGAAATATGATGATGTTCGAGAAAAACAGATCTAAATTTTGAAAATTATAGTTGAGAAATGAAGTTTTTTTTATTAATTGGAGAAATAATTGGCGTAGTTTACACTTTACAACACTATTGTTTTGTGCTGTTAACAAATTATAAAATAAAGAAAAGTTTTATAATTACATTTTTAACCCTCTAACTTTTCAAAATATACATATTTAATCGATGAGTTAAAGCTAATATCACGCTTCTATCCATGCAGTTTTGCTGCATGGAATATTTCTATATTTATTTGAAGCTTAAATCAATAATATTTTATATTGTAAGGTAGAGTTCTCATTGATATTGATTTATGTGAACTAGATGAAGTTGAAGTGGGGACTCTTCTAACGCTTCAAGTTGTGAGTTCAAGCCCGGTGATAAACATATGTATATACTTGTGAGAAAAATTGTATATTTTTATGGTAAATAGGTGTGTGTGAATTTATCTTTCTAACAAAATGAAGCTGAAGTTGCACAACTTAAAATAACATAAAAAGAATATGCAAATGAAATTACAAGAGTACAAAAGATAATGTATGAAATATCGTTAATTTTGTTTTTCATAAGATGAATTCTGTTTCTAAAACATTTTCAAGAAGTTTATTTTGTTAGAGTTAATCTTCTTTTTAAAATCAAGCTTATAACTTTTTATCAATTTATGTTACATTTGAAGTTTTATAAAACACAAAAATTGTCTTCCATTAGTTACGCGTTATACATACTCATATGTACATTACGAGTATCATAGTTTTTACACGTTTTTCTTATACATATGATAGAACAAATAACCAACGAAACACGACAAGTAGTCGAGTGTAGTGGATCCTGAGCTAAGAAAGTAATTTGGAGTAAATCTTTGGCTTAGTTAACAAGTAGAGGACGCGGCGACTTGTGGTGAATTTGTGTGTTTCGTTCTATTGTTTTCGTGTGGTTTGAACATTGTTTAGGAGTTAGGTAAGTACTATTAGTCTATTACGTACAAATATATATATGGTGCACATGAATTGCCTAATATGTACCTATAAAACGGTTTTTAGTTGTTATCTCTGTAGTATGAACTCAAAAATCAGTCCTTAGCAATGTGAACTCAATTTTCAAGATTTTGATATATATATATGTATATATAATACATTGTCATTGTATTAGTTTATCAATTAAAACCCTGTAATCTCATGACAACCAATATGGTAATGTTTATATAAATTCTTCAAAAATCATAAGCTCGTTTGTTTCATTATATATGTATATATAATACAATGTCATTTTTATTTTGTTACCTAACTTAAAAATAAAAAGTAATGTATAATACGTTATTAAGGTGCGTAGTTAACAAAATAACGAAATCACAAAGAAGAAAAACGTTACGCCACTAAATTATTTGAAAATGTCGTACGGTTACAATATGTGACACCAATATTTCAAGCACGTATAAGAATACACTCAACCATAAACAACTGCTAGTATTATATTTAACTTTCTTTTAACAGAAAAAACTAACTTCATTTCCCTATCGCACGTTCTCATCTGTCGCCACCGCTCGCCGCCGAGGAAACCCATTTTCCGGTGGTGGGTTTTGTAAGGCTCCGATCGGTTAAGAACCCTATAAAGGGTGTCTTGGTGGTGATCATATCTTGATACCTCTATTGAATAAATAACCCAATTTTAATCTCCTTTGAATCATAATTAAAAAATTTGGAGTTTACTGCATCTTTTTTGACCATTTTCAAGAAGCCCATTAGTTAAATTTAAGAAATACTTGATTTTGATTTGTGAGGTTGTCTTGCATTTAAAAAAAAAATTCAATCTTTTTGTGTTTTCTTGAACTTTTATGCATACCAACGATATAATTGTTTCTAGACATAGATAGATCAATATTGTTGCAAGTGCTGAGAAAAATGGTTAAGGCACCGGAATCTATGAGCAATCGGTTGAAGACGGTGTTTGAGAGCATTGGGGCGTACGGTTATGTTGGAGGTAGTAGCAGCAGTAACAACGACAAGACTTGGCTGACATATAAAAATGAGGATAGAGCACCTACTATGGAAATGGTGGAGCTTGGTGCAAAAAGAACCAAAAATGTGCTTGTTTTGATGAGTGATACTGGCGGTGGTCATCGTGCCTCTGCTGAGGCCATTTGTGATGCTTTCAACATCGAATTTGGTGACCAATACAAGGTACCATACATGATGTCTTTTACTAATTACATGAGAAATTTGGAATTTGGATTATTGCTCATTTATGGTTGCTAGAGGTTTAGACCAAGTTGTGGTTGAAAAATCCCAAAAGGTTGAGTTTTTAATTTCAATATTTTTGCTTTTGAAATGAAGTGAAAATTTAGGCATCTCTTGAAGGAATGAATTTATTTGAAAAGTATACAAATTGACAAACCGTCTTCGTTCAGTGAAGCATTGACATTTCTCGGTTCATAAATATCAGTTAGCATATGTTTCTTCCATTCTACAGATATTTATCAAGGATGTTTGGAAAGAATATGCTGGATGGCCATTAAACGATATGGAAAATCAATACAAGTTCATGGTTAAACACGTACAGCTCTGGAATGTTGCGTTTCATAGCACTTCTCCTCGTTGGATACACAATGCTTATCTTGCTGCTTTTGCTGCCTTCTACGCCAAGTATGTTCTGTCTTACTCCCTTTTTACCCTTTTGCAACTGCAATTAGCTGAAACTAATGATTGTTTGTATGTTGCTGATTATCTTTAGGAACTGTTAACTTTCTTTTTTCATTGAGTATTGTTAACTTTTTGGCAAAACTTGAACTAAAGGGAGGTTGAAGCGGGTTTAATGGAGTACAAGCCGGATATCATCATCAGTGTTCATCCTCTTATGCAACACATTTCTTTGTGGGTTCTTAAATGGCAAGGATTAGACAAGAAGGTCATCTTTGTGACTGTTATTACGGATCTTAATACATGCCATCGAACATGGTAAAACTCACAATTACCCTCATCCATAAATCTAATTACAAATGCACAAGAAGAATGTTGATTTAACAAGTTGACTTTAATTGATTTTTTTTCTGTAATCAGGTTCCATCCTGGAGTTGACCGATGCTATTGCCCTTCAGAAGAGGTAGCACAGCGAGCATTACTAGACGACCTAGAAAAAAGTCAGTTGCGTGTGTTTGGCTTGCCTATTCGACCATCTTTTGCTCGTGCAGTCCTTAACAAGGTTACATCTTTTTTTCACTATTTTCAGCTACTGTTGTTATGGGATTGGGGACACAAACAGGGTAGTTTTGGAATTTTTACTCTTATACACTTGACCATTTATCATGGGCTTGATTTGGGTTTTTTTTGCATACATCTTGTAGGATGACTTAAGAGCAGAGTTGGAAATGGATCCAAAACTACCTGCTGTCTTGTTAATGGGAGGTGGTGAAGGGATGGGCCCAGTTAAAAAGACCGCAAAAGCTCTTGGAGAAGATTTAATTGACAAAGTCACCGGAAAACCATTTGGACAAATGGTTATAATATGCGGTCGAAACAAATCTTTGGCATCGTCTCTTGAGTCTCTTGAATGGAAAATTCCTGTTAAGGTTATAAAATGTATTCTAACCAAAAGTATAAGTAAAGTGCATTAATTCATTATAATCATGTGTTTTTTGCATTGTTCTGTAGGTTAGAGGTTTCGAAAAGCAGATGCAAAAATGGATGGGTGCTTGTGATTGCATTATAACCAAAGTATGATTCATAATTTCATATCAATGTTTTTATTGTTATATTAAGCTACAAATAATGGATTTTTTTGTCTCTTTCATCTGATTTTGCAGGCCGGACCTGGTACAATTGCTGAGGCGTTAATCAGAGGGCTTCCATTGATCCTCAACGACTATATTCCAGGACAAGTATGCAACATTACATGTTTGTTATATCTTTTTAGTGTTTTAGTACTTTTTCTATATGAAGGTAGGTAATTTTACACCTAGTAATATAAATAATATGATGTGTTTTGATGGATTAACAGGAAAAAGGAAATGTTCCGTATGTTGTGAACAATGGGGCGGGTGTCTTCACTCGAAGCTCAAGGGAAACGGCCAGAATTCTGGCGGGATGGTTCAGTAGCAATGCAGACGAGCACAAAAGAATGGCAGAGAATGCACTTAAACTAGCTCAACCGGAGGCGGTTTTTGACATTGTGAGGGATATTCATGAATTGGCACGCCAACGTAGACCCCTCACAGACTCCCCATACGTTCTAACATCATCATTTTCGAGCCTTACATAACTAGACTAGATATGGGCATTCGAGGCTTTTTGGGTGTCAAAATGTAAATCATTCGATGTGTAAAAACTTTTGGATCAAAAACATAAACATGCAATAATGGAGATCATGATTTAATATGAAAGGATTCTTAAAAAGGGAAACATGTGTCAATCATAAATTTGCATACTTGAAGTGTGTATTAATCAAGTATGATATCGGTAAATATAAAAGGGTTTCATGTAACACGATTGACTCAACATCAGCTAAGGGATCCGATGACACAACCTAGGGTCAACATGACACTATGTTGTATTAGAAAAAAAGTTTTAAAAATTTGCTTATTATCTTTATTTTCTTATATATTAAATAAACAAAAGCCTTTTGAAATAAGTTGATTCAATACGATTTTATAATAAAACTTAAATATATCGATTTTCATAAGGTATCATTATGTGTACCAAAGCAATATTTTGACAAGTCTTTGACACTCATAAAAAATATATTTGAAATTGATCATTTAAACTAGTGAATGGACCCGTAAAAACACAGGCCTATTAGAGCAACAACCCAGCTCGACAACCTCCCCGAATGTAAGATTAACTACCAACACTATAGAAATGCAGTCACGAGTTTCAGACCCATAATTAGAAAAGTGGGCCTACCATAGGTAAAGAATATCTGGACATACAAGATAACTAATATTCGATCTTCATTTGATATCGTGTGGTAACAATAGCGTCGAACTGGTTAATAACACTGCTTGGTATAGTTTTGGGGCTGATATTGACTAAATCAATCGAGGTGATAATAACTGGGCAGAAGAACACCACGAACAAAACATCACCTATCTCATTCCTCATCCTTAATATATAATATGTGCCTACTCACTAGCGACACATAGTATGATTCAACACAATACATACATCTTGCAACTATTATACAATATCTGATCACTTATGAACGATATGTAAATGATTTTATGAATGTAACAGCTAAAATACCATTTTTAAACAGTGTGATAGAATTCTAAAAACATATGTAGATAACATAAAAAATGGAAACACACGGATATAAGGTTTTTTTCTAATTACCCCAACTGTAAGTACTAAAATGGAGTATCTAACATTCTAACCTGCACAACAACCATAAACAATTTTTCGTACAATATTAGATCCAGAAGTACTCGTTACTAGTGATTATAACATTATATACCGTTTATGACAACATGAAACTTAGGCTGAATGTCAATCATCATTCATTTCACCAAAAGTAACTCAAGCTGATTATGTCTTCCTCTCATCTCGAGATAAAAACTTGGCTACTGAAAATTAGTAAAAACTGAAAATTAGTAAAAACTAAATGATTGAGAGTAATAAATAAAGGTAAATTAGGGAGTTTAATTATATTTATTAGTTATTTTTTTCAAGTGGACGATTATTTTATTACAAATACACTCGTATACAGTAAAGTAATGTGGATATTTTTTTTGAGACGGAAGATTAGAAAAGTCTAAAAATGAACCTAAATTAGGTCTAAAAATGTCAGAATGCTATTCGTAAGTTCAACTACACATAAGTAAATCTATATGTCATAAATTAATCATTTTTAATTTGGAAGTGATTAATACATGACTAGCACAATACCCGTGCAATGCTACGATGAAAGTGATAACAACGATGATGGTAGCGATGGTAGTATATGAGAGTAAATGTGTGTTTTGAAATTTTATTTTATGAGGTATTAGAATATGGTAATAGTATAGCAATAGGTTAATAATAGGAATAATTTTTACTAATTCAATACTATAAATAAGTCAATAAGTCGTATTTAGTCTAATTTTTATTAATAGATAGAATGTTTTCAAATTACACCTAAATATGTACACATATTTGGTGTATTTTTTAAATGTAAACAATGTATATTTGATAATTGATTAGATGTTTTGATTTCATTTACTATAGTTAGATTGATGTAAGAGGGTATTTTAGTCACATTAATTTTTTTAAGAAGTTTGAGATTCAACACATGGACACTCTTTATATGTAGTATTAGATACATTTTTATTCATAAGTACCGTATACAGTATTGGTGTAACAATGTGTTGTCATTTTTAATTACTAAAAATAAACTTAATGCTTAAAAAAATGATAATATTATACACGTAGGGTGAGGTTCAAATGAGACTAAAATTTTGTGTGAGACTAAGGGAATCAATGATATCATACCACATGTACAAAGAGAATATTCCATACTACAAAACCCATTTACCCCAAACATCAATTATCTCACAAACGACAAATCGAAAAATCATGAAACTTGCACCATAATTTTCAGCGTTTTATCCTCTTCGATTTGCCGTCCCTCAAGGCATACTTCTGACGAATTTTTTTTTTCCATTTTTTTGGTGGGTTTCATATGTTACTAACACATGTGTTAGAGTATTGCGTTCCCAAACCCCAAACCCTAAACCCTAAACGCTTTATAAAACTCTAAACCCTAAATCATACTAAACCCTAAACCCTACTAAAACATAAGATCTAAACCCTAAACCATGAACCCAGCTAAATCCTAACCCTAAACCCTAACCATGACCGTAAATAAAATGTACAATCAATCACTAACACATGTGTTACTAATTTATAAAACCCACCAAAAACCAAAAAAAAATTTATATCGAAAGTATGCCTTGAGAGACGGCAAATCGAAGAGGATAAAACGCTGAAAAATATGGTGCAAGTTTCATGATTGTTCGATTTGTCGTTTGTGAGATAATTGATGTTTAGGATAAATGAGTTTTATAGTATGGAACATTCTCTTTGTACATGTGACATGATGTTATTGATTTCCAAAGTCTCCCTCAAAAATTGACTAATTTTAACCTTACTCCAAACAAATAGTGATTACGTGTATAATCACTGTTCTACTTTAGATATAACAAGATAGGTACGTCCCAGCCCAGACACCAACAGGGGCATCGAAACTCCAAACATCCCCGAAAACTTAAAAAACAGGAAACCAGAACTGCATATGCATACATATACATTGACTGTTTTTGTATGCAGAAAAAGATACAGGTGTTGAGAAACAGAATAAATCTAGGGTTCGATCATCTCCGGTCGGTGGGATCAAGAAATCCCATCTTTGATCTGGTCATAAAATCCTACCCCTTTCAGGTATTGTATGTTCTCCCCCAATATATCAATTTCATGGTAATTAAATTCATATTTGAGATCCAATAAAATTGGATTTTTATGTTTTATTTATGTTAGACTTTTTATGTTGTTGAACTGGTGAACTGTGACAGGATATTTATGATATTGCAGAACTTAGCTTTGCCTACCCCTTTCAGTATTGTATGTTCTCCCCGAATTTATCAATTTCATGGTAATTAAATTCATATTTGAGATCCAATAAAATTGGATTTGGACAATTGATTTATTAGAAATCAATAAATCATCAAATGAATTGCATCACTGTCATAAATTTTGTGTCTTTTTGGTAATGGGGTTTGTATGTATGTGCCTGTTTATGCAGAATTTCATTGTTCAGAAACAGTTCTGTTGGCACCCACCAAGAAAAGATAGGAATTCACAAGATAAATTAGATGATCACAGCTTAAAGTTATAAGCTTTATGCTAACAAATGGTGGAACTTTATAGTCATATAAAAATGGTAGAACTGTAGAAGTTTTCACTTTGTTATAATTAGGATTTAGGAGCATGAAATTTGAGGTCTTTGGTCGGAAATAATGATGAATTAATATAGGTATCCTCCAAATTCATGATAAATATGTCCTGCGAAGTTTGGATCTTAAATTCATTTCGGTAAACATTGAACTTTTGATCCTAGCTTTGGTAGTAGACTTTTAGCTTGAACCGTTATCTTTCTTAAACTTGAGATCTGGGGGTGTTTGGACTTGTGTTTAAAAGGCGACCATTGTGACTAAAGATTCAGAATTGTTATTCAGATGTTTAAAAGTCATGGATAATTTGATAGTTTTACATTACTGTCGGTTTTCTTATAGCAACTTGTCATGATACTTTTCCAAATCAGAATCGTATAAGTTTTTCGCCAAACTCTCCAAACTGATCATCCACACACATCCAAACACTGCTCTTTAGAAGGAGTAATAGTTCTTACAAATTTTCTTCTTTATTTCGATATATGTTTACATATGAATTCCTTGTTACTAGTTCATGTTTTTAATCTTACAACCAATAAGGTATTGGTTCCAACTTGCAGGAACTGAATTCAATTAGGGCTAATCTATATACTGTTGAAGCACAGCATCAAATTGTGAGTAGACCTGTGGGCTGTGGTGTAGTCTACTGAAAATGGTAAGAGGACTCTCGATTTTTTTCATATATAAAATACATTGTATGGATCATTGGGAACTAAGGTTCCACATTTGGCAGCTTTGATTTTTGTATGGATATGTTGTCTACCACTCTACCTATTGCACCATTAGGTGCTAAAGATATCGAAGGGTAAATGTGTGCTTCTATCTTTGAATGTTGCCCAAAAATAGAAATGTTATGGCCTATACATTATCAATTGGTGAAGGTTAATATGTACACTTCTTTTCTTCTCAGGTATACCACTCTACATTTGTCGATGAGGAAGGAATTAGTAAAGCTTGTGGGTGCCCACTACTTCCTTTGAAAAGTCACATTCGAGGACCAGCTCCTGTTTCTGATCAAGGTCAAATCTATTTATTCTAGTATAAAAAATAGTCGAAAACGATTGTTATTGCAATCTGATTTTAGGTTTGTGCAGCCACAACTGATATAATTGATGAAGCAATTACGTTCTTTAGGGCGAATGTCTTTTTCAAGAACTTTGACATCCAAAGCCCGGCTGATAAACTGCTTATATATTTAACATTTTATATAAATGTGGCCTTGAAGAGGCTTGAAGGCTGCAGAACCTTAGCTGAAGGGACAAAAGCAATAATTAACCTTGGTTTGGAAGATGTTCCTGTACCTGGAGAGTCGGGGTTCCCTTTTCCTGGCCTCTTTCCGTTAGCAGGGTCTAATAAAGAAGCAGGTAAACTCTTCATACTAAGTTACTTTGTATCAATCAACATGCATGCTGATACATTATTTTTCCTGCTTCCTGTGTGTTACTACCTGCGTCCCAAAGAGGCCAATTCGACTCTATATTGCTATAGACTAGTTTTTAAATTTAAAATCAATAGGATTTGTTTTGACTGTAGATCAATAGTTTACATCTATAAAAGAGTATTCTGGACAAGTGAATGTTCGGGCTAGAAAATATGAAAGCATCATTGTTAACTTCAAGTATCCGACAATGTTTAATCTTGAGGATCATCCACTCTTGTCCCAGAAAAACACATTTGCAAGTTGTAAGTACTGTGTAGAACATTAAATGTGACATATCAAGTTATCAAAACAAGTTAGTTCCACTAAAATCTAGAGTGAATTCGAGAAATTTAGTGTTCAACTAAGCAACATTGTTCAAAATATTAGTGTAGTTTTGTACCAATGACAAAAAAGATTGGTCAGTTACATAATAGCTTTCAAAATTTTATTTGCTAAATCATCTTAGACCCATTTTCAATCAAATTGAAGAATCTAAATCATATTGACATTATTCTTTCCCTTGTGCTCTAGTCCCAAATTGTCCGTGTAAGTTTGTTAAGTAAATGGACCTGACCTGCTGATACAATTGTGAGAGTACAAGTATGTGATGTCTGTTAAAATTTGTACTGCAGAGCTATTACGGAATTATCTGAAGCAAATACGGGAAGAAACAAGTGGGAGATTGTTGAGTGTTGCATACAGACCCAACGGAACTCCAAACAAGTGGTGGTTGGCTTTTGCTAAACGGAAATTTATCAACACCATTGCTCTATAGAACCTTCCTGCTTGTTAAATGTGAAATCAAATTACATGAACATGCCATTTAGTTTCAGTATTATTTAGGACCAAACTGTATCATACATTTCCCATATGCCAAACCACGAACTTAATTGTACCAAAGTGTATGTTATATGATTTTGTCCAGTAAGTGCTCTAAGATGTGATTTTGTCCAATTCCTAGAACCTGTTTTGATTTCCAGAATAATGGGTGTAACTGGGAGGCATTTTGGGTGTCATTTTATCTTTTCAGGTAACATTGTTCTTTGTTATTGATCCATCACCTTGTAGGATCGCTTGTATAACGTTTTTCCCACCTTTTACATGCAGTTTTTCATGCATTTCTTTGCCGTTTCTTAGAAAATGTAAATGAACAACTGAATTACTTACCAACCCTTCCATCGTTTTTATTGCAAGTTCGTATACATAATAAAACAGGTTTGATTGGGAGATCTATTAAGGAAATGGCGTATATGCAACCAGACAAATGAGTATATTGCAATTTTCTGGCCAAGGGGTCTTGTTACTAGTTTACATGACCTTTTTCTGGGTACAATAGAGGAAACCTATTGTGAGAATCATTTTATCTTTCTTGTGTGCTAAAGCAATTGGAGCTGTGAATTTAACTTATAATTCATTTTACACGTATTGCCTTTGTACTACAATATCCAACGCAGCCTTTGTATCCTTTAGGATATTGAATTTAAACTTATAATCATCATTCTCTTCACGAAAGTCAGAGGAGTCGTCTGATGTTCCTGTTAGACCACTTTCATTTTCTCTGGAAACAAGTCTAACCCCAAAACCACGACATATAATAGACATACCCCCACGCGTGCTGTTGCTAATTGAAAAAGAAACAGCGTTGTAAGTTGGGTCCCACCATGTAGTGTGTCTCAGTGAACCAAAGGAAACATAACCAACCCATGTTACTTTATCATCATCACACTGCCTCCAATACCCAGGTATTGTACCACCCTGCTCGTGCTTCATAGATATATTTGGAGTCCACCTGATACCCGATGTTAAAACAGCACAAATCAAGAATCCGCAAAAGTCATTGCACCAATTATGTGGAAGTTGCAATCTACATGTATTTCCTCTACGCAAACGAGGTCTAAATGTCTTCGCAATCTCAAGGCTATCCACTTTGAGTTCCATAGAGTGAATTTCGATAGCTTTCCCCTAATCAACACAATACCATTATTAATTTTGTTGACTGGGTTTACATCTGTTAAACCTTAAAAAATCTAACAACGTGCGCGCTTGTGGGTGCACTTACAGTCACCGAAGCCTGGCAATGTGGACGGGTTGGGTCCAGATCCAACCAGGTCAAGTATATAAACTGGTTGAACAGGTTGTTAGTCCCGGTTATTTTAGCTTATATTTTTGTAACTCTTTTTGTCTCTCCAAAACACAGCTTGCGTTACGCTAATTAAGCACAAATTTAAAATCCTAAACAACGTGTTTCCGTTCTATTGATAAAGCTATTTGTGTAGAATTTGCTAAGCGTGTAAATTTTAGGAAATTAAAATATCTCAAATATAAATATCATCTTATAAACCAATTTTGATTTATGAAAGTCAACAAAATCAGAAGCAAAACCATATTACAAGTTATAAGCAGTTAAAGAAGAGGACGATGCTAAAACAAATAACGTTGTAAAATAATGATAAAAAAAATTATAAACCCACATCGGACGAGAAATTGGAAAGAGATGAGGATGATTTGGATCAACACAACCCACTCGACCCATTGTTGATAACCTGGTGAACCCATCATATTCTAACAGGGCTTGGTTAACGGACAAACTGGACCCGTCCTTTTTTATTTTTAAAATGATCCAAATGGAGCCAACAAGTAAAAGGAGGGCAAGAGACTAAGAGAAAACATACCTGGAGCATAGACTGTAGTAATTTTTCACCACCAGTGACATTTTTTCCGAAACTAGAAATGGAGACTTGACATAACCAATTACAGTTTGTGTAAAAGTCTCCGATGGATTCAAGTGACTTGCAATAATCTGCTGTAAGTATAGCAAGACTTGATGGGAGCTCCGGCAATTCATGAAGTTTCCGGCAATAATCTGCTTTAAGTACTTTGAGCCTAATAAGTTGCATGAGGCTGAAAGGTAATCGTGTAAAATTATTCCCACCCAGATTCAACTCTGTTAAGTTGAATAACTCACCAACATCACAAGGGATCGCTCCATCTTCCAATCCACACCCATAGAGATCCAATTTCATTAAGACGTGTGGAAACGACACATCTTTTAATGAAGAATCCACATAACTGACCTGTAAGCTTTGTAATTGTTTCAAGGCTTGAAAGTTGCCTTCTATGCTCTTTAAATATTTACAATCTTCCACCATTAGCAAAGTAAGGTTGGTACAATATCTTACAACTGATGAGGGCAGGACTTTTATTTCAACCCTACTCAAACTTAATTCTACCAAGCTATCCATGCTTGCTTGGATCTCTGGGAACTCAAGAAGCTCAGAACAACGATCGATTTTAAGAATCTCCAGTTTTTTCATACTGACAATGGTTGGAAAAGTTCTAAGCTTCTCACATTCAGCTACACATACATAAGCTATAATTCTATGATTTCCAAGTGACGGATGAATCTCTTCCAAATTGTAACAATAAATTAGTGATAGCTTTTCAAGACACAGGAGTCCATCAAAATCTGGCGTGCTGAGTAAGTTGTTCGCTTTATATAGGTAAAGCTCTTTCAAATGTGGTAGATGCTGATGCATACAAGTCAATATTGTAAACACGTTAGTTGATACATCATTTAACAAAGTAGCTTTATCATTATTAGATAATAATGATAATTATTAACATATTATTTTTTCATAATTTTAGGATATAGTGATATACAGCATAATCTAAAACGTTAATCCATACATAGATATAGTTGTGGTAGAAATTTGCTAATATGGGGTTTGACCGCTAACTACTCCCTCCGTCCCATTACAAATGTCCACTTTGACTTTGTACGTAGTTTTAGGATTCTCCACTATCTACACTTTTCACCAATCAAATACTATATCCACCCACTAAAGTCTTTTCTGATTGGTTAAATATCAAAGTAGACACTTATAATGGGACATCCTAAAATAGTAAAGTAGACATTTCAAATAGGACGGAGGGAGTATATATTTCGTATTCACAGCTACTCATGGAGTGATAGAGTTATATATATAGGATATATTCCTTCTTTACATGCATGAAATAGTAGTTAATTAATGTTTTGGAAGTTGAGAAGCACGACGCCTGTGAGTTCACATGTTTTGCCCTCATATAAAGTAATATATTTTGTAGAGTTGCATCAATATTCAATGATACCACTAAGTATCTGTTTTAATCACAGGAACCTCTACTATACTTCTATATGTTAATCACAGGGACGTTTGAGTTTACCTTGTAACCTTAGCTTGCCAAAGTTCTTTTTGCAAGGTGTTTGTCAACTTTAGAGCAACAAGCTTCATTGCTCGAAAATTTGCAGGAAATGGACTCCCAGGATAATTAGCATATACAATATAACACAACTCATTTGAAAGAAAACTAGGCCCTTCTACATCTTTGGCTGAAAGGTTAGCTTCCGTGTTATAGTATAGAAACCTTAGTTTCTTCATGTTTGAAACAAGTTTGGAAAAACCTGATACACAACCATAAAACTTTATTGCTTCAACCTTGTCACTTTCCTGCAATAATGGAACAAAACCTTGTAATATTTGCGTTATATTATAGGTTTCATGAGTACGTATGGATATATGTGTATGTGTATGTCGTGTATGTGTATCATTTGGTAAGTAATTAATGTATAAAACATGATTTATCATAGTTATAAAACATGGTGCATCGAGTGTTTATAATATTAGGCATTGACTTTCATAATATACTATAAAACATTGTTATTGAATTAAAAGATGATGAATCATAGTTATAAAACATGGTGCATCATAATTATAAAATATGGTGCATCATACTTATAAATATAACGCTCCGACTTTTAGATATACGTAAAATGTTATTACTTTATAAATCTTGGTGCATCATAGTTATAAAATATGGTGCATCATTATTTTAATTTTACGATGCAATGAAGTTATAATTTTGTTATATCATAATTTATTTTATTCAATGTATGAATATGGTGCATCACATAATTTTTTTTTTTTTGTAATACTATATATAAAATTGTATTTTCATATAATAATATGAGGTAAACACAACAGAAAAAAGGTTGAAAACGCGAAAAAAACAAAAACAATTATAAACAAGTATAGAATAAAGGTTAAATGAAAAGGTTGAAAAACGCAAAAAAAAAAACACGATAACAAGAACACTAAAAAATGGAAGAAAAAAAATTAAAAAATACAAAAAAAATTATAATAAGGAAAAAACTTATATAAAAAATAAAACTAACAAAAAATAGAGGGGAAATGATAATGGTAGATAAATGAAGAAAGTGGAGAAATGAAAGTGGACACTTGTCAGCTCCCCATTTATTTCTCTCTCTTCCCTTCTTAAACCTCTTCATCACAAGAATCAATATATTTTTTCATTTTTCACTCAAATTAAAAAAAAAGTGATGGAAACCCGACGGGTCGACCCGACTCGAGAGCTATTTGACCCGGACCCGTTTAGACCCATCTAGACTGAACCCATTTAGACTCAAACACAACTAGACTCGTGATCAAACCCGACCCATTCAGTTTGCTACTTATAATGGAAATAAATAAAGGTGTAAGGCTTAATAGGAACACATGTTACAATATAAAAATGTTTAGCTTTTTGTGATCGATAGTATCTTAAAGTGGGTCATATGCAAATTTTGCACCAAATATGAGAAGTGTATTTTTCATCAAATTTCTCCAAACTTATTACCGGAATGTTTCTTATAGGTAGTGGAGACTGTTGTATCGCCCATAGAGTGTTCTTTGGAACATTGCATCATGTGCACAGCTTGTTAACCTTTACCCGTTGTTACATCCGTGGAACACACATCTTCAATACCTCCATATTCTCAAACTCTGCAATGTTTTTCAGGATTGTATGTTAGGATTGTGAAGCTTAACGAGAAGAAAAGAAGAAAAGTTGGACAAAGGCTGTTTCGCCTGGTGAAAGAATGTTTCACCTGGCGAGATTCTGTTTCGCCTGACGAAAATTAGGTCAGCCAGATTTGGTCTTTCTTGTTCCTTAAGTTAAGTTTATCCTATAAATATAACTATAAAGTATTTGTAACCCCGAGGCACGGAAATTATAAAGAAAACTCACTAGTTTGACCCCTTGGACTAAATCAATCTTCAAGTTGAAGATTGGACATAACCACGTTAAATCCTTGTGTTCGTATTGTTTCTGTTTGCTTGTTTAATTACTTAGTTAGTGATTTGGTTATCTGTTTATTGTTTGTGGGTGTAACCTCGATTACACGAGTGTTGTTTAGGTTGGTTAATTATCAAAATATATTAGAGTGATCAACTAATAGTTGTTGGTTGTTTGGTTCCGCTATAAATCCTTTCATTGTAGTGTCCCATTTCCTGAGGATATACGGTCATTTTGTTTTCTAGACATCAAATATTCAGAATTTTATGAATACAAACATGAGACAGAACCTTTGTTATGTGCGAGTTCCAAATTACATGAACCATGCCGTTTCGTTTCAAAATATAGGACCAAACTGTATGATAAGTTTCCCGTAAGGCAAAACACGAACTTTATTGTACTAAACTATATGTTATATGATATTGTCCAAAATCCATAATGAACCTCATTATGTACACCATTGTCCCTCAAATGAACAACTAGTTCTTTATAATCACTGATTATTTCGCTCCATCTGACAATTGGTGTTGAAAGATGGGTGTTACTTGTGAAGCATTTTGGGTGTTATATTATCTTTTCATATAACATTGTTCTCTGCTATTGATTCTCCACCTTGGAGGATCCCTCTTGTACTCTTTTTCTCACTTTTTGCGGGTGATTTTTCATATATTCCTTTGTCGATTCTATAAAACTGAACAACCGAGTCACTAATTTGCAACCCTCGTAAAGTTCTTCTTGTTTGTTTGTATACAAAATAATATATTGTAATTTTCTGGCTAAGGAGTTGTTAAGAATTTAGGGTCCAAACAAAACATACAATTGTACCCACAACAATAAATGCATGATCAATTGCTAACAAAGCAATCAAATAAGCAAAATAAGATAAATAAATATGATACGAGAATGTAAACGACACAAAAATTTAGCGTGATTATATCCAATCTCCAACTTGAAGATTGATTTAGTCCACAGGACCAAACCGAAAGAATTTTCTTATTATTTTTGGTGGCTTAGAGTTTATATAATAATAGGTTATAATATGTAACCCCACGTAAAAAAGAAACAAACGATACAAAAAATTCCTAGCCGCCATATAATTCTGTTGAGGTCACGTGAGAAGCCACCGACCTTAAAAACAATTGATTTTGTTGCACGTGACCAAGCTAGACCACTTTTAATTTTTGTTCCTTTTTTTTTCTTTGGTTATTCACAAACTCAACAATCTTCCACTTAAAGATCGGAAAAACCCAAAATTATTAAACCCTCAACAATTCCCTTTCAACTAAGTCGAATCCGCCTCTCCATACCGTCAATGCCAATTGGGACACGCACACTAACTAAACTCGAGTTAGATAGACTTTCGATAAAAGGCTTTTCAACTACACGTATTGAAAACTGAGAATAAAACCACACTTTCGACGCCCCTTTAGCAACACCTTGTTCTTAGCTCAACCAATACCGTCGGAAAACCATCCAGGACACGCTTGCTTGACCTCACAGAATCGGAAGACTTTCGATATACAAAGCTAACTGAACACCACTACTAAACTGGGACCACTCTCTGGTTATCCGCACCACCATCTTCTAGCCCAAGAAGATGCGTTGAAGTGTGCAACGACTTCAACCACAAGATTCTATCAAGAAGACACCCGCTTCTTCAATTCATCGATACAGCCACATCGAATCTTGCCACCGACATGTCAACGACCAACCCGTATAGAATTTCGTCCATCTGATTTCCTTCCCAGCAATCGGAAAATCACCGATAGAACAAACCCGTAGATTATCATCAAGGTTCACCCGTGAGAACACAATCACAACCTTGAAATCTACTTCTTCACTATTCGCTTTCCCGCTGGTACACCGACCCAAAACATAGCTACGGTTTCAATGAACACAGCTTCTCCTACTCAGCCTGCTCCCACTGTACGGATCTAAATAAAAATTGCGCCTCTCTTGAGAAGACTCTGGTTAATTATACACGGTAAATTACTTTGCCATTGAAGAGTAAAAATCGAAGATCTGAACGTTCTAGTGGTACCCGGAATCCGCACACTAAACTTGTAGAAACTGAGATCCAATAGTTTCACACCAATCTCCAAAGCTCCCACTAGTTGCCAAACTCCCACTATCTTCGATACTTCCTTCGGTTAACAAACTCCACCAAGAGTTCCCGACACTCTCAACAATATCCGAAAGCTCAAACATTAGGACTTACATAGTTATCCGCCTCTAATCCACTTGAAGATTTCCAATTGATTCCTCAGGAAGAATCGCTCTATCGTTGAACCAACATCAACCAATACCCAAGCCCAGTCGAACGCGTTCTATCCGACATCTTCTACAACCAATATCTTCAAGGGTAGTAGCTCTAACTCGCCTAATCCTTCCAAAAACATGGAATACTCGACCAAAATCATGGTCTCCCATTTCAACCCGCGAGCGAAAACAAAACTCCCTCTGACACCCATCACTGTCGATTACCAAAACGGATGTGGTACCGTTTATTACCCTTCTACTCAACCGAGAAACCATCCTCTTGAGCACCGTAACAAACTTCACATCTTTGAATAACCTAGTCCGTATTAATGAAGTTCCCGAGACATCACGTCCCTACACTCGCACCATCAAACCCCAAGTTTGATAACGTCCATCTATTCTTTTGCACGGGATCGCAAAGAATGATAAACTTGAATCCAAAACCCGGATCCCAAAAAATCTCTCCGCAACAAATCACCAATCAAAACCCGATCATCGACTCTATTACCACCGCGAACAATCACTGTCATAACGTAACCGGCCTCCTACTGTGCCATGTCGTTATGTCACAACCCACCAAACAAAACCCTAATCTTGTTCAATCCGAAAACAACTATTCGAGTTCGTCGTGATCTAACATAAAAAACGAGTCTATCGATCTCGATCATATGTTGCAATCAAATCCCAAAACCGTATCGTTGTCAATCATTCCCCCCGATGATTATCTTCAACCGAATCTAGATCCACTATGATTACCTGGCCACAATAACCCTAGCTCTCCATCCTTCAGTAAAGCCCTGACCATCAACAATCTATCTTGATCGTGCTTTCATCCGCTATTGTTCTCAATCGCTCAATCTGGAGCTCTGATACCAGTTGTTAGGAATTTAGGACCCAAATAACGTATACAATTATATCCACAACAATAAACGCATAACCAATTGCTAACAAAGCAATTAAACAAGCAAAACAAGATAAATAAATATGATACGAGAATGTACACGACACAAGAATTTAATGTGATTATGTCCAATCTTCAACTTAGAGATTGGTTTAGTCTACGGAGCCAAACTGAAAGAGTTTTCTTATTATTTTTGGTAGCTTAGGATTTATACAATAATATAATATATAACCCCACGTAAATAAGAAACAAACGACACAAAAAATTCTTAGCCGCCATATAATTTTGTTGAGGTCACGTGAGAAGCCACCTACCTCAAAAACAATTTCAAAAATAATTGATTTTGTTGCACGTGACCAAGCTAGACCACTTTTAATTTTTGTTCCTTTTTTTTCTTTTGTTCGATATTCACAAACTCAAGAGGAGTCACTTTACTAGTTACAAAATATAGGCGATTCCTAGAATTGTAACATTTACATTTACAAATAACATAACAGAAATCGTGGAAACCATTTGTGAGAATCATTATTTATATTATTCTTGTGTGCTAAAACAGTTGAATCTGTGAATTAAACATACAATTCATCTTACATATATTGACTTTGTACCAGAGGAAATATTCAAAGTAGACTTTGTATCATGTTCGATCTTGAATTTAAACATATAATCATCTTTATCCGCGCAAAATTCGAAGTTTTTGCTTGTTGTTTCAGTTAGAACGCTTCCATTTTTCCTGGAAACCAGTCTAACTCCAAAACCACTACATATACCTTGGTCCTCCCACAGGCTGCCAATTGAGATTGAAACTGCATCGGAAGTTGAGTCCCACCAAGTAGTGTTTCTCAATGAACCGAAGGAAACATAAGCCACCCATGTATATTTATCATCGTCACACTCCTTCCAAAACCCAGGTTTAGGATCCATGCCCATCGTACTACCCTGCTCGTGCTTCAAAGATGTAATTGGACACGACATGTAGTCCGTTGTTAAGACAGCGCACATTAAGAATCCACAAAAGTCATTACACCAATTATGTGGAAGTTGCAATCTGCATCTACTTCCTCTAAGCAAAGGAGGTATAAACGTCTTCGGAATCTCAAGGCCACATACGTCGACACTCATAGAGTGATTTTCAATGGCCATCCCCTAATCAACACAAGTTCATTAAAAATCTAAATTTTTTTATTATCTATGTTGGCTGGGTGTACGTGTATAAAGCTTGAGAGAGAGAAAGAGAGAGAGAGAGAGAGATACATGAAGCATAGATTGTAGTAATCTTTCTGCACCAGTGACATTTCTTGAATTGAAAAGGGAGACTTGACATAACCATTTACAGTTTGTGTAAAAATCTCCAATAGCTTTAAGAGAGTGGCAACCATTCGCTATTAGAATAGCTATACTTGATGGGAGTTCCGGCAATTCAAGAAGTTTGTAGCAATTCTTGAGGTTGAGTACTTTAAGCCGAGTAAGTTGTAAGAGGCTAAAATGTAATCGTGAAAATTTATTTCCACCTAGATATAACTCTGTCAAGTTTAATAACTCGCCAACACTAATAGGGATGTCTTCATCTTTAAATCTACAATCACAGAATTCCAACTTTGTTAAGAAATGTGGAAAATATTCCGCAATATGTCCACCAATAAATGGCCTAAAGTTGTTTGCTATCGGAAGCTCTTCTGAACAACATTCTACACTAAAGAGATCAATTGGCAGCTTCTCGAGTCTAAGCAAACCACTGAACTCAAACTTTTGAACTCTTTTTAAGCCTTGAAAGTTGCCTTCTATGGTCTTCAAATATTTACACCATTCCACCTTTAGCAATATAAGGTTGGTACAGTATTGTCCGATTGATGAGGGCAAAACTTTTAAACCAACACTAATCAAGGACAACTTTTCCAAGCTATCCATGCTTGCTTCGATCTCTGGGAACTCAAGAAGCGAATCACAATTTTGAATTTCAAGAATTTCCAACTTTTTCATACAGACCACGGTTGGAAAAGTTCTTAGCTTCTCACAATCAGATATAAATAAGTCAACTAGACTATTATGATATCCAAGTGATGGATCGATCTCTTCTAAACTGTTACAATGACCGAGCGATAGCTTTTCAAGACATGGGAGTCCATCAAAATTTGGCATTTTGAGTAAGTTCTTCGCATAATAGAGCTCAAGTTCTTTCAAATGTGGTAGATGCTGATGTATAAAAGTCAAATTAAATATGCCAACACATTAGTTACATCTTTATAACTATTAGATAAATATTACAACTAATTAATAACATATTATTCTCATAATTCTATTATCTAAATAAAAAATAATATTTAAAAAATTAGTATCATATCATATATATATATAAAGTTTGTAGAGTTGCATCAAAATTCAATGCTACTAAAGGCGCGCCGGGGAAGCTAGAATAAACTAATTAAGAGGGCAAAACTTCATTTTGGTTAATTATACGATTTTGAATGGGTAAAACGTAACTTATCAAATATCATATTTATATCTATACTCCCTTATAATTTGTTTACCCCTTTCTTTAGAGTCTTACTAATTTAAAGTTCATAAATTACAAAATTACTCCTAACTAGATAAAAAAGGAAAAACTACATAACTTTAACAACATTTAAAAATAAGATCTATAAATTTAACAGCATTTAACTAATTCATGCTTTTCAAATAAGGTCTATAAATTTAACATCATTAAAAAATGATCCATAAATAAACATATACAAATTTAGATATAACAAATAAGTCCGAGTAATATATTTTTTAGACAATAAATTCCATTAAAGCATTACTTTATTCCGGAAAAAAATATGTATATTCAAATATACCATAGAGTTACACAAAACATAGTTTTGCTAGCTTTGATATATAATTCAAAATATCTCTATGACCAAACAATGTATGTGTCACTTAAAAAAGGAAGAAAAAAAAAAGGTAGAGACACAAACAAACACACTAGATAATTCTTACACTATTTTTAAAATCATGATTACTATTGACATCTCTCATAAATACTCTTATTGTCTTACTGCATTGCGTGAGTCAACGCTAATATATATATATATATATATATATATATATATATATATATATATGTAGTTCAGGATGTAGATCGGCAACGAACTTTCACTTTTATACCAAGTTAGATAATGAATCATTTTTTACTAATGTAGGTAGCAAATTTTCAAATTTTGTCCCGATTTAGGTAATATGTAATACGTAGTATTTTACCGTAATGTCACACAAACCAATTATAATAATGTCACGTAATACATATTACCTAACTCGACACAAAATTTGAAAGTTCGCTACCTACATTAGTAATAAAGTTGGTTCGTTACTTAACTCGGTAAAAAATGAAAGTTAGTTGCCGATCTATAACTTTAACCCGGTAACATCCTCTTCATTTGTCTGGTAATTTCTAATTTTAAATTCATTATTTTATTATTTTAGGAATTACTTTTTATTAATATTTAATTTCGAAACTTAGATAAATAAGTTCCAGAACTTATTATGAGTAGTAAATTATTGCTTGTTTTAATTTAATATAGGCGACAGTAAAATAAAATAAGTTTCTCGCAATTAGTATTTTTGGTTCCAGACAATAGATTTAAGATGGGTATAAAATACTCAAATAATTGGGTTGGTTTAATAAAGGCCGACCTTTCCCTTTTTGTGACTTTCCCCAATTGTTAGAAATTACTGTGATTTCCTTATTCCTTCAAGAACACCAAGTTTAAACTAAATTCATACATTAAATCTTTGAATTTGAAACTGTGATTGTGTGATTACAAGCTCATCTTCTTCTTGCCATCACTTTCATCATCATAATGTAAGTATTTGATTATTTATGAACTCAAACATTACTTTAGGTCAAATGTGAAATTGATGAATTGATTGAGTTATAAGTGTTCTATGTTGATGAATCATGTAAGTTAATGATAGTGAACTGATTCCTTAGCTTGAATTGTAGTGTGTTTACCATTGAAATGTGATTTAAGCTCACATTTGTGGGTTGTTAAGATTTGGCATGAAAATGACATTGTTTGATGTTAATTGATGTTTAAAAGTTGTCATGCAAAGTTACTAATTGCTATTGAGGTTAGAATTCTGCTGAAACTAGTTTTGGTATATGAATTTGAGTGTAAATTGAAGTTGGTTCGAGCTGTGCAATTGCAGAAAAGGAACTGGGTTTTCTGAGTTTTGACCTTACCCGATTGGGTAAGTCTTGCTACCCGGACGGGTATGTAAAGTTACCTGATCGTGTAAAATTAGAGGATCGCGTAATTTAGAACAAAAAGGTGACAAAAAGTGGCATTGGGCATTTTCTCATGGTTACCCGAACGGGTATGGCTGTGACCCGAACGGGTATGGCTGTGACCCGAACGGGTATGGCTAGTAACCCGAATGGGTATGGCCAGTGACCCGATCGAGTATGTTGATGATACTGGATTTTGTGTGTCTGTGTTTTAAGTCACCAAAATTTAATTGATGTGAAAAAAAGTAGTATTTAATTATATTACATTTTGGTATTTAAGTATTGGTACAATTTAATTGTATTTGTGAATAGTTAATAACATGATTACTTGTGTAAGATGTTTATTTACATAAGTATGATCAGTTGATACAAGTACTAACTTGTATGTTCTGTGGTGTTTCAGATACTCCAAAGACTCAGTGATTAGAAGCTGAGTGTGGTGACTCCTGAGGTATCGGTGAGTGGATTTGTAACTCACCCTTTGATTTAGTTGTAACTATTTGGTTGCAACAAGTAAACGTAGATGTGTTTATTAGACTGTTTAGTCTTAATTACTGAATTAATCTACGTGATATGTGAACCTCTGTGTATCAGTGTTATTGACGTCAACGCATTAGTCGGGTTAGTTGGTTATTATGTGAATTACACATGGTCTTAATTCATTCATTGTGTATAGAAACTGTGTTTGATTATAATAACCACTAGCTATCGGTCTTGTCCGTTATGGCCATACGTATATGTACGATAAGTGTTCTTGGAGAATTCCCGGGTATTATGATATCCCAAGAGCCATCGATCCTCATTGAAATATGTGTGTTTACGATTATTTGATGTGAACATATAGTTATGCTAAGTTGAATTGTGTGTTACTAGTTCATTCACTTAGCTTCGTGCTAATCCCTCATCCTACTTCTTGCAGGTTTTGCTAAGTATGTGAGTGTCAGGAAAGGATGTTATAATACAAGGAATGTTTTAACGTTATGCCAACTCTGATATGGTTTTATTATAAACCTTGTTGAAATTTGATAACACCCGTTTTGTATAATACTTAAGATGTGACTTAATATCTTTAGTTCGTTACGTATCAGATGTTTTAAACAGGTTGTGTACATTTTATGAAATATTTAATAATATAGTTTGTTTTAATCAACACTTCCAATACAAATAACATAATATTTCTATAATGAATGAGGGGTGTTATAAACCCTATATAATTTATACCTTTAACAAAACTTCTTTATTACTTGATTTGAATATTTTTGGGAGGCAACTACCCCACACCCCTTCTACATCCGCCCCTAGCTAATGATACGACTTCGTAATGTATATATATATATATATATATATATATATATATATATATATATATATATATATATATATATAAGGGAGGAAACCCTTAATTATTTGTCAAAAATATACACATGCCACATCATACAAATCCTATGTGTCATCACCATATAAAAAAAACTTGATGATGTGGATTTTTCTACACCCTTATTCCAAATAAGGTAATATTCAATTAAAATTTATATTATAACTATTTTCATTTAATAAGTTAATTAATAAAATTAAATTATACTATTTTAATTCAAAATAATGTGTCATATAATAACACTTATAACTTTTTATTATAGTTCAAACTCATGACATCTTTTAATCTGTTTTTTCTTTCTAATTTTAATCTTTTAGTTTTTTCATCTTAATCTTAACTCTTATTCATCTAACTTTCTCTTTTCTTAAAAATAAATAAATAAACTTTTAGTAAATCACGAGAACTTACTTTTAATGTAATTATATCTTTCATTAAAGTTTTGTTAATTTGAAAATTTTTTATTATCATCTTAAAGATTAAGAGAATTCAATTTTTAATATTTAGTAAACTGAATACAAGCTTTATGGATAGACAGATCAAGGTCATCATCTATTTTTAAAGAGTTTTTTTTCTAATTTTTTAATCCCACACAACTTAATTACAATTCAGTATGCACATGGTAAGACGTGTACTTTTATTAATTCTATATTACTTTTCAAATTTATATAATGTAGGTATATATTTGATTGTTGTAGAATAATTTATATGTTGTGCATATATATGTACATTAGTTTTTCAATAAAACGTCTAAATTGTTATATTAATTTTTACAATTTATTCTTCCCAAGACTATTAACGTACTCATTGTTTATCAATTGTTGCAAGGTTAACATATTATAACTATAGGAAACGGAAAGGTCACAATGACTAGACAATTTTTGTTAGCTAGAAAAATGTCAATTTATAACATAAACATCTTTTTTAACCTTCTCATTTCATTGATATATTGTAGGAAAAATATGTTGTTATTAACTGATTTTTGAGGGGTTAAAATTTATAAAGTATCACTAATACCGATAAAAAAATTCCTTTTATAATTTGAAAGTTTTTACCATTTCATATATCCTTTTGACTTGTGATTCACATATTACGACATTTTATAATGCTAACCGTGCATCGCACGAGTTTAACACTAGTGTGTATGTGTGTGTGTATATATATATATAACATGAGTGAAATAGGTAAATTCACCTTGTAATCCTTCCAAAGTTCTTTTTGCAAGGTGCACCACAACTTTAGAACAACAAGCTTTGTTGGTTGAAAATTTGCTGGAAACGGACTTCGAGGATAATAAGCACTATCAATATACCGTAACTCATTTGAAAGAAAACTAGGCCCTTCAACATCTTCGTTGGATAGTTCATCTGTCATGGAGCAGTCAAGAAACCTTAGAACCTTCATGTTTGAAACAAGTTTGGGAAAACCTGATGAACAACCATGAAAGCTTATTGCTTCAATCTTGTAATTTTCCTGCAATATTGGAAAAAATGTTTAAAGCCTTGTGACATATGAGTTACATTATACTATGTTTTATGGTGTATGTGTGTACATTAAAAGTCTAGTATAACCTTTACCGTTGTTGCATCTGTGGAACACATGTCTTCAATTTCTATATGCTTCCAAACCCTGCTATGTTTTTCAGGATTGTAAGGATGTTGGCCCCGAACGATGTAGTGCCCCATTTCTTGAACAAGATCATGCATGTCCAAAAAATCATTTGAAATAGTTATGAGAGCTTTTTGTCTCAGCACTTTGATCCCTATACAGGAATGAAACCCGCAAGCATCAAGTATCTTCGCTGCCTCCTTTACATTCTTCCTTCTATAAAAACACGCAATATCCAAGAATAGATCTTGCTCGTTAGGTTCAAGTCCATCATAACTTATTTTGAGTGTGTCCATGATCTTAAGATTTGGGATATCTTTCAACTTGGCTAAGGCACTCATCCACTCATTCTTGTCTTTGTCATATAGAAAAGAACCTAAAACTTTTAGTGCTAGTGGGAGCCCACCCGCGTAAGAAATCACCCTTTGCGAAAGTGTATCATAGTCTTTTATTGGCTTATCCTCCTGATATGCATGCCTTTTCAAAAGTTGAAGTGCCTCATCATCTGATAATAAGCTGGAAAGAGAGATCTTGTCTACCTTGTGTTTTGTTAGCAAATGCTTATTCCTCGTTGTGATTATTATTCGGCTCCCATCACCAAACCACTTATGCGATCCAGCTAACGCCTCTAGTTGGTCAATGTCATCAACATCATCGAGAAAAATTAATACATGACTGCGACATAACCTACTTCTTATCTTACGTTTTCCTTCTTCAACACTTTGTAATCCCACTTGTGTTTTTAAAAGAGAGAATAGAAGTTTTTCTTGAAGACTTTTCAGACCATGCTTTGTGGTTTCCTCCCGAATGTTTTCAATAATGCATTGACCATCAAAGTATTGATTGATTTCCATTTCCCGATAAGCGCAATTAGCCAGAGTCGTCTTGCCACTACCCCCAATGCCCCATATCCCGACCATGTGCACACCACCTGACCCAATCTGTAGCAGTGATTTCAAAGATTGCAAGCGAGTCCTCATTCCAATAAGGTTTTCATAATCAATATCTAAACTTGAAGGAAACAATATATCCAAAATTGTACTAACGATTTTTTTGATGCCCACTGATTCATGCCTGCACATTTGATATATACAAATGATTATCAGATACTCGATCGTGTTCACAAAAGAGTATTGCGGATCTAACAAGATAAGTCTAGAAATGGTAGTATTTATTCAATATATATATATACAACATGTGGCATTTATAACTTTTCAATTTTTTCATTACCAATGATTTTAACACATGTACAAATCAATATATTAATTAGGTCCATGTTCTGGGACTATAATTGATTTTCCTTCACAAAGAGATCGATCATTTTCCTCACAGAATAAGACCGATGATTCATGAATGAATATTAGATTTTTCTAGTTATAATGCAACCACTACAATCAAATTAAAATAACATATAATGTACTTGTTATGACCGTTATTCGGTTATGACCTCCACAAATGAATAGCTTTGTGAATACAAATGGTTATTAATATGTAAGTGAAATTATAACTACAATTGCTAGCTAAATTGAAATGAAGATGCATAATAGTAAATTGTAAATACGAAACTATATTTTAATCATATTATGTGGAAAATTTGAGCTCAACTTAACCTAACTTATAAATCAATCTTAAATTATAGTAGTATATAGGAAACACTTTTATGATGTTATCATTCTAATTAAGTTTTAATTTGTTAATTAAATCATTTAATTTTAGTAAACTTTAAAATAAGATCCCTAACTCATTAAAAATAATTTTTTTTAATCAAATACTCACTTAAATATAAAAAGAGATTTAGTTCATTAATTAATACGTCATCCAAATCAATTTGTAATGTTTCTATTATTAATTCATCGAGTAGAAATAAAATTACTTAAAAAGGTTATATAGACTTAAAATAATTAATTTTTTCCCACTAACTTGGTTTTAAAAACTTTCAATTTGCAATCTCTACTTATATCAACCATTTACATAAAATAATATTATCATGAATCTAACTAAATGTTTATTATACACATTAACTTACACATTTTATTATTAGAAACAAGATAAGTATTAAATACGAAATTTCAGATTAAAAATCAACGCCATGTGTATACACGGTTTTAAAGCCTATTAATAACATAAACAAAACTACTACTTAGATTATATATGAAGTAGATACTAATTACTTTATTTAAATGGCAAACTCACATCACATACCTACCACTTTACCTTAGTTTAAGTTGGGACTTGAACCCGCAATCACTTTGGTTAACGGAGAACTTTCCAAGCATGTTGTCGCGCAACATTATTAAATTATTGTAAACTTTAATCGAATTCTTACAAATTGTTGCACACTTTGATTTGTACCCCAACAATTAATTAATTAGAACATCAATTACAACGCTAAGTAGCATAATAAAGAGTCAAAAAATGCAAGTGAAATAAAAGTAAAAGAAAATAACCCGTTGGCAATTTGCTGGGGTTCCCATCCAGCAATATTACTTGCATCAACCAGTGCTTTTCTCCATGATTCAACTTTTGCCATGTTCTCCTCCTTCATCATGTTTCTAAATGCTTCTCCGAATTTTCCTGTCTGCTTCCTCACTTCTGAGGGATTCACGTTATAAAATATGGGTATAATGATTTGTCCTTTGTCATCCCTACATTTTATTATATATGCAAGTTCATCCAAACACCAGGAAGAATCTGCATAGTTTTCAGAGAATGTAATGACCGCAATTTGTGATCCGCCGATAGCCTCCAAGAGGGATGGACCGATGGAATCACCCCTAGGAAGTGTTTCGTCGTCTTTGTAAGTGTGGATTAGTCGATCTGAAAGAGCTTTGTAGAGGTGATCTACATAGGTCTTGCGTGTATCCTCTCCTCTAAAACTAAGAAACACATCGTACTTCCATGATCGAGAAGAAGAGGCCATTGATGTGTTTAAAATCTCTATACTAGAATTAAACCTATTTGTTTAAAAGATGAAATGATACAAGTATAAAGAGATATATGCGAGATGATAGCCATTAATTAGACCCAAGAAAACAAACGTGTTGACTTCTTTTATAAGAAAAAGTCAAGGGAAGCTGTTAAAGTATTGCTTTCTACATTTCTAGAGTTGTTTTATACTCCCTCCGTCTCATATTTATTGTCCATCTTTTCATTTTTGGATGTCCTAAAATAATCGTCCACTTCTCATTTCAACCAATAGAAGGAGAGTTTAGTGAGTAAAGATTCTATTTGATTGGTTGAAAGTTGTTGCGGTCCCACTTTTTTTAAACTACGTGTTTTTTGCTGGTGGACAATAATTTTGAGACGGAGGGAGTAATTGTTGATTATTTCAACACACTGAATGTGAGTTTTCTACGAATTACAGTAAAAAATATATATATATATATATATATATATATATATATATATATATATATATATATATATATATATATACACACGGAGAAAGTTTCCAGGTCGTGAATATTTACATTTTTTCAATTCTTATTTTGTAGTTTTAGCTAAAATTGATTTGGATGCAGATAACCTTGATTAGTTGAGTAATAAATTTAAGGGTTAAGTATTAGGAAATGCATCCAACTTATCCCGAATGTCTATTGTATGTATTATACTTATGAGAGGTGTATTTAATGCATTCAACTTCCAAAAAGGTTTATTGTATGTATTTTGATGACGTGTCATCTTCTAAGGTTGTCACGTGGCATCGTAAACGACCGACACATCATCAAAATACATACAATAAACCGTTTTTGAAAGTTGTATGCATTAAATACACCTTCTGTAAGTATGATACATAAAATAGACATTCGAAACAAGTTGAATGCATTTTAGATACTTAACCCTAGATATAAAACATTTTCATATATAAATGTAAAAAGTTCAACGTTTACGTACGTATAGTATCAATTTGACTCATGTCAACCAACCTCTGCTATAGTAAACCTAAACCATTTTCCATCGGTTACTCAACCTAGCTATGACATTTGAACGCTGAAGTAGGTGAATATATGAGGAATTCTTTGCATAAGCGATGTAAAGAAATTTTTTTATTAGGTCTTGTCTAAAGCGGATTAGTAAAATGGAGAATTTATAACAATGCAAATAAGATCACTCCCATCGGGAGTAATCACTTCAAATTGGTTATCAACTGATTGCTTCTTCCATGCTATCCGTTCAGTCACTTCCCAATCGGTTGGGACTCCAATCAGTAAACCTATTTGTAATTGGTTGGAATAAGTAGGGCCCGAGTAACTTTTTTTTAGTGTATAAAAATGGTGATATATTGGTAAATGTGGGGCCCATAAAAATAAAGTGGTTAGACATTGATGACAGCGGATAATCAGTTGTGAATCAGTAGATGGAAAGTTGACGTGTCATTGATGTAACAGAATTGGTTTGGAAGTGATTTAAAAATGGATGGCAGTGATCTAATAATGATTAAGTGGGTTGCCTTTATGTCCTTCATATTGAATTTTTCTAACTCTTATTCCTTTTATTTCTGTACCAGACTATAAACAGTACATATACACATATGCGTTGTGTTAAAAGGTTTTTAGTTCGTTAAATATACGTAACATTTATATGATAATTAATGTCAAAATGTTAGTACTTAAATAAACATTAATAATCAAAGGGTAAAAATATTTAATTGTATAATATTTGACTGTAAAACCGTACATATAATCGTAATCATAAATATCAATCTTATTTATGTCTTACCAAAAATGAGAATAGAAATACACCCAATGTTAGTTGGGGTTGTTCAACATAAACATTATGCTATATAATGTTTTGAGATTTGTTAAAAGAGTTTGCTAGTTCATGTCGAAACAATTTAATTACTTTCCTGATTTTTCTTTTTAATTGCATTGGGAAAAATAAAAAAATTACATTTTAATTTTTTTATTTTAATTTTTTTTATTTCTGTAATTATACTTTTTAGGGAGTTATTAATAAGATTCAATTAATAGTATGATATGATTGGTTAACTGGAAACATAATGAAACTGAGACATTTGATTGATTAATAGATATATATTTATACCAAAAAAAAATTGAAATTCAAATGAAAATATCTCATAGATACTGAAACATTTTTCAAAGTAGAACTATCACTCCATATTATCCGTTATAAAATATACCTCACGAGAATTTCTACGTAATGTAAAACGGAGTTTGAACAAACCTGTTTTTTAGTTATTCATTTTTTAAGTTTTTGTAGATACCTTTTATCTTATTGTTATTATTTTACCAAATATTAGTGTAACACTCAGATTTTGGGTCTAGAATTAATATAGTATTTTGTAAGTTTTAAAATGATTATTTAATGAAATAGGAAATAATACTATTTGGGTTGCTTGAAAATATTGTTAAAGAGAGTAAATAAGTAATTATGACTGATAAAAAATTAATTGATTTAAATTAATAAAGTTGTCGGTAAAATAAAAGTTATTGTTTTCGTAAATGGTTTTAGGTTCCAGACAATAAAACTAGAAGGGGTATAAAATCATCATCTTCCATATCCAGCTAGTTCCTCTCACTACTACAGAAAGTATTATATAGAACGAGTTTTTTAGAACGAATTAAGTAAATCGCGCTATTTAATACGTTTATAGATCGGTTTACAAAGTACGCACTAGTTAAAACTTTTTTAAAACATTTGATTATGAACCGATCTATTTAATATTTTATAGATCGTTTCATTAAGACCGCTCTATATGTTCAATACATTTTTAGAATCACTTCGTTAAGTAATATGACTAATATCTAAAAAAATCAACCTAATAAGGCTTTATCACTTTGGGTCAGAAAAGTTTCAAATTAAAACTTCTGTAAACCTTTCTTATTGACCTCGTCGCCCCCACCGCCTCTCATCCAACCAGTTTTCTCTATATTTTCCTCTTTTACCTCTAAACACCATAACCACTCAGAAAACTATCAAATAAATATTACAATCCGTCAATTGAAAGCTTCCATTATTAGCAACCGCACGCATAAAAATTAGGGATTCAGATTTGAAGTTTTGCAGTGAATTTTGAAGGGTAATTGTTCTTACTGTCTTTATTTGTGTTATACATGTATTATTTTGATGCACTTATTTCTCGATTTATTTTTAAATAAAAAAAATGACGTTTTGTTTTATGTGTATAGTTCTATCTACTCGGCTAATAATTTTATATTTTTTAATATTTATGTAAAGTACGAATTGACTTTTATAAGAGTGTTAATTGTGAATTTGTTAAGGTTTTAATGGACATGGTGTTTTTTGTGGTACTTTCTGATCAATTTTTTAGGTTAACACAAGCTATTGTATATGTGAAGCAATTGAAAAATTATCAAGATAACTTTTTTTGGATTTATTTTAATCGGCATGGACTACCCTGTGAGGCTGTGAGTCAACAGGGGGAGATTTGGACCATGGTTTGCGAATGAGGTAAAATCACGTATATCTTGTTATTTGGATTGGAATGCAAAGGGGACAAAAAAAAATGTTGAATCACTTACGGCTTCAATGGCTAATGACTTGCTTGATGCTACCTTGATACATTGGTGGATGATGTAAGTTCGTTAATGCATGACTTATATATATTTTTACACTTTGTTAATCTATTATGTACTACGAGTGACTTTATCATTCTTATTGTCTTGGTTTTAGCCATCTTTTTTCCATGGATGAAAAAGATAGTGACAACAAATGCTCGTTGTTAAACCTGTCAATTATCTAATGGCTACTATTTTTGATTGATAAAGGTGTGGATGTCATCAATCACATGGGTATATATTTACTTGTTATATGACTTTTAAGTATACAAAAATGTACTATTTATACTAAATTGTTTAGACTTTTATGTAGTGGTTATTAAATGTTATATTTGATTTGAACTCTTGAGAATAGAGGATTCATATTGGTTTCTCTCAGCACGAATAGGACGGACAAGAGATAATATTTCTATTATTTGAAAAAATTAGTGAAAACGAGAATTTGATAAATCTTAACACTGGATTGATATTTGTTATCTATAATATTATAACTTGATGGTATTTCTTTTTAGGTATTGCAATGTCAAATTTGTCTGGAAATTTGTTGAGGTAATAAATCATCTAAACGTATATACTTGTAACATCTATGAGCGAATCGATTTGGTTGTTGCATTGTTTAAAAGTTTTTGGTACTTGAATTTAGTGTAACCAATATCGAGGAGGTTGTAAATGAGGGTATTACATCATGAAGTGCATTTTGTTTGTCAAACCACAAAACTTCCCAAACAATGTAAGTATTCGTTATATATTCATATATCTTGTCGATTGAACTAAAGTTTTTTATTTCACTAAGAATAAACATTCTTTTTAATTGGTTAGCTTTGGAATTATAGAAGTTGTCTATCAGTTCAAAGTTCAAGAGTTGGACGTTTACGACAATCATGTCGCAAACTGAAGTTTCTATTTTTGCCCAACTTAGTGTGTATATATATGTGATGTATGGTTTTTGAAATTATCTACATATATGCATTCCATCTTATATTTGTCTACTTTGTAGGTTTTACGTGGAGAAGAGTTGTGTGGTCCCTTGACCGTTGATAGTTGGAAATGGATTGCAGTTATGAGCGGGAGGTGGTAGTAGGTTTTTGTGTATCGTGCGTTGATTTAGAATATATAAGTGTATACATTCTCGACTTTTAGATTTCTGATTAGTTTTCTGGGACCTTTGTAATTTCCTATTGTTAATGAAACCTTATTTGAATGCTGACACTTCATTGGTCGATGGAATTTGAACTGTGTTACCAGAGCTTATTAAACTAAAATGTATAGCTAAAACGTGAATGCTATGATTTTTAGGTCGGTTTTATGCTAAAAAACTTTTTTTAGATCGGTTCTTTTGAATGCGACAAAATCTTTTTCTTTTTTTCTATTTTTTTAAAAAATCACTTTTAGATCAATGGTATGTAACCGAACTAAAAAATTATATTTTTTAGATCGGTTAGATGACCGATACAAAAAAGGAGGATTTTTTGGAACACTGTTTTATAGATCGGTTATAAAACCGATCTAAATTGCACTTTTAACCGATCTAAAAAACTATGTTTGTAGTAGTGTCTTCAATTTCATTAAGAGGTGAGTGATTTTTATGTTTACATAAATGGGTTTTATAGGTTATTGAGTGATTAAGTGAAATTGGAGCTTAAGACGTTGTTATTTGGTGTCAACAACTGTTTTAGAGGTCATATGAAGTGTAAGTCGAATTAGAAAAACTGATTTTTTGAGTTATGATGAAAATTGGTCCTTTTTGGGGGTAACAGCGGCTCAGCTCGCAGTTTATACAAGAAATCAGTTCATCTCGCGGACCGAGTTGGTCTTGCGGACCCAGTTGCGAATCGAGTTGACTGTGCGAACTGAGACCTTGCAAACTAAAACTTTAAAATATTATTTTATAAATTTTGAAAACGTGCAAGTGTTTTCGGGGTCACGGATAAGTGACAATTTCATTAATTCGGATTGGGTTGAAATTCGCATGGTCACTCAGAAACAACTCAATGACCAAGGCTCTATTTTAAGAGCCTAGGTAGTTATTGGGCTTTCGGGGTCATCTAGGGGTCGAAAATGGTAATTTTCAGTTTAAAACGTCATTTCGGGATTTACTGATTTCTTATCTGATTAAACTTTTGTTTGCTTAGACTTCAGGAATTACCTAATTTAATAAATATGCTAGAATGATGATTATGGGATGAGTTACTGACTTGTTATTATTTGTGTTCTCGGATAAGCAAAAGAGAAGACTCAGTGACATTAGACTACTGAGTAGACGACTGGTAATTGGTGAGTGGTAACTGTAATCTTCGGTTCAACCCAGTTATAACAAATTTGGTTACAACGGGTGAACATATAATGTTATTGGTTACTGACTGTTTAGTCATTTGGGTTATTATTATTGTTGTTGATTGGTTGTTCATATTCCGTAATGGCATGACGATTATGCATTATGTGATACTTGACCGCTGGGCATTTGTGGTTATTCAGAGGTTAACACTTGTTGGGTTTGTTGTTATTGTTTGGCTGGCGGGGTTTCCGATACACATAGTTGATGGATGAACCCTAGTCAGTGAAGATAGCTTCAAACTATTGGTAAATCACTGTTATGGCCGGTAGTGGTTTAAGGGTACTTTGATTGGCTAATCAGGAACCGCCGATCCTCTTTGACGCTATGTGTTTATTGTTTATTGGTTGTAAGATTTGTTATTTCTGGATTGAACTGTCGGATACAGTTCCATTCACTTAGTTGTGAGCTAACCCCTCGATATTTAACATTTTTGCAGATTATGTATGGGATGGAATGGGCGTTTGGGATTTTGGATGGAATGTTTGACTACTACTACGACTACTCTGATAGATTTGGAAAAGCGTATGTTTGGAAAATTTATATAACACCCAATTGATAGTAATTTGTTTTGTAATTATATTTTTTATATAACAGTTAAGTTTTGGAAAATGTAAAGATTTTGTAATTAATACGGGATATACGCTTCCAGTGTTAGTAAATATAATAAAATATGTTTTTGAATTATGGGGTGTTATAATTAGTATTATGATTATTTTGATTGTTAACCTTTTCTCTTTATACTTGGAGGTTTTAGATTTGCAGATCAAATTTTTCTATCATGAACCCAAATTAACATTATAAACAGGTCAAAAGAACCATTAAAAAAAGGCCCGCATAACCGATTTCAGTAAACATGGTGATAGGTTGACAGATTGTAATCTTTTATACGGAGTAAAAGTTATTTATGAGTTAGTGCTTAACCGTTGACCCCAATTTATGCTTGCAAACCATGTCCAATAAATTAAAATGGTTGACGGTTTTTGGATTAAAGGGTTCAGATTTTGCGGGTCAAAACTTCACAAACTAAACTCAAATTATGGTGAACGAGCTAACATATCAAACTTAACTAATATCACACCGACCGCATAACTTATTTATGCAAAAGAGTTAACGGGTTGGGTTGTTGTATATTCATTGAAAATAAAAAGGTACGGAGTTCTGGGTCGCATGTTGACCCAAACCGTAACCCAAACTCAACCCAAGATATGAATGGGGTTTTGCATTATCATTCGACTCATGACGTATAAAATAAAGTAAGAAAATAGTATAATATGAGTACTTTAAAAAAAACTTTATTTAATGTTTACATGTCATTACAATATCACTTCGAGTATTGTGTTTTTACGTCACCGTATCACGTGGGTAGTGTACTAGTTACACTTAAAATTATTTCAAATACTATTTTTTGGAGGTCTTTTTGTTTCTTGAAGTGGAAGTTAATAGTCATTTGATATCAATACTAATAATAATAATAATAATATTATTATTATTATTATTATTATTATTATTATTATAATTATTATGAAAATGGTCAAATAATTAAATATATATATATATATATATATATATATTTAATTACTTCTAAATAAAATGATTATATGTTTAATGTAGAATAAATCGATAAAATTCAAGATATGTGCATCGTACGGGCATAAAATTCTAGTTTATTATATATTAGATATAGTAATTAATACATATACAAAATTAAAGCCCATTTTGACTCTAAAAATTATTACAGACGAGTTTTTAACTTTAAAATCAATAAGGTTATTTCTGATCATAGATCAATATATTATATCTCTTTATATTATGTTATTATAAGAAAGACTAAATTAAATAGTCTTCTTGATTTATCAATGTCTAATAATGAATATCGTTAATTGTTAATCATCTAAATGACCAAAAGATTAGTTGTATCACGTTGAAATATAAACTATTACTAATTAAGTTTAAATTTTATATCTCATGTTAAATCACATGTGATTTTACTATTTTAATTCCAAGACAAAAAAATAATAATAAAAACAAGGTCAAAAGTATACTGTATGAGATCTTAAATCGAAGAGGAAAAAACGCAGATTTTTATGGTGTAATTTTTATAATTTTTCGAATAACCAATTTTAAGATATTTAGATTAGAAAATGTTGGTGAAAGTATGTTTCTAAATAACATTACAATTGTACCCTTCTCACTTAATTAGAATGAAGGTTCTTATTAGTTCCTTCATTGTTCAGTTATTTGTCATTTTTTATTGAACCAACCTTAATATATATAAGCAATAAGACCATCTGCAATGGGGGCATTATAGGGCGTGATTTTGAACTTAGAAGCCCCCAACGCCAAAAATGAGGGCGTTCTCGGCGGGCGTCATGCAAGGGAAACGGGGGAAAAAGGGCGTTGAGCAGGACATACTTGCTTTTTCCTTTTTCTTTTTGATTTTCTTCTATTGTTTTAATTCAAAACAAATAGTTTTGGGGGATTATGAGGTAAAAAATGGACGTTCTGATGTTGGAGCATCCCAATGTATACATTTGTAAAGCTTTTTCTAAAGTTTTTATTGTAAAACTTTTTATAGAAAAACTTTTGGTGCATCAATAAAAAGTTTTATAAAGCTTTTTATCAATTTTATATAATATATAATATAATTACAAAGAAAGAGATTGCAATGACTTGAAAAATCTAAAGTCATTACACCCTCTTTCATTCAAATTATGTTATATTTAATCGAAGAAAAGCTTTGTAAAGTTTTTTTATCGGTGGGAAGTTCATTTACGTTCGTTCGTTCGTTTTATGAACGAACATGAACAATTTTTTTCGTTCGTTTAATTATACGAACGAACATGAACACAAGTCTCGTTCGTTCATTTACGTTCGATAACATGTTCGTAAACGTTCGATAACATTTTCGTTTATTAACTAACAGTTTAATTAAATTAATACATATTTGTATATCTTATTTTAATTTAAGCTAAATTCTAAATATAATATTATTAAATATTTAGATATTTTCATTCAATAATATTAAACATCTATATATTTTTACCTCACATTTCTCTCTCATATTTACCTCCACTAATTCCATATCTATTGCTCTTATCTACGATTGGACCAATAAAATGAGTTTATCTTCATATTGTGATCGTTTTGTAATGTTAAATATGC